>BSBM01000071.1:8417500-9617500 GCA_027924585.1 Larix kaempferi
AGCTTGTAATTGAGGAGCAACAAAAACAAACTATATTGAATTGATCATTGTGGTGATGGGGAATCCACGTAACCGAGGAATAAAATCAGCAAGGAAGAAGAGACCTCAAGAAGTCATTGAAGCAAAGAAATAAAAGAAAAGAAAACACATGAAGAATCGAAGGCTTTCTTTGGAAACTAATCCAAATCCAATTGTATAGGATACCACGGTTCATCCTATTAATCCATGACAAGAGCGACCTTCAATTTCCACAATAGTTGTTGAAGCACTCCATGGAAGTAATCAAGAAGCAAAACGTAGGTGCTCATTAGGGGATGTTTCAATTCCCACTTCAAGTCAAAGTGATAAGTTACCATCTCAAGATGAAGCTCATGAAGAAACAAAAAATTTGTTATCCAGATGTGGTTATACAAGTGATGAAGTCAGAGAGGCATTGGACATGTTTCCTACTGTTGAAGAAGAAAATGTTATCCGGACCATCGATGAGGATGTTGGACTTCCACCATCCAACTACTAGGAAGAGGATGAAGGATACCAAGCTACTACTGAAACTCCAGAGTGTCTTGGTGATGCACTACATGGTAGAATTCCAACCCCCTTACCTCCATTAGCAAGCACACGTCTAAGAACTCCGAAGCATATACAAGTTGATGAAAGTCTCCTCAATTCCATTGAAGGTACGCTATCTAGACGTAGTATTGCTTATCAAACTCAACAGATACTTGATAAATATTTTGTTTCTAAATGTAATGGAGATAAATGTAGATTATTTTTATCATTGTTAAAATCTAGGAGCATGAATGTTGTTAGGAAAAAGTTAGGAATAAAGACGATAAAGAATTCTGAACCAAGTTCTCATATAGTTCAAAGCTTAGTAGATGCATTTGGTAAAATTGGTAAGAACACATGTTCAAAGGACTGCAATGCGGCTCGTCATGTGTTGTCACAAGCAATTGCAAATAAGAACACCAGGGTCCTTCATATTCTCAGGCCTACATCCAAACTAGTTAATTTGAATGTAAAAACCCTCCATAGGTATTCTATTAGAAGAGAACATCTTGACACAACCGATCGAACAGATTTTTGGGCCTTTATTGGTCGGTTGCCACGTCGTGACATGAAGCTAGTTGATGCAGTAAAGGGACTAGTGCAGAGTTTTTGGCATGATCACACAAGGCCTTCTTCAAACCGAAAGGATGTACTAAAAATGAGAAGGGGTTCAAAGGATCGTGAACCACATACTAAGCATCTTCTTGATATAACATAGACATAACTATACGAGAAATTTAGGAATGAACATAGAAAATTGAACTTGGGGCAAAGATCTTTTGAGAAATGTAAGCCATGGTATGTTAGAATAAATACTCTTCATAACACTTGTTGTTGTAGATACCATGTAGAATATGAATATTACTATGAAACATTTTTGTACATTCGTCGTGTGTTTCATACTAACCATGTGCAGGATTGCTCCCTGACAATACCACCGACTTCATTAAGAGAATTCATTCATAGCATCATGTGCAATAGGCCTGAGGGGAAAACATACTATGAAAAATCTTGTTTGGATGGAACATGCCCCAACTGTGCTGGAATGGCATTATTGAGCCAATGTATGCACGAGAGTGGAGACAGTGAATTTGGGAAAATGGTTGTAGACATGAAAAGTTTCAAATATATCAACTATGAAATAGTCCCAGGGAAAGAAAGCAAAAAAATACAATTGGTGACATCTCAGGTATGCATTTATATCTGTAAAATTATGTTTGAATAGTTACATTTCAATCCTTGCTTACAAAAAAAACTAACATTGAGATCATTTTGTGTCACCAGGTACCAGTTAGTGACTTCGTCAAGGAATTTATTGAAAATACATATGATTATGTTCATCATGTCCACTTGGCATGATGGAAGGATGAACAGTTTAGAATATGCAGAGATACATTTCCCCGTGGTACTATACTTTTAGTTGTTGATTTTTCCGAGAACTACACTCTGCAACCTCAAAATGAGATCCAAATTCAGTATTATCACTCTGAGCAGGTTTCCTTGATGGTCCATATCACATATAGGCATGGTCCAAATAGCACTGAAGAGCAAAGAGAAATTCTGAAGGAATATCACTTCTACAGAAGTGATGATAGGTGCCACGACTTCCACTATGTACGTCATTGCTTCATCATGTTCTATGATCACTTGAAGGGAAGGAACATACCGATGGATCGACATTGGATTTGGTCTGATGGATGTGCTGGTCAGTTAAAAAATGCACACATATTTCAATGGTTTTGTTCATTGCATAAAAACTACAAAGTGCCACATATGTGGAACTATTTTGAGACTGGGCATGGTAAAGGAGAGCATGATGGAGCCGGAGCATGTGTCAAAACAACCCTACAAAGAGAGGAATTGAAAGTATCTACAGAATCTACTATTCAAAATTGTCAATCTATAGTCAGGTGGTGCACGTCAGTAATGGGAGAGGAATCAACTATGCGAGTAGAATCCACAAGAAAGAGACATGTGGAGAGATTTTTTTGGGAGGTGGTAGACATAGATCGTTCATATGCATGGGAATGCAAGACTATGCCTGGGACTTGTGGTTTTCATTCGGTTCAAAGCTATGACAACCTAGTATTTGAAATTTGGACCAGAAGACTCGCTTGTTTTTGCTCGCCTTGTTGTGATGGTGACTGGGATGGGTGTGAATCATTGGATTGGGTTGATGGATGGGATCGCATATCACTTCCACTTGATCAGCATGCAATTGTTGAGTTAACTCAGTTGGAATAAGACTAATCATCTATTTCTATAGATTTTGATCATGTCTCAGACCTTGTACAACTTGGTATGATGCATTTCCTTAACATTTTTTTGTTTATTTACATAGTCTTCAAATGCACATTAATGGCCTTGTATCGCACGAAAAATATTTTGATCATATACCTACAATCATATTATGCAGGGCACATATACGCAGTGGTTGCCTCAAAAGATAGTGAATGGGGTGGTGATTACTGGTTGGCATGCTATATAGATGGAAAGAAAACCCTCATTATGTCCATGACTGATGATGAAAACAACCACTTCCCAACCGGGTCTATGGTTGTTAAAGGTGAATACTTGACAAAGGACAACAATGCAAGAAAGAAGGGTGGATATGTTTACAGGGATTACAAACCAGGTGCAAGTGTGTATCACTTTACCAACTTAATCATTGGTACAAATCTCCAAGTACGAAAAATGCCTAGCCGAAATACATCGAAGGTACGCTACTTCTTACCGGATACAGAGCACGAAAGACTAATGGAGACCATCAGTATAAGAGATGACCCGGAGGGCTTGGTTGTATGATAATAGGTGGGATCTAGCATGATGAGGTATGTTACATACTTTTAATACTATACTATTTATACTATTTGTAATTGAATATTGATATATGCTCAATTTCTCATGTATGTTGTTTATGAATATGTCAATTTTGTGTTCTTGATATGCCAAATTTACATTTATGTTGTTTATAAATATTCCAAAAGTTCTCTTGTATGTCAAGTTTATGAATATGCCATTTGTTACATATTATCAATAAACCCTAAGATTATATTATGTTGATTATGTTGGTTATTGGCTTCACCCAACAAAATTGTATTTAACAATACACATATTCATAGATTTGGTTTCCCATGCTCAATGCTCACTATATTTAACAATACACTTATATTAAATTTAATTCATGTCTTGTTAAATATTTCATAATGAATTAGCTATTTGAGAGCACCACCTTAGACCAAGGCATACCATTAATATAAAATGTACATTAGAGAAATGACCTAATTCAATTTCCTTCTATAAATCTAACCTTAACCCTCAACCAAACCCTACCACTAAACCCTATGTATCGTTTAGATACTTCCTACAATATGTCCTAATCTCCCTACAAGTAACGCTAGGTCTCTTCACTCTCTCCACAATGGTGCCACTATCATGAAACTCAACAGCTTGATAAATTTACTGACCAAACCCTTCATCATCATTGTCATCTCTAGGTTCATCATCAACATCTCCATCATCATCATCATCTTCTTCTTCTTCTTCTTCATCATCTTCCCCACCATCACCATCATCATCAACATCTTCATCATCACCATCATCATCATCATCATCAACATCTTCATCATCATTGTCATCTCCCCCTTCCTCATCAACATCTCCATCATCATCATCTTCTTCATCATCATCATCTTCATCATCATCACCATCACCATCACCATCATCATCAACATCTTCATCATCATCACCATCATCATCATCATCAAAATCTTCATCATCATTGTCATCTCTAGGTTCCTCATCAACGCTAGCCGTAAGTGTCCGGTGGAGGATTTTGCAAAGTTGACCCCCGTGTGCAAAAATTGCACACTCCCTCAGTGAGCAAAACACTAGTTTCCAAGATGGACCTGCAAGGTGACACCTGGGCCACGAGACTGGAGGAGAGGGGCACCCCTAGCACTATCCGGACGTCTTGAATCCAACGGATTCGATGGTTCGTCGATCGGATCCACGGTCGTCATTCTATGGCTCGTTCCGTCTCACATCCAAAAGGCCTTCAGGGACACCTACTGGATACCTGTCGGGGGCATAGAATTCCAATTGGGTAGCAAAACCTGGTTTCGGGGAGTCGTGCAAGTGTGTCTATAGAGGTTCCAGCTGGGAACACTAGCCGTAAGTTCTCGGTGGAGGATTTTGCAAAGTTGACCCTTGTGTGCAAAAATTGCACACTCCCTCACTGAGCAAAACCCTAGTTTCCAAGATGGACCTGCAAGGTGACACCTGGGCCACGGGACCGGAGGAGAGGGGCACCCCTAGCACTATCTAGACGTCCTGAATCCAACGGAGTCGACGGTTCGTCGATTGGAGCCACGGTCGTCATTCTATGGCTCGTTTTGTCTCACATCCAAAAGGCCTTCAGGGACACCTGTTGGATACCTGCCGGGGGCATAAAATTCCAACCGTGCAGCAAAACCTGGTTCTGGGGAGTCCTGCAAGTCTATCTAGGGAGGTTCCGGCTAGGAACGCTAGCCGTAAGTTCCCGGTGGAGGATTTTGCAAAGTTGATCCCTGTGTGCAAAAATTGCACACTCCCTCACTGAGCAAAACCCTAGTTTCCAAGATGGACCTGCAAGGTGACACCTGGGCCACGGGACCGGAGGAGAGGGGCACTCCTAGCACTATTCGGACGTCCTGAATCCAACGGAGTCGATGGTTCATCGATCGGAGCCACAGTCGTCATTCTATGGCTCGTTCCATCTCGCATCCAAAAGGCCTTCAAGGACACCTACTGGATACCTGCCGGGGCCATAGAATTCCAACCGTGCAGCAAAACCTGGTTGCAGGGAGTCCTACAAGTTTGTCTAGGGAGGTTCCGGCTAGGAACACTAGCCGCAAGTTCCTGGTGGAGGATTTTGCAAAGTTGACCCCCCATGTGCAAAAATTGCACACTCCCTCATTCAGCGAAACCCTAGTTTCCAAGATGGACTTGAAAGGTGACACCTGGGCCACGGGACTAGAGGAGAGGGGCACCCCTAGCACTATCCGGACGTCCTAAATCCAATGGAGTCGAGGGTTCATCGATCGGAGCCACGATCATCATTCTATGGCTCGTTTTGTCTTGCATCCAAAAGGCCTTTAGGTACACCTACTGGATACCTGCAGGGGGCATAGAATTCCAACCGTGCAAAAAAACCTGGTTCTGGGGAGTCCTGCAAGTGTGTCTAGGGAGGTTCCGGGTGGGAATGTTAGCCGTAAGTTCCCGGTGGATGATTTTGCAAAGTTGACCCCCGTGTGCAAAACTTGCACACTCCCTCACTGAGCAAAACCCTAGTTTCCAAGATGGACCTGCAAGGTGACACTTGGGCCACGTGACTGAAGGAGAGGGGCACCCCTAGCACTATTCAGACGTCTTGAATCCAATGGAGTCAACGGTTCATCGATCGGAGCCACGGTCATCATTCTATGGCTCGTTCTGTCTTGCATCCAAAAGGCCTTCAGGGACACTTGCTGGATACCTGTCGGGGGCATAGAATTCCAACCATGCAGCAAAACCTGGTTCCAGGGAGTCCTTCAAGTGTGTCTAGAGAGGTTCTGGTTGGGAACACTAGCCGTAAGTGCCCGGTGGAGGATTTTGCAAAGTTGACCGCCGTGTGCAAAAATTGCACACTCCCGCATTGAGCAAAACCCTAGTTTCGTAGATTAACCGGCAACTATTGCATTAGATAGCTTCACTGACTCCATTAAAATTCAATTGGACATGACATGAATGATTTAAATTCAACACCTTAGCTAGCTTCATTTCACTCAATGATGGGCCTAATTTGACGGGAGCATGGGAACCCAGACTCCATTAAAATTCAATTGGACGTGACATGAATGATTAAAATTCCAGCCAGGAACGCTAGCGTAGAGAAAAACCTTGTCACATTACAAAATCCTTGCAACATCATATAAATTAACAGGGGAGGCTTCCAATATGATCTCAATTTATAAGAAGCTTCCACGTAGCAATAATTTGCATAGCTGGGCATTTTTCTCTGATATTAGTTATTATTTTTATCTGATATCAGAGAAAAATGACCAGCTATGCAAATACGAACGAGTTCCCCCTCTTAACCTTTTTCTCTTGGAGTTTATGTTAGGTTCTCTCAGTCTGCACCTGCCACTTTGTCTGACATGAATTATGGTCATTGGATAATCTGTTGCAGGTAAGAGTTATACCTAAACTGCTTACTTTGGTTTTAGAACCGGTGCGTGGTTTTAGAACTTGATCAACCTTTTATGGCCTACACAACTGAAATTTTTAACCATCGAAACTAGCCCGATAGAGTCACATGGGTATTATTTCTCAAATTCATTTAAGTGGGTTGAGTGGAGTATTTCGGTTTTTTTGGGACCTGAACCAACCAGTTGGTCGAGCCTGCTTGCACATCATCGATATCTTGGTCCAAAATTTATGTGATTTTAAATAGAGGAGCATGAGCGCCTTTGAACTAGGAAGAGGTAAAATGAGCTAGGTTGAGGACAATAAATGATGCATTTTTTCACACAATCTAACGGAAAATGGCCACGGAATTGGGTGGGATAACTCCCTCCAAACAATGGCCAGCACAGATCTACAAAACGGGGTTAAGGGAGGGAAACAAATTTTAAAACAAGTAATAATATTCACTTTATACAGAGTATAAATTATTGCTACGTGGAAGCTTCTCGTAAATTGAGATCATATTGGCAGTGTCAAAGCGAGAGGACAAGTTCATCAAAGCGACTTCATTCATCTATATTCTCATAATGTACACATAGTCCATCCTTATCTTGATAAACAAGAGTTTTATGATAGCTTGAGTTTTTTGGGCATGGTTATCTCCCTGTATTCGGTTGTCTGATTGGTTGACAAGCTTGCCTGAAAATCTATACGTTGAACTTCTTTGTTTTATTGCTGAAAATTGGAAGGGATTTTCAAGTCACCTGCAAAATGCTCATTTGTTGAAATATGTAAGTTCTTCCAACAACATAGATTTGGCTAGTGTATCAAATGCTACCATAACCCGAAGAGATTACCAGTATTTGCAAGAATATTCCCCTAGTAGATGAAGGTGGGAAAATCATTAGGGTACGAGGCTCTCTGAAGTTTCTCCAGCTTGCATCCAAAAGTAATTGGGCCAAGTTAATGGGAAGGAATCCCTAGACTACCATGGTATTTTCAACCCTTTCTGAAGGTTACCTTACACTACCATCATGTGCAGGAGCTTTGATGTATTCAATTAATGATTTAGTTTCATTCTTTCAAAGACACCTTGATGTAGTAGATATTCCAGAGCTATTTCCTCCGAATGCCAATCTTTCTGTTGTTTCCCATGCTTTGACAAAGGAGAATGCATTTCTTCTGCTGCAGTGGATCCAATATTTGAAAAAAAAACAGAAGATGTTGGATGCTTTTATACATAGTATATCGGAAGGCAAATGGTTGAAACCATCAAGAGGCTTTGAATCTCCAAAAAGAACTTTCCTGTTTGATTTCATTGGGGGATCTTCTCTCCTCCGAGAAGGTGAAATTCCCTTTATAGATCAAGCGTTCTATGGAAAACCTATGCATGAACGGAGCCACGGTTTGGGTGCTACGGGAATTCGAGTTGGGCATCCCGGGGCCATTCAAGGACACTTGGAGGATTTGCTCCGGGGCCACGGAACCCAAATCGGTGAGCATAATTGGATTCCATCATATCCCAAAGGTCCACGTGGCCATTATGGACCTGTCCACGGTGGCCACGCAATCCTAGGGGCCTCCGGACGATAAATGGCCCCCTTGAGCGAAATTGGAATGGCACTCACTAAGAAAAATCCTAGCTCTAGAGATGGCTCGTTGGCACCGCTTCTGGGTCTTCGAGGGATGCTGTGGGGGGTCCCCTAGCTGAAAACTGACACCCTGGACCCACCGGAATCGACGGATTCACGAACGGAGCCACGGTTTGGGTGCTATGGGCATTCTAGTCGGGCTACAAGTCACATGAAAATGTCGTTCAAGGACACTTGGTGACTTTCCATCCGGGAGCAAAAAAACAAACGGAGCAGGAAGATTGCGTGTCATTGGCTCCTGCAAGTGTGTATGGGAAATGTCGATGTGGGAATACTACCAACACTGGCTCGGTGGAGGGTTTTTTAGAGTTGACCCACCAATGCGAGATTGCATTGAAGGAAACTGAGCAAAACCCTAGTTTACGAAATGAATGCACAATGAAGTCACTGGGCCATGAGAACACGAGGGAGAGGCCCCCCTAGAGGTATTCGCATGCCAGGAGACCAACAGATTCGACGGTTCATCGATCCGACCTCCAGTTTTCGAGTTATGTCGAGCTGCAAGTTGAATGAAAATGTCGTTTAGGGACACTTGGTGACTTTCTGTCCGAGAGCAAAAAACAAACGGAGCAGCAAGATTGCGTGTCGTTGGTTCCTGCAAGTGTGTATGGGCAATGCCGATGTGGGAACACTGCCAAAACTGGCTCGATGGAGGGTTTTGCAGAGTTGACCCACCAATGCAAGATTGCATTGAAGGAAACTGAGCAAAACCCTAGTTTACTAAATGAATGCACAATGAAGTCATTGGGCCATGAGAACACGAGGGAGAGGCCCCCCTAGAGGTAATCTCACTCTAGAAGACCAACGGAGTCGACGATTCGTCGGTCCGACCTCCGGTTTACGAGGTATGTCGAGCTGCAAGTTGCATAAAAATATCGTTCAGGGACACTTGGTGACTTTCTGTCCGAGAGAAAAAAACAAACGGAGCAGCAAGATTGTGTGCCGTTGGCTCCTGCAAGTGTGTATGGGAAATGCCGACGTGGGAACACAACCAACATTGGCTCGGTGGAGGGTTTTGCAGAGTTGACCCACCACTGCGAGATTGCATTGAAGGAAACTGAGCAAAACCCTAGTTTATGAAATGAATGCACAATGAAGTCACTGGGCCATGAGAACACGAGGGAGAGGGCCCCATAGAGGTAATTGCACGCCAGGAGACCAACGGAGTCGACGGTTCATCGGTCCGACCTCCGGTTTCCGAGTTATGTCGAGCTGCAAGTCGCATGAAAATGTCGTTCAGGGACACTTGGTGACTTTCCGTCCGGGAGCAAAAAAACAAACGGAGCAGCAAGATTGTGTGCCGTTGGCTCCTGCAAGTGTGTATGGGAAATGCCGAGATGGAAACACTGCCAACACTGACTCGGTGGAGGGTTTTCTAGAGTTGACCCACCAATGCGAGATTGCATTGAAGGAAACTGAACAAAACCCTAGTTTACGAAATGAATGCACAATGAAGTCACTGGGCCATGAAAACATGAGGTTGAGGGCCCCCTAAAGGTAATTGCACGCCAGGAGACCAACGGAGTTGATGGTTCATCGATCCGACCTCCGGTTTTCGAGCTATGTCGAGCTGCAAATCGCATGAAAATGTCGTTCAGGGACACTTGGTGACTTTCCGTCTGGGACACTTGGTGACTTTCGGTCCTCCTAGGGTTTATGTTTTTTAAGGCTTGTATAATTTCCTTCTTGACAACTCACCTCTTATACCATGTTAAATTTTTGATACTTGATCTAGATAAATGCTTTATACCAATTATAACCATTAGTTCAATGCATAAATTTAACCATAAAACATTTACATAAAGAATTTAACATGTAGGATCTAGTTAAGAATAACAATGCACAAGAGACACAACATTTTATCCCGGGAAACCCTCATGGGGAAGAAAACCTAGCAACCTTTCTTATAATAATTATATGTTTAGAAAACAAGTACAATGAAACCATGAACAAACCCTAACCCTGAAGGGTTTTACCACATGAAAAAACCTTCATGACACATGACAACAAGAGTACTTATCTACATGAAGATGGCCTCCAAGCCATAAGGATGTCCAAGCATATCCTTCCCAACCAACAATAGAAGGCACTTTATTTCTTGAATCCCGAGGTAACGTTTGTTCCTTTCACCAATGTTGCTTTGAGCACTTGTATGTAGTTACTCATATGTAGTGTTGAATCTAATTGTACAATCAAATATTGGGCGTTGATGAAATGTGTAGCATGTATTGCACTTATTTTTATTAAATTACACTTGAACATTGACTTAACTTGTAATTTAATCATCCAAACTCACAAATTTTAATTAGACCTATCCAATTAGTGTGCATGAGTGAGTTCATTGAAACCTTGAAAAACATTGTATTGCACTTAGTTTGATTAAATTACACGAGCAAGAACTTTGACTTAACTTGTAATGGTCATACAAAATCACAATTTTTAATTAGATATCCAATTAGTGCACGCATGTAGTGAGTTCGTTGAAACCTTTAAATATAATAGTTTGTTCTTTTGACATAGCGCATTCATGAGTAATAGATAATCCACACAAATCAACACAATAAATTGACACAAGAACATGTGAAAACCGAAGAACAAATACAAAGTGAAATGTATCATTCATTTATAAGTGAAATGCCAATGTACATGTCTCCAAAAGTACATGTATCCAAAAGTACATATATATCCAAAAGTACATGTATCCAATGAAGTCAATGTACATGTCTCCAAAAGTACATACATAATGAAGTCAATGTACATGTCTCTAAAAGTGAATGTATCGAAAAGTACATATATATCCAAAAGTATCCAAAAGCACATGTGTCCAAAACTATCCAAAACTATCCAAGCCACATGTACATGTATCCAAATGTACATATATCCCATAAGACACATCAAAACTCAAGCTTCCTCTTGTTCTTTCCCAACGTTGATCCTCTAGGCACATCTCTAGAATTAGTGTGCGTCTCTGGATCCTGCAAATTAAATATCAATTATTAAATTCAAATAACTATGTACTAATACATTAACTCAACAATTAACTCAACAACTATCAACTTGTGCATGAAACACTGGAAATTGCATGAAACACTTGGTCACTAAAGGACATCTCACCTCAACTGACAAAGGGGATTGTGTTCCTTGTGTAGCAGATGGAGCCGTTGGTTGAACATCCAGGATGGTCGCAACCATGGTCGAACCAGGGGGGGCCAGGAACTGCTCCTGCTAGTGGTGGCTACAATCACAAAATGTTGAAATAGTTAGTCATGCATGAATAAACAATAGACAACAATAATAAACTATGTAAATATCATGTTGAAATAGTTACATACCTGTGTATGATCAGTTTCCATTGCAGATGTAGCATTGACTGCTGCATCAACCATCGATGCGAGGTTTTGAGTATACAACTCGGGTTCCTGATGCAGTCAACATGCAATTCAAACATTAACAAAAACGATTTATGCACTGGATTTCAAGTTAACCAACAAATATCATCGAAGGATATACATTACCATGGTATGAGTAAGCCCATGGTCGTGGGCAGTTGGAGTCTTGTTAGGAGTAGGCCGCCTCACATACACATGACCCTTGTTCATGAATGGTCTAGCGGGAGATACAAATCCAGGAAATGGTCCAGATGTCTCGGTTGGTGCCTACAGTCAGCAAGTGTTCATGTAGTTAGACATGCATGATTCAACAAACAAACATGTATTTAAAAAATGACATTTTTAATTGTTTACCTGGAGCCCAGATGTTTCCTCGGATGATACGACCATGGGTGCTACCTCCACATTAGCTTGCCCCAGTGAAGGATCTTCCATTTGCAAGTTTAATAATTGTAAATATTAGACCGTAGATAGCATTAATGAACTAAAATGTAAAGTATGTGGAAATTAAAAAATTAACAAGTATTAAAAAACTGAAATTTTAAAATGTTTACCTCGGTGTGAGATACGACAATGGGTGCTATATAAGATGGGCCTGCCAAATGGGTAGCATTATGAATCCATCCACCAACGACAGGATTAGTGGATGGAATGTCATGCCCCCCTGTAGAGTCTGGAACATCTGACTCTCGGGCGTCGCTACCAGCATAAAGCATCAACTGCAAGTTCACAAAATTAATATATTAGCTCAAACTATATATATGTGTGCAAAGACGAAAATAAATGAAGAATTTATTACAATTAACCATCTACATACCTCACTCAAAAACCCACTGAAGGCAACATCTGAGGCAAGACCATAGCAAGGACGACCACACGATGTGCACTCATGAGGCTCAATACTAGGCTGGGGATGTGCCAATGGTCCTGCACTAGTGGATAGTCCTGCACTAGATGATGGTCCTGCATGGTGACGACCTGGTGTATGTACCACACCAGGGACATATGTCCCTTCCTCACCCATATGCTGAACCATAGTGCCATGGCGAACAACCGCCCATGCCAAACTCAAAAACACATCACGTGTCTGTGGAATAACACGATGTGTAGGTGGGACATCTGGCCCAGGAAACTGCCTGGGAGGTGCAGGGATAGGGCGATCCTGGTCTCGAACGGTTTTGGGGCATCCCCCCACCGATCCCCTGAAACTGCAAGATATCAAAATAGTTTACGTGTTTATGTAACACGAACTCTACATACATCTTTCGAAGGAAATACAAGGGAATTTATCTATTGTTATGTGGTGGCATATCAAAAACCATGTACCATCTGTCCATCCAGTTATCAACAAATGGTTGAAACGTGCACCACTCAATGGAGATATGAGGCCTGTTTGCATTTGGGATTTCCCCCGAGCGAGGTTCCCTAAACAATGCAAATATGAGCTCTCTGGATATTTTCAACTTTTTTTTTGCATTGTAGTCTAGCCCCTCAGCATATTCTTGTCTTTTTATTTCTCTATATGATGTAATATCATATAGTACATTGCTAGACTTTGAAATGGTGTCAACAATTGCATCCAAGGTTGATGCAAGCGAGTGGCGAATCCTGTCACCACCACTAAAAGCTGCAGTAATGCCCCTCAAGCGGGCAAGCTCAATTAGTATCTCGGCATTTGTGTCCATAGCCGCAACTGCAATAAAAACATCAATATGAAAATCATTAGAAACATATACATGGTATATAATGACGTCTTTTCAAAATTGAAAATGTATTAAATCAAACTCAAGTAAGCAATTTTATGGAATTCACTTACATACATTTAAAACTTAAAATTAAACATTTAACAATTAAAAAGTAAGTTTCGTTCAACTTCTTTCTAGAAGTTAAGGCACTTCTTAACCCTCATTGGTGACTTTTCCATGCAAACTTGGGTTTAAACTTCCTAGAATTTAGGAGTGTTATTTTGACATGTTTTGGCCTTTACATCCCTTGCAGAAAACAATATTTCCATCAACTTCATAACCTAACATTAAATTTATTGATTTCAACATATTACGCCTTGTGGTTGGAGGGGAGGACAAAGTGGCATGGAATGAAATGGATATGTATGAGTTTGTCTTGCCAATATGATTACATATGTACTTGAGATGACTATCAATGATTAAGATGTTGAATAATAAACTAGAGATTGTGACTAGAATGACAATAACAACAATGTCAACTTAATAAGATATCACAAGTAGAATATGATAGTGTTATCTCAGAATTATCACATGCATATTTATTAATTTGATCCAAGTATTATGATATGTGATTGGTATGACAAGATGGTTGATTAGGAGGATGAAGATTAAGTTGAGATAGAACAACTAAATTTAAATGTCACAGTCCTAAGACTGTGACTACATTCGGTTAATGAATAAGTAAGAATAGGATATGACTTGTTAGGCTTAGAAAGATGGTTAAGGTAACATGCTCGGGGGCATGTCAGGTGGTAAAAATCAGACCCATATCTTAAACATAGTCTTTAAGAGGGATGGAAGTTTAGGATAGATGTAGGGTTAGGACAACATCCAAGGGAAGAAGGTCCAAGATAGGTAAGAATGTTAGAAGGGTTTTAGGATAGGTTTATAGGAGTAGTTACTAGGTCAGGGCCACAGGTCTTTCTGAGTGTAGATTAGGATTGTTGGATATGTAAACGATAGGGGCAAGGGACTATTATGATATGTGAGGCAAGAAAAGGGGTGAAAATTAACTCGATGATGGTTGGAAAAACTGTCACGACACACTCTAGGTAGTTCATGGGTGTTCACCATTTCCATTGTTCTAAAAACATGGAAACCAACCAAAAGTGACAATTCCTTGGAGCAAAACAGAGACAATTTCTCTCTGCAAAATCAATCTCTACATTGTATGGCAAGTTCAGAAAATTAAATAAAAAACATAGTGATTTTCTATATGAAGTCTTTGAGTTGAATCGACGGTCCCTGAGCGTTGAGTAGATTGATCGAGGGTGTGGATAGGGCAGGCCCGAGAGGCACTTTGTTAATGTGTTTTGGCATTTAGTTAAGGGTGATTAACTAAGAGGCAATGTATAGATACATACACTTCTGATGAAATTTTGATTATGTTCATGGACAAATGATTGTGTTGAAATTTTGAGAAACCAAGTTACTAATTTTTTATGCATTTTTTCTATTCACGCTTGTGCATGCATTTCATCTTGTTATGGTCATTTCCGAGGAAAATTATTTAATTAGTATCATGGGAAATGGCCTTTGAGGGTTGGAAATTTGGGTTTCATGTGGATGGATACATTGTAGAAAGGGAGGAGTTCTATTTTTATTTTTATTTTTGGTTGGATTAGGAATTTTTGAGTTTTTGAAAAGGGATTCATTGTAATTATTCACTAATCTTGGTTGAGGGAGATGTGAATTTAATTAGAGATTGGGTTATTTCCAATTTTATAAATATTACAAAATTAGGTTGCTTTAAACTATAAAAAAAATGGTAATTTAGGTTAAGAAATGACAAAAAAATGGTACGGGTGAATGAATTACCTGATTAGATGACAATCCACCGGTGAATTTGCCTCCCCTCCAACGAAATCAAGCTCCTTCAATACTCTAGGGCACACAAACCGTCCTCGTCCAAGCTCGAATTCGCGTTTCTGATGCGTGAAATGCGCCACGGGTGGTCGGGGGTGGTCAGGACTGTGTATTTAAATTGATTTTAGATTTACAAAATGCGTACGCGTTTTGTAACTACATAACGCGTACGCGTTTTGTAGTTCTATAACACGTACGCGTTCTGGTTACCTAACCTACATGTCTAATGACATGTCAGGCTCGGGTTTTACCATACCAAGTGCTAAGTATCAGAAACGCGTTATGTTTTTATGTATCAAAAACGAGTTTTGAAAAACTAGGATTGCATCTAAAGTGACCCTCATCTTCTTGCACACACCCATTTCTCAATAGAAAATAGCAGCTGGATTTGTCTAACTTATGGGATTTTAAACAACACGAATGCCTGGAATTTTTTCCTTTTTCAAGGCTAAAGATGACAACGAGTTCAATTACAATCCCTATCGGCAGCAGTTGTGGCGGCATATGCTTCTTAATAACTATGATAGGGAAAGTTTACTTCATTGACAGAGCAACTCAATTATTATTGTTATTATTATTATTTTTCAGTTCGACCCTTCTTTCAACTGCAACAACAACCGATGCTCTGAACCTTGTCGACTCCTTCATGCGACCACTAGGTCTTTTACCATTCTGCTGCAGTCAGATTTTCCCTACGAGTATCCTAAAAAAATCAGAAGCTATATCAAGGCATATAAGCCTGTCGCTAGACATGACTGTCATTTCAACGAGTTTTAATCCTTGGACATGAGATTGACTCGTGTATGCATGGGTAATACACAAAACTATCACGGGTAATACACAAAACTATCACTAAATCTTGGAGATTAATCTAGGGTTGAGACGACCTGGCAATTAGAATACAACGTGGAAAAAGCATTATGTCCCAACAACATTCAGACAACTCTCCAATATAGAAATTGTTGAGGTGATAAAGTGTAATCAATGCACGATTCGAAGCTCGTCTTAGAAATTCCAATTTGATTCAAGGACGCCGAGTTTCCAATAGAGATTCCAATTTGATTCAAGGACGCCGAGTTTTCAATAGAGGTACCGAGACTTCCAATGCTTGCTGTCACAGATCATCTGCCTCCGTATCAGCAATGAATCCTTTTACTAACAGTTAGGTCTCGAGTTTTGTGAGCTGCTCCTATCCTGGTATGCTTTCTCCCTATGAGCTGCCTCAATCCTACCAATCCTACTATAGTGCACCCTAACAACTGCTTCCAGCTTTCTTCCTTGTTTAGATCTATAAATCAACAAATGTAAATGAAGATGATTCAATTTTTAGTATGTTTCCATAACAACTTGCAAAATATTTAATACTCCAATGAAAAGAGGTGGAAAATATTTAATACTCCAATGAAAAAAGGTGTAGCTTTTGCAAAATAATGATTACCATCCAAAGCTATGAATCATAAATTGTTTCATAGTCTAATTTATAGGCTTATGTATATCATGGTATGTACAAAAAGCCAATATAGTTTTTTAGATGTTAATCACCCTTTAATTCTAAACTAAGCATTGATAAATGATATTAGCAAAAAGAATATCAAGATATTTAAAATGTCCTAAAAGACATGGCGTTGTGTATGACATAGATTATTATCAAATCATATGATATGCATAAGTAGCCTAGACAGACAGTTACAAAGCCATCAACAAGTGGCTTTTGTTAAATGTTAGTTTGAGTAATACTGGTATGCCTCAACATAAAGTAAACAATTTAGTAGTTATAGCTTCCATGGATAGGTTGGAGCATGCCAAACAACCAAACAATTTTAATTTCTAATCATCAAAGTTGTATATTTTTATGTAGGAAGCTTGTATTTCATTCAAAAATATATTATATAAGTTTTTCATATAAGAATATTCATAATGAGGAGATTAATCTTTGACATCAAAACCTCTTTTAGAATGCAAAATTTGATGTAAGGTTTGTAATTTCCTTTGGTACTTGGTAGTTATGGATTTAAAAGGATATATGCTGGGTTTTTTTTGTTGGCGTCGATGTTTTCCAATGCAACTGCTCATTGTAAGTTGTAACTCAAGCTCATGTAGGCATCATCATCTTCCTAGACTTTGTTCTAAGTTGTAGTCGGACTTCTCCATTACTATAAATGGAGACTCTCTCTTATAATTATTCATTCAAGTTAATAAATTACTTCTTCTATCATGCTAAAGTTGGTCTTTGATCCGAGTCGATCCCCATATCTTTATATGCTATCAGGGCCATCTTTGTAAACCTCTTCTCTCTTGTGGAAGATTTTGGTTTTGCAAAGTTTTGCTCGTTGAAATGATGGGAGGAGGATTTTTATTGCAACAAGGCCTCCATTAAATTCCATGTAAAAGGTATCTTTCCCTGGTTTATGCTCTGTTTCAGGCTATTGCAGTTATGGGCTCTGTGTCTTTCTAATTAATCTAGGCAGTGATTGAGATTATTTCACCGTTTGTGAATCGATGACTTGGAAGTGTGGATGCCGTGGGTTCATCTCGTGGCTTGTGCCCATTCGTGAAGCATTTTTTAAGAGGTTAGGATCTAAGAATTACTTTTGTCTTAGCTCGTGTTGGCGGCATGGTTTTCACGGCAGGTGCTTGTAAGAAGACTTGTTTGAGGCATACTCTCGTGGCGTGATTCCAGCTGGTTGGCGCCGTGATGGAGAATGGAGTTCTACAACCGTTGGAGATAGTGCGTGGCTCTTGCTCCTAAATAAGAACCTTTGATCTCCGTCGGAGGCATTTAGAAGCATTTTTTCTTTTGGCATGTTTGTTTTTTTCCTGCCAATTTGATGTAATAAAGATATCAGCGTTCCTTTTTCCATAATCCTTCATTAAAGCTTCCATTTGCCATATTGTTCTAAGTTATTGCAAAGAGCATTCCTCTCTCTTTCTAGTGAATGGGTGCATACTATATTGATTCAACTCTTTGAGATATATGTTTTTTTTCTCATGAATAAATGTTGATTCCTTTATTGTAAATGGGTATCTAAAATGGCCTTGTTTGTCGGAACCCATATCGAGGATTGTTGTCTATGATGGTTCCATGGTACCTCTCTCTTTACACCTTTGCGTAGTGGATTTTGAGCCACTCGTGCAGATAGTCTTTGGAGTGTAACCAAACATTTGTTTCCCTTTATTGCCTTGTTTTTTAGTGTCTTGGAGCTCGCCACATTGGAGTGTTTTTGCATGGTTGTTGGACATCATCGTCATCTTCAACTAGCACCTTCATGGTTTTTCCATTAGTTGTGATGTTTATTGTTGTCATCTTTTTCACTCAGTTCAACATTGTGCGGAGGTGATATGCAATGATTCCTCGGGTGATTTTTTACTCACCATGTTCGATTGACATAAAGCATCTTCAGAGTGAAACTCGTATCAAGCACTGATTCATGTTTTGATCCGGTGGTTGTAGTGACTAGTTACCCATGTAGTTCGATGAGATGGATCGGCGTCCATAGGGACACTCAACATATGATGTCTTCTCAGTTGCCAAAACTCAACTCATGAGGATCAATTTATTTTGACGGGTGTGCATTCAACTTGTGTTACCTCAGTAGTCTGGAACATGCATTCAATCTCAGTAGTTTGAAATTTGTTGCTTGGATTTCTACAAGTATCTTTGATGGTGTTGATACGGTGGAGTTTCCTAACCCTCTTTGAAGTTTCAACCATTCTTCCTGTTTGGATATTTTAGTGTTCACGTGCCTCATATCTTGTTCGATGGTTGATGGTGTCCGCTTCTGTTCGAAGCCTTGTCTGGTTCCTAACCAACACCTATTTTTTTGGAACATTTGTGTGGTAGTTGTCAGTGTTTTCCATTTTTGTGCCTCTGCAACTTATCCATTTCTTCAAAGTTTAACTATGTTCTTTGAGGTTACTTGGCTCGAAACTTATTCATAGTATTGGAGGGTCTCTTGCTCTTTCCATTCACTGCATCATTGTGAGATCTTCATCAGTTTAAGCTCCAATGCCTTTTTCGGCATGTGTGTTTTTCTCTCTTTTGGGGAGGAGTTTTTCCCATGATTTTTTCTCCTTTTTCCCCATTTATGAGAGTTTGTATATAGGTACCTTATTAGGCCTCATTGTCGGGATCCATATTTGTTTTCTTTTGTTTCCTCCCTACATTTCCCTTATGGGGGGTGTTGGCGTTGGCGTTTTCCAATGCAACAACTCATTGTGAGTTGTAAGCTCATGTAAGCATAATCATCACCTGCCTAATTGTTATTAGCTATAGCTAGGCTTCTCCATTGCTATAAATGATGACTCTCTCTTGTAAATATTCATTCATTGTAAATATTCATTCAAGTTAATAGATTACTTCTTCTATTATACCCAAGTTCGTCTTTGATTACATTATTATAGTAATCCCCCTTTTCAATTTTTTAGTTTTTCATTTTAATGAGATCATTAGTTAATTTATTAACCTTATAATGTAACATTTTTTTCCTTGGAAAAAGTCGTAATTTTATTTCAAAAAGATGAACAAAATTACATTCTGCACATGTAATAGAATCACAGGGATCCCTACATTGTCACATATTTACAGTCCCATATTTATGTCATGTCTACAGTCCCAGACAAAATCAAAATGATGAATATGGTTGTCCATACAGCCCGCATATATCCGCCTACATATAAAATAGAAAAACTGCTACGAGCTTTCCAGCTTCATTAAAAAAATACCACAGGTACTAAGATACCATATCAAAGAAACTACAGCAGAAAACCTAAAATCCCGTCATCCATGAAAGGCACAGAACATCAAGAAAATGCCATTGAAGAATGGAAAAAAAAAACCCTCCCAGAATCCTTGAAATGAATGCATTGCCACTAGCGGCTGTGAAGATACACCCCCGGACGCCGAAAAACAAAGCAGCCTTGACAGCAAGGAGCTCCCCATGTCAGCCGCTGCCGAAAAGAGACAGCCGAGCTATCATATGACCGCCTATCATAGACGAACCAGGTATTTGGAATCCTGTCGCACATCGTCCTCAGTAAGATTACCAGCAGCAGGAAGGGGCCAGGAACCCTGCTCTACTGCCCTCGCAGCCGCCACCATCTCCGCCGAAAACGCCTCGCCCCGAACCAGCATCCATCTAAACAAACGCTATCGCCGCCGCCACTGGGAAGCCGAAGAAGCCAGCCCCCAATGGGTCGCCGCGCCAAGTCAATAGCAGACGCTCCAAGGTGGAAAAAACCATCCGTCGGCCTATGACAGGAAGCCAACGCAGGAGAGGAGAGGATCGGCCATGGAAGGATCCATGGCCGCCAAAAAACTTCTACGAGAGTCAACTTTCAAAACCCTAGTTGCAGAGCTAGGTCGCCTAAACGAACAGAAAAATGAGAAGCATCATTATTACTAAGAATTATTATAATATAACATATCATTATAACTGCATCTAATTATTCTTTTAGACATGTGATTGTAGATATACATAATTATACTCTTGTAAATTACAAATTCATTGAATGAAGATATAGAGAAATCCGTTACCATTTCTTTAAGTTGTAAAATTTAATATATATTTCTATGATAATTATATTTATATATATCTAATTTAATATATATCTTATTTATAAATAAAAAGCTCCTTTTTACTAGATTTTTTTTAAGTTATATAAAATTAAAATTATTTTCAACTCATAGAATGCATATCCTAAATAGAGGCTGTTCTCGACCCGGTATATAGTTTTCTTTTCACTTTCTATAAGTGAAAATTCAAGAGGAAGAGATTACTGCGCCCACTTAGTAAATGGTAAAACTATGTATATATACATATATGACCAAAACATTACCATGTCCCTCGTACGAATGCACATTCGAATTTCAAAATCATGAAGTCATATAAATTCAATAAAATACAGATTTTGCAATTATAACTTTTCAAATCTTTTTCATTTTCTGTTTTCTTTTGTCGTATTCATAAGTGTGTTGAATTTTACAATTGCCCGTAAAATTCGGAATGCTCTCATGTAGAAAACCGAGTGAAATCTGTAACGATCATAACCGAGTGAAATATGTAACGATCTGGGATCAAATTTGAAGGGTAGGGTCCCATTTCACTTTGAAGGGCTATGAGATATTCAACCCTTCAACGTTGACATGTAAAGATAAATAATTCTTTTCATTTGAAAATGTAATTATATATCAAAATTTCATTATTTATTAAAAGTAATGTAATTAAATTCTTTAATACAGTAATAATATTTGCAATATTCAGTTTTAAGATTTTAATAAACAATGTTTATAATAGATTGTTTGTTTTGAAAAAAATTATTCAATCCCATTTTGACTTTAAGATCTCCATCAATCTCATAAAAATCTAAGTAGTTTTTACTCTTCCAAATAATGTCAATAGAAATAGATTTTTATTTTTCTTAAACTTTGCCAAAATCATTTTGAAATTGAAAAAAACTCCAATATCATAACAAAAGAACATTTTGAAATTGAAAATAACTCAAAAATCACAACAAAATAACATAATATGATATATGCAAAGTGTGAGCCTTTAATAGCTACAATCAGCAGTTCTACCCTTCTTCAAACTTCGTTTGGTTGTGCTCACTAGTCATAAAGATAGGGCAATTGGTTGTGCTAACGGGTAAAGATAGGGTAATTTAGAAGTGAAGGAAAAATTCATGGAAATATGGAAAATAAACAAATTAATAATGAAAATAACTAATTGGATAAAAGAAGAAATTATTTTAAATTTTAAATTTGTAAGAAAAACAATTGAAAAGTAAAAGCAAAATAATGAAAAGATTCTCAATCTAAAGAGGATTTTGTTAATGATAGTTGCACCAAACCAATATTCATGGCAATTGATAAATTGAAGCTATTTCAATATTGATCTTGGAAAAAACCACCAAAGAGAACAAGATATTAATGCTTAATTTATGTCAAAATTGAGTTAAATGGGTGTGTAAATGATTTTTTTTGAAAAAGAGTTGTCTAAAAATTTGAGGAGTTTACTTTTTATGCATCATAATTCATAATAGATTCATCTCTCTCAAAATCCCCGTTCCATCTTGATTGTGCCATTTCAACACCTTATATTTAGAATGTCAACAATTCCAACTAGATTTTGGTGAAAAATATCATTAAAAAATCAAATTTTTAAATTATGAAAACATGACTTTCTCTTCTCAGAATCCATTCTTGATTGCATAAATAACATAAATAGATATAGGACCTACAAAAACCTTGATTGTGATATCTCAACCCCTTATTTTTACTATGCCAACATTTCCAACAAATTTTTTGAAAAAACCAATATGTTAAGAAAAAATACATACAAATCATATAAACCATGTGGAGATTGATATCTATGAAGATTTCTTATAGAGTTATTATTACATGAAATTTTTATTTTTTTTCAGAAAAGGGTAATTCCAGAAGGAAAACATGGGTTAGACAGTGATAGTCTAGTGTATTCATTTTTCTACCTCAAAAATTGCAAGAAACCAGATTTTACAATTGCTTCTACAAGTTAAATTGAATTCGACTAAAACATGTAAGTTAAGTATTTTACTTCAAGTGGATATAATCTCCTTCAAGGATTTTACAGATAAATAAAAATTTAAGGCAAATTTCCATTTAGTTTGCACCTAAATTTTTTAGGTCAAGTTAAACCAAAAGAAAATCAAAATTAGGTCTCGGACTGAAATTTAAACTAAAATTATTTTAATCACCATTGACAAACATCCAAATTATTTTAAACGCGGAGAAGCTTCTTATAAGAGGTTCAATGTTAATCTAGTATGCTTATTTTAAGCATAACGTTCAAGAAAAAGGGAACTGTGGTTACCTTGGTGTCCAAACTCAGTGAAAATATTCAACGAAGAGTAAATGATGGACTACGAACTTGCAACAACATCCAATTTGATCCACAACAAAGTAGACCAGAGTTGTAACTTTAATATTTAAATAGCTTTAATCTAGAAGAGAAAACTACAAAAAATAACGTTAAGTAGCTCAAATTTTATAGCTAAGCAAATGTCACTCCGTATTATCAAATAAATCTACAAAATCTAAAAACAGAGCAGAGCCTTTCAACTTGAAGGGACAGCTGACAGTCCAAGGTAATTTAGTTTATTGAAAACCTAATCCATCTGGACATAGGAACTACAAAACGTAACATGTGCAAAGGGATGGAGAAAATCGACATATCTCAATGAAAGCAAATAGAAAAAGGGCCAAATATTACCCTCTAAATTCTAGTGAGGAGTGGATCTGCCCTTTGAAACTCCATCCAACAGATACAGTCCAGATTTGAATGTATAAATGCAACCCTATTGTTGAATGTGCATCCGACCACCACATTTCCACACTTTTAACCTATTATTCCAATCTTCGAAGAAATGTTGTAGTTTTTGTCTTCATCCTGCACATGTTGGCCAAATTTCTACTCAGTCAGTGAACTCCCCAATCACATGGACTCGCCACTAGCCAGGCCTTGCCTTAGATACAACAATGTCGCCGCTCACCAGTGATCACAAAGAAATGCTCAAATCCTAAAGAGAGAACTTTCTCTGGTAAGGATCGGAAGCTGAAACCATAGAAATACTTACAATGCAAAAATTTCTCTGTTAAGGATTGAAAGTTACAAGGCAATCTCAATAAAGATAAAACCCCACAAAATTAGCATTAGTTTTGTCCAATGTCGATTGTGAGTTATCCTACGAGCTATGAGCAATGAAGTAGAAAAACCCACCTGAATATCAGCAAAAAATAACCAAAAAAAAACATTGGGTATCAAAATATAGCCCTAACTACAACACCTAAGACACTAAAACAAGCTAACATCTTGGCATTGAAGAATCCCAATAATCTATAGAACCCAAAATCTAGATATTTGCTAGAAATTCTCAGTGAAATGGATGCAAAAAAACCTCCACGGTTCCACCTACTCTAGCACCTTGCTCTTCCCCTATTTCTTCTCTCATTGATGCAAAAATAGCTCAACTAGATCTACTACCTTGTTCTTCTCTGGGGTAGTACCTCTGTTAACCGGTTATCCCGAGTAAGTTATCAAATCTATTCATGATCCTAGCATTTAGTTTCACATCCTATACTTAGGTTTGATCACGTGAAGAAGAAGATGGAAAACCGAGTTGGCAGCCTCTCAGACCGAGGTTTAATTAAGTTTGGTGATGGCATTAAATGCTTTTAACACTTAATCAAACACATAACTTAGTAACTTGTAAGCTAAGACAATAAGATCATATTAGCAATAGCAATGTCGACCGTCCAATCGAGTCACTTGACACATGTCTCCAACTCACCGATCCCGCTCTTCCCACTAGGACGAAGGTGAAAGGGAACTGGGTAGTCTCCAACTCCCTAGACTCCGAGTCTCCCACAAAATCACTGATAACCCTTGGACAGGGAAAATTTGGAGCTGCCCTTCTGTTGCAAATTTACACAGGCGTGTTGAATTTCATTATTGAAGGGCTTCACATAAAATTAACTTTTTTTTGCATGGTAAAATTCATCGTGGCCTTCTATGACAAGTAAAATGGCCTTTGAAGGGCACTGAAGGCTTCAAATTTGAAGCCTGGTAACGATCATACTTTTATTGGATATTTTGCAAGCTTAGCTCTATTTATGGGCATGTGGTATTTTCCATGCAAATCGCTTAATATAGGATATTTACAAATTTCATAAGTAGAGTTATCCCAACAAGTTACAAATATCAAAACATTCACAAGTAAAGTGGTAGGTGGACACTGATAGGTATAGCCAATCATTTAGTTTTATGGGGATTGCTAGTTGTTAAATAAAAGTTAAACATTAAACTAATTAATATAAATATTAAACTTTAACGTAAACATTAAATTAATTAATATAAACATAAAACAAATACTATTTAATAAACATACCCATTTTCTTAACCACCATTTAAGTGAAGCTTATTTAAATCTTAATCAAGATGCATTTGAGCATAACAAGAATACTACGACCATGAAATGAGTTCTCACTCTACACTTGTTACACTCATGTTAATCTTGTTGATCCACTCAAGGAAGTCCAAAATCTTAGATAATATCTAAACACCTATCGATGTAACTACAATCACCAAGTTGATGGCTGCTGATCCATTAAAATAAAATAAAAGGTAGAAAACAGTTGTTTGATGTGCAGAGATGAAATGACACAGATTTTGTTTTTCAAACCTTTACTATTATACTCAGTCTAAGACATTCACAGTGGTTTTATGGGACTAGGTGAATAATGTTCGGGTATGTGAAAAATAAGGTGTATGTGTGGTCAAATTTTAAATGATGTTGATGTGAAAAATAAGGTGTATGTGTTGTCAAATTTGAAATTATGTTGATAATTATTGTGGTTAATGATTAGGATAATGATTTTGTATATTAAGGATATTTAATAATAATAATAAATAATTACTTAGTTTGTTTTAAAATTATTTTATATCTTAATTTAATTATTTTATTTTAGAATTTTATGTTTATGTTGTAAAAGATTGTAAAGTAAATTTTTAGTTGTCATTTATTTAGAGCAAATTAAAATTAGGCAAAATACCCAAGGGTATTGTTTCCCTATGCATAAGCTTTAGATCATAGTAAAACTTAAAACTTTGCTCATACTTGAAATTTATGTCACATATGTATTGGGAATATGGTTCATTTGCTATAAGAATAGCTTACTCTTTAATGAGGATATATTCAATTTTAAGAAAGATATATTCAATTTTAAGAGGAAGTACTTTCATCCTCTACATTTTTAGTATCATAAATATGTGAAAGTCTTTCAATCCTATTGGAATTTAAAACAATTTTAAAAAATCATTTATCTTTTATTTAATTACATGTATTTCTACATTAAATATCTAACTATAATCATACTTTCAATATAATTTTTTTTTTAAAATAAAATAAAATATTATTTTTATTTAAACATTATAAATTATAAAACCTTTCTAAATTTAAATAAAATAATTTTTAACTTAATTTAATTTAATTTATAAAAAATAATAAATTAAACATTTAAATTAAAAAAAACCAAAAAATAAAAACTTTAAAATATGAGTTAGCAAATAATTTATCCTCAAACTTTATATGGCAAACACCCTTGAGAGCTTTAATTTAATAATTAAACTTTATATGGCAAACACCTTGAGAGGTTTAATTTAATAAACACTTGGGCATAAATTTTAATTGTCAGTTATACTAGAGTCATATTACCAAGAGGAGAACCTTTAACAATAGAAAAACTTGTTATATGGTTTTGAAAATAAATATACAAATGCTAAAATTTAGGATGTATATAAGAAAACAATGGTTTTTTTTAACATTTTAGTTAATTTACATGATTATGAAGTTCGCTCTTGCAACATTTTTTTTAGATTTGAAATAAAAATTGAGCAAATCCAAAATGTTTTATAATATATTATTTACAAATAAAATGAAACACTTTTACCCCCATTCTCTTTATTGAAGTTAGATATACTTTCGTGGAATATAAAACTATGACTAAGTATTAAAATACCCATTACAATAAGTTAGATACACATCTTTGCATCTTGGAAATTATTTTGCAACCTAAATATTTATCTTTATATATTTAAAATATAAATATAAATGATTGAAGTTGAGTAAGGATAGGCTCCATGTCATTGCTTTTAGTGTGACCAATAGGTACTACAAAATTAGAAGAGCTCGAGCTAGTAGAAATCTTAGTTTACTTAGGATCAAAGATAAGCCCTGAAAACAATAACAAAATTGTACATATGTTTATTACAATAGAAAATCCAAGCTTATTTATAAAAAACCTCAAAAGTCTTACCACAGAATTTAATGTATGTCAACCAAGAAATAAGGTGTATGCGGCTAGTAGATACACATACTACCCTAGTGGATAAGTTAGCCTAAGTAAGCTTAACCAATTGTACATGCACTAACACCCTCCCTTAAGAGAAACATAGAGAGTAAACATAAGAAAAATTGTGTCTCGATAATGAGGCTTGCTTAGGTACCCAAGCACAAAACTCTCATAAGCAGAGAAAAGGACAAAAATCCATAAGAAAAACCCCTCCCAAAAGAGAGTCAATCACCAATGTTAAAAGGGAACTAGAGCTAAATCTGAAGAAGATCTCACAAAGATGCATTGAGTAGTGAGAGAATGAGGCCTGTAAAGGCTGAAAGCTCCAATTAAGAAGAATGGCCAAAACTATGAAGAGGAGGGCCAAGAAACCCCAAAGAAATGTTGAATTATTAAGCATAAAAGAAATTATTGTAGATGCACAAGAATGAAGAACACTGACAACCACCATATGAATATTCCATAAAAATAAATGCTCTACTTCCAAACCAAAACAAGGCTTGAAACGAAAGCGATCACCATCAACTATCAAAAGAGCAATGAGGTATGTAAACATTAAAAGATACAAACAGGATGTGTCACTGCAACTCGAAAGAGAGTCAATTAACCTAAAGCTGACAATGTCATCAAAGATCCACACAAGAACATCAAACTGCAAATTTCAAGCTCCTAAGGTAATGGCAATCGAGTGCATGCCATCCCTACAAAATATATTGATCCTCTAAAATGAGTCCCAACATTTAGGTACTCATATACAACTGTGAAAAACTATACAAAATAAGTGTCCCCATGGATGTCAATTCTCGCTAGCTCATTCGGTTAAGGTGTGGGTCTCGTCAACAAGGCGACCCGGGTTCAATTCCCCTTAGGGGTGAGCTAGTTGGGAGGAGACACCCAAAATCCAACTAGTTGAGGGTTGGTGTGGCCTAGGGCGAGTGTGATCCCTAGGTGATTTTGATGGCCTAGATGCCCCTGGGTCATGGATTCTTAGACCAAATGCCACTCCCTTAAGCCGGGGAGATTCTAGTAAAACCATGTAGTCTATCAATTCTCAATAAAATAAAGATTATGCATGAATTCTCAATAAAACACAGATTGTGCATGGCTGTACAGCTAAGCGACTCAGATTCGAGTAACTTTTCCAATCTTTTTTCATTTTCTGTTGTCGTATTCATGAGTGTGTTGAAAAAATACAGATTGTGCAATATGGATTCCCATTAAAATACAAAATACAAAATACAGATACTGATTGTGAATGAATTCTCGTTAAAATACGGATTGTGTATCGTTGTACAGTTAAGCCATTTGGATTTGAAAAGATTTAATCTCTTGAAGCTTGGTAGATCTTTTTTTAAGATGAATCTATACTAATAACTAATTAAGTTCAATGCAAAAAAAATAGTTTGAAACAATAACTCTATAATTCCAATTGAAAAACTTCCCACAATCAACAGTTGATGGCTGCCGACCAACAAACTAAACTGCCCCCCAAAAAAACCCAGTGTGAATATCCAAATTTGGAGTTTTCTCATAATGGAATATGCTGGCCTACTCTACTATTTGCAAACTAAACCACTTCTGACAGTCTTATTTTAGGCTTTTCAAGCAGAGACAAATGCAGGGCCCAATTAGCATTGCATGGACAATCATTCGGAGTAGACTGCAAAGGTAAACTTTCTCGTGATATAAAATGATTGATATGATTGACAAAGAGAGGAATCTTGCATAATATAGTCAGTTAGCATTTCACCTTTTCTTCTGCTTTGGATCTCATTTTATTTTCATTGCGTGTTTGATAATGCGGTCCACTGCCGACTCTTAGATGCAGGGAATTGAATTCCTTTGAAAGGATGTAGAAGGCCTACGTGAGTATGATATATGAGAGCAAATAAAACAGAAAGTTGTGAAAGATTTTTGTTTCCTTCTTCCCATACTTCGATCGGTCTACATTCATTTGAATGTGATCGATTAAGATTAAACAACCAAAGAAAAGGCCAAAAACAGTTCTTTGATGCGCTAGGGGCGTTACCTATCCGCTTCTCTACACTGTTATGTTTTTATTAGAGATTGTTTTGTATGGTGAATAAGTTATGTTGCCTATGTCTCAGCCCACCATCAAATAATTAGTATCCATGCACTTGAGCACAAAATACAAAGGAGTAAATAGTGTCAGATTCAACCGTGGCCCTCCCTTAAGTTACGGAGTTTGTAACCATC
Organism: Larix kaempferi; assembly: GCA_027924585.1. Classification (NCBI taxonomy): domain Eukaryota; kingdom Viridiplantae; phylum Streptophyta; class Pinopsida; order Pinales; family Pinaceae; genus Larix; species Larix kaempferi. The sequence continues at coordinate 8,447,007 of BSBM01000071.1, forward strand.
TCTTCCTTCCATTCAACATAAGTCATTGAATGGGGCCAACGTGTCTTCTTCATTCAAATCCATATCTTATCCTCCACCTTTAACACATTGTGATTCAATCTTCTTTTTTCATTTAAAAGAAAGTTTGATCACTCATGCATGTTCCTGTGCAATGCTTATGCTATGCCATATTTTTTTATGACATATATGATTAGGTGTGATTTCATCCACGTGAAAGATTAAAAAGGATGACAAGAAATAAGTATTTCTCTTACCATGGTATCATAGTGTTATGATTATAATTTATTAAAATTTTATGATCATCATAAAATATAAAATAAATTATTACTAGGTTGGGGTAAGGCAATGATGCACACTTATGAAGCGTTAGTTGTAATGGACTTGCTGAAAAAATATAAATCCGATCATTAAAATGAATTTTTAGAGGTACTTGCACAACTTTTTAAAACATGGTGCAAAAGATGAAAAGTAGAATACGGATCACCTTCTGGAATATATAACTTTTATTTATGGAAAATAGGTACAACTCCCAAAAAATGATGTTCTTCTAAGATTGATGTGTTATTTTTTTTCTAAAACATAATGCATATGTTCACGTTAGGCCCCCGGGTTTGGTATGTAAACTGTCCAAATTTGTAAAAACAATTATGTAGAGTTGTAGATAACAGGCGGTTCTAGTGCAACGCTATTTTTTCAAAATTTTCCAAGCTAATTTTATTGCACCCAGAGGTGCTCTACAGCCCAGTATGAGGGAGATCTTGTAATGTTTGTCTATACTATTGTCGGCCATTAATAAAAAGTAAAATGTAATAATATGATGGAGATCTTGTAACGTTTGTCCATGTTTGTCCATATTATTGTCGGCCATTAATAAAATGTAATAATAAAAAGCAAAAAGTAATAATATGAGAGAGATCTTGTAATTTGTCCATGTTTGTCCATATTATTGTTGGCCATTAATAAAATGTAATAATAAAAAGTAAAAAGTAATAATATGAGGGAGATCTTGTAACATTTGTCCATATTATTGTCGGCCATTAATAAAATGTAATAATAAAAAGTAAAAAGTAATAACGTTTGTCCATTTGGTTTGCACCTCGGGAGATTTGATCCCTCTCGGCGCTTGATAGAGCCTAGGATTTAGATCTAGGCTGGTATATTTTTAAAATTAAGGAAATCAATGAAGCCCTAAAAAGACAAGGTCGAGCATTAGGCCCCGTTATCATGGTCTTAACACAGTCAATTTACTCTTTTTTGGGTGCGTAGGTCTTCCAGTATGCTTGTGTGGGTTCTTTTCCATTTTCGAAATAGGTGAGTCAATCAAAAGTTATAGCTGAAATACATGACCTATGTTTTATGTAAATATGACATGATTGCAAACAAAAATGAATAAAAAATAGAAAATACTAACAAATTTATTCAAAAAATAGATATTTGGAATTTGTACATAGAGTTCTATAAGTGTGTGCAATTTCATTAGCAGTGGAGCACATACAGATTCAAGGTTGAATAACATGAAGTTACAGGACATGATGTTTTTTTCTATAACACAATCTAAGGCACAAGGTTTGGCAATCCGAACCTAGAACCAAACATGTAAAGTCATTACACATGGTATGGAAAAATGCAAGCATGCCAATAAATAAATAAATTTTGCAGCGTGTGTGCATTAGTAACGCGTGTGCACTAATAGCGCATGGTAATGCTATATATTTGTTTCTCCTTCCTTTTAGCTATATCTCCATTTTTCAAAATATTCCCACGCCCCCTCCCTCTTTATAACCCCACCCCCCCCTCTCTCTCATCCTCCCACCTATCCCTTTACCATAAATCATAAGCCCCCCATCGAAAACTTATACCATAAATACCAACCCCCCAATCTCTCTGTTACCCTAAACTCTAACCCCTTCCTTTCTCTATTTCTCTGACCCTCCCTCTATCCTCTTCCCCTTTCCTATCTCTCTCTTTGTCCCCCTAACCCATCACCCTACATGCCCTATATCTTTAAACCAAACCCCTCTTTCTCTTAATCCACCTCCCCCCTACCCCCAACTGTATATCTCTCTCACTCACACCACTAACCACCTCTCTCTCTCTCTCTCTCTCTCTCTCTCTATATATATATATATATATATATATATATCGTTTCCCCCTACCCTTAACCACCCACTCACTATATACCTCTCTCCCTTACTCCCCCCTACCCTTAGCCACCCACTCACTCTCTCTCTCTCTCTCTCTCTCTCTCTCTCTCCCCCTACCACTAACCATCTCTACATCCCTCTCACTCTCTCTATATTCCTCCTCCCCTACTCCCCCCTACCCTTCACCACCCACTCTCTCTCTTTCTATTGGTCTCTCACCTACTCCTATCACTAACCACTTCCTCCTCTCTCTCTCTAATCCCCTAACCCTCGATTATCTCCCTCTTTATAACCCCCACCCACCAATCACTCTCTCTCTCTAAACCCATAACTCTTAATTTCTCTCTTTAAACCACTGACCACCTCTCTCTCTCTCTCTCTCTCTCTATACACACACACACACACACACACACACACACACACACACACACACAGAGAAATTATATACCGCTCCCCTTACTCACCCCTACCCTTAGCTACCCACTCATAGTCTCTCTTCCGATCTCTCTCTCTCTCTCAACTCCTAACCCACAATCTCTCTTTTCATTGGAGGCATCCAAAACTTCATAGTGTCACCTTATGCATCTTTTCCTTCAAGAATTCACACTATTTAATCTCTCTCTCTCTCTCTCTCTCTCTCTCAACGCCTAACCCCCAATCTCTCTCTCTCTCTCTCTCTAAACGCCTAACCCCCAATCTCTCTCTCTCTCTCTCTCTCTCTAAACCCCTAATCCCCAATATCTCTCTTTCTCTCTCTCTGTAAACCCCTAACCCACAATCTCTCTCTCTTTGTAAACTCCTAACCCCCAATCTCTCTCTCTCTCTCTCTAAACCCCTAACTTCCAATGTCTTTCTCTATCTCTCTCTCTCTAAACCCCTAGCCTCCCATATCTCTCTTTATCTATAGACATATATATCCCTAACCCTCTCTCTCTCTCTCTCTCTCTCTCTCTCCCTAACCCACAATCTCCCTCTCTCTATATCTATCTAAACCCCTTACCCCCAATCTCTCTCTCTCAACCCCTAAGCCAAAATATCTCTCTCTCTAAACCCCTAACCCTCAATCTCTCTCTCACTCTCAATCCCTTCAATACTTCACACCCTTTCACATCCGGTTCTCTCTCTCTCTCTCTAAATCCCTAACCTCTAATATCTCTTTCTCTATCTCTAAATCCCTAACCCCTAATGTCTCTCTTTATTTGTTTCTCTCTAAACCCCTAACCCGCAATCCCTAACACCCTTCACATTTGATACTCTCTCTCTCTCTCTGGGGCATTCAAAACTTAACAATAGATATTGGTTAGCTTCCGCATATTTTCCATCAAGACTTCATACTCTTTCACATATGATACTCTCTCTCTCTCTCACTCTAAACCCGTAAACCCCAATATTGCTCTCCCTCAACCCTTAACATGCATCCAAAACTTCATAGTAGATATTGGTCAACTTTTGCATCTTTTCCTTCAAGACTTCACACTCTTTCACATTTAATACTCTTTCTCTCTCTCTCTCTAAACTCGTAAATCCCAATATCGCTCTCCCTCAACCCCTAACCCACAATCTCTCTCTCTCTCTCTCTCTCTCTCTCTCTCTCTCTCTCTCTCTATTCGGGGCATCCGAAACTTCATAGTAGATATTGGTCATATTATGCATATTTTCCTTCAAGACTTCACACTCTTTCGCATTCGATGCTCTCTCTCTAACTCACTCACTCACTCTAAACCTGTAAAATCCAATATCGCTCTCCCTCAACCCCAAACTCACAATCTCTCTCTCTCTCTCTCTCTCTCTCTCTCTCTATATATATATATATATATATATATATATATAAAATCGAGGCATCCAAAACTTCATAGTAGATATTGGTCAGCTTCTGCAACTTTTCCTTTAAGACTTCATAGTCTTTCACATTCGATACTCTCTCTCTCTCTCTCACTCTAAACCCGTAAACCTCAATATCGCTCTCTCTCAACCCCTAACCCACATTCTCTCTTTCTCTCTGTATTCCGGGCATCCAAAAATTCATTGTAGATATTGGTCAGATTCTGCATCTTTTCCTTCAATACTTCACACTCTTTCACATCCGATACTCTCTCTCACTCTAAACCCGCAAACCGCAATATCGCTCTCCCTCAATTCCTAACCCATGGTCTCTCTATCTCTCTCAATATTCGGGGCATCCAAAACTTCATAGTAGATATTGGTGAGCTTCTACATATTTTCCTTCAATACTTCACACTCTTTCACATCTGATACTCTCTCTCTCTCTCACTCTAAGCACGTAAACCCTAATATCACTCTCCCTCAACCACTAACCAACAATCTCTCTCTCTCTCTCTCTCTCTCTCTCTCTCTCTCTCTCTATTTAGGGAATCCAAATATTCATAGTAGATATTGGTCAACTTCTGCATCTTTTCCTTCAAGACTTCACACTCTTTCACATCAGATAATCCCTCTCTCTCTCACACACTCTAAACCCATAAACCCCAATATCACTCTCTCTCTCTCACTAAATCCCTAACCCCCAATATCTCTCTTTCTTTCTTCCTATCTATAAACCACTAACCCTCTCTCTCTCTCTCTCTCTCTCTCTCTCTTTCTCAATAATTCTCTCTCTCTCTCTCTCTCTCTCTCTCTCTAACCCCCTAACCCCCAATATCTCTCTTTCTCTAAACCCCTAACCCCCAATATATCTCTTTATCTCTCTCTAAACCCCTAACCCCAAATCTCTCTCTCTCTCTAAATAACTAACCCCCGATCTCTCTTTCTAAACCCTTATCTCTCTCTCTCTCTGAACCCCTTCAAGACTTCACACCCTTTCATATACGATACCCTCAATCTCTCTCCCCCTTAATCCCCAATCTCTCTCTCTCAACCCCTAACGCCCAATATCCCTCTCTTTCTCAACTCCTAACCAAGTTCTACGCCAACTTTTCATGCCCCTAATCTTAGAATTAAAACATGGTTAGCATTGAATTTTATCGCTTTTTTGGGGTCAATTCGAGAAGAAATGTTGTATTTGATTAAATTACACGGATATCAAATTCCTGCATCGAGATTAGTAATAATTTGTGAACTTAATGTTCACGCAACACAACTTCAAATGTACAACCATTTTAATTACCTCTCACTCTCTCTTTCTCACAATATCTCTCTCTCTGTCACTCACTATCTCTCTGTCTCTCTCAATATACCCCTGGCCCCCTTGTTCTCTCTCCCTAAACCCCTACCCCTCTTGTTCCATATCTTGCCACCCCTAACCTCCAATCTCTTTCTCTCTCAACCCCTAACCCCCAATCTCCCTCTCTCTCTCAACCCCTAATAGCAAGGTTCTACGTGAGCTTTTCATGCCCCTAATATTAGAATTAAAGCATGGCTAATGTCGAATTTTATCGCTTATTTGGGGGTCACTTCGAGAATACAGGTTGTATTTGATTAAATTACACAAATATCAAATGCCTTCATTGAGATCAGTAATAAATTGTGAACTTAATGTTCATGTGACAGAACTTCAGATGTATAACCATTTTAATTACCCCGCACTCTCTCTTTCCCACACTCTATCTCTCTCTCTATTACTCATTATCTCTCCGTCTCTCTCCCTATACCCCTACCCCGCTTGATCTCTCTCCCTAAACCCTTACCCACCTTGTTCCATCTCTCTCCACCCCTAACCCCCAATATCTCTCTCTCTCTCTCTCTCTCTCTCTGTCTCAACCCCTAACCCCCAATCTCCCCCCCTCTCTCTCTCAACCCCTAACCAGGTTCTACGTCATCTTTTCATGCCCCTAATCTTAGAATTAAAGCATGGTTAATGTCAAATTTTATCGCTTATTTAGGGTTCACCTTGAGAAGATAGGATTATTTGATTAAATTACACGGATATCAAATGCCTGCATTGAGATCAGTAATAAATTGTGAACTTAATGTTCATGCGACACAACTTCAAATGTACAACCATTTTAATTACCTCTCCCTCTCTTTTTCTCACAATCTCTCTCTCTCTCTCTCTCTCTCTCTTACTCACTATCTCTCTCTCTCTCTCTCCATAGACCCCTACCCCCCTTGATATCTCTCCCTAAACCCCTACCCTCCTTGTTCCATCTCCCTCCACCCATAACCCCCAATCTCTCTCTCTCTCTCTCTCAACCCCTAACTAGGTTCTACATCATCTTTTCATGCCCCTAATCTTAGAATTAAAGTATGATTAATGTCAAATTTTATCACTTATTTGGGGGTCACTTTGAGAAGAAAGGTTGTATTTGATTAAATTACACAGATATCAAATACCTGCATCGACATTAGTAATAAATTGTGAACTTAATGTTTGTATGACACAACTTCAAATGTACAATCATTTTAATTACCTCTCACTCTCTCTTTCTCACAATCTCTCTCTCTCTATGTCACTCGCTATCTCTTTGTCTCTCTCCCTAGACCCCTACCACCCTTCATCTCTCTCCCTAAACCCATACCCCCCTGTTCCATCTCTCTCCACCCCTAACCCACAATTTTTCTCTCTCTCACTCTGAACCCCTAACCCGTAGTATCCCTCTGTCTCTCCCTCTAAACCCCCCTCCCTCTCACCTTCTCTCTCTCTCTAAATCCCTAACCCTAATTTGTCTCTCTCCCTAAACCCTTAACCCAGAATATCCATCTCTCTCTCACAACCCCTAACCCACAATATCCCTCTCTCTCTCAATCCCTAACCCACTATCTCTTTCTCTCTCTCTCTCTCTCACTCCCCCTAAACCTATAACCCACAATATCCCCCCTCTCTCTCCCTAAACCCATAACCCACAATCTCCCCCCTATATCTCTCTAAAATTTATTAAGTAATAATGCATCGTTAGAAATTAGTTAAAAAAAAAGAGTTTACATGAACTACAATACATAGTGAACATTCACCCACCATATTAATGCTATAGAAGTGCACACACATTAATAGTGCGCGCACACTATTAGTGCATGTGCGTTAATAGCGTGCATGCGCTCCTAACACAGTTAATTTAGAAAAGGTTAACCACAATCGTACGTTGAACATTTATGGTGAATGTTTATTAGTTAATTCACATAGGAGCACACATGTGCTAATAACGCGCTCACACTAATAGTGCGTGTACGCTATTAATGCGCACATGCTCCTCTATCTGTAGAAGACAAGAAAACATTTTTTGTGCATCATCTAATTCAATTTTCAGTGTTACGCGATAAGCTCAAGTCTGGTTCACGTGATTTCAGTTCTCTTCTTCTTGCACTCACATTCAATTTGCATTAAGTTTGGTAGATTGGAACCCTCTCAACCATCTTGCACACAACATCTACACTTGACAATTCTTAGAGCTTAGTTTGGATCATTGGACCATTATCATATCACTCTTGGACACATTGGAGCTCATTTGTTTTGCAATGCAAGTAAGGAGCTATTAAAGAAATGTATGGTGACCAATTTTCTACATGAATTGTATGAGTTGTCTCCCCTTGTAATATCCAATGGTTGGACATGGTGTATTCATTCAAATTTAAAGATTATAAATTGTAAAATTTTTATATATGTGCTTGATTTTTGTTCAAATTGATTTATATGTACATGAATGTTGCAATTCCAAATATCAAATCCATATAAGACACATCCTTTTTAAGAAAACTAATAGAATAACAAGTGTGTAAAGAAATACATGATTTTGATTAGAATGAAAATATGCTATACAAGTTCTTCCATAAATATGAACTAACATGAGGAAAAACATAAACTCTCTCCTAATTTAGGAAATAAATTGGAGATGTCACAATCGTTCTCAAGTTAAGGAGATATATCACTCAATAGTACATCTTCCCCTTAAACATAGTATGTGTCCCAAAATGGATCATTACATACATTTCACATACAACTATGAAGCTCAAAACCAATAGGCTTGACTTCCTAGAAACATACAACATCTAGCATAACCTTGTGCTAAACTCCCCAAATAAACTGCTTGCATATTGGGATTTCCATCTATCCACATTCCAAGAAAGATGACAAATATTCATTCAAGAAATAGAGGGTTGAGCATAGTACTGAATCTACTACTTAATTCCACATTGTCAAAGGAAGAGACACCCTTGAATAGGGAATATGCCACAACTTCCTGGAATGTTTTTTCCCAAGCCTGCAAGATGCACAACTCTAGTAGGCTTATCGAATGGACTTAGAGTTGAGGGAACCTTCCTCTATTTGGACATAACTTTCCAAACTTGATCCACATGCATACCTTGGGACTAATCATTGATACACATAGTAGAATCCATCATAATGTTTTATCCTTGTTAGATTTCGATAGGTCCAAACTCAAAATCCATCACTATTTGTGATCCAATAATACACTAATTCTTAGAAGTATGGAAAGACACCCCACTACTAGAACCTAATACCAATATTTGTGATGGGAAAAATAAGATATCACCAACCTGGGATTGTGTTTTGACTTCCTTGGCCACTTGGCTAGTACCAACTAATGACCCAATTATGTTCTAGACGAGGCAATTGATGTTGCAACAACTGTACCCTGAGAAGTTGTAGCAACTGTATTATGAGAAGCTACAAAACTTGTACTTTGAGAATCTATGGGAGGTGGTTATTGATGTGGGAAGTCACAAATGAAGTGGTCATAAGCTTGATAGGAAAAACAAGTATTGTATAGATTTAGATAATGCACTTTCTACTAACAAACCCCATCCAAAAAGGATATCGAACTTGTCGTCAACTCTCTAGATTAAAATTTTCCATCCATGACTAAACATATGCTAGGGAATTGGTGATTTTCCATATACCATACTACAACACCTACACAATTGTTGCCTTATACACATACTCATGGTAAAATCCATTATAGTGCTCTATCCTTGTTAGACTTTGATAGGTCCAAAATCAAAATACATCACTATTTGTGATCCGATAATCCACTAATTCTTAGATGTCTGAAAAAACACCCCACTACTAGAACCTAATACCAATATTTGTGATGGGAATGATAAGATATCACCAACCTAGGCTTGTGTTTTGAATTCCTTGGCCACTTGGATAGTACCAATACCTTCATTTCCTTATAATAACCTTCTACTTACAAACCCCATCCACTATAATCGTTTCCTTATAATCGAATAAAAAGAGAAAATATTTGAGTTCACAATGTCTTGATTTAGTCTCCTTTGTTTTGTTCGCAAACAAAACATTCTATCACGGACTTTTATCTAGTGAACCATTGTGAATCATTATTCTACACAGATTTTTCTAGTGATCTAGTGATCCTCCAATGGTTTTGAGACCTTGTCAACATATCATACATGCTCTTCCCAATATTTTCTATAGACAAGTATATTATCAAAAAATACCAACGCAAATTGCATGATCACCAAAACTTTATAATGACCTTCTTGTGTTTTGAATATTTTTTTTGGAATGTCTTCTTGCATTCAATGTAGAGATTACAAGATTAGTCTCGTAAGCATTCAATGTATAATATGGAATGATACGCACCATCTTGTTGCAAATGTTCTTTATTTTTGCATGGACAATAAACTTGTTTTCTTAAAAAATATTTTGGACATGGGTAAAAAATGGAATAGAACAAAAAATTCTAGAAGGAAGGATTTATCTCCTAAAAAGCTTTATGATCTAAGAGAAGAAACAAGGTTGGGCATGGAAAGACATAGACATGCAACTTCCACTTCCTCAAATACTAGCACAATGAACGACATAATGACTTATAGTTCAGCTCCACAGGTGAAGTGGATGCGTCTAATAGAACCCACTCAAATTCCATCATCAATTTATCCTCCAACCAATAATCCATCACCGACCAATGATGGAGTGCTTCAAGACATTCAAATATTCCAAAATCTGAGTATGCATAATAGGATGTGCATTGAGTTATGGATTTGTAGTCTCCCCAAGAATACCACACACATGTCGAACACACTCCCAATTTGGAACAACATGTGAACATAGTGCCACAACAAAGAGGTGGTGGGACTCATACTTCTCCTATACCTAATTTAATTTGACTGTCCAGTGAGCGACAAAGGAGAACTCCTAGACATATTCATGTGTATGAAAGTGCCCTAACAGGCCTTGAAGGCCAGTTACCTAAATGAACTATTGATTGAAAATGCAACAAAATTGTCAAAGAATTGTTTGAATCTAAGAGTGATGCTTCAAAATGTCAATTATTTTTAGCTTTGTTAAAATCACATTGTTTAGCTACTTTCAGGAGAATTTTAGGCATAAAGTTAGTTAGAAGTTCAGGTTAATAGATGTGTTATTAGAAATCTCCAAGCTGCATTTAATTTAATTGGAAAGGCGTCTCATACCAAATATCTTAATGCGGCCCACCATGTACTATCTGAATCAATTGTAAGCAAAATCACAAGGCGTAGTCGCCTTATATCACACACATCTCACCTCTTTAAAGTAGATATAAAGACTCTCCATAAATATTCTGCTATTATAGAAAGAATCAACATGCCAAGTCAAAAATATGGTGGGCATTCATTGGTATGTTGCCTCGTTTAGACATGAAGCTAATTGATGCAATAAAGACCTAGTGCACAAGTTTTGGCATGATAACACTAGACCTTCATCCAATCAAAAATATGTTTTGAAGTTCAGAAAAGGTACTAATGAGCGTGAACCCCACATCAAACACTTCCTTGACATGATATGAACAGAACTCTATGAGAGATTCAAGACTGAGCACACATAATTTGTTAAAGTTATAGCATCATGAGCCATTCTCTAGGTCAATAATGTGTGTCAAGATTGAGTCTCGTGTGTCGCGGTAGTGCCTTATAGGAGCCTAAGTTGGACTCAGGAAACTTGGAGAAGATTCTTGAGTTGGACTCAAGAATGGTTAAGGTTCATGTGTTGAGGCAAGTGATTTGTATGTAAAAGTGATGATGTTGTACAATCTTGCAGGTCAAGGCTAAGGTCTTGTGTGTCAAGGAAAGTCCTCATGTGTTGAGGTGGTGCCTCATGTGTTGAGGTGATGCTTTGCATGTTTGGCGTGTGATGTACTACTAACCATGGTTGATATATTAAGTCTCCTCTAGAGACTGGCCACATCTAGAGTGAATTACTTTAACATACAACCACTTGGAACAATAGTAAAATAATCTCATCACATCCTTGGGAAAATCGTTGTCGTATATTTGAAATGATAATTAAGATGGCACATGTGGACCATGCAGATAAGACAAGAGATAAAGATAAGATGTGATAAGAAATGAGATAGTTCGAATTGCATATAAAGAATTAATTAAGAGAGAATTCAAATTGTTAAACTTTAGTAAATCAAAGCAGAACTCGAATTGATCACTACAGTGATGTTAGCAAGAAAGAATACGTTAAGAGAGTTAACTAAGTGATAAAAAAGAATATCTAGTTAACTAAGCATTATTGCATGATGACACTTATGTTAAATTAAAATATGACACTTGAGTTGAGACACTTGCATGACGACACTTAAGTTAGCCACCTAACTAAGTGGGAAAGCTTTCAGTTAAGGGTGAGTTCATCCTAAGAGTAAGTTTACTGAGTTAATGCATTGCATGAGAAGTGGGGCACACTTCTTCATGCAATATTGATGCATCCAGATGGAGGGAAATTTCATCCTAAAGTCAGAAGATAAAAATAGAATCCGATGCATGAGAAGAATGTATAAATATGTTATATAGGATTGATGAATTTAATGTGAAGCGAATTCTCTTCTCTCTTGAAGGCAATGCACTCTTCTTTGTGGAGGATATTATTTAGAGTCTCAATTCTTTATCTTCTCTCGCTTTGTAATTGCACTAGGGGTGATTGATGTAAAAGAAATTCTCTGCTATCTATCAATATACTAATGAATGTTTTGCTAGGGTTTTATTCCTCAAGTCATAGAGGGTTTCTCCATGTTGATGACTTTTTCCTTACTGAAGAGGAGCAACAGATATCTCGGTGCAAGAGGGATCTCACTTCTGAGTTAGAAATGAAAGACTTAGGTCTTATGCAATATTTTCTTGATCTAGAAGTTTGGCAAAGGAAAGATGAGATATTTCTTTCACAAGGAAAGCACACACTTGATGTATTGCAGAATGGAATGTAATTCCATGTCTACTCCAATGATTTATAATCTAAAGAAGCTACATGAGTATGATTCTGGATCGGATCTAGTGGATCCTACCATGTGTAGACAAATCAATGGTTCCTTGATGTATTTGATACATAGTAGACCAGACATATGTTATGGAGTGAGTATCTTGAGTCAATTCATGTCTGAGCCAAGACATAAACATTGGGTTGCTGCAAGCATGTACTTAGATACCTTCGAGGTACTATTTCTTATGGACTCATATATGATTCCAGTGGTGGAGTGATGCTACTTGGATATGCCGATTCTGATTGAGGTGGAATTATTGTGGACCGAAAGAGTACATCCGGATTTTGTTTCAGCTTGGGATCAACTATGGTCTCTTGGTTGAGCAGGAAGTAGGGCTCTATAGACTAGATTAATACAGAAGAAAATTATATTGCAGCTAGTAACTACCAAGAAGCTATGTGGATTAGGAAGCTACTTTCTGGGTTGTTTGGTGAGAAGCTTGATACTATTTTCATTCACTCTAACAATCAGAGCTACATAAAGCTCTCAGAAAACCCCGTGTTTCGTGACAAATCGAAACACATTGAGATGAAGTATCACTACATTAGGGGCATGGTCTAGAGAGGTTCCATAATACTTTAGAACATTTCTATTGGCGAGAAGATAACATATATGTTGACCAAGATTCTATTAATGATGAAGTATAGGTACTTCCGAGACAAGATTGGTGTGGCAGAGAATGCCTCCCTTGCTGAGAGGGAGCGTTAAAGTTACAACATCATGAGTCATTCTCCAGGTCAATCTTCTGTGTCAATATTGAGCCTCATGTGTCGAGGTAGTGCCTTATAGGATCCTGATTTGGAATCGAGAAACTTGGAGGAAGAATATTGATTTGGACTCAAGAATGGTTAAGCTTCATGTGTTGAGGCAAGTTCTTTGTATGTCAAAGTGATGATGTTGTAACACATTGATAGTCAAGGCTAAGGTCTAGTGTGTCAAGACAGATCTTCATGTGTTGAGGTGATGCTTTGCATGTCGAAGCATGTATGGTGTGTGATGTACTAATAACCATGGCTGATCTATTAAATCTCCTCTAGAGTTTGTCCACCTCTAGAGTGAATTAATTTAGCATATAACCACTTGGAATGATAGTAGAACAATATGATCACATCATTGGGAAAATATCCTTAGTATATTTGATATGATAATTAAGTTGGAACATGTGGACCATGAAGATAAGACGAGAGATAAGGATAAGATGTGATAAGATATGAGAGAATTCAAATGCATATAAAGAATTAATTAAGAGAGAATTTGAATGGTTAAACTTCAGTAAATCAAAGTAGAACTCGAATTGATCACTACAGTGATGTTGACAAGAAAGAATTAGTTAAGAGAGTTAACTATGTGATAACAAAGAAGATCTAGTTAACTACGTGTTATTGCGTGAAAAAATTTATGTTATACTAAAAGATGACGCTTGAGTTGCGACACTTGCATGATGACACTTAAGTTAGCCACCTAACTAAGTGGGAAAACTTTCAGTTAAGGGGCGAGTTCATCCTAGGAGTCAATTCAGTGAGTTAATGCATTGCATGAGAAGTGGGGCACACTTCTTCATGCAAGATTGATGCATCAAGATGGAGGGAGAGTTCATCTTGAAGTCAGAAGATAAATATCGAATCCGATGCATGAGTAGAATGTATAGATATGTTATATACAAGATTGATGAATTTAATGTGAAGAAAATTCTCTTCTCTCTTGAAGGAAATGCGATTTTCTTTGTGCAGGATATTATTCTGAGTCTCTCTTCTTAATCTTTCTCTTGATCTGTAATTGTACTGTGGGTGCTTCATATAAAAGTGATTCTTTGCTATCTATCAATATACTAAGGAAGGTTTTGCTGGGATCTTCTCCCTCAAGTCATAGAGGGTTTCCCTAGGCTAAATTCATGTGTCGAATGTGATTTCTTATGTGTATGATTTTTATTTGATTTCAAGTATTATTGCAGCTCCAAATTAAAGATAAAAAAATTAACACAATTGAACCTGGGCCAACAATCATTTGAAAAATGTAAGCCCTAGTATGTTAGAATTTGCATTGACAGCAACACATGTTGTTGCAGATACCATTGATAATTTGAACATTATTATGACACATATAAACATATATTTCATGATTTGCATACTAACATTGTGCATAGATTCTCTTTCAGACTACCATCAAAAGCATCAAGAGATTTTATCCATAGCATAATGTGTCCAAGGGTTAAAGGTGAAAAATATTATGCAAAGTCATTTCTTTATGGGACATGTTCCAGGTGTAGTGGATTTGCATTGTTGTGACGTTGAACTCATGTAAGTGAGGAGCACGAATTTGGGAACATGACAGTAGAAATATAGAGCTTCAAATATATAACTTATCAAATAGACAACATGAAAGAGGGAAACAATAATGCATTGGTCAAGTCATAGGTATGCAAAGATTACATAGTTTCAATTGTGCATTCAATTTCTACATACATATATTTCAAAGGTCACGTTGTAATAATTCCCTTGTTTTCGTGGCACTAGGTACGGATATGCGATTTCATGGAGGAATTTTACAAAAAAAACAAGCAATATGTTCAGCATGTGCATGTATTGTAGTGACAAGATGAGCAATATAAAATATGCATAGATAGCTTCCCCGTTGGAACCATATTGTTAGTTGTGGATTTTGTTGAGACTACACTCTTCAACCACAGAATGGGATTCAAATTCAATACTACCATTCAAACCAAGTTAGTATAATGGTTCACATCACATACATGCACGCGCCACAGAGTAGCAATGACCAGAGGATAATATTGAAGGAGAAAAAATTCTACATCAGTGATGACATGTTCCATGACCTACATTATGTACAACATTTCTTTCATATTTTCTATGATTAGCTAAAGGAGAGAGATATACAGATGTATCAACATTATATATGGTCAGATGGTTGTGTAGGCCAGTTCAAAAATGAATGTGTATTCCAGTAGTTGAGTATTTTGCACAAGAATTATGGTGTGATGCATATAAGGAACTATTTTGAGACCAGTCATGGGAAGGGTGAGCACGATGGGGCTGGAGCATGTATCAAAACCATGCTACGAAGGGAGGAGATGAGGTGCATGATGAACCCTCATATTTGAGATGCAAAATCCATAGTTCAATGTCACTCTACAAAAGTGTCAAATCAATCCATAGAGCATCAGACATCGATAGGTAGAGGACATGTGGTAATAAATTTCTGGAAAGTGGTTGATAAAGATCAATCATGTTCTTATAGTTGTAGTACTGTACAAGGGAACCATGGATTTCATTTGGTTTGAAGCTCAAACAACCCCTTATTTGAAATATGGACGCAGAAACTTGCTTGCTTTTGTGGGCCTTGTAGAAGTGGTGAGTGGGATGAGTTTGAATCAATGGACTGGGTTGATGAATGGGATCATGTATCATTGGCAGAAGACCCACGTGTAGTTGTTGAAATAATCCAGTTAGAGGAATTTCAGTCCTCTATTTCGAATGACTATGATCATATATCGTGCTTTGGTGTTGTACACGACCAATAGTTATCACAGTTGTGCATGTACGCAGGAAGGTTATGCTTTTCCTATGTGGACCTACCCTTATACGTGACCCTGATGATCTATTTCTCGCGTACATCGATATTCTCAATTTCCGTGCTTAAAAACAAAAAAATTAACCACCAAAATTAAAAATTGAACCAATAGAATTGAAGTGCATGATGAGGGCACTTACTTGGTTTAGACGGATTGTGATTTCGTCGCCCATAGATCTCGTAATCATCGATTGAAGAAAGAGGGTAAAATGGATCCAAATGCACTATTTTGGTAAAAAACTCAAATGGTATGGTAAAACTTCAAATTTTTACTATTTGTATAAATTTTTTACCCACTTTCTATAGTTTTGACCCTTTCTTTTAGTATTTTATGAGTCTAATGGACTAATTCCATAATGTAAGGTGATTTTTGGATCATTTTCTTCCAATGGTTATGGATTTAAACCCTTTTGAACATGATTTGCACCTTCGACAGGTATATATCATCTCCTTCATATAGGTTAGGAGTCCATTCCGCATGCATTGTTGCATTGACCTATGACTATGATTCATCAACCTTAGGTGTGATCCTACTTTTTATCGACACAGAACGTTCCAACTGCTTCTAGAAGTGTCGTTATTTAAGCAGTAGGTCCTTCACGACCATGGGTACCCTATTTAGAACCTCTTTTTCCATTTGGTGCCCATGCTGCAGTTCCCCCTTAGGTATGGGAGCCTCTTGTAGTCCCTCCATGACTTTGCATTGAAGCCTCATGTCTATTCTTATCTTATATTCTTGCTATCACCCATAGGGACTCTCGATTATGTTGAGTTGTAAATGCATATCATTGACCTGCTTTCCTTTATGAGCCTAGTGTCATCTCCTGCTTCGTAATTATAAGACAAATTTACCAAGCACTTCTCAGTACTAGCCAAGCAGAGCTTATCAGTTATCCTTTGTAACTTGATCACACTTGAACTTGTGGGAACATCCCGCCGAGTGTCCTTATCCTGAACGTGTTTCCTTACATTGAGTATAGGTATGTTCCATTGCATGGAACTAGTTTGCTTGCTCGCGACACTCATTCCCTTGTACTTGTATTATAGGAACACTTTTATTCCTTTTTAGGATTTAATAATACGAAAATGACCAAAAAAAATAAAAAAAACATAAAAAGACGAACCGGAAATGTCGTCACCTTCTATTGGCAGCTGACATGTTTCCTTTGAACATAGCATAAATGTTGATTCCATTCATCAATGGTTTGGGTTTAGTGTAGCCTTAGGAAGCTAAACTCGTTACTCAGAGATCACTACTCCGACTGGTTAATCTTCCAATCCTTATGGAGATTTTGTCGATGCCTCTTGTGTCACATAATTGTGTCAATATTCAGTCTTAAGTCTATGCTTCCTGAGTCTATATCTGCTCATGCTCTTGTTCAAAGGAAGTTTATAAAACCTGAGTTGACCATTCCTCAGATCTCTTGAATTTGCATGTAGGCCATCCCTGTATCAGTACATTCCGATCACATGACACTTTTTGTCCTACCTATCACCCTAGGCCTACTTTCATCATTGGTATGTGACCTTGAACTCAACATATGACACCTCATTATTGGTCGTTGACTGAGTGGATTCCCTTGTGTTTGATGGAAATACATCTATTCACACATTGGGATTCGTGATGTTCCTTGGATTACATTATACCCCATTAGTGGTTTCCTCGCTTCTGTTAGTAGTCTTCATTATTGGTTACCATTCAGAGGGTCTCTTCTGTGCACTACTTGCATCCGATACATGTGAGAGATGCACTTGGTTCTTGGTTCATGTTTATCTTGTTCGTTCGAGTTCTCCCAAATCCTTCAACTTAGTTGTCTACCTAACATTGGTTGATGGGGGATTAATTAATTTACTCCTTCCATCATATCTCATTCCATCGACCTCATATCATCTATTCTGGAATTTATATCTAGAGTTAGATGAGTACCTTGAGACTTGCAGTCATCAGTGGCAGGTCCTCTCATTATCAACAATTGGGAATTCATCAATGTCCCCTGATTTATGGATTTTGCAAGTGTTCGGCGTCAACACTATTATTAACACTTGTTGAATGTACTCAATGCATTGACACCCATTTCATCATCGGTGGGTAGTCTCACGTCTGTTAATTATACACTTTAATGACCGCTAATCAAACGGTGTGTCATCATTTTTGAATCCAACTCCTTTATTCACATGATGGGACATGCACTATCGGTGATTTGTGTAGAAGACCTCAGGATACAATCGAATCATTCTATATGCTACTATATGTGATCGTGACAGTACCAATGGGACCCCAGTTCTCATGGAAGAGCAGTTTGCACCCTAGGTTGTACCAGACGTCTTTGGTTCAGTTGGAGACTCGACCTCAGTGTATATGGGTCATGGTTGTGACCTATTAAGACATATATCTATTATGTACTGCCTACTCATGTCCATTGTAGCAAACTTCTATGCACTTCAAGTTACTGGTTTGTATACAAAGTTAGCACTGTAGTATTCTAATGAGTGGCTAGTTCTTCTGGCCGGTCTCCACTACTCCACTTCTGAGAGTTGTAATGTATTATGGCCATCGTGATATTCCCTTTGACCTCATACATTAGGGGGCATCTGTTATACCATGATTTTCCACACCTTATGTAACATGCCTTGATGGCCTTTCCATGTCCCTCTATAGACTCATATCATCCCTCTTGCTCAGAGAAACCCATAAAAAGCATATTTTTGTTGATGTACGTGCCCTAATAAAACTACATCCTGCATATATGCATGCTACTCCACTACAAACCACGTACATCGGGTTTTGTTCTCAAAACAAAAAATATTTGGATTTTTCCTTCCCAAGTAACGACCATATTGATCCTTGGCCTTCCATATGATGGAAACGCTCCAATTCGACCCTCCAACTCCTTTGAGGGTTATATATTGAGACATTGTGGAGCATCAGAGGGAGGAGAAACTAGAGAGTAAGTAAAATCAGGAGAAATTTCACCCCATTTCCATTACCTTGAGTCTACATCCCTTTATCCTTGTTGTTTGAACTCTTTGATGTTCATCTCCCAAACTCTTCCATATCTTGTGAAGGAGGAACCCAATTACTCCTTGAACTTGTGAGCTTGCCTTTGCATTGAGGATTGAAGTGGTGGAGGTCTAGGTGGAGGAACTTAGTTCTCGGTTCCAAAGAGTTTCCTATAGAAGGTTGTCACTATGTACTTCAACGCTTTTCATTAATGGAAATACTCTTTTCTTGTCCACTACATGTTGCAAATTTTTACGTCATTTTCCTTGGGTATATTTGTTAAATATGTTAATGGATTATGCTAGTTTTTATGCTAACAATTTATATCTATATTCCATATGCTTGTATATATTTGTTGTTGAGGACAAGTTGTAGGTAAGGAGCATCGGATTTCGATCTCAATGGTGGTCTTGTTTGAACATCTAGTTGAGGTAAGATTTTCTCTTTTGTTGTTGGCATTTCATATTTATCTAGCATACTTGGGAATTGAGTCGGTTTCTTGGGTCAATCTGTCTGTTTTGGTACACCCCAAGCCATAGGAAGATTTTTTCTGTAACAAGGGGGATTACATGGGACCACATACATCAGAATGTATAAAATCTAAAATATCTTTACATCTAGTTAACATTTTTCCCAAGTGCACAACCCCGACATACACTATCATGCTCAAAATCAAATATGGGCATACCTTTTACCATCTTTTGAAGTCCTGGTAGCACTTTTTATTGTAGGTGTCCAAGCATTTGGTGCCATAGGTCACATGGACTAATAGTGTGGTGAATCATAGCTTGAATGTACTTCCCGGGTACCTTGTAGAGTCCTCCCTCTTGAACTCCAATCACAACAGTAGATTCTAGGCTTTTGTTCTTCGACCATAAAAGTGCTTTGTTATCCATGAAGATAACTCAGAATCCTTTCTCTTCAAGAACCAAAACTGAAAGGAGGTTATTCTTCAAGCCTGGAACATATAGAATGTACTCCATATGTAAAATATCACCGGTGCTTAGCTGGAATGAGGTGGATCCAATTCCTTGGATCGAATATGTTGAGTTGTCCCCCAACTCTACCATGCATTTGAACTTTTTCTCCTTTAGGTCAATGATGGCACTCTTGTAACCAGTCATATGTTTGGATGCGCCAATGTAAATCAACCATGTGTCTGCACTTATGATGACAGATCCTAGAAGGGATGAGACAAGGTAATACTCCCTTCTTGTCTCCTTTTCCTCAGATGCATTCTTTTGAGTGGTTTCATCTTCTATGGCAGTAGAAGCATGAATCCTTCCTTTCCGCTTTGCTTTGCACTCTCTTGAGAAATGGCCTTTCTTGTTGCAATTGTAGAATATAGCTTTGGCCTTGTCAAATCCTTTGTTGAACTCCTTCTTTTTTGGATGAGAGAACTTATTTTGGAAGAAGGGTTTCTTTCCTTTCTTCATTCTTGCCATGAGGGTAAGATTTTATTCTTTAGTGCACATAGCTTTGCTTTGGATTCTCCCTTCCTCTTGGATATAGTCATGCCACAATATTTCAAACCCAAGTTGCACTTCTCGTCCATTTATAGAAGCCAAGAATTTCTCCCATGAAGATGGGAGACCATTAAGGACGGTTTCGATGAGATCATGTTCATCCAATACAACTCCAATGTTAACAAGCTGATCTCTTACTTGAGATATCTTAGTGAAGAAGGAGGCCACTGTCTTTCCCTTCTCCATATTGAGGTTTCGTAACTTGTTCTTCAATTCCCTCTTTTGATTTAGGGCCTTCTTCTAATATAGATCAGTCAATGTATAATAACATTCTTTTACGGTCTTCAACGATGTGAACACACGCATCAAGTTATTGTTTACCCAATCATAGATTATCTGTTTTTCCTTAGCTTGATCCTTCTTGAAGTTGATGCGCCATGATTTAGTTGTAGGATCCTCCAGCATAATGGATATGTAGCTATCCAAGTCATGTTCCTCTAGGATGTTAATAATCCTAGCCTTCCAAGTGTTGAATTTTGAGGTGCCCTCAAGATGGTCTTGTGGTTGTACAGAGATTGATGCCATAGTCTTCAAATCTTGTGCTCAAATTCTTAGGATCTATGTAGGCTCTAGCTGACATGAAAAACTAAGCTCCTTCACACCCTGAGCTCTGATACTATGTTGATATTTGGTTGAGATTTTATCTTTAATTCTTTTGGATGCAAAAACTTGAAACAATGAAACACTTCAATCACATGAAATTTATGCAACCATAACACAAGATATACCCTAGGGAAAATCCTCAAAACAATGAGAACAAAAAACTCCAGCAACTCTTCTTAGTATAATATAATGGATAGCAGAGAATGTATTTATTTTACAACATAGCAAATTGATTTCGGAAGATAAGAGATCGCCAAAACACTCTTGGTGAAGATACATAAGCAATAGAGAAGAGAGATCAATCAGATGTGTTTTACAATGTGCCCAGCACATCAACATATAGCAAAAATCACTGCCATGCAAGGAATAGCAAATAAATGCATGAAGGATAAGCCTCCCATGCAAACCATTGATCCGCATCACAGTTGGTAATTCATCGATGTCGATACAACTTCGACAAGTTTCGACTCGACATGACTTCGACAGGTTCCAATTTTGACACAAATCTGACGAGTCTCGACTTCGACATACTGCGACACACTCCTCACCTTCGACATGTTCAACAAACTCACAGTTCATGACATTGACAGACAGCGTTGACATGCGACCAACGACTGTAGAAATTCGAAAGACTATCTCTCTGTCTTCCAGTCTACTATAACGGTTGAACTGTTGAACCATTCTAGCTTCTTCTTTGTAACTGAACGTAACAGGTAGGCACCCAAGCGTCTCAAAAATCTATATAAGCATGTATAATATTGTAACATAAAATCGAGGATTTACCTGCTTACATCTAATAGAAGTTCAGTCTGCATTCATGCATATTGTCTGTGCGTATTTTTGTTTATCTATGTAGTGTAATCCTACTTTGATCATTCTACTTATTCTTAATTGCTTCCGCCATAACAGAGCCGACTCATTCAGTCGAACTGTTGTCCCCCTTGTGCTTCCTAGACACGACATGGATCATTGGTATCATAGCACTCAGTTTTGTTTGTGCTTAAGTTCTACTTATACACTTCTCTCGAAGTTACCTAACTTATGCCAGTTCAAACTCGCTTGCAATATCGACAATCCAAGCAGACGCGATCTCCAGAAATCACAGAAGAAATGGATGATAGACATGAAGCCGACGAGACAGCACAACTTATTGAGCAAGATTTGGATCGACAAAGGACTGAAATGTTTTCCCAGTTCAACGATATTCTCTTGCGATTCGCTTCGACATCTGGAGGACCCTCGACGAGAACTCACTCCGATAAAATTAACCCCTTCAAAGTGAAAATGAATTTGAACATACCGAATCTTGAAGGTAAGATTGACGTGGAATCCATCGACAATTGGGTACTACAATTGGAATCCTATTACTCTGTGAATCAACTCTCAGAAGCTGACAAGATCACCATTGCATCCTTAAAGATGTCAACCTCCGTGCACTACTGGTGGGAGAACCTCTTGACAAAGATGGAGAAAAGCGAAGAACCCATCGACACATGGGATAAATTCATCGAACACATCCAAAAGGAATTTTACCCACCGAAATACCTCGAGCAGCAGTATAAGAAGTGGCAGAAGCTAAGGCAATGGAAATACCAATCAGTACAGAGTTACACCGACGAGTTCTATCGACTCATGGCTAGACTTGGCGTCCAAGAAAAAGAGAAATTGCTTGTTATGAAGTATGTTAGCGGATTGTCCCAGTACATTCAGCAGGAGATGGAATTTCTGACTGTCAATATGCTTATGCATGCTTTCCACTACGCCAACAAACTGGAAACCAAGCAGAAAGGAAAAACACGTTTCGCGACAAAGCCGACATCAGGATGACCACCCGAAAAGAAGGCACCAACTGACTTCGACAATATAAAATATTCTCAGCCGACACCGCCAAAGCCAGACCACAGAAAGAATCCTTTTCACAAGAGGGAACGTAGCAAACAACCGCCCTCCGAAAAATGGTGCGATTACCACCACTCATCTTGGCATGATATGTATGAATGAAAAGATCGGAAGAAATTTTTAGCAAAAGTGTCAGCCTCCGACGCGTTCGACAAGACAGCGGAAGAATCTGATCTAGACGCAACGACCCTTTTGACCTCGACCACTCTAGTAGCCTCGACTATCGTCGACGAGGAGGAATGAGAACGCCTGTTCCATACACGGATATGGGTCCAGAGAAACCCATTGCATTTGATTGTGGACAACGGGAGCCAGAAAAACTTCGTTTCTAAAGAAATTGTGAAGAAGCTAGGTCTTGTTACCACTCCGCATCCTTAGCCTTACAACATCGGTTGGATGAAGGATGGACAAGAACTTCGGATCACTCGACAAGGCAAACTTGCCTACTTCATAAAACCTTTTGAAGATGAAGTACTCTATGACGTGGAACCACTCTCCGTAGCCGACGCCTTGTTTGGGAAACCTTACCTCTGGGATAAACATGGAAGTTATCAGTCACGACCTCAGACGGTGACTGTCTGAATCCGAAATCGATGGTTCAGCATACCAGAGCGTCAACCTACACCGACGATTGCACTGATATCTACCAAAAAGACAAAGAAGTTCATCAATCATGCTTAGAAGTTTGCATTAATCATGATCAAGCTGTAGCATTCTAAGAATTCTGCAGCAACAAGTCGAGTCACTGACCAATGCAGCTCTCGACAGAAGCAACAAGTCGATCATATTCTTGATGAGTATCAGAACCTCTTTCAAGCTCCAGACGGAGAAACTTTAGTGTTGTAACTTAAGTGTCATATTTTAACTTTTAGTTTAACTAAAGTGTCATCACGCAAAATGCTTTAGTTAACTAATTCTTTTTTTAACACTTAGTTAACTTTTCTTAACTGAAAATCATGCCGATTGATTTTACTGAAGTGATCACTAAGTTCTCCTTTAGTTAACTAATTGCATATCTTTAATTGATGCTTTAACTGAAGTATTGATTGAGGCATACATTATTACTTAATTGAAGCTTTAATAATTCGAGTTTTCTTTAATTAGCTAAAGTGTCTGCATGGGCAATTTCAAATTCTCTTGATCTCTATGTTTTATCTTTTATTTCATTATATTTTACTGCATGGTCAATATGTGCTAACTTTAATTATCTATCATATTACATTATACTAAGAAAAATTATCGGATGCTGTGATCATATTATATTATTCCGGACCAAATGATCATATGCTAAAGTAATTCACTTTAGAGGTGATCAATCTCTGAAGGATAATTAATAGAAAATGGTGATCATGGTTAATAATATATCACACAACATTAAATTCTTTTAACAAGTAAAACATGACCTTTATACGGAAGGTCGACCTCTATACGGAAGGTCCATCCCATGGATACCTTTATACGGAAGGTTCACATGAGAATCATGACTTGACACACAAGTCTGGAGCCTTATTCAACAAGACTTTACAACATCATTACTTTGATCAATTACCTCTATATGAAAGGAATAACCTTTACACAAAAGGCAATCAAAGTGCTCACCTCTATATGGGGGGATCAATCTTGGTTGAACAATATTGGTTTGAAGAATGTCTCATGGCTCTCCTTTTTGGACATTTTTTGGTTACTCCTTTGGAATGTGGTGCTTCCATGTTTTTACTGAATTAAGACTGTAATCCTTTTAATGGTTTTCATATTTTGAATTAGAACATAGTTTTTCTAGTTTGAATTAGTGCAGGTATTTGGAGTTTGATATGAATCACTCTGAACCAATTCTATAGTCATTATGGGCATTTATATGTATAATTTTGTTCTCTTTGATTCATTCTATGAATAGCAAAAAACATATTTTTTGGATTGAAAAAAAAATCATCCCAACAATCTACAAATTTCACTTATAACTAACTACATTTCATAACTAAGTTCAATACAATGCAATAGTGTGAAACGATTCAAATGGAAAACGCCCACAATCAGAAAATCACCCAATCGATGGTTGTTGAGTAGCAAGCCAAACCACCCAAAAATAAACGCCGTGCAAATATCCAAAATTGGAGTTTCCTTATAATGGAATATGCTTGACTACTCTACTATTTGCAAACTACTTCTAACACCCTTTCTTTTGGGCAGAGACAAATGCAGGGCCCAAGTAGTACTGCATGAACAATCTTTCGAAATAGACTGCAAAGGTATACTTTCTCGTGATATAAAATGATTTATATGATACCTACAGTAGCAACGCTAGGCCACAAAGAGAGGAATCTTGCAGATATGATGCCATATACGTTGCAATCATTTAGCTTTAATAATATTTCACCTTTTCTTCTGTTTGGATTTTTCATTTTCTTTTCATAGATCCACATAGAGCAATAATGACAATCTGGAAAATGGTGAAATGACGTGTTTTTATTATGACAATCTGGAAATAGGTGAAATGACGTGTTTTTATTATAGATGAAATGAAACAGATTTGGTTTTTCAAACCTTTACTATTCTACTCAATCCATGACGTTCAAAGTGGTTTTATGGGACCATGTGAATAATGGTTGGGTATGTGAAAAATAAGGTGTATGCGTGGTCAAATTTTAAATAATGTTGATAATGATTGTGATTAATGATTAGGATATGAATTTGTATATTAAAGTTAATTAATAATAATAATAATAATAATAATAATAATAATAATTAATTAATTAGTTTGCTTTAAAATTATTTTTAAATTTTTAAATATTGAAGAGAATGTATTTTCAATTAAATATTTTGTTTTAGAATTTTATATTTATGTTGTAAAAGATTGTGAAGTAAATCTTTGTGGTGTTAATGAGTGAGATGTTATGAGAAAGTTGGAAATGTTAAAATTATTTTGAAATTGAGATTTAATGTGAGGTAGCCCCAAATCTTGTACCAAATTTTCTTAGTTGTTGGAATTTTAAGAGGAAGTGCTTTCATCCTCCATATTTTTAATATTATAAAGATGAGAAAGTCTTTCAACCCTATTAGAATTTGAAACAATATTAAGAATTCATTTATCTTTTATGTTAATTACATATACCTGTAAGCTAAAAATCTAACTATAATCACACTTTCAATATAAAAGACTTTTTATTTTACAACTAAAATATAATATTATTTTATTTAAATATTATAAATTATAAAACCTTTCTAAATTTAAATATTTTTTAACTTAATTTAGTTTATAAAAAAATAATAAATTACGCATTTAAAAACAAAGCTCTAAACAAATATCAAATTACTTATCACTATGAATTTATTATGCCAAAGATCCTTATCAATATTTAAAATACCACCCAAAAAAATTACTTATAATTGTCATATATTATTGCAAAGATATTACTTATAATTGTCATATATTATTGCAAAGATATTGATCAGGATAGTGGATTGGAAAATCAAGAGAGACTCTTGGCTGGATTAGATTGATTTGTTAACAAATCTTTTGTTAAAAACATTGTTGACAAAACTACTATCAACATCAAGAGATTGTTTTGTATGGTGAATAAGTTATGTTGCATATGTGTGAGTAAGTTAAGTCTAGATTTTAGATGTTGATAAAAAAGCTTCCAATTCAATTGAATTTCAAAATCATTGTCCCCCTTAAATCATTAGTATCCATGCACATAATACAAAGGAGTGCAAAGTGTCAGATTCAACCGTGGCCTACCTTAAGTTTAGGCGTATATACATTGTTTTGGATAACAATCTCTTCCTTTAGTAAAGAAAAGTCATTGAAGTGGGGCCAACTTGTCCTTTTCATTCAAATCCGTTACCTTATCCTCCACCTTTAACACATGATTGATTCAATCTTTTTTTCTTTTTTATAGAAAGTTTGATCCCTCATGCATGTTCTTGTGCATTTCTTATGTCATTGGTTTTAATTAATGAAATTTTATTTTAAATATAAAATTAAATGTTTAGTAATTTTTAATTTTTATAATTATATTGGATTTTAATTAATGAATTTGTAATTATAGTTTTGATATTTATATTTATAATAATGTTTAGAAGAGGAATGCATCATTAATAACAAAATGGCACTCAGTCTCCTTTATCTTTTATGCATTGATCATTTTTCTCTTACTAAAATTTTTGAAAAACCTTGAACTTATCATTAATATAAATAAGTTTAAAAATATGATAATTAAATTTTAGCATGAGGGTCAAGCATGGAGCCATGGGGCACTTTGAGGTAGTGGTTGAATGTGTGGCTCCATCCAGAAAGATTGTATTAAATGATCTCGTGACCCGTGAATACATAAGTGGATCAAAGCCCACCCCCATGTCGTCCTAACATAAATCAATTCCAGCTACATCACTCGGTTAAGGTGTGGGTCTTGTTGGCAAGGCGATCCAAGTTCAATTCCCCTTAGGGGTGACTTAGTTGGGAAGTGACACCCAAAAACCCAGTCAAATTGAGGATTGAGGCTAGTGCGGTCTAGGCCAAGTGCAATCCTTGGGTGATTTTAACAGCTTTGATGCCCTTGGGTTATGGTTTCTCAAACCACAGGCCACTCCCGCAAGTCAGGGAGATTCAAGCTAAAAAAAGATAATGAAATTTTAGCAAATAATTTATGCGTAGTCTAAAAGTTATACTATTTCAAACAAAAAAAATTGTTTTTCCGACACAATTTTGAAAAAATCCGATATAAATTTTAAAAAATCCTTGTTACAATTCTCAATCTCTGAAATTTTGGATGTCTCGGCCAAATCGTCGAATTTTTAGACATCCCCAATAATTTATTCTCAAACTTTATATGGAGAAAATTTTAGCAAATAATTTATCCTCAAACTTTATATCGAGAACACCCTTAAAGAGGTTTAATTTAATAAATACTTGGGCATCAATTTCAATTGTCAGTTAAGTTAGAGCCATACTACCAAGAGGAGAAAGTTATGATTTTGAAAACAAATGTAGAAAGCTAAAATTTAGGGTGTACATAAGGAAAAAAATGGCTTATCAACACTTTAGTTATCCTAGTTATTCTTTATGGTTGTGAAGTTTGCGCTTGCAACATCTCGCTTTAGACTTGGAATAAAATTTGAGCAAATCCAAAATGTTTTATAATATATGATTTAAAAATAAAATGCAATGGTCATTACCCTATTCTCTTTATTGAATTTAGATATACTTTCGTGGAGTATAAAACTATGATTAAGTATTAAAATGCCCATTAAAATAAGAAGTGAGATACACATCTATGCATCTTGGAAATTATTGCACAACCTAAAAACATATCTTTCTATATTTCCAATATAAATATAAATTATTGCAGTTGAGTAACGATAGGCTCCATGTCATTGCTTTTAGTGTGACCAGTAGGTACTACAAAATTAGAAGAGCTTGGGCTAGTAGAAATACGAGTTTACCTAGGATCAAAGATAAGCCCTAAAAACATCAATAAAATTGTATATTGATTTTCTATGTTTATTACAACAAAAATGGGCCAAGCTTATTTATAAAAAGACTCAAAAGTCCTACCATATAATTTGATGGTACACCAACCAAGAAACAAGGTGTACCTGGCTAGTGGATACACATACTAGCCTAGTGGATAAGTTAGCCTATGTAGCTTAACCAAATGTACATGCACTAACACCCTCCCTTAGGGAGTAAACATAAGAAAAAATGTGTCTCGATAATGAGGCTTGCTTAGGTACCCAAGCACAAAAATATTGTAAGCAAAGAAAATGAGAAAAACCCATAGGGAAAAACCCCTACCCAAAAGAGAGTCAATCACCAATGTTAAAGGGGATCTAGAGCTAAATATGAAGATCTCACAAAGATGCATTGAGTAGTAAGAGAATGAGGCCTGCAAAGGATGAAAGCTCCAATCAAGAAGTATGACCAAAAATCTGAAGAGGAGGTCCAAGAAACCACAAGAATGACAAACACTGACCAGATATATCTAAATTAAAAAATAAGCCAATAAGCCAAAAATAAAGATTCTTAATTTTAATATTAAGACGTGCTAAATCTTTAGAGTAAAACTTAGTTTTAAAACATGAAAAAGTAGTAAAATTTATTTGAAAAATAATCATTTCATTTTAACTTTATAATTTATATAAATTAATCCAATCTCAAAAAATAACAAATTTATATACAATATATCTCTTTAGAATTCCATGCATACATCCACATTAGATCGCAGTTTCACAATCTTTATTACAATAAAACTATGGTGACCTCACTCCACTTCTTTCTAAGCTTTTTGAGCATAGGAATAAAATTTTACAGCAAACCAAGTAATTTCTTTCTTTCTTCTTAAGTTTTGATAGACCAAAGTTGGTCTCAGTGGACATTCACCACCAAAACCACCACCACCACAACCACAACCACCAATCATTTTCTTATTAAGATAATTGAAATATAGATCTCTCAACTCCCACTCCAGTATATACAAACCAAGTAATTTGTTTCTTTCTTCTTAAGATATAATAGACCAAAGCCGCCGCCGCCACCATCATTTTATTACACCGTAGGCGTTTCACCAACGAGAAGCATAACCATCCACATTGGCTAGATTCCTTTCTCATAGAGCGAATGGAATGCTGCCACGTGGATGTTGTCGTCGTGAAGGTTGCCACCTCTTCTACTGCCACCTTTTCCAGCTCTTTCTTTGCCTCTTTTTCCACCTCCTACCACTATGTTTTCCTTTCTGGTTGCTCTTACATGACCTAGTGAAGTTGGGAAAGCAAACCTGAGAATAGAACCCACCTAGAGTAGCCCGCTAGCAATACCTGGGAATCAAGCATCCCTCTGGGATAGCTACGACCCTGATTACATAGTACGCAGACCTGACGCAGATGGAAGGGTGAGTTTTGTAAATCTTTACAGCAGGTTATATATATGGAATGATTTCATTACTGCAACATAAATATTTCACAAGTAGCCATCAGTCTCTCTTTCGAGCCCACGGGGAAGATGGAAGATGTAAAAAATGGATAATTACATAGCTAAAGAAATAAATCATCTTACAATATGACATACAATATTATGACATGATGCTCCAAGGTATGCCTGACCATCAGGCAAAGAACATTTAGGTCTTTCGTGGACACTGGTTTTTCCTTGCTTTCTCTTCATCCTAGACCAATATTATGCAAATAAACAAACGATAAGTTATCCAACATCTTCCAGTGTAGTTGAAGGTTCTTGTCCATACAAAATCCATTCTTCCAATATGACATTAGGTCAATCTTCAAATGTATTATGTGTGCAAGCATTTCAAGACTCATCTATAATTAACTAAATATACACAGTTAACTAAATATGTTTACAATGGCCTGACAAGTAAAGGACAAGGCATGCCTAGTCATGGAGGGGCTGGCAAGCAGATTGGAAATGATTGAACAAGAGGGTAAAATGCATTCTAGATGTAGAATTCAAAACCTCGAGTGCTCATGCAGGTAGGCAAGCCCCCGAGCGGTATCCAGAGCAATTGAACATCTGTTTTTCCATTCAAGCCACTTATCTGATCCAAACAACCATCTATCAAGGGACCCCTTAGCACAACCATCTATCACCAGAATACGATGGAAACCTTCTACACAAATACTGTGCAACCTCACAAGTTGGAGTGATTGATGGATGATATGGTAGCGATTTATGCACAAAACTATGCCTGTCGCTGCCCAGACTGGTTCACCAGACATTTCACAGCCATAGGTGTACCATCCTTCATAATTCCTTCAAAAAATTCTATGAATCCTCTGTTTCCAATCTCTTTGTTGAATTCGTCTGTGGCGATCTCCATGGTCTCATAAGTGAATATTGGAGGAAGGTCGGTCAGATTCTTCAGATATTCTTCGTCAAATTCATTGGCACCTTCAACCTGTTTCGGGATAGGTCGTTCTTTTCGCAGTCTATGCCATTTTAAGACCCATTTCCCGTTCAGAAAAGAGAAAAATAAACCGCCATGGAGTCGCAGGAGAAGGAATATATGCCGGAATTCCTTTGGCTGTGAACATCATGGACAAGATGCTCAGCACAATAGGCACACCCAACACCAGCGGTATGAAGCGGATTCCAGGGAAGAAAGGACCACTGACACCTTGATACAACTCTCACCTGATACACATTGTATATAGGCAACAATGCTCTCTTTGAATTTTTGTGATTTATGAATGAATCGTTTCGTTAAAATCATTCCAATTGGAAGTGGAAAAATGCAGAGTGATTGAAATAACTATTTGCAGGCTGGTCGAAGAATCTGTGCATACCTGCCACATGTATAGCATCGGTGTTATTGCTCATCGTAAGTTGACGCATTACACAGTGCATGCCTACCTAAGTGTGTCATTGAAGCCGCCTTTTTGACATTTTTAAAGTGATAGACTTCTGTGTCTGGCATTTTCAAAGGAAACAATCAATTTCAAATGGAAATTAATTATAAATTGGAAGTGGAATTAGAGTAGTTGATCCATTCAAACTATACAATATTTAAAAAGGTATTTCTAATCATTTCTCAAAATGTTAATGATATTTTAAAATGTATTAAAATCTTTATAAACAAAGATATAAATAAAATCTAACCAAATGAAAACTATGGCTCGCAATAAATTGCTATCAAACTATGGCGTGTCACAATTTTTTAATCAAATTTGAATCTTATATTTACAAAACAGACTAGATATAAAGGTATATCGGTGTGTGATTAGATATGATTAATTATGTGCAGTGTTTTAAAAATGGACGTCAAAATAGATCTTGGATTATGAAATCCTCGTGTTAATAGGGGAAAAATGTCATCCATATCCTCAATCCCTAAGAAGATAGTGAGGTTCGACCAGGTGTTAATAGAGAGACGGGTTTAGGGTTTCACTGAGAAGAGGAAGAGCCTAATGTTGCTCAAGATGGAAGACAGATTGAACAAGGAGAAGGCAGGGATACAAAATGGAAATCTGCAATGTGGACATGACTCAGTGTTTTCAGAGGCTGATGATAAGATAACTTTTATTCCTGAAAAAGATAATATAACACGGATTTAATTGTTGGTCCAACAAAGGTCATGTCATTCTTCTTACAATTATTTCTGAAAGCAGGGAATTAAAATGGTGATTAACTATTGTTGTATTCTATTTTCCTTGGGAATAGGTTTGAATAGGCAGAGTATATGGAACCTTTTTGCTCGTCATTGAATCACAACCCAAAAAATTAGCTTCCATAACTGGTGTCTTAGCATATTTATTTTTTTAAATGGTATCTAATCTAATATTTGATGGGGATATTCCGATATCATAAAGGAATATTTCACGTTATACTCTATCTGCAACAAATTTTTGTGGCCTTCTATTCAAAATAAAGCAGCAAATAGTATTACACCAAGTTCATCTAATTCTACTGGTTAGGATGTGTTATTTTTCTTTCTTTTGCATCTTCTAGCTGGCATATACTGTTTATGGTTGCAAATGTATCTTTGCAGCACTTCAACTTCTGCCATTTGCCCCTTCTCTTTTGTTCATTGCTCATCTTATCAATGTTACCTTTGCTCAGTTAGACAATCAAACGATGCAAACCACTGCTTCATGCATTGTTATGAATTCCATATTGGAGTGGATGCTTTATATTTGATTTTCAGTTTCATCCAAATGTATTCTACTCTCCCCTATTGTAAAAATTCAGTTGTTCATTTTTTGGGTTGATTGATGTCTTGAACCTTGTGATCTTGGTTAGGACACTTATTGTTGAATTTACAGAGCTTAATAATGGATCTTACAAGCTGTGAGGAGATCAGTAAAGGTGCCTAGGCACTGGAAAGACCAAATAAGCCACTGAACTATGGTATCTTATCCCTAAGTGTAGGGTTGTGCAACTTTTTTAGAGAAATTTAGTACATGTAATAAAAGCTAGAGGATCACTCATTCGGGTGAATGGAGATTTTAGAATCTCTTGGGTTGATTTTGTCTTTGTAATGAGTTTAATGGTCGATTAAATTTCTTGGCCTTTTCCTGAATCTTGTGATTTTTGTTAGGGACACTTATTGATGATTTCACAAAGCCTAATGATGGATCTTATGGGTTATGTGGAGATTAGTAGATGTTCTAAGGCATTGGAAATCCAAATAAGCCACTGAACTATGGCATCTTATCCCTAAGTGTAGAGTTGTGCAACTTATTTAGAGCAAGTAGGTACATGTAGTCAAAGCTAGAGGATCATTCATTCAAGAGAATGAAGACATCATAATCTCTTTGGTTGATTTTTTCTTGCAATGAGTTTGATGGTTGGAAGACCAAGCTTATGATACCTTTTATTGAGTTGAGTTTTGTTATTTTTTCCAAGAAATTGCATTTTATTATCAACTTTTAAAATGAACTGAAATGAAATTTATATTAATGTCCTCGAAGGATCAAAATAGGTCAAAGGGACAAGAAATTTTCAAAATACAAGAAGCATTATTGGCCAAATAAAAGGTGGAGAGTGCAAGAAGCATCCCCTAAAAGAAGACAAAAATGAGTACAAAATAGCAACATGAAATGACATAAAACAATATACAAGTGGGTTAAACCAAAAAGGTAAACCCTAAAGGTGAAGAACAACCAACAAAGAGTAATAGTGTTGAGAATAATGATGATGAGTTATATAAGAGGCTTGCTTAAGTTTCCTAAAGTGAGATCTATAGAGCGCAAAGTGCTATAGAAATGTTCAAATGTTGTACTTTTTGTTTTCCAGGCATTAAACTTCACATGTGAATTGTTTGTTGTTTAACAGTTATGCACAATTATACAAAGAAGATTGTTATTCACACCATTTGGTGCATATTATTTAACTTCCATTGTTGGATAAGGTAACAAGTTCATCTTTGGAAGTTCTCGATTCAGATGGAGGGAAAGTACAGGTGCATTTTGTCCCAGTCGATCCTACATCCCAAAGACTTTGTGATTACTATGCAGCAACACTTAGAGAAACTTCAGTTCAAGCTGGACCTTTGTTAAATCTGTATTTTGAAGTTTCAGTTCCTGCTCTTGGTTATGCTGTCTATTTAATAAAATCTACAAAAAGTGAACCACAGTCAGCTTCATCTTGACAATCAAAACGCACAGAATTCTTTTCCTAGTACATCACCCTTAGGGTCCATGTCGCATGTGCAAGTGAAATCACTACCATAAATTAAACAAAAAACATTACTTAGCAAACAACAAGACCATATGCATATCAACAAACTCCAGTGCAATACTTAATAAGTAACAACAAGCATGAGTAGGGAATGCCGGAATTCATGCACTAAAATCTCTAGATGTTTGTTTCATAGTTAACATTGCATCTCCAACATCAACAATGCTACAGAAACAAAACAATATAACTCCTAAGACAATAAAAACAGTAAACTTCATCAATATCAAATAAGGAGAGGATTACCTTGCGATAACTCTGAAAGCGAGTATCCCTTTCAGTCCTTTCCTTCCCATTATCTGATAATTTTGTCCCTTCTGAATGGATGCTTGCTGCATCCTCCATACGAGACTGGTTTTGAATGATGCCCAACTACATTCAACATATAAATTTCGATGCATCTAGGAAGCTCAATTGCACTTCTGTAAAACCCCAAAGAATCAATTTTATAAATGAATGGGATAAACAACTAACTACCAATATTTACATTTAAAAATATAGGAACTGGAGCTCTACAGGATTAGAATTGATGAGATGTTGTGAGCAAGATGAAAAAGCTAATGCATTTTCCTTGAAATTATTTAACTACAGAATCCATTTATATATTTCAAGGTTCGAAATTTCTAAAACCGATATAAGCATGGAGTTGAAAATTCTGGTGGAAGATACTTTTTGATGACAAACTACATAGAACATCTAAATTATGATGCATCTCAATTGCACTTCTGTAAAAAACCAAAGAATCGGTTCTATAAATAAACGAGATAAACAACTAAGTACCAATATTTATATTTAAAAAATAGGAACTGGAGCTCAACAGGATCATAACTAATGAGATGTTGCGAGCAAGATGAAAATGATACTGCACTTTCCTTTAAATTATTTAACTATAGAATCCATTTATATATTTCGTGGTTTGATTTCTAAAACCGATAGAAGCATGAAGGAATCAAAAATTCCGGTGGAAGATACTTTTTGAGTTGCTAGCCATGATTACTAACAAGATGAAAATGCTACTGCAGTTCCCTTGAAGTTATTTAACTATAGAATCCATGTATGTATTTCGAGGTTTGATTTCTAACACCAATAGAAGCATGGAGTCAAAAATTATGGTGGAAGATAATTTTTGACTTGCTAGCAATCAATTTTAGGGCTTGGGAAAACAACTAAGAAACATATACAGTTCAATTCAAAGTATGATAATCCTCATTATCCTAATTTGTACTTTTTATAAGCAACGACCTATGCATGTTAATTGTCACTTTGAGGCTTTTGGGTTTGGTTCTTTGCACTGAGCATGATAATACACACCCAAGGGTCATGCAAATACGATGAAAAGGAAGCTTGTCCCCCAGCACATTTCTTCTCCTT
Source organism: Larix kaempferi (assembly GCA_027924585.1). Taxonomy (NCBI): domain Eukaryota; kingdom Viridiplantae; phylum Streptophyta; class Pinopsida; order Pinales; family Pinaceae; genus Larix; species Larix kaempferi. The sequence goes on from BSBM01000071.1 coordinate 8,482,502, forward strand.
TCTTACAACACATTTCTGTTGTCCCCCAGCACATCCATCTCCATCAACCGGAGGTCTCACGGCGATGGAGTTCCGCAGCAAATCCAACAGGTAAAATATTTCATTTATTTAATATATTATGTTGTCAGTCGAGTCTTTTTGTCAGAACACCCGGACACGACCTATTTATGTTTAGTATACTGTGAAACAAGCATTTTCATATTTTCATTTCCTTCTGTTTACCAATCTATTCTCCCTGCTGACTTAGGCAGATCATTTTCACCGCAACTATTCATGTTCATCATCCATGGTCATGATACATGGTCACATTTCTCTGATGCTGGTTCAGTATCTTTTTTAGCTCCCATGAGTAACAGAGTACTCCAACTGTCCATCTCTTTTACACGCTTCACTAAACCAGAGGGTAAGTTAAGTAACTTCACCATCAACCTAATTTAACTAACTGCAAATGAGATTCTCATCTCATGTGAAGAAAATAATGTTAGTGTGCAACATAACACACCCATATATTTAATATTCACGAGTTGGATTTAATATTGGAGACATATCACATTCTTGCCAAAAATATGCGACAGGTATCAAGCATGCTTGACGCATGCTCATTTTGCAACTCACCAAAAAGATGCAGCAGTTGTCAAATTATCCATTTTTTATATACTTAATATTGATAGAGATGCATTTTAGTTCTAGAAGCATAACACACAATTTTGCACATGTCAAGTTCCTCACTATTCACCCTTTATGTTTTCACATCAGGTATGATTAAAAAATACAAGAAGAAGAAGGGCAAGCAGATTGATCCTAACATAGAAACAACTCCAATTATACCAATTGAAACAATGTTTGAAGACACCAAACCCATCACAAGGGCCACTCCAGAATTCAAATGGGGTGACCTGTACACAGCTATCAGAGATGGAAAAATACCAGATGCAAACCTCGAGGAATCAATGGTTTACCAAAACATCAAGAGGTCTTCCCTTCACAAGGCAACAACCCAGCCATAATTGTTTCCTTGCTCATAGGTGATTGGGTGGATTCTGCCCCATGTAGATACAACCACCAGGATCATTTCAAACGCCAATGGAGAAGGACTCGCCTCCTTTCAACCAGGACACCTTTCAGCCGCATACAAGTTTCCTTCCTCCAAAGTTATGCTTACTGATGATTGGGTAAGGCATGCCAATATAGATAATTTTGAATGTGCAAAGAAGATGATGGTACCAAACAAGCAACTAAGACCCAAAGGTAGCGGGGAATATGACAGCCAACAATTAAGGACCCCTATTGAATCATAGTCCTAATCTTGAATGGAATCTTTGGCCTACCAAATAGAAACAACTATAAACTCAGTTGGGTTCCATTGATCTACCACGTTGCCACACATGGTACACTCTTCAATTGGGAAGATATAATATCAGATAGTATGGCATCCAACATTGCTACAACTCAAACCGGCCTTTCACAACAGAAAGCAGAAATTTTCATGTCTTCTTACCTCATTGATTGTATATTAGTCAAGAATCCTTTCCCTAAGTTGGGATGTACTTGGAAACGGACTGAGACTCCCCTTCATGTAGCATACCAAATAACTTGGGCTCATCGATATCAAGGGTATTACAAACTGCTATGCAAAGAACTAATCATGCCCCTTTATTGGTTGCTCTTCAATAAAGAACCAAATTGTTTGTCAGACAATGCCTTGGTTGTAATAGGTGAGTACAGCGACTACTACTTCTCATTAAAAGGAACATACATAAGGATGTATGGGGGCACTAAACCTCCTTATCTACTGCCCAAGTATGCTACATATTTCATTGTGCATAAAGAAGCCATAAGACAAGTCTTCATCAATGGAATTGGTGACTTTCTCCATCTAAAAAAAAACATCTTACCCACCTCTACCATTCAACATTGGTGCATACAAGTTCCAAAAAATTAGATTTGTTGAAGCCTTCGTTTCCAACTTGGAATCTTTTCACTTCGGGACTATACTTTTTGTAATAAACGACAACAAAGGTAAAGTGGCTAAACATTGTGCTTCTTGCAAAATCACTTTTGAATACTCAGATCATTTCCTGGCAGATGAGGAAATATAAAAAAGAGTCAACAATGTGAAAGAGCTACAAAAGAAAAAAGGGCAACCATGCACCTACTTCTATCAAAATTACAACCCAGGAAAAGGAAGCATAAATACATATACAAAGGGAAGAATCATCAGAGCAACAAAAGAAAGAGGAAGCAGATATACATAGCCAAAGTGAATAGGCCAAAAGGGTACATGAAAAACAATATAAAGAGGAAGCATAAATATTAGCAATCAAACAACATCAAAGAGAGGAAATGGAGAAATTGCAAAATGAAGAAGCTCGTCGTGCAAGAGAAACTAAAGAAAATGAAGCTTTGGAAGAACAAATCAGCAAAGAAGTGCAAGAAAAGATCCAACCAGCTATGCACAAGGAGCCAACAAGTCCATAAGTCAATAGTCCAGAACCCATGGACACAAACGTGCTAAGCTCACTAATTGGAGGCCACTTGCCTTTTCCAAAGCTTGAGCTTACGCCGTTTACCCCATCCAAAGAACATACAGTGGCCCGATTGGACACGATTTTTTTTATTCAAAGAGAAAGACCATAACACGACGGTCAGAAAAAAGAATGAAATGACCGCTCAACCAGATATTTTCACCATCACATAAAACACACTTGTAGAAGGCACCCAAAAGGACCCCAAATTCACAACCTTTGTGAATGTCACAGCTGCACAAGCAAGTGTTGACAATTTCGACAAGTTGCTTACCACTATTGAGTGAAACAAAGAAAAAATGTTGAAACTCAAGGCCACCTTAGTAAAGGAACGTGGAGAGACCATTGAGTTAAACACAAAATTACAGGCCACATTATTTGAGAAAGACAATTTAATAGCTGCGTACAACAACCTTAACACAAAAAAGGAAGCATTGACTATTCAGTTAATGATAATGGAAGGGGAGACAAATGATTTTCAAGCAAAGCTTATAGACTTTGAAACACGTGCATCAGTGGCAAACGACAAGGCCAATGAATTGAAGACTCAAGTAGATAAGTTGTTGAGAGATAAGGAATCACTCATGGAATCGTTCTGGGCACAAGCATGCAAGATTCAAGAGCAAGTCTCAAACTGTCAAAAAACACTCTTTCAACAAATCTACAATATCAAACAATTCATGGCAAGGATGCAGGAAATTACTGCAAGGTCAGTAGCAATGCATCAACATTTGATTACTACTGGCAACAAGCTTAACAAACAGTTAACTTGGAGAGAAAATAACCTAGCATTTCCTCCTCACCTCCCTCAAAAAACACTAGCGACCTTGAAGCTGGATATTGCACTCCTTAAATTTTGCAGGAAAGCCACTAATCGACTACATGCCGAGATTGATAAAACTCTTGAAAAGTGCACAAAATTCCATGAGGAAATCCATCAGGTTCATCGTAAATGTCATCTCGCTATGGCAGCCAATATCGATGAGATCCCCCCAAGGATCAGCAAATGGAAGAACTCCAACAAGTGTTGCAATCAAACCGGGACTACATCAAGAAAATTGATGCTCTAACAGAAGAAGACATCGAATTCTATGTGAGGCAAACATCTACACATCTCATTTTCCTTGAGGATACCTGCAAGGTTGCACCAACAGAAGTTGCAAATATAGAAACGGAATTGTCTTATCATGAAGTGTCTCTAAAACTATTAAATCCTGATGAATATAATATCATAACTGAATAAGATACTGCATGGGCAGACTATATTTCCAATTTAGAAGCGTCCAACTAATTTTAATTGTAAATATCATTTGTATCTTATCATATGTACAACACTCAAATGAAAACTTTGCCTAATATTCTCATTTTTGCAATTTCACCAGATAACAAACTCTTCCAAGGCTATATAGTGGTGAACCAACCCTTTTCATTGTTCATATATTCTTCTTTGTCAATGAAAACAAATTTCCCTTCTTGAGAAACTATTGCAAAAATGTTTATATGTAATGTGTACTTTCCAATGGATATTATTGGGATTCCTTTTCTCTAAAAAACCTAAATGCTTGACCATATTTTTGTAACAGTGCTATATTTTACTACTTTTTTAGTTCAATGCTCTTCAGTTTCCTTGTTGGCAATGGTTTTTCAAGCTAAGCTCATAATGGATTATCCCAAGCAGTAGTGATATAAATATTAATCTCAGCTGATTTGTAAACTATGTACTTTCTTTTACATTCATAAAAACAAAGCAGCCAGGCAAAGCGACCTCTCCTCATCTACCTCTGCGTTCAATACCTACAACCTTTATATTGAGAGCTACGACCCTTCCTATTGTGTTGTAAATCTGCATTTTATTGTGCTTTGTTGTGAACTATCTATATTGTCAGAATACGTGTGAATCCTTGATGCGGTGAGAGTCATTGATAACCAGTTACTTTCCTTGGTTTATTAATGATTTTTAGAAGATTAATTCATATAGTGACACATATGTTCGCCTTTACATGGTTGAGAAGCATGTAAAGTTTTTATTGTGGACTTGAAATCCTCAATGAGAAGAAAGAAACATATTTGGGTTTCCCACTGTATCTTCCATTCTTGAAGCAAGCATAACGAAGATTCACCACTCCTATTGTGTTGTAAGTTTGCATTTTTATTGTGCTTTGTTGTGAACTATCTATATTGTCATAAGACGTGTGAATCCTTGATGCAATGAGAGTCATTGATAACTAGTTACTTTCCTTGGTTATTAGTAATTTTCAGAAGATTAGTTCATGTAGTGATAGGTCTGTTCGCCTTTACATGGCTGAGAAGGATGTAAAGTTTTTATCGTGGACTTGGAATCCTCAATGAGAAGAAAGAAACATATTTGGGTTTCCCACTGTATCTTCCATTCTTGAAGCAAGCATAACGAAAATTCATTTACAACTTAGATTGTGGCACTATCAAGAGATGGTCCATGGAAGAGTTCTATACCTATACTTGTATATGGAGATTCCTAAATTTATTGCTACAACACATGGCATGAAAGCAAACTTTTGTTCACAAGTAGTTTTTGCAATTTAGGAGCTATTATAATCATTGTTTTCATTGATATTATTGCAGAAATATTTTTTCAAATTGCTTATATATTCCAGATATAGTAGTAATCTATAGTATTGAGATTACTACTACAGAGATTGTGAGAAAAGAAATTGTAGTTGGCTCACCTTGTTGATGAACTTAACATTTTTTTTTTTTATGGGTTGAGTGCCTATGTCTTTGTAATCTGAGATTGTTACAAACTTTGCTCTTTTTCTACCAGTATCCTTCGATGCCTGTGCCTATGCTTTTGTTCCTTCTAAATTTCCTCTTTTCCTACCGGCGTTCATTTTTGCCCCTCAAGGGGAAAATGCTAGTTATTAAGATAATTGAATTATAGATTTCTCAACTCCCACTCCAGTATACATGGTAATTAACCCTTGAACTAAATGACATACTGCTAAGATATATATCATATCAGATTTTAATAGGAAGTGAAAATATATTTTGTCAAATGTCAAGGTTCAATATCTTTCAAATAATTTGACTCATATCTTTAAAATAATTTGACTCCTTGAATTTAAGGAAATATCATGTTATTTTATAATGGAGCGGTCTATTTATTCAACGTTTTGGGACTTTCCAGTCAGTTTTCCAACCAGAATCCAAACAAAACAAGACAAAAAATATACTAAAAAAGGCAAAAAAAGTAGAATATTTAGACTACACCTTTTATAATAATGATAAGGTTCCCTTTGATAAATATCATTAAAAACTTTGTGTTTTTTTTCGTAAGTAAGTGCTCATGGGGATTTGAACTTGTAACCTTCCATTTACAACTTCTCATCTCAATTACTCATTACTAATTACTCTATCCCATTGGACCCATTAGAAAAATTATGATTTATATAATTATAATTATAAAAATATTTGGATACAAAGATCCTAGGTCCTAATGGATGGACGGTAGAGCTTTTCCTTCATTTCTTTGATTTGGTGGGTAAAGACTTAGTTGATGTAGTGGATGAATCCAGGAAAAAGGGTTATGTACTTGGAAACATGAATGCTACTTTTATTGTACTTATACCAAAGAAAGATAGACCTAAATCCTTCAATGAATATATGCCTATTTCTTTATGCAACTTGATTTACAAAGTCATAAATAAGGTAATCTCAAACTGAATCAATCCAATATTGGAGAAGTGTATCTCTCAGGATTAGTTTGGTTTTTTATCAAACAACCAAATCCCTGATGCGATGGGAGTTGCACAAGAGCGTCTTCATTCCATTAAGGAAAAGAACATTAATGCCTTTATTCTCAAAATGTATTTGATTAAAGCGTATAATTGGGTTGATTGGTCCTTCTTGAGATTTTTATTGTTACAAATCGGTCTCCCATAATATGTTACTAATTAGATTATGACATGTATTACTTCAACAAACTTTTCCATTTTGGTGAATGGATATCAGACTTCATTTTTCTGCTGTAGCAGAGGACTTCTACAGGGATGTCCTTTATCCCCAATCTTGTTTCTCTTGATCATTGACGGTCTCAGTTGACTCATTATTGCAGCAAAAAAGGATAAGCTCTTCCAAGGTATCAATATATCTCAGAATCTCTTTATTTCTCATCTAATTTTTGTAGATGATGTACTTATTTTTGGCGAAGGATTGGCGGTTGATTGTAAGCATCTCCAAGATATTATTAACACATTTTTCTCATGCATAGCTATAAGCCCACAGAAGTCTATGTTTTTGTATTTCAATTTTGATCCAAGGGTTAAGAACCAAATTGGTCAAGTTTTTCCCTACAAAATGGAGACTCTAGAAGTTGGTTTTAAGTACCTAGGGTAATTCCTTAACCTAAATTGTTATAATAAGGAGGAATGGAATTGGTTAATAAGAAATATTGAGAAGAGAATCTACAATTGGAATTTCAAATATCTTTCCTTAGGTGGCATACTAATATTGGCTCACTACAAGGGAAAGGCCCTCTAGTGGATGTTATAGAAGAAGACCCTAAAAAAAGAGCCCGAAAATCCATTTATAGAGGAGGTGAGCAGGCGAAGGTTTTAGCAGATGTTTTTCTTCGGTGCGTTTACAAACAAAACACACAGGTGCGTTTCAAAACATAACGCATCGGTGTGGCTACAAATTCTACCGCACCATGACAGAAAAATCTATCGATAAAAAAAATAGTAATTAAAAAACTCTCATTATTTTAATTCCCCTAGAACGGTGCATTAATAGATACTACATGCACCGGTGCATTTTACCATAAACTCCCTGGTGTGTTACATAGACGACATCGCACCACTTTATCAATATATTTTTAATATAAAATCTAGTAAACAATGAGCTAGATAATAGCCAACGCACCGGTGCATATTTAATTAACAAACACACCGCTTGTTATTATAAAAAAAATTCATTGCAAAAATCGTTAAATTTTTATCAAAAAACCCTACTATTCGGTGCTTCGGGATTACTGTGCACACTGGTGCGCTTTATTGTCGGCCGCACCAGAACATGGTTTAATAAAAAAACAAACTGCAGAGTAAAGCTCATTTGTACCCTTCTTTGTGCGTTTTTATCCCAACTACACTGGTGCTTTACCTCACCCACTTGGACTCCCTGACATACGTGGTCCATGTGGACACATTATTCACTCATATTGGCTACTGCTCCTAGTTTGAATTTTGAGAAACGGTGGTCAAAATTCAAATTTTCCATACATCATCAGGATGCCTCTCCGATGGGACATTTAGTAGGTAAATTGATTATTACTTCATCATTTAATTTTGCAATGGATTACTTTTTAGAATTCATCTTTAATTTGTATTATATTTGAAAAAAAAAAATTATGCACTGTGCGTTCGAGCCGTTAGGCTTGCACCAGAAAGCGGTGCACCCTGTAAATTGTTACAGGATGCACAGCACACGGTGTAAGCCGAATGACTCCAACGCACTGCTACACCATAAAATTTATATAAAACATAAAAATTTCAATCAGTGGGTTCAATATTTGGGAGCACCAGTTATCTGGTGCACTTAAATATATCAAACGCACCGATTAACAATACCTTATAAACGGACAATTAAATTTTATGGTTTTCCTAGGGCATGTCATTGCACCGGGAATATATGTTAATTCCATATTGACAATTGTTAAACAATGGTGCATTTGGCTTAAGTAAACGCATCGTTAATGTTGTGCTTACTTGAACTAGTCGCACCAACAACTGAATAGAATAGATAATTGTATGGTGCTCCTTGGTCACGTCATTGCACTAGTATCGGTGCTCTAACGTGACATAGGCGCACCATCAATAGTTTAATATAAAAATTTGAAATATAATAAATTGCAGCATGCTTCATTCATTCAAGCACACTATATATAGTGCGCATGTTTGGATGACATGCACCATCATGTTACTATCTAAACACACTGTTAGATTTAACAATTTTATAAAAATCTAATGACGGTGTTCCCATGTCATGTCAGTACATCGGTGTCGGTGCTCCGACGTGACATGGGCACACCGTGTATAGATTTTTATAAAATCCTTAAATATAATAAACGATGGTGTGTTTACGTCATTAGAATCACTAGTGCGCTGGCGTTATTTAGGCGTGCATCGTTCAACACATTTTATAAAATATTCCGGTGCATCAGATATTTGGTGCACCATTTAAATAAATTTTAAATATATTAAAATATAGTACCAATGTGGTATTCTTATTAAAGTGCATCATTAGCAGTGCAGTTGGTTAACTGAAGCACTGTATGCGGTGCACATAGGTTATTTAGGCGCACCAATATTAATTTTTTTTTTTTTTGTAGAAAAAAATATTGTTGATGTTAATAAATAGGATTTTAATTCTATGAAATATGTGAAACATAGACATGAGTGGCGACAAGCTGATCAACAATAGCGTGCACAGGTGGAGCGGTACAACATGGTTAAATAGTGGGAGTCTAGGGAGAGGGAGAGGGATTTGTACCCTCACCCCATTATTGCTCAGGCTAGAGAGCCCTTGAGGACTATTGGCCTCCTGAACTTTGATCAGGAGGCTACATCCCTTAAGGGTAATTCATTATTATGTCAGTTCATCCAATGTTGGGATCATGATATGCAAGCATTTCGTGTTGGTGTCGGTCAGTGGTTCCATCCCATTGAGGAGATATTTATTTCATCACTGGGATATCTAGGAGAGGGGAGGATTTACCCCAGTTCCCTGATGTCATAGATGGTGTTGCAACAACGAGTCAACTATCTTACTCTCTGAGATATATCAGTGATGCAATTATCCATCCCTATGATATTCAGGTGAGCAATGGGAAGCTGAGGATATCTAATTTTGGTCGAGAGGAGGTTAGGTGCCTCTCTCTTTTTCTTACGACACTAGCGCACTCCACTAGTGATGGGAAGCGCATTAGTTACCCTCTATTGTATTATGTTCTCTTTAGTGCATAGACCTAGATGCATTAGGTGGTATGCCATTTTTGGGGGGCAGCTTTGTTATGCTTTAGATAGATGTCATGCAGTCATTGATGGGAGGTACAACTTCACTTCTGGTTCAGAGTTTTTTGTTTATTTTTTGAGATGTTTCCAGCCACTAGGCCATCATTTGAGCGCCTACCTCCTAGGTCGACGATCGAGGTGCACATGCACATGTTGGGGCAGATGATGCCCAAGAGAGGGTAGCCTGAGTTCTGAGCTAGGATCACCTCAGATGTGTTGGAGATGCTGGGAAGTGAGGAGGACCATGCATTGGTGATGGTTCCATATCCATATGCCTGCTTGGATTGGAGAGGGTGCCCCAAGATATTCTTCACACCAAATCAGCCACCTGATGAGAGAGGTAATATTATCGTTATGTTTAAATTACTCTAGTTGCATTTTATTCTCTTTATACTTAATGTAAATGAAATATCTTATTAATATTAAATTTTATAATGAATTTTATAATTATTATTGTGTATGATATATTTTGCAGACATTGGCACATTTGATGCTGAGGTCGGGCCTCCTCCTCCCACTCATGAGGATGAGGATATGGAGGAGCACGATCAGGTCGAGCCACAGTTGTCTAGTAGGTATCCGTTCCACTGTCCATGTAGGTCCCATGATAGGTATCAGTAGGATTTGGCAGACATGTTGGACACATTGTTGGCAAATGTGGGTGCTTAGCCTGTGCAGGTGCACAACATTCTTCTATAGCCCCAACTTGCATAGATATGGATGATTCTTCCTTTTCATATGAGGTCGTTGATGCATCATGTTGTCGGTGCACACATTTAGTTGGATGCTAGGAGGGATGACCATCCTCCTCCTCCTCCAAAGATAAGTGAATTACTCTTTATCATGTGCCTTTTTTTGTTCGTTTCCAGTATCTCCCCTTCCCTTTTCTCCTCATCACATTCATCATCTCAAATCATTGTTCCTGGTGTGTGTTCTATTTGCTTGATATACTCATTGGCATAATAGAATGACTCATATACTATTTACCCCTCTGCCATAGACCCCTCAGGTTTTTCCCTTTGTTGAACAAATCCATTGACTTTTTTCATGAAACTCTGAAAGAATAACATCCAGCGACATGAGACCACCCCGACTAATTCAACCTCATCGACTAGGTGAATTAGAACATGAACCCGCAATTCCATGAAGCTCGATGGAAGTTCCTTCTCAAACATACAAACAATCTCATCTATCTCTTGACACCACCGTGGAATGCTAGCGATTTAAATATCCTTTGATGCAATCCAAAGTACAAATGTAGATAGTTTATATATGGAATGTTGCAGGTCATCAAGAAATTCATGGTTCACACACCTACGCACGAACAACAGATAGTGACACTACGAAGTAGACACAAAAAGTTAATTGCATTTTAACTTGTGTGGTAAAAGATATAAATAAAAAGTATAAAAAAATGAAGTTATACGTACCCTTAGTAGGTTCAGATGGTCACGTGATTTTAAACATAACAACTCTTCATCTACGGTGAAGCAACGTCGTAGAGTAGAACCATACAAAAATGGTGCCTTCACACCCAATATAAATTCCTTTTCCAATTAAGATCATCTTTCTTCAAAATCCATGGGACATCGCCTTTTTTAAATGAAAAAGAGGGGCCAGCCTCTCCTCTATTTTCATGTCTTGGCCAATGCTTCTTTTTAGTATTTGAAGAAATAAGATCTTTCCTGACAACCAACTTGTCACTTTTTTTGGATGATATGTGACACCAAAAATAACATGAAACATTTTTAAATATATCCATGGGATATAGTAAGTGGTAAATATTAAGATGCTCCAATATGGGAGCTCATAAAATATTGATTTCATTTTTATCCCGTTGCTGTAAATCACACTTTGCTGTAAATCTTTTATCAATTGAATTGGATCATCTTGTTTGATATTGCAAAGAGAGGAGCACCTGGATGTTGAAGGTGCTCTTTATTTTCATCCACTTGACACGGGTCTAGTTGTATTCCATACATCCCATTAATAGCTTGTGTAGTTGAATATTCAGTAATATCACTCCAATTCATGTCGGGCATGTTGAAAAAAGATCAAATTAACAACAATATGTCCGTTAAAAACTACAAAAATCACCTACAAACAGATACATATAATCAAACATGATATTTATGTTCTTGTAAATTAGCTATTAACTATAAAAAAAACTAAATTAGACACAAAGTAAGATTGTTAGTTTGAAATATTTTCCAAACACATAAACTTACCGCCAATAAAGCATCTGACAAAACCACTTATTAGGAAGTGATGAAGGTTCCATCCAAAATGGAAGCAAGTGCCATTTCCAATAGGCATCACACAAGACCCAGTTTTCTTTTATAACATCCTAATGGATCTTGTCTTTTAATACTTATTTTTCTCCTTTCCTGTATGTATCAGATCTTTGTAGACTGAATTTCCTTGATTCCCCTATGATTTCCCTTTCTTGACTTCCATGACGAGAGTCCTTTGTAGAGGACTTTGTTGGGTATTTCAAATTGTTTGGAGCATTATTTCTAAATTTAGTATGTCTCCTTTATTTATGTATATTTTCTTTTGTTCCTATTGGATACCCCTTTATTTTGATTTAGTCCCTGCAACTCCTTTACCAACTCAAAGTCATTTCTATTTGTTATAGGATCTTTCTAAAAATTTGTCTTAGGTTCTTTTGCAAAGAACTTCTCATCTCTCTCCAAAAATGGCAACGCAAAATATGGAAGGGGTGTAAGCAAGCAACCTCTCACTCACTCAACTCCTCACACACCTAACCCATGCAAGAATCCACTTACATACTTTCCAGTACTCCATTCACAAGGAACATTCCATAGGGATTTATCCCTTTTATCTTCAATATAAATATATCAGTACCACCGCAATAGGTGCTTTAATTATACAAATTTCCTTTTATTCTTTATATAATCATGCCTTCTCTAATTATACCTACTATGATTTTGAGCGACCCCTTCGTTTGGTGCATTTCTTTCATATGGCATGTTTCCTCAATCTGGTGCATCATAAGCTTTTATTCACTGATATGATAGGATGGAGGCACTATTGAATTGAGGTTTGGTTGTGCCCCACCTACTCTATCAATCGTAGATGGAACAAACTACACTAACCACAAGGGATTCACCTTGTTGACCATATCTTATCATGTTCATTCATAAATGGGGGTTTTTAAATTGTGAAAAATAAGGTCAATATATTGTAGGTATTGGGGACTGAGGAGTAGGGTATGGGGGGTTTATACGTGTTGGGGGGGGGGGTATAAAAAGGAGTATCTAGTAAAAATAGGGAATATCTCATAAAAATAGGGTTTTATTAATTGGAAATATGTATTGGGAGGGGACTCAACAAAAGGATTTCGATAGGTATTCATCAATATCTAGTGAAATTATGGGTATTCTTTAATATCCCATGAGAAAAGGCACTAGATGGCATAGTTTCACTTAGTGATGACCTTCTCATACTAACAAGGAGAAACCCATAACACAGGGCATGGTACTTTCTCTAGTCTTAATGAACGTATTGTTACATCAATTAGATCTCTTTTCCATTACCTTATCTAGAGACAAGAACATCTATTAGAAATATATTATTTTTTTGCTTGGGTTTAGGGTAGATAGATGATCTTATTCTCAAATAGAGATGTAATTCTCTCATTTCTTAAAAGATACAGGGTTAAGACGGATCTATGTTGGTTTTTTATATTAAAGCGCTTTATAATAATTATGGTCCCTTTTTGTTTTTTTATTATTGTGGTTCCCTATTTTTTAATTTTTAATTTTTACAGAATCCAATTTAATTAATTAATGTTACAAATGTGACACTTATACCTAGGCTATAGATCTACCTCACTACTCTCAATAAAATTAGTAGATATACTAAGTAGTATATTCTTTCTGAAATTATATGAAGGCCCACTTTCATAGAATTATGTTCAAGCCTCCAAGGTATTGTCGAAATCCAAAAAGTCATTGGATGTTGAAGGACAATTAAGGGAGGAATAGTTTTATGATAAATCATTCATAGATTATGAGTCAAAAATTGTACGAGGAGATAATACCAAATACCCAAATAGCATCAAGACTAAATAAATATGGGGAACCTAGAGTGAAAAATATAAGTGAACTAGAAATGATGTGATATTTGGAAAGTTAGAGCTTCCTTCAAAGTCTAATATCTTGTTTAGTTCCTTCTTAACCATAGTTTAACAGTTAAAGGGAAGAATGTATAAATCAAGATTGTCGGATGGATGTTGTATAGTTTGTAGTAGGAAAAAATATGTCAAGCGTGCCTTCTGGGATTGTACTAAACTCTAATCACTTAAACTAAACTTAATAACTATAACTAAACCTGGATACAACATAGAACAATCCCAGCACATACATAAACCAGAATCAATCTTCTGAAAAGTGGTGAACAAGATTCTTAATTAACAAGAAAAAATTTCTCATGTAGGATGAAATCAAATCACGTAACAATCTTTGCATTGATCGGGTATCCCCTCCTTTTATTCTTTTTGTTTGAAATTATTTTCCTCCCCCAGTGTGGGGAAGTGAGTAAACTTGTTGTTCACTTTAGTGGCCATTTCCTTTGATTTGACTCAACATGCCAAAGTGTGCCTCATAGCTTCCACTCCATCTCAAATATGCATACTCCCTTCCTGACTCAAGATTAGGTGTTCTTAGGTTCAACCAACCCAAGAGCTGAGATTCCAATGAATGGTTGAGCAGGTCAGGTGTTCTAGGAATGGGTTTCTTCTGATCTTTTGTCAACTTTCTGCACTGGTAGTCGTTCTATGGAATAAGTGGTGATCAAGAAAGATTGTAGACAATCGAGATATATGTAGCACTATTTATCTAGTATGGATCTCTTTCTTTTTATAAGTGGAGATGCATGACAACATCTAATGAGGATTCCTCTCCATTCCATATGGGAGAGATCGCTACTTTCAAGAGAGTTAGAAATTTATTTTTCAACTACGATGAGAATGTCAATAAAAGATGCATGATGGCACTAAGGTGGATTTTCTAGCACTCATCACATACGTGGCAAGAAATTTCCTGTATATACTTTCTCATTTAGACTATGGGAACAGTAACCATGAAATATTGGCTTCAATATTCTATATATTATTTACATGATAGTTTTCTAGCTATGTAATTCTAAATAGTACTCACCTTGGTTCCAAAGTATGGAATAGTTGCACGTCCCAATGAGAATAGTAATTATGTTCGAAATGCAAGGGCTACTAGATACAATTGCTCAATCATATTAAAAATTTGTTAAAAACAGTGGACTCTAATATATATAGATATATATAGATAAATAGATAGATAGATGATGTATGAATCGAACATTAGTTAGTTCCCATTGTGATAATCAAATCTTAAAAACCATTTGTGTCATACCATTAAATTGTCAGTCATACAGTTTAGTATACATTTTTCTGTTCAATAATGTGTTTTGTATTTGATTGTTTCCCATGCAAACCGCAATGTGCACAAAGTGGAGAATTATTATTTTTCCCACTTCATAAATGAAATGAGAATTTGCATTATTTTTTTTATAGGAAGTAGGAACCTAGTAGTTTAATATAAGTTGCAGTATATAAATGGGTTTGTGAAAACTAACAGTATGGTTTCATTGATAATATACTCCAAATTAGATTAAAAATAGTTTAAATATCATAAACTAGTAATAATTCACTCCATAGGGTATAGAAAAAATTGCATTTATTCAAGAACAAACTAATAACCACTAAACATAAGAAAAAAGACAAAACACACTACCTCATTTCTCAGACCAAGAATCACATCTTTTTTATGCAACCACTCAATAGCACCTCTATTGCTTTAGTCCTCTCATCTGGTGTTTTTAACTGATGATGAAGAGTGACACATCCACTAGTGCAAGCTTCATTGGTAAAAATGTCATTGTTGTAATCAAAATTGTTTTATAGTATAAAAACATCTTGAAATTGTTTAAGGTGATATGTTATTATGCAATAAATGAAAACAATCCAGGAAAAAAAAGTGAACTTCCATAAAGAAACAAAATTTAAAGTTAAGATACAAAATTATAATGGAAATTTTGAACGAGAAATTTTTCAGAAGATTGTTCAAGAATGATTAAAACAAATACCATGCAAGGAATTGTAATAGTCTCTACCCTAGCATTACAACTTATGAACAACTTTTGTGATGATAAATTTGGATTTGAAAATTTTCCAAGAGGATAGAGAAACTTTCACATACATTAGTATAGAAATAGTTTTCATGCACCTTATCGAGATTTGGATCATGGGTCTATCTTTGCTTAGTACTATTCAACAAATTCCATCACTTCCCCATTTGTGAAATAAATCCTTAAATTTAAAGTTGAGTGGGGGGAACAAACCTATGTAACATATCAAGTTTCCTCATAGCTTAGGAGATTAGATTGTTCTTATGCATGGCCTACTAGCTATTATAACAAGTCCAAATAAATTTGAGTTTCCATGGACCCAAAATGAGGTATACTAAGTGATCATCGACCAAGATAGGATTTTCTTCACCCATATACTGAGTTGGTCATCTTTGCTATTAATTCAAGGTGGTCATCTATGTTTCCTCCACAATGATCCCTATGAGTTCGTAATATCCTTCCTTCACCAACAACCAATCTCTTTTCGCAATATCCCTCAAAAAGAAGAATCTATCTTGACTAAACTAACTGCTTGCAATTAATAACTCGCATATATCGTACATAGACAAAGGAAATGCTTCCCCTCAATCTTATGGATGAAGATAAGCAACACGGATTTTTTATTATTCATGTCGCAATATCACTGAAAAATATCAATAAAATAAAAAAAGATGCGATCATACTTATAACACAAAGCAGAGTGTCGCACATATTCACCATATGTTTTATGAGAAGTTAAATACTATATGTATAATCAACTAATTCAATAGGTGAATACAACTGCAATGTGAAAGGTCCAAATTCATTTAACATCAACAATCTATCGACTAAAAAAAAAAAATCATAACAAAAACCCTAGATTAAGAAACTTGATTTGACATCACTGTAAACACAAAGAAGTTAAATTGATCCAAGCCAAGAATTGAATTCATATGCTTATGTTTCACCAAGCCACCCTGGTAGATACATTGCTAATCCCGTGAATCATAAAGTGCCACTAACTACCTCATAGCCATTCCTCATTTGCTCATTCCCTGCATAGAAGAAATTTTCCCCCAATTTCTTCCCTGAGTTTTTATTCCCCTCCATGTAAACTTGAGTTTTTCAAATTTAGTAATATTATTATATATGTTAGTAGGCGGTTTGGTAAGGTAGCATCGCAGCATCGCAGATACTGCGACAGATCAGAATATATCGCGAAAGGCGGAAACCTGGGCGCAAAGGAGAATATTTTATGTATTTTTGAGTCAGTTGGACTGCAGCATGTGGGTTTTGGGTCATTTGGACCATATATTCAGTAATTTTGGGTCAATTGTACCGCAGTATGCGGTTTTTTGGATCATTTGGACTATGTTAGTTAGATTTTGAGTCATTTGCTCAAAATGTCAGTTAGAAAGTTGTTAGTAAGTGGACAAGCGATGTATAGGCGGAAGCCTATTTATAGTCATAGAGTCATATGTGTTAATAAGGCTGAACCAGAGAAGTGGAGATGATATGTGTCTGTAATTGTGATCAAGAGTTATCGGCGAGATCTGTGTTTTGCAGAGATATTGTATCTGGGTATTGCTGAGTTAATATGACATGATAGAGCTGTTTTGCGAAATCCCTGTGTATCTTATGTTCACTTATGGTAATGCATGTTGCGATATATGAATAATGCTATGTTTTCTTGCTGCAATTAATGCTTTCCTGTTATACTTGCTGCGATGAATGTTTCTATTGAATGATGCAATGAATACAATGAAGTTGAATTTAAATGCATAGATCTATTTCTGAATGTTGCAATAAGTTTAAGTGATTGTTGTCGCAAACATCCTCCTTCATTCGACGGAAACATGGTTCCGTAGACTCTCCCTTGAACATCTCGGGTGAGACCTCATATGCTCCGTAGGTGTTGCTGGAGGGGTAAAACCTATCTGGGCCAGTGCTCAGGGAGATCGCGGTGGGCTGGATGTCGACAGTGAGTGGAACCCTTGTCGACTAGGTTTGAGTTGACAAATGGTTTCGTTTTCGGGACCGTGTACGAAGTGAAAGGAGGATATGTTGTGGCATCCGACGCAACTGGAGATACAACGCTAGTTTGATCAGAAGTTGCAGGAATTTGCTGAAGAAGAAAGTCAGAACACTCGACTGACGGTAGATCAGTGGGTGGAAAGGTATATTCACGACGGTCCACGGGAATATTTTTTCTGCGAATTCCCGGTCATTTTGTTCGAGTGGTTGACAAAGTTGACCTTTCAAAAGAGGAACTTCCAAGGTGGTGAACTGACGACCTGGACCCCAGAACTGATCCACGAACTGCAGGAAGTTGACAACAAAGCGTCGCGAGCTGTCGAAGTGTGGCTCGATAGCATCTTAGAAGGGTATATCACCGAATTTGTGGTTGATACGCAAAAGTCTTATAGTGAAGCTGAAATATATTTCTTCTGCGAACCCTGAGGAAGGTTTCTGCTGTCGCTCCAACTTTCCATTAAGATGCTTATTTGTGAGAAGGGTATATTGAAGATGCATCTAGATCAGTGAAAAACCTGGTGGGCGGAGGCCGTGGGTATCGCGACAGCGGGGGGGGCGGTACATGGAATGATAAGGGGTAGATGGGTGCAGGTCATGACGAGACTATGAGCAAAGTCGAGGAAGAGAGTGGTATTACAAGGGGAGGAGCGAGGTTTCGACAAGAAAAGAGGCAGAGGATAGGAGAAGGTCCTGTTGCGATCGAACCGCAAGTTTGAGAAGGAAGACCACACAGGACGAAGCGACCTCACAGTCCGGACAAGGACAACCAGGCTACGCCCAGGATAGAGGCAGGACCAAAACCCATCAACAACGTATCCACACCTCCGCTCATTATCTGTCAACCAGTGAGAAACACAACTTCGTCTCCATCAGGTCAACAAAACTTGATTGCTAGTAGTTCAGTGACTGTAGGAAGGAATCCCAGGATGGCGGGCGAGGATGCTAAGTTTCCGCTGTTCCACGGGAATGGGACAAATAACCCTGAGTAGTACTGGTTTTGTGTGAAGCGGTATGGATCATGAAACAGATCACTGATGATAACGCTAAGAAAGGACAGTTAGTGACAACTCTGCGAGGTCGCGCATTAGATTGGTTTATGAAGTTTGTTCTAGTCCCTACAGGAGCTCTGGAGAAGACACTAGATGATATTAGGGACGGTCTGATTGCATAATTTAGAAAACCCAAGTCTAAAGCACAATATATTACAAAATTGAAATAAATTAAGCAGTATCCCAATGAGACAGTGTGGTATTTTGACCAGCGGTTTAAAACGTTGATGGAGAGGGTTAGTTTTGATATGGTGTTGTCCAACACAAAGAGTGGTTCATCACGGCACTGCTCCCGCACATTCGACTATCACTGATGCAACAGAACATTACGATGCCCAGTGAAGATTTGGAGATTGCAATGTGGTTGGAGGCGTCGCCAATTGGTGAAAATGCAACTGGGATGATGCAGATACAGACACAGCTGGCTAACTTGACCATACAGCTACAAGATCTGAAGAAGGGCAAGGAGCAGCGCGAAGAAGTATTGTGTACGCGATGTTGAGGAGAAGGGCATACTAAGGACAATTCCCATGAATTCCGCAACTATTTGGTTTTAGGAGCACCAAACCCGTTGAATGGTGGTGGCATGCCTTGGTGTTGCGTTTGTCAGGTATATCGACACCGCCATGAGGAATGTCCATACATGCAGAAGATGGTCACCAAACCGATGAATCTATATTGCACATTCTGTAAATCTGTGGGACATGACAACAAAGATTGCTGGGCATATGGGTTGCTTCATGAGAGAACGTACGATGCATTCTATGTAAAGGACGATTAGCTTGCCGTACAAAAACGCAACCGTAGGTAGCCCAGACTCTACCTCAACCGCAGGTGCAGTTTGTACCACAGAAGTTTATGCCATAATATGCTCCGATGCAAATGGCTCCACAACAGCCACAGTACGTTCAACAACCGTAGTATGCGTAGCAAGGGAAGGGCATGCAACCAGCTCCGATGCAACAACAGTTCAATCAACCACAGTACCAACAGCAGGGTGGATTCCGTGGAGGATACCGGGGTGGACACGGTGGAGGATTTGGTCGCAGAGGAGGACGAGGAGGTCGCGGACTTGTTTAGTGTTACCATTGTCCAGTATGGGGGCACTATCAGTGCGATTGCCCACCATTGCAGATGCACTGTATGTTTTTCTTTGTTACAGATCATACAGTGGAGAACTGCCCACAGTTGATTGCGCGATGGCAGGCATGAAATGTTCCACAGTTGGAGAATCAAAATCAGGTGCAGCAGCCGGTACAGAATCAAGTATAGCAACCAGCGCAGAACCAGAACCAACGCCCAAATTAGAATGCTAATCCGAATGTGAACCAACCGGGGAATCCACTGCTGAACTAGAATCAGGGTGCGAGTGTTGCAACAATTTCTGGAAAGGCAAGGCCACAGGATGCGGCTGTCGCAGTCATCACGCGGGTAGGTGCAAAAACAGGAGGGGATAGCTCACAACCACTCATTCGATTAGCCGGGAAGAAGAAGGTCTCATTTGACATTGAGTCCGAACGTGATACGTTCTTTCACGCACATCGTGCGATGATCCAGGATCGCGGTAAAGCTATTATCTGTGACATGCCCCCTTTTTTTGATGCTACTTCGGAGGTAGGTCCGTCAGTGCCGTCTAGAACCTTGCAGAATTTTTTTGAGAGCTGCTTATTGTTGGCAAGAGATCCTGCTGCTCTAGCTGAGATCGAGGGGTCGCTGCAACGACCAACCAGGGGTTGTTGCAATGACCAACCAGGGGTTGCTGCAACAACCAACCAGGGGATGACAAGTGTCCGCGGTAAACTCCTTATAGCGATGGAAGACCGGTAAGGAGATGCACATGAACATACAAATTGGGGACTATGATGTTGATTCAGTTATTCTGGATCTTGGTTTGGATGTCAACATATTAACCAAGCAGGCATGGTAGAAAATGGGGAGCCTCCCATTGAGATGGTCTCCTGTATAGCTTTGGTTAGCTAATCACACTAAGGTGACACCGATCGGGGGAGTCCCACACCTGGTGGTGGACATCGAGGGCATGCAGACCTATGCTGACTTTGACGTCATCGAAGTGGTTGAAGGAGGAAGCTCGTATCCCGCGTTCCTGGGGATCAGATGGGCTAATGATAATGGAGTGGTAATCAACTTCAAGCGGCGGATGATGACTTTTGAAAACCACGATCTCAGAGTCATAGCCCTGTTGGATCCGGCTGAAGGACGTAGATACATTGAGCCAGTGAAGGATGAAGATCCCAGTGGATGGGACCATGCATTCAACATTTTCGAAGACTATATTCATCTGACTGCCAACGGTGAGCAAGGATGGCATAGTGACAACTCTGCGTCTTTCGACTTTGATGATGCATTAGAACTTTGGCAAAGCCGCTTGCATGAGGTGTCGTTCCGCAAGTGCGGATTAGTGACACAATCGTTATGCCGCGTTGCGACTGAAACAGTTACACTTCCAGTATATGAGGGGCTACCTGGTTTGTCCGAATTTCTCACAGAGTTCGAGGAGAGAGTTTCAGAACCACAGCAACTGCTCGCATTAGAAGAAGCACTGAAGGCTACTCCAGTAAGCTGGTGGGAGACACACAAGAAATCAATTGACGGATGGTTGCAATGTAGGAGATTGATGATGGTTCACTTCGGAGATACCGAGGTTTACCACACATGGAAATTTGATGGTCAGAATAACCCTGGAGGTCATTTGAGGGAGTGTCAGACATTATGGGCATCGAGACCGCGAGATGAGTGGGTCCATGTTTTTATCCATACTTTAGATGAGATGCCGTTATCATGGTATACTGCAGCTGAGTTGCGAGGAGAAATTACCACTTGGGTGGAGTTGACGGTATGCTTCACTCATACTTTCAGCTTCGCGGATGCCAACCCTAATGTCAATAATGCATTACAGCTCATCCGCGACGTGGTTATGAAGGTTGTTCCAGTGGCATATCCTGCGGATCCGCATGCACATTTCTATATGCAATACATGATGGAATGTTGCAATATCACCGGTGGGCCCGAAGACGGTGATGATCCACGGAATTCAATATTCTAGAATCTGAAGGGAGTCGCGATGTGGTAGCACCTGATGCGCCAAGTGATTCGATCAGCCAACCCTTGAAGCTCCGAAAGATCAATATTGGGACTGAATCCACTCCCAAGTTCGCGAATGTTGGAGATTACTGGGATGATGAGATGATGGGAAAGGTCACCGACTTGTTGCATGAATTCTAAGACCTCTTTCCTACGAAGTTTTTTGAGATGAAAGGTATCTTGGGTGATTTAGGTGAGATGAAGATCCCCTTGAAACCAGATGCTAAACCAATCAGGCAGCGACCCTACCAGTTGAATCCGGGACATAAGGAGGGGTTCAAGGTAGAACTTGATCGCATGTTGGATGTTAGTATCATTGAACCGGTTGAAGAGTCAGAATGGATTAGTCCTATGCTGGTGCAGGATAAGAAGACTGGTGAGGTGCGCATTTGTGTCGATTTGCGGAAGTTGAATGATGCCTGCTTGCATGATCCCTTTTCGACCCCGTTTACTAATGAAGTACTCGAAGGTGTGGGTGGCTAGGAGATGTATTCTTTTACGGATGGGTTCTCGGGCTATCATCAGATTCACATTGCAAAGGAAGACCGCCACAAGACAAATTTTGTGAAAGAATGGGGCTGTTTTCAGTACACCGTGATGTCGTTTGGGATGAAGAAGGCACCTGCGATCTTCTCGCGGGTTGTTGTTGCCGCGTTCCGGGATTTCATTCAGAAGTTTTTGCAGGTATACATGGATGATTGGACAGTCTATGGTTTGATTTGTGATCAACTGGCCAATCTGTGATTGATGTTGGAGCATTATCGACAGCATTAGATATCGTTGAATTTGAAGAAGTGCATATTTTGTGCACCGTTTGGGATACTGTTGGGTCACATTGTGTGCAAACAAGGGTTGTTAGTTGATCCAGCAAAGATTGCACTCATTTTGAGCTTAACACCGCCGATTAATGTTAATCAATTTAGGGTGACCTTGGGACATACTGGGTATTATCGCAAGTTCATCAGGGGTTATGCAGCGATGATAGCCCCTATGGAGAAGCTATGGAAAAAATATACAGTATTTCAATGGAGCCCTGAATGTCAGGATAGTTTTGAGTAGCTGAACGCCAAGATGGCTTCGACACCGATATTAGTATTTCCGGACTAGACTAAGGAATTTCATGTCCATGTTGATGCATCGTCGATTGCACTAGGTGTGGTGCTAGCGCAACCAGGAGAGGGGGATCTCGATCACCCTATTGCTTTCGCAAGTTGGAAGCTGTCATCCAAATAAAGGAACTACACTACTACGGAGAGGGAAGGCTGGCGATGGTCTATGTGCTGCAGAAGTTCCGACATTACTTATTGGGAGGACACTTTAAGATGTTCACAGACCACTCGGCATTGAAATACTTGGTCAATAAGCCTGTGTTGGGGGGGAGGATATGTCGATGGATACTTCTTTTTCAAGAGTTCGATTTTGAAGTGATTGTGAAGCCGGGATGGTTGAATGCTGGCCCTGATCATCTATCGCAGATTGACACAGGAGAGGAGCCAACTAACATTGAAGATGGGTTTCCTGATGAACAACTGTTTAAGGTTGAAGTAGCCAATGGCTATTTTGAAGACATCATTTAGTTTCTGGTGACAGGTACTGCACCAAAAGAATTCATCACTAGTCAAAAGAAGCAGTAGGTAGTCAAGGCTGCAGATTTCCAACTAATCGCAGGAGAGTTATACAAAATGGGAGAATATGAGATATTGCGATGGTGTGTCTTGCCACATGAGCAAGCGCAGATCTTGTCAGAAGCACACGCATGAGTGGTTGGGGGGCACTATGGTGGCCTTGCAATTTCTAGAAAGGTGCTTTGTGCAGGGCTTTGGTGGCCCACGCTGCACAATGATGCGACCGACTATGCACGGTCCTACGATTTTTGTCAGAGAACTGGGAAGCCATCCAGGAGGGATGAGATGCCGCTGATGCCTTAGCTAACATTGCAGCCATTCGAAAAATGGGCAGTGGATTTTATGGGACCAATCAATCCACTGGGGAAGCTCACTGGTGCAAGATACATCATCACGGCGACAGATTATTTGACAACATGGGTAGAGGCTGCACCAGTTGTAGATTATTCCGTGGCCAAATTCGCGTGGTTTTTGTTCAACAATATTGTCACTTGCTTCGGCTGCCCCAAGATATTGCTGAGTGATCAAGGCAGCCACTTTCTCAGTCGCACCATCAACGCATTGATAGAGGAACTGCAGATACATCATAAGAAGAGTACACCATATCATTCGCAGGAAAATGGCACGGTGGAATCTTTCAACAAGATATTGGAGCATGCATTGAAAAAGGTGTGCAATGCGAACCGCGATGACTGGGATCTGAAAATCCCAACACTTTTGTGGGCGTGTCGCACCATGTGTAAAAGGTTGATGGGACAGACACCATTCAAGTTCGTGTATGGACAAGAAGTGATTATGCCAATGGAGTACATCGTTCCGAGTTTGCGCATCGCGGCAGCGAATGTATGGATGCTACAGCGGCAGTAGAAGAATGTTTAGCATAGTTGGTACAGCTGGAGGAAGATCGCTTTATTACAGGTTTCCACCAAGGTGTGGGATTGGCACGATCGCCACATCAAAAACAAACAATTTCAGCAGGGTGACTTGGTGCTCTTGTATGACAGTAAGTTTATGAAACATCCAGGAAAATTGCAGATGCATTGGCTTGGTCCATATCGCATCAGTAGCATTACTTCAGGAGGTGTAGTACAATTGCAACAGTTGGACGGAGCGATGCTCCCAAATTTGATCAATGGCAGTAAGTTGAAGCCCTATCAGTCGGGCTTGGAACAACACGATGCCTGAGTTGCATTGAAAAATAAAAATAAAAAAATTGCAGGTTGATCGGTGGTAGGTTGGCACACCGATAGGAACATAATGCGCAAGCAGGGAGGCTTGTGCCACAAGTTAGGAGCGGTCCGAGAAAGTAGCAGGGTTGTGGCCAGGTCACATCAAGAATCATTACGAATCATTAGCAAATGGAACTTTTTTCTTTTGGCAGGAATGATTGTTAGTCCGCTCAGATTGTTGCTGGACGGACGCACGTTTGGCACGAAGAATACATCATGGAAGTATGGCCGATGGCAACTGGGGTGATAGTTTGCACACTTTGGCACGAATGGAAACTGGCATCAGTATGGTTTCCACGCCGCACGTCAGAAGTCTAGTTCATACTCACACAAAACAACGAAATGATATGATTAGCATCTTACGGGAAAGAATGGTGCAAATGATTGTCGAGGCAGCTGACCGGACGAAGGCGATGTATAACTATAGGAACCAAGAGGATAGCAGAGTACAGAGGTATTTCCCATTGAGAGGTAGTTATGCTATGAGAGGGTCAGGCATCTACCTAAGTTAGGAATTCCAAGGAGGTTGTGGAAATGATCCATTTCACTTCGTGTGGTAGCACACCAGGCGCGCTGAGGGCCCGAACGACGAGTGTGCATGAGCGCCTGGAGCAAGCCGCACCGTGGACACTCGGGTGTTACAAGCATGAAGTCCATTCCGAGATGTCTAGGCATGTAGTGATAATTCGCAGTTTCGTGGTCCCCGTGACCACAACAAGGATGGGGGTGGCAGCCCCTTGGTCCCGGTAGTATGTGCTTAACGGCGCGAAACAGATGTGTCGGAGCCATCGGCCTATTTCGCACCTTGGTGTTGTTCAGAAAATTCTTCTCAGTCTGCACTCGGTTCCTTGAGACTGGAGGATGAGTTTGAGAAATACATGACAGCAAGCCAAGGGATGACTACTTTCGAGTGAGAAGTACATGACAGCGAGTCGAAGATCAGTGTAGCAGAAGCAGCAGGACAACACCGCACGATCCAAACAGCAAGAATAGTTGCAGCAACATAGTTCAGCCATAGTAGAGTCTGAATACACCATGTCCAGTTGACGTGGCTCGAGGGAGAGCCACGAGATTATGTTGGGGGCCTGTTGGTAGGTGGTTTGGTAAGGTAGCATCGCAGCATCGCGGATGCTGCGACAGATCAGAAGATAGCACGAAAGGCGAAAACCTGGGTGCAAAGGAGAATATTTTATGTATTTTTGAGTCAGTTGGACTGCAACATCCAGGTTTTGGGTCATTTGGACCATATATTATGTAATTTTGGGTCAATTGTACCGCAGTATGTGGGTTTTTGGGTCATTTGGACCATGTCAGTTAGATTTTGGGTCATTTGCTCAAAATGTCGGTTAGAAATTTGATAGTGAGTGGACAAGCAATGTAAAGGCAGAAGCCTATTTATAGTCATAGAGTCATATGTGTTGATAAGGCCGAACCAGAGAAGTGGAGCTGATATGTGTCTGTAATTGTGATCAAGAGTTATCGGCGAGATCTGTGTTTTGCAGAGATATTGTATCTGGGTATTGTTGAGTTAATATGACATGACAGAGCTGTTTTGCAAAATCCCTGTGTATCTTTTGTTCACTTATGGTAATGTATGTTGCGATATATGAATAATGCTATGTTTTCTTGCTGTAATTAATGCTTTCATGTTATATTTGCTGCGATGAATGTTTCTATTGAATGATGGCAGCAATGAATAGAATGAAGTTGAAGTTAAATGCATAGATCTATTTCTGAATGTTGCAATAAGTTTAAGTGATTGTTGCCGCAAACATCCTCCTTCATTCGACGGAAACATGGTTCCGTCGACTCTCCCTTGAACATCTCGGGTGAGACCTCATCTGCTCCGCAGGTGTTGCTGGATGGGGTAAAACCTGTTTGGGTCGGTGCTCAGGGAGATCGCAGTGGGATGGATGTCGACAATGAGTGGAACCCCTATCGATTGGGTTTGAGTCAACATTATATTATATATAATATAACATATGTATTTACTAAAAACATATTATATTAATATTAATATATTATATCAATATTATCATATTATTATATAACCCTAACATATTAACATATTATCTATGTATGTATATTAAATGTATAATATTATATATTAACATACATATTGAAATGTATAATCGTATAATACCATATATATAATATAATACTACATAGCTATATATTAAAATATATATTAACTATTATATATTATAAATTATACGTATTGACTATATTATATTTTTTTAAATCTAGAGGAATCCATAATCGGTTGGGATTACTTGGGTGAGACCTATGTTCAAATCCCCCCACTACTATATAATATGCACACTCTTCCTCGCCAGTCTGAATCCATTTGGAGCATTAAAATTTACTAAATCTTAAAATTATGAATCCATATGTAGTGTTAAATTTTATTAAACCATAATTTGCATTAGGGAGGCTCTACTGAATCCATCTACATCCCCTTAGGATTTAGTAAATTTTAACATTGTAAAAGGATTCAGAGACCTCCTCTGAATCCTTATGCGGCAATAAAATTTACTAAATCGTAAAACAAATTTTACGATTTAGTATATTTTTAATGCTACAAATGGATTCAGATACCCCTTTTGGATCCTCTATCATTTATTATATTGAGTCGAGGCTTGATAAAGTTATGGCTTATAAGAAGCTATCTAAATGTATAATATATGTGTATAAGTCCCTTAGTGATATACCCTAAGGTACCCCCTTAAGTTTTATGATTTTGCAAATTTTAACGTTGCAAATGGATTCAGAGACCCCCTTTAAATTTACTAATTGTAAGACAAATCTTACAATTTCCTAAATTTTAACATTGCAAATGGATTCAGAGACCCCACAGATTGGTGATGTCCACTTTAAGAAACTACTCATTTTGGGAAGGCGAACAATATTGATGAACTAACCATTTTTTTTTGGACCACTTTGGTATTTTTTAGGGAAATAATGCGTGAGACTCATGGATTTTTGTACAAATAATGTGAGCCGAATTCTGTGGTCAAAATTAGCTTTTAGGTATTTTTTTTATCACAATACTAAGGTCATATGATGATGGAAATTATTGAAATGGGGCTAATTATGCTAAAAGTGATGTACAAAGGTGATAATGGTCATGACAAAGTGAGGGAGAAAATTTTGGCTATTAAAATTTGTCCCCTAATGTATGAGGTAATTAGGTGCACACCATATGGCCAAAATACATCACATATTTTTGTATCTTCAATATATAGTAACACACGACCATCTAAGTGAGGAGTAGGAGTGGGAAAAGAGAAAGAATTACCCCCTTGAAGGGGCCATGGAGACCCACCTAAGTGAGGAGTAGGAGTGGGAAAAGAGAAAGAATTGCCCCCTTGAAGGGGCCATGGAGACCCACCTGCAAACAACCAACCAAAGCATTTGGTGTGTATATAATCTCAAATATAAATGAAGCAATTAGCATCCTCGTGCTCATCATAGTGTCCCAATAGAATATGGGATCCAGGCTTCATGAGGGGGTTTGATAAGAATACATGAATATCTACCATAGGAAAATACATCATGAGAATGAGAGCCAAAAGGGACCCAATCCAACTACATATAAAATGTGGTCCATATCGCATATGCTCTAAAATACTTGAGCATGGAATTTGTTAGGATGACAAATCACAACAATTGAATCTCTACTAAATATTGAAGGGGCCCAAGATCTAAAAGGATCCATAACATGAGGGGCCCATCATAGGTGTCTCGAGAAGTGTAAGAGAGAGCCAAACAAAACCAAGGATATGCAATTGAAACTATATCATTATCATAGGTGTATCCATGATAGAATGGATGTAGGAAAATTGAGGGACTCCATGTGGACTTAACAAGATAGAGGGAATTATGAATATTTAGGAGCTTTGATCAAGTTGGGATAATAAACTAACCATAATGTACAATTCTCAATGATGTGGTAATATGTTGAAGTTGAGTGTGTGAGAACCAACCAAATGAAGGGTCAGTGAGGTTCCCCTTGGTTGGTCCAAGGTAACCCATCAATGATGAAAATGGGGCCTAGATACATTATGCTTCTTGACTAATCCTCTAGAATGAGTGTTGGAGTTGATAAAGCGAGGTTTGTTGAAAAAAACGTAATGAGGGAAACTTTGTTTATTAGCACAAGAAATGATACAGGGATGATAAATAAAATTGGGACTAAGACACAAGGGGGTATAGGGTTAAAGAGTGATGGATTTAATACTTTCTTTATTAAGAGCATAAGGGTATGTTTGACCTGGAAGAAAATGTATGACTCTTTGTGAAATCTCAAAGGGTAGGGGGAATGATTTCAAAGGAGATGTACAATGAGATAACTAGATGAAATATTTGAAATGGGTAACACTCATGGATGAGAGGCACACTGAGGTCAATGGGTGTCAATGGATTGACATCAGAATTTTCCATAGGTGACTCATCGCAGAATGATCTAAACAAAGGATACTAGGGTCATTATCATAATATATCAAATACATTTTGAAATCATGCTATGGAGTACTTTTATTTGTGTTTCCAAATGATGGCAAGATTTTGGCAATTATACAACCAAGGAGATAAATGTCCAATAAATGGTCAAATGAATCAATTGTAAGTGTGATAGAAAGTGGAAGTAACTACGAGTAAGCCATTGGTGGAAATATCCTTGAGGGTAGATGAATGGTGGCACAATAATGTAAATGTTATTGAATGGATGAAGTGGTGGGAATGTGATATGTAAAATGAAACAAACAATGCCATAGCTACTAAAAGTGTGTGGGAGTCTTGTGGTAAGCTAATGAGTGAGGTGAAAAAACATATGTGGCTAAATTATGTTTCATAGACTAAACATACTCCCATTCCTACAAAGAAACAACAACATGGGTACTAAAATACAATAGTGTACTAATACATGGTAACCCATGGAGGTAAGGAACTACTACCAAGAAAGAGTGAATGCAAGAGTAGTTGGGTTATGCCACTTTCCCAAACAAGGGGGGTGGGGGGTCTTATAGGAATGAATAGGTTCAACAAACATATTTAATACATAATATGTAGTAGAGGGAAATTGCCTATATGGGAGTTTGAAGAATTATACATTTATGGAAGGTAGCATGTGGAGAATAAATGTGGTCCCGTCGCAACCTAATCCTACACACATGGAAACAATACTACAACATAAAATTTATTTTGGAAATAAAATCAATTAGAGTGCAAGTAGCATATAAACAAAAGGTATATATCCTAAGTGATGCATATTAAAATAATTTCCATAAGACAAGGGCTTCCAGAAAAATTTCTCAATCATAAAATAATGATGATGCAACTAAGAAGAGAATGGAACAAGGAATCCAATATTGCAAGTAGCACGTCGAACGAAGTTCATATGAGGCCACACATAGCAATAGAAAAATACAAGAAATCTTATAAGTAAATTGGGCCCCACAAAATCAAAGGTCATTTTCACAACTCACCATTCAAGGAGCTCATGGGACCCTAGACTTTATGAACTGATATCTTTCATTGGAATCATTCAATTTCCATTCCACAAGTTTTAGGTTATAGGTCTCTCCCTTCTCTTTAATTTTATGCATTTCATTTTATAGATTAGGACTTCTTGGGCTCATGGAAGACCCAAGAAAATTCTCGATCAAGCTCATGGTTTTTTGGCACTTTTCTATGATGTGCTCATGGAAAAGGGTCTAAAAGGTGTGACATGCCCGTACCTATGGGCCAAAGAGGTGAAACCCAACTGTGTGTTTATAAGGTGAAAAAGTATACAACGTTCATACGTTTTCATTGACCAAGTTCGTGTCGAGGCCTTTCTTTTTAGCCCAAAAGTTTTGAACTTGGAACATACTTTTTGGGAAAAAAGTGCATGCTGACTATTTGAATTTTTGGACAAAATGTAGACATGAGGATTAGGTGGCATGAGATAGACTTCTCGACTATTTGGGAATAGATCCATTGAGACCCAACTATGTGGGGGATGCTCGCACAATATGGTCTTCTCAAGTTTGTTGAGAACCCTTTGATGCAAGCAGGTGGTATTTTTCTAACCAAGATAATTGAGTATTGGGATAGTGATGCAAGAGAATTCGTAATTGAAGGTGAGAAAATAGATCTCATTTTATGAGATCTATATTTCATGATAGGATTGTCGATGTATGGAGTGTCAACTGACATACAACTTACATCCATGGTATTAACCTATGGAGGAATTTATGTAGGCCCACTGCACGGATGGCACAATCTTACATGACTCATCGATAGCATGGAGGATATTGAGAGTCAAGATATTTGAACAATGGAGACAAGATTCGTTCGGGTGATGGGGTGAGGGGGGGCTATTATATTTCTAGTGGTGAGATGCTAACCATACAATGGGTTCTATTGGGAACCTACTTTGGATGGGCCCAAATGTTTCTTACCACAATTCAGTGACAAATGCCTCAATGGAGTAGGGAACACATAAGAGACTTTGATTTTAGCATAGCCATATGTGTAATTTTCTTTGAGAGGGTTTTAAAACTGCGACCCCATCATGCGATTTGAGATGCAATATCGATGGATCTTTGCGTGTAAAATATGGAACATTTATTGTTGCATTGTATGTGGATGCTTAGTCATTATTGGAAGTATTGTCAACTTAATTTTGGGTTTGAATAAATAGTTAGAAGACACATTTGAGATCATTGATCTTGGATTATTGCATTCAATTTTGGTCATACAAGTCTTATAGATGGATGATGATATCTTTAGTTCTCAACCTAAATATCCACTTAATGTATT
The DNA here is from genome assembly GCA_027924585.1 of Larix kaempferi. NCBI lineage: Eukaryota > Viridiplantae > Streptophyta > Pinopsida > Pinales > Pinaceae > Larix > Larix kaempferi. The sequence goes on from BSBM01000071.1 coordinate 8,514,081, forward strand.
TGATTATGGTTATTCTATTGAGAGTATAAGATTAATCTTTGCTCTTATTTGAGAATAATGCTATATCCATGCAATATTTCTATGTCTAATTCTAGGTGGAAAATATTTTGTTGCTTGAATGTTCCATGCATGAGAGGATCAATAGATCACAACCACACCTCCTCTATTAACCAAAAACAACCCCCAAAATGGATTATATCTCCGAATAAGAAGAGTGCATTTGGTCCACAATCCAACTCCAATGTTGTGCGCTCCTCTAAAGAAGGTGTTTTAACCTTGTAAATTCTAATTTAAAGCCGCATGGAACCTAATCATAACCTCTTTCAAAGGAGGTTGGCTCTCCTCTAGTTGACTACAAACTTGCTTGTAAAATATGTTCCAATACCGTAATATCGCATATGGATGGTGTCTAAGGTGAATTCTCACCATCATCCATGCTTGCAATCTATTATCTTGATCAACCTTGAGTGATGTACAAGCTAAAATCAAACCCAAATATGTTCTCCAAGGTTCTATTCATGACTTGCATTTATCTCTGATCTTGAAAGGGTTAACACCCCCATCCACTATGCTTGTTAAAAAAATAACATCTATGAAAATGAAAAAATAACCATGCATTTTCAATTGGTAACAATGATTATGCACATCATGTTTAGTTCATGGTACTATACTCCCTGAGGTTTTAACCTACCAATATTTTATACACTAGTGTGCCAAAAAATATGATGAATTTTGGTTTACAACCAAGTAGGTAATTAGATTGATATTGACAATAATGGATATAATATCATATTTTTTCTTCTACTAAGATTTATTGAGATGAGAAGAATGAATTGAAGCTTCTAATAAGATTTATTGTCTTATCTTATGTGCACATTCATCAATGCAATGCATAGTCAAATCACTAAAAATGGTGATATACGTGACTGAAATTCACTTAACATTCAATTATTGCAGTAAATAAAAATAGAGAACAAATGCGACAAAGAATGCTCTCACAATTACCCAAGGTAATTATATTTCCTTTGTTATGTGTTTTGTTATATGATCCCTAGATCTCGTAGTTTTGTGTTTTTCCATTTGAAAATGACCCATATCTATGGTTGTAGAATAATGTTGCTTTGCACCATTTGAGTCTTCAACTTGGAAAATGGTGATGATTTATGGATGCTTGATAATGTTGTCAAGCTACTACCACTCATAATCATCGTAATTAATTATGTCTCAGTCAAGGCTTTGATGTTATCCACATAGATTTTATTTATCGACATCCATAAATCATCTTATTTATTGATGGTAGTGTCAATCTCATGCTCACCATAAACACTGAAGTTGTAGATAGACATCATTTGAATGGCATTACAAATGTCATTTTAGCGACATTTCTAGAGAGATGAAGAATCTACACAATGTCATCCTATCAACAGATAAAATGTAGGTATATCGTTGTTCCTAACCAAGTATGTCGATATTGTGAAGTTTACAAAACAACATCAAGCCTAATGTAAATTAAAATGGGATGATTTGTTAGAAAAACAGGATCGCAGAGCAATAACAATAAACATAAATGCAAATATAATCACACACACATTACAAGAGAGACACAGATATATCGTGGTTCACCCAACTTGGGCTACGTCCACACTGAAGTTGTGAGTCCTTATTATTATTCCATCCAGCAAAGTGAAGGGATACAACCTACAGCACAACCGCTGCACTTCCTCTTCACTATCTCACAGTATCTCTTCTTTGTTCTCAGAGATATTTACAATGCATAAAATCGAATACATTAACCCTAGCCGTATTACAATGTCTTTCTTTTATAAGGGAAATACAATGAGAAAATACCATGGGTTACCCAAAACCATGGGCCCGTAAAACAACCCCCAAAAAATTTCTTCGGGGGCTTCGCCCTCGGACCCCTCAGCTGGGGATTATAACCCCTAGACCCCGGTGGGGAGAGGATTCGCCCCCCCCACACCCCCCCGTTGGGGTGAGTGTACAGTCCTTTTTACATATCATATAAAGTTGGGGTACAAACACAGTTGAATAATAATATCTCTGAATCTGGAGATCAGGCTCCACTACCAACAATCTCCCACTTGGAGACTGATCACAACAACTCCACTGTTGCTGCACTTGCTAGACTTGGACTTGGCATCTTTTTCCTCTTCACCTTCATGCTAGAAGGCCAACTGAAACCAAGAAGGAACTTAGTTTCTCTCTGGTCACTACCTTTGTGAACATGTCTGTAGGATTCTGGCTAGTGTGTATCTTTTCTAGCTTCAACAATTCATCTTCTAGAATAGAGCGTATGAAATGGTACTTGAGATATTTATGTTTAGTCCTGGAATGGAATGCTGAGTTCTTTGCAAGATGAATGGCACTCTGGCTGTCACTATAATACGTGCTATCATTCTGCTTCTTACCCAATTCCTCCATAAACCTCTGCAACCAAATCATCTCTTTACTAGCCTCTATAACAACAACATACTTTGCTTCCATTGTTGAAAGTGCAACAACCTTCTGCAGTTTCAAAATCCAACTTACTGTAGTTCCACCTACAGTAAACACATACTGTAATGTCCCTTATTAGGAATTTTATTAAAATTGCAATTTTCCACTTTTTTCCTTGGTTCGACCTTTGACTAGTTTCGATCTCTAGGTCCCAAATTTGCCCCAAATGATCCCAAATATTCTGAGAAGGTATATGAATGATATTAGAACATAAATATGTGTTTCAGGGATGCCTTTGTACCTTTAAAACACTTCTGCAAATACTCTTTCAATTCTGGTCAATGTAGGTAACTTTACTAGTGATTTCCCTTTGACTAGTATTGGTCTCTAGGTCTCAAATTGACTCCAAATGCCTTCAAATATTCAAGGAAGGTTTATGAATGATATTAGGAATTGAATATGATGTTCAGGGACAACATATGGCCACCAAAATACCTCTGTAAACTCTCTTATAGATTCTGGACCAAGTATGCAATTTTACTAGTAATTTGGGGTTCAAATCCCCCTAAGGTAAGTACTGAAAATGGCTTCCCAAATGCCTCCAAACCCACTCAAATTTATGAACAGAGGTATGTAATGTGTTAAGTATGTTATTAAGGTCTCATATGCACCATTAATGGTTTATTACAACTGTTCTCACCCTCTCCAATTCAATTGCAAAAATCCCCAATTCGACCCTTGGGGAAATGGCACTATTTCTTCTCCCAATGCAATTAAACTGAGTAAAAATGCTTCAAATGCTCAAGTACAGTACATGAAACTTGTATAAGACATCCATGGCAGTATATTTATCACAAATATATCATAGAATCATCCATTCATTCGAAATCATCATCAATACATTGGCTCACAACAAGGTAGTGGGGAAATGGCATTGTTCTTCCATTAAAAATGAGATTTATACATTTCTACTTGGAATTTCGACCTGAAACTTTTTGGAGATGAAGAACAGATTATTTAATTCATATTACAAAAGAAATTGGGCATTAGAAGCTCCCCTAAAGAGTACAATAGCTCACCAAAAACGCCCTCCCTCAAGGATCAAGAATATGCCATCAAAATTGGAAATGGTTGAAGGAGCGAGCTGCAATAGAAGAAACCATGAGCTGCCCTGTATCTTACACCTGCAAATAAAGACTCCATTAAAGCTCCAAATGAAAGGTCTGAATGGCCTTTCCAATTTCCAACTTGGATGGGAATCTTTCACCCTCGAAATTGGCTAAGACAAGAAACTAGTCATCCACTAGCTCTCCCTCTTCACAAATGCAATTGCAAATTCTACAAATGATCAAAAGCTGGTTTCATTCTTTGTTATTGACATTTATAAACTTCTAATGTCCTCCATGGGTCGAATTCCTTCCAAGAGACTCATGCCAACTCATGTTGGGAAGAGATTCCAAAGAACGCCACTTGTACAACAATTCCTAGTCTCCCACTTCCACCAAATCACATGTGGAAGCATCTTAGCTGCCCTAACACCCTTGAGCGCCCTCTTGGAGTCTATTTTTAGCCCTGACATGTCATATATGTCATATGTCAGCCTTCAGGTCTGATTTGTGTCATAGGTGTCATAGCATCTTCATTATTGTTGTCATAGAGCTAGGGAATCTAGCCCAAGTGTCTCACTAGCTCCAAATTGCCTCTTCCTCTTCCATGGGAGTTACTCTTCCTCTATATTTCGACCTTGGATGAGTCATGCAATGAATAATACCTTTTGGACTCCCCCAAGTATGTTACCATTCACCTTGAATTCGAATTGGTGAGAGAATGATGCCAAATGTAGTGGGGAAATCTAGCCATATGTGGGTTCCACTTCCTCCATGTGTCTTCATGATGAAATGCCACTTTGATTTTCACTTGTATATATTTATTTAGATCCTTTATTAAATATTTATGCCATTCTAATGTTCAAACATCATTTATTATCCCCATTATTCCAAATCCCAAAGCTTCCACCCCAAACCTAGGAAACTAGTAATTTTCCTCCTTGGCAATTATTTGACCTTTAGCATCAATTTGACAAACTCTAATGAATAGAGCTAGTGTGATTAGGCCATTGTGACCCAATACCAAATTTGGGACATGACACATACCCTGTGGTGCTCCTCCTGCTATCCTTATCACCTGCCATATCTGCATCAACATATCCCTGTAGAACAGTGTCTGAACCTCCAAAACATAATTCCTGAATGGTAGTACCTCTCAAATACCTGAGAATCCACTGTACTTCCTTCCAATGTTCTTTACCTGGATTGTTCATATATCTACTCACAACTCCCATTGCTTGTGCAATATTTGGTCTTGTGCACACCATGGCATACATCAAGCTGTCAACTGCTGATTGATAGGGAATCTTGGACATGCAATCTGTCTCTTTCTATGTCTTGGGACAGATTTCCTTACTTAGACTGAAATGGCTGGCCAAAGGTGTACTAACTGGTTTTGCATTCTGCATTATGAACCTTTCCAACACCTTTTGTATGTACTCACTTTGAGACAATGTCAATTTGTGATTTTTTCTGTCTCTCGTTACTCTCATACCAAGGATTTGCTTTGCAGCACCCAAATCCTTCATCGCAAATGAATTATCTAGCTTCCTTTTGAGTACATTTATATCCTGCATGTTAGACCCTGCAACAAGCATGTCATCCACATACAATAACAAGATAATGTATCTTTCATTGTCTAGCTTCTTGAAATAAACACAGTGGTCAGAATGACATCTACTATAACCTTGTTCTGTCATTAACCTGTCAAATTTTAGATACCACTGCCTTGGAGCTTGCTTCAAGCCATACAAACTCGTTTTCAACCTGCATACCAAGTTCTCTTTACCTTTGACCTCATACCCTTGTGGCTGCTACATATATATCTCTTCCTCCAAATCCCCATGGAGAAAGGCTGTTTTTACATCTAACTGTTCAAGATGCAAATCTTCTACCACCACTAGACTTAAGATAGTCCTAATTGAAGTCATCTTAACAACAGGAGAAAATATTTTATCAAAATCTATACCTTTATTATGTGCAAACCCCTTTACAACAAGTCTCACCTTGTGCCGCTTCTTACCTCCTCCTTCTTCCTTCAACCTGTAAATCCATTTGTTCTGCAATGCTCTTTTACCAGCAGGTAATTGAACTAGATCCCAAGTCTGGTTTCCTACCAATGAGTCCATCTCCTCATTCATGCCTTTCTCCCACTTCTTTTTAGTTTCCACCTGCATTGCTTCTTCATAACATTCTGGTTCACCAGCATCAGTCATCAACAAATAATACATTGAAGGAGAGTATCGTTCAGGGAGTCTACTTAACCTGGTAGATCTTCTTGCAGTTGCAGGAGTTTCAGGTTCTTATTGTTGTTCTTGATTTTCCAGGCACCTTTGGAACTTCATTTTCTTGAATTTCATCAAGTACTATGTACTCTGTGTTTTCCTTTTCCTGTTTATTTCCCTGCAACTTATCTTTATACATGACCTTTTCATTAAATATGACATCTCTACTTCTAATGATTTTGTGATTTTCATAATCCCCTAAACGATAACCTAATCCCCTAAACGATAACCAAAATCATCAACCCCATATCCAATAAAGGTACATTTCTTGGATTTATCTTCAAGCTTTTTTCTATTTTCTTTTTCAATATGGACAAATGCTTCACAACCAAACGTTCTCAGAAATGATTAGTTTACCTTTTTATTTGTCCATGCCTCCTCTGGAATACCACCATCCAAAGCACTTAAAGGTCCTCTGTTTATTAAATAAACAACAGTATTTACAGCATCTGCCCAAAACTGTAAGGGAAACCCTGCATGCAATCTCATACACCTTGCACGCTCCATGATCATTCTGTTCATCCTTTCAGACACACCATTTTCTTGTGGTGTTTCTGGGACTGTCTTCTCTCTATGAATTCCATGGTATGAACAGTAACTATCAAACTCCTTGCCGCAGTACTCACCTCCATTATCAGATATGAGACACTTCAACCTTTTTCATGTCTCATTCTGAACCAAAGATTTCCACTTCTTAAAAGTAGCAAACATATCAGATTTCTGTCTAATGCAATAAACTCAAGTTTTCCTAGTTGCATCATCAATAAATGTAACATAATAATGAGAGCCACCAAGAGATTGTACCTGAGCTGGTCCCCATACATCTGTATGCACAAGCTCTAACTTTTCATTCTTCTTCTATTTCCCAACCCTGAGAAATCTGACTCTCTTCTGTTTTCCATAAACACAAGTTTCACAGAATTCCAAACTTACCTGCTTCAAATCTGGTAGCAACTTCCTTGAGTGGAGAATCTACATCCCCTTCTCACTCATGTGGCCAAACCTATGATGCCACAATGTTGTATCTATTCCTGTGGAAGCTAAAGAGATAGAATGGTCAGTATTATGAGGACATAAATACAACGTACCTACCCTGTCTCCTTTTGCTATCACCATTGATCCTTTAGTGATCTTCCACCACTTTTCTCCAAATGTAGATAGACAGCTGCCATCTCCCAACTTCCCTGTTGAGCTCAGATTTCTTTTCATAGCAGGAATATGCCTAACATCTGTCAACAACCAATCAGTTCCATTCTTAACTTTTATCCATACCTTACCCATTCCAACAATTTTACATGGCTCATCATCACCCAATAAAATATGTCCAAAATCACCTGGAACATAATCATGAAAATATTTCCTATGGGGTGTAGCATGACATGAAGCCCCTGAATCTACTACCCAATAATCACTTGTATTATCTAATGCAAGAATCAAAGCATCTTGTAACACATCACCTGCTACATTTGCTTCATGGGTAGTTTCCTTCTGTGCATCTCCTTTCTTCTTTAGAGATCTGCAGTCTTTCTTCAGATGTCCTTTCTTTCCATAGTTTCAGCACTCTATCTTTCCCAGTCTAGACTTGGATCTGCCCTTTTTAGAGTTGCTACGATTACCTTGGCTCTTTCCTCTCTCCTTTTGTCTTCCCCTACTCTCCATGGTCAACACATTACCTGATGTCTCACCTGTGCTTTTTCTTCGCATTTCCTCGCTAAGAATAACACCAATAACATCATCAAATTTCAAGGTGTTTGAACCAGAGACAGAGTTACTTACAGCCATGACCAAGTTATTCCAGCTTTCTGGCAATGAACACAAGATTAGAAGTACCCTAACCTCATCATCAAAGTTCACACTTACCGAACTTAGTTTATTTGTGACCGTATTAAACTCATTTAAATGATCAGTAACAGATCCACCTTCATACATCTTCATACTAAATAAACGCTTCATTATAAATACCTTGTTGGAGGCCGAGGGTTTTTCATACAGCTTACCCAATGCGCTCATCAAACCCTCCGTTGTCGTTTCTTTTGAGATATTGAAAGCCACCGACGAATCCAGGCTTAGCTGTATTGTTCCCAAAGCCTTTCTGTCAAGAACCTCCCATTCTTCGTCCTTCATGGCTGCCGGCTGCTTTGCCCTTCCTCCCAACGGCAGGAATAGATCCTTCTGGTATAGATAGTCCTCCATTTGCATTTTCCATAACTGGAAGTTTTGGCCATTAAACTTCTCGACCTTAAACTTTCCTTCTTCCGCCATTGCTCCCACTCGAACCAGAAACCCTAGCTTCCTGTGGGTTTATCTTCCAAATAGACCTTTGGCTCTGATACCAGTTGTTAGAAAAACAGGATTGCAGAGCAATAACAATAAACATAAATGAAAATATAATCACACACACATTACAAGAGAGACACGGATATATCGTGGTTCACCCAACTTGGGCTACATCCACACTGAAGTTGCCAGTCCTTATTATTATTCCGTCCAGCAAAGTGAAGGGATACAACCTGCAGCACAACCACTGCAGTTCCTCTTCATTGTCTCGCAGTCTCTCTTCTTTGTTCTCAGAGATATTTACAATGCATAAAACCTAATACATCAACCCTAGCCGTATTACAATGTCTTTCTTTTATAAGGGAAATACAATGGGAAAATACCACGGGTTACCCAAAACCATGGGCCCATAAAACAACCCCAAAAAATTTCCTTCGGGGGCTTCGCCCCCAAACCCCCGCCGAGGCACCACTGGCCCACACCCTCCCTCCCTTGGGATGAGTGTACAGTCCTTTTTACATATCATATAAAGTTGGGGTACAAACACGGCTGAATAATAATATCTCTGAATCTAGAGATCAGGCTCCACAACCAACATGATTTTCTTGAAATCCATGACTTTGACGTTATCACATCGTAAAAACGTTGTTTTTGGACCCAAAATATAGTAGTGAATTAGAACTAAATTTAAATCTTGTCTTATATAATCTTTGAGTTGTTTATGTTATGATCAACAACCCTGTAAGTTTTACATATATTCAACAACAAAAAATGATTTTTTCATACATAATCATAACCATAATGAACAACTCACACAACAATCTTTCATACATACACATAAATTTAATGAACATCACATAATAATATTTCATACATAATCATAAAATTATGAACAACTCACATAACAATATTTCATACATAATCTATAATCCAATGATTAAATTAAAAACTCTTAATATTGTATATCTCCTCGATGTCATACAATTAGCTTGAATATAGCCATTTCATTGTCGAACAAATTAGATAATACAAGAAAAATACATCCAAAATTAGAATGTACACTTAACGCATTTTGGTGCAATCCTAAGCTAAGCTTGAAGCCCAATATGCAAGCTCCCTTAACTACATTGGTGGTTATTATATGTCTTATGGAATATATAGGGAATCATTCCAATTCCCTAGCCCTTTAATCTTGTAGTCCATGTAATAGGATGGATGGGTTATCATAATCAAATAATGCTTAATTAGGGTTCAAACTCTATCATTTGTAACTAAAATATCTCTACAAGTTACTCAAAATTCTAAGTTACTCGAAATTTCTGTATATTTGAAAGTTATAATATTAGAATAATAATCAAGTTTTTATAATTTAGGTTTGTATGATTGTCTATCCAAAATTGATTGTAACACTTGTCAAACTAAGTATGTTTTGACCAACACCAAAGCTATAAAATGTTGAAAATCCTATAAACAATCTTACTGGTCAAAATGCACAAGAACATCATTATCTCCAACTCTTAAATTACTCTCCTTCATTAACCAATAACCTAGGGTTGGTATGCGCTATAAAAGTCTAAATATGTACCTGTAACTAGGTGATCAATATCATGAATAAACTCTAAACATCTATCTACATTAATAACATCTCTTTACAACTTGACATTTTATTGGTTAAAATTACTTTCTATGTCATAAATTTCATAAGTTTCTCCAATATAACGAAGAGTGCATCCCCAATTAACTTGCTAAACACCACCATAATTAATTTTCATTGCCTCTAAGCCATAAGCAAGTCTCATAATGAATATAAAGATGTAATATGTTCTACTTAATCCGAGTCACTCACATAAGAATTCAATCTAGTACCCCTTCTTTATTAAATCCAACTATTTAATATTTGTACCCAAGTCATGATCCTCCCATAGCTCTCTTCGCATGGGATTTAACATGTTCATGGCATGCTCCTTTCTCATGGTTTCAACCCTCGTGACCACTATCGAGTAGAAGTTCCCATATGGTTTCAACCCTCCACATCTATTGCAACCATAAATTGCAGTTGATAAAAATGCAAACATATTGCGTTGATTTACTCTTTATTGTCTCCCTAGTCAAATCACACGCTTTTCTCACCTAGTCAAAAATTGGGTTCATCATTACTCATTACTAATGTCTAATGACATTGACATTAATTAAAAAAAATCAAAATAATTAAAAAAAATCAAAATAGTGATGAACCCAAATTTCGACAGATAGAGACAAATAAAACATAAAAAAATAAAAAATAAAAAATAAAAAATAAAAATTATACCACTATACAATTTCATAAAAAATATTTCAATAATTAACCCATTATCATTAAATCAATTCACCATGTGCAGTTGCAATAAACACATAATTTCTTATGGCATTTTCTCTTAAAATGTATCCCATAATGAGGAACACTAAAACACATTCTATTTGATTGCTCTAGGATGTAATTATTTTTGTTTTTCATAAGTCACATACACTATTTCTTAATTATTTTTGTTTTTCATAAGTCACATACACTATTTCTTGACAAGGACACATCTTGAATCGAAGGTTCATGCCTTCTACAACAAGAATATTACATTTCTTAAAGTGATTCAATTCCCTAATATGGTCCATTAGGGATCTATAGATACATATCCCCGAGGATCATTGTTTTCATAAACTTTGCTTTCCAATTATTGGAGCTCTTTCATCTACTCACATGTTGTTGGAAGAAGATTTTAGTTAATATAGAAACATTATTTTGCAAATGCATAAAAAATAAGATGATGGTTTACTATGAATTTTTCAAGCAATCATGTGTTCTAAGAAAAATGTGTATTTAAAAAGAAAATGCAAAAAACATAAGTGCTTCTTACAAAGCCTTTCAAGCTAGATATTGAATTGGAGAAGTAGGATTGTTGCTCCTTAATGGTCTTCATGAACCTTACTCATAATATGACAAGGGTAGTTGCAATGTAACAAGTCCCTGCCCATTGAGATTTGCATTATATGTACATGTGTCATGAATTGAAAAAATTCTCACTGAAGTTGACATAGAGGTCGTTGTTGTTGAAAATATGCTTCGTATGTTGTGTGTGGAAGACAGGGGAGTTCTCTTGACACTGTAGCTTGAGAATTTGTTAGAATTTGGGAGTCCTTTATTAGATAGAGAATTTGTTTGAGTTAACTTCCTCTAAATTCTATCTTAAGTGTTTCTTGCTATATATTGCTTATGAAGAACAATTGTTTCTAGCTATCTATATAGAGAGAGTAATGACATATACATTCACATATATATATATATATATAGAGAGAGAGAGAGAGAGAGAGAGAGAGAGAGAGAGAGAGAGAGGCATTGTCTTTTTCAACAAAATTCAATTGATCCCCACCCACTGCTATTTTGTAGAGTATTTTTCTACTTGATTTGATTTAAGTTCTTCTTTGTGTTGTTATGATCCCCTTTGTTTGAACTTTCTCAAAGAGAGTACACTATTAACTTCTTGCCTACAACTAGACTATTAACTTTTGCATATAGATTGCCTTAGTGACTTTTGTATGGGAAATATTGTGTATGATTGTGGCACATGAAACAACCAAACCTATAGGCATCTTCATGGAATCCAAAGAAAATGTCACTTTTCACATATCAAATCTGTAAGTTCGCAAACATAATATGTAGACTGACTTCACCAATTAATCTAAGTGGGATTGAGAGATTTCATATATGAAGTGACAAAATGTAGAGTCACGGACACTAAGTGGCATTGTTGAGGTTTTGCTAAATTCCACAATGTCAGTGTCACTTTGTGGGGATTGGACACAAAACTATAGTAACTTCTAAATTGACTACAAGAGATCAAATAATCAAGCTGAAGAATGTGGCCATGAGCATTATCCATAGTATCTACAAAATGAAAGGCACAAATTATGATTTCATATCACAATAAGAAGGTGCAATATATTTTCAACTGAAAATAAATTATTCACAACCGATTATTCAATTCCAGGGTTTCTTAATCCTCTTGCAATTTCAAGTGGCAGCATTCCAAAGTATCTCGACTTGGTTCATCATCATATTCAGTCTCTATCCTAATTCTAACAGAGGTAATGCATAGAGACTCTATAACATAGGTACTTGGCTTTTTAGCTTTTTAGAATGGATTTTTATAAAATAAAATTAATGAACTCTAAAAGTGTAAATCTAAAAGGCTAACCTAGTAAACTCTTATTTCAATATCCAAAGGTTATATGTAATGTAGAGTGTGTAAAGCTATGAAATGGCAATTGTAAAGCTTATGAATGGAGATATTTTAAACCTCAAGTCAGATCGTTGGAAATGAAACAAATGTATGCGCTAGAAATTAAACAAAATTTTTGGGCCTTTCCAGGTGGACATTTGTGTGTGCTAGAAATTAAACAAAAATTGTTGGACTTTGGAACGCTGCTAAACTATGTTTTGGATATGAATTATTCTCTCCATTAGAGATGAATGCATCATCAACACCTCCCTAGTGACCAATATTACAGATTTTATTTTTTTCTTAAATTTTATTTTAAGATATTTGTTTATTGATATTTTTAATCACATGGTCAATTCTCGCTAGCTAGCTCAGTTAAGGTGTGGGTTTCGTCAGCAAGTTCAATTCCCCTTAGGGGTGACTTAGTTGAGATGAGACACCCAAAAACCTAGTCAAGTTGAGGTTGGTGCGGTCCATGCTGGGTGTGATCCCTAGGTGATTTTCATGGCTTAGATACCCTTAGGCCGTGCTTTCTCATACCACAGGCAACTCCTGCAAGTCAGAAAAATTCAAGCAAACAAAAAAAAAAAAATTCAATCACATGTTTTTGCTCACATTGCATTTAGGTTATAAAATAATAGCTATAAAAAGATAATTTTTCTTTTAAAAAACTATGCTACAAAATATTTGACTTAATATATTGTAAATTTAAAATAACAAGATGGTGATATATGTTTTTGATTATGATTCTTCTCTATGTGTGAGAGGGGGCTTCATCAAACTCCCTTGAACATCACATAATTGAGAAGTCTTTTAAAAATATCTAATTAAAAGTATAAATTTCGGTGTGAATATCGACATGTTTTGTTTTATGAATAATTTTTTTTCAATCATTTCAAAAAAATACTCACATAATAAAATAGAATATAAGTGACAATGCAAAATGCTTCCAGTGAATAAAGTCTACCAATCAAGCTTTCTATTATGAAAACATTTCCACTCATTCAAACCAAATAATCCACAGAGGTGGGTGACGTGGGAACCACAGATTTTTTAAGTAATTTTAGCATAGAGTACAAAACAGGGACTTGGATGAAATATCTTGCTTAATTCATAAACCGAACACCATCCCAGGCATGACAAAGAATCACTAATTCAAGATCTTAAATATTGGAATCTTACCAATTTATTTATTTGTTGGACCTTGCCTCATTGTGGGGCGCAAAGAAGGATAGTTCGGAGCAATTGAGCCCAACCCATACTAACTAGGATCTGTGCCTACTAAGGATCAAATGAATGCTACTCGAACATAAATTACTTTCTGACCCTCGATCTGAATGCTTATTAGTTGAATCTCCAGAAACCTTATATACAATCAACATATTTTAAGACTGCCATAATTTTAAAAGAACTAGTTTATAACATCATGCATTAACCAATTTCATTGAACTTTAACAATTAGGGCACAACACTACCAAATTACTTACCACAGAATCTACAACAAGAATTCCCATCTCATCAGCACATCAACAAAAGAAGCCTGCTTCACAAACTGTAAAGCCACAAAAATGGAACCCTTTTTCAAAATAAAAAACAAAAATTCACAATTCTACTTTGAAAAGTATTAAGCACACCTTTTCCATATTCGAACCTCTGTTCATAATTTGGCCAACTTAACAACGACGGCTTCTTCTTCTTTTGGTTCTGTTATGTCTGGTGCTTTGCTTAACCATCAAACTTAGTCTTCATGAATTCCCTCTCATTCTCAGAAGCAACACAAATTGAATTTGAAGACAGTCAGGAGATGATAGGTATCTCAATTTCCATCTTACTTCACAACTAGACTCTAGCCTTAGTGTTTTCACTAAATTTTATAAACTTAGCTTTGGTTAATTCAGTTGTTGTCTTTGCTAAAACGTTGTATTCATTGATACATCTGCGCACCAGCAGCCAACGATGTTGTGTTTGATGAAATGAAGAAGCTTCGAACCTTCTTTCAATTTCAAGTTCTTTCAGTAAATATAAACATGGGAGTTTAAACGAAGAAGCTTCGAACCTCTTTCATTCATGTTCTTTTCTCGAAATGGCTCTTCTAGTCCAAAAGCTTCTCCATGTCTCTTCTTAATTCTCCATGAAAGCAAAGGCAATGTGGGAGAATAATGGATGGGTAACCCAAGTGAGAAATACTAACAACATGGAGACTTATGGAATCTATGAGGCTTATTTGTTATTAACCATTAAGGCTAAAGGGTTGATAACCATTAAGACTAACAGCTTAGTTTTTTTGCAACTCCCAAACATGTATGATGATACTTGTCCCTTTCCGTTTTTAATTTGTTTTAATCTTTTCTACAATCATCTAATCACACAACCATTGACTTGCTTTCCATGTAGTTGCATGGGGTTATTTTAGTAAAGTTTTGTGGGTCCAAGTTTTGGGGAAATTTCAAGAGACTTTTACCCCTCTTTATATTTGATATTTGGATTTTGTATTTTCTTGCTTTCTTTATATCAAATTAAATGCATTTGAAAAATTGACATAGTTTGTCACATGAAGACAAAATTCAAAATTTAAGTATTAGTAAATGCCCCTTAAGTGTGTGGGAAAGGGACAATGTTTATCACTAGCATTTGCCCCTTGAGGGGCAAAAAGGAACGTCGGTAGGGAAAAAGGAAAGTTAGAAGGAACAAAAACATAGGCTCAGGCAGTGAAGGATACTGGTAGGAACATTAAAGAGTGTGATTGCATGGAGCTGCTGCTGCATGGGGATGGAGTGTCTAGGAGCCACAACTCACTTGAAGCTACTGTGTATTATATTTTCTATCCTGTGCTAAGAAGTCTTCCTGCATTGAAGACCTTCTTGGGCATCGAATGAACGACCACAAAGACCAATCTATGGTTGAGATGATGGTGGATGTCTATTTGCATTGGCGTTAATGCTATCAACGGTGAATGCTCTATCTTGCCGAAGCAACCAATGAAGAATAGCGTGGATCGTTGAATGTTGAATGAGCTAATTCTTGTTGTTCGCATTATTCCCACATGCTCTTGTTTTAGTGATATCGGAATAAAAATGCTTCCTTGAATGTGTAAGTTGTCAATGGTTTGTATTGGTGAGTTGTTGTGTGCACATTTCCTTCTATTTCTTAATAGAAACAATCAAATTAGGGAGTTGAGGAAGGTCAATGTTCCATAGAGCAATTGTCCCCATGAGGGGCAAAAGGAACGCGAGTGGAAAAGAACATAAAGAAGAAAAAACACTTATCCTAAATTAGTGGTAGAAAGTTCAACAAAGTAAAATTTAATTAGTGGGTCACTTCAACATATGTACCATTGGATTAGTATTCCTTATTGAATTTACTATTTTGCTATATCCAATTTAGGTTCATTTTTTTTCAATTCGTTGTGACATTTGAATCAAATTTTCATGGAATATTAGACCTTTAAGGACCATTTGGCCAAGCACTTTGAGGACTTTTTCAACTCAACATGTCAAAAGACTTTGGAAGATGTGATATCGGGCTAGGAATATGAGTTTTAATGTATAACTTAAATATTGAATAAATAATCATAACATGAGATTATAATGAAAATGACTAAGAGAGAAACCCTTCAAATGAATGAACAACTCAAGTAACAAGTAGCATCTCCAATAACAACCTCATAGGATTAAATGAGCCATTAATATCTACAACATCAAAACTTTTATTACGACATAGAACTTAACAATATTCAAGATTACATCAAGGGCTAACGAGGGTTGAGAACCTCACACTTTGTCCCTTCTCATATGCAAAGACTAAGCAATAAAGACATTAGCCACTCTAGTATAATAACATAATCATCCAAAAGAAAAGACATGGATGATGGAAGCCTCACATATAATTTTGTTGATACCTTTACTTCCTCTTTTTAAATGTTCAAATAGTTGAAATACAATGTAGATTTAAACTTGATAATTATAAATATTAAATATTAATTTTATTTAAAATATCAATTTTAACAATTTTGTTTAGAATTTATCTAAAAATATAAAACTGAAATTGATAATCACAAATAAAGATAGTTCACTTCTTATAATAATATAAAAGCTATATTCTTAATCACAAATAAAAATAGTTTCAAATGAGACTCTAGCATTGAAAGGTTTCCCCTAGCGCAGTTGACCTGATTTCATAATATGATTGTATGGTGGCCTTTGTGACAACCTTAATAAAGCCTAGATCTGCAAAGAAAAGAGTGATGTTAGCAATATACCATGGAGAATACTTATGACTCAATTTGACCTTTCTTTATTGGTCACAGCTCATACAAATAGGAGTGAATGGTCAAGGAAGGTGGCACTTTTCGGTTTTCTTTTCGCAGGCAATGGAATGGATCTCTCCTCAAAAGGTAAAACATAAAAATATATAAGTTTTTGTTTAATTTAATTTTAAAATTTTAAATATGAATGGTTTAAAAAGATTCTCAAAGTAAAAAATTCTTACTCACATTACGGTAGTAAACATGTGTGATTCTCATGTTGTTTTTTATATTCATGCATTGATTCTCATCTTTTTTTTGTATAGAATTTCATGTTGTTTTTATATTCAACATTGATTCTCATCTTTTATATAGAATTCATATATGATGATATTGATATTTTTATTATTATTTATTTAACAATTTTATCTTCGAGTTATTGAAATCGTAGATATAAGCTATTTTATTTTTCTAACAATTTTATTTTCAAAATATTTAAAGTATAGATATAAGCTATTAAAATTGCATAATTCTAATAAAATATACACTAAATCTATTTCTATTTCTACAATAAAAATGTTTGAATAATAAAAAAATAAATAGTAAAAAAATGAAAACTAACAAAAACAAATTATTTCATGCAATTTATCCAATGATCACTAAAAAACCCAAATCTTCATTTTTCCACACTTTGTCAAAAACACCATGTGTGAGTTAAGTATGAACATGATGCCCAATTAGCTTGCTTCAACAATAATGATTTCAATTGACTTGACATTTCTCCTTCCAAAGAGATATTTTCCATTTATAGGCTTCCACAAGACAAAAAATGGCCCAAGCTTTGCTTTCACCATGACACCATGTTATGGGTTTTAGATTGAATCAACACGTGTCTTTGCATCCTTGTGTGAACTTCCATTTGGGGATTTTCAATTTCGCACTAAGGCTGTTATGTAAGCTATGTTATATAAACATCCATGCTTTCTCTACAATTGATAGATACATGGTAAAGATGTTGTGATATAGATTTTTGTGGTTGAAAGTAGAAATATACATCAAACTAAATCCCTAAGTAGAAATATCAATGACTCCTAAACCTGATGCAAATAATTTAGATTGTGGACTTGAAATTGTTCCCATTTTATTTCTAAGATGCAACCCTCTATTATAGATTATCCAAGTAATGTACATGTTTCTTCTAGTCTCTAGAAGTCAATATTACATCTTTAATAAATGATTTTTTTGAAATCCAAGTAACTTCTGTTCCTAGGGATGGCCGTTTGTTTGCTTTGAATGATAGATGTACAATTCCTTTGTTATGAATTTTTTTCTGCACATTAAATAATGTTGCATTCTTGGATAAATATGTGTGTTGTGTAGTTAGGCGTGTCATCTTTATTGTGCTAGTTGACTCTATATAGATTATCTATTTTATATGTAAGATCATAATTTTGTAATAATGTTTTACTCATCAAGGATTATATTTAAATGTTTGTAAAGTGCCTCTTTCATGTAATAACTATCTAATTATTCTTATTAGTAAATTAGTGTTCCTCTCTATTTTTTATAACTATGGGTTCCTCCTCATTTGTAACTTTTTATCACTTCAATAATATCCCTCATTTATAACTTTTTACCACTTCAATAATATAATCAAAGCTTCATTGGAGACATTTTCCTCAGTCCTATTAAAAAAAGTAGGTGCAACCTACTTAGGTGTGCACCCCCATTTTTTTTGTGTTGTCATTTACTTATGTTATTTTGAGCTTTCCTACTATACAATTTTCTCATTGTTATTTGTAATTACTTTTATGGCTGCAGTGGTAGTGCCATATTAAATACATGCAGACAACAATGTTAGAGCATTGCTTTGAGATTCTAGCAATAAGTCAAGTGAAGATGGTGATTTGAAAATTGCTAGTATGAACTCGCAACCAAAGGAATTTTCGATGAAAGGTAATTCTCTAAGAACATGAGAAGGGTACAAGAGGAAACATGATAAAGATTAAAAGAAGAAACATATAATGGGATTATGGTATATTTCAAATGAAGACAAAACAGGGGTTAAAATGCTATATGGAACAAAGGTTTCTCACATATTAATCTGGAAGGCATTATGCCTCTTCAATATGCAAAACCTTGAAGGACTATAGACCTTAAATATAATTACTGCATCATAAAAACATGAAACATTGACACTGTGTCCATGTGTTTACATATATGCAAACATTTAAATAATCCATAAATAAAAAGAAAACATAAAGCAAATCTTCAACCATACTCAAACCAAACACAAAATAAACTCCAAACTCTTGTTTGAATAATGCCATTTTTTTCAAAAATCTCAAGATATTGAATTGCTACATGAATGCATTGACCAACCGTTTAAATTCCCTTTGCATAACCCCAATAAAGAACTAAAAAACAAAACAACCAATAGTGGTTTTCCTTGTTAAGGGTTTTCACTACAAGTGTATGTATTGTGTTCATTTGTATAATCAATTTGTTGTTTTGTTTGATTATGTGTTTGATTTATTAGAGATTTCTAACATATATTGGTTTAATAGTAATGTGCTTACAATTATACACCATTCAACTTTATGTTTCAGACAATTTGAATTTGATTAAAAATTAATTTTAAGATGAACAAATGTTATGAGCGACACTATTGCGACATCATTTGTAATCCTTTAGTCTGATTATAACTGTCACATGCCACAGGCCAACACTACTTACAAAGTGTTCACTCATAAGAGTAATACTCTAGGAAGCCGGAAAACCAGCTTGAATGAACTTCACTAAATACCTATAGGTAGATTATGTGAATCTTATGATAGGTGCAACAAGAGATATTAGAGGTTGGTTTTACAACACTTATTCCATTTTGAGTACATACTTGTGCTTGGTTTTATGAGTACATAGAGGTTGGTCTTATGCTTAATCTACAAAGTATTATGAAGATATAATACTTTATGAAGATACAAAGTATTATGCAAGTTAGCCTTGCCAATGTCTTTATTGCAATAAGTGACCATACAATGACTATATGTAGCATCCAATAAGTGGATTGCAAAGTTGGAGTGATTTTCAAAAAACTGAAAGCTCTTTAACGAATATAGGTATAAACAGGACTGAAAAATTCAAAAATCTGATTCCCAATTTGGATAGTGCAATGTTGAATAAATAATATGCAGCTACATTCAACAATGTGTGTGCCAAGCCATTGCTCCCTCAGCATTGAAAATATGTTACCTTCAAAAAACATATGAAACACAATCTTTATTTTCATGCAAAAAAACATATTAAACACAATTTCTCAGCCCCAGTCCCATCAACAGAAAATAGAGAAATGCTAACCTTAATCTGATAAAACTTGTGACTTATTATATTCACAGACCACAAGTTAAGTGACTATGGTTATAGTAGTTAATATTAACTTAGTGTTTTGGCTAAGCCTATACTAACATTCACTTAGTGTTCATGTACCACAAGTTAAGTGACTGTGACTCCTATCGGATATTGCCCTTGTTCTCATTTTCCTGCACTGTTGTCTGAGAGGGAATGTCAATAGCTCTCCTTACTTTTCATGCAAAGTCACTATTTGTACATGGTTCATTCAACTTTTGGTTGAAGGGATGTGTGCCACTTTCATATTTTATGGATACGTGGGCAATTTGGCTGCTGTAAACCATTTATTCATGAACCCCATTATCGCATTTGGTTGATAGAGAGATCACGGAAGTCAATTTTGACATGTAATAACTCTTGTGGAACCAATTGATTGTTTAGAAGTCTATAATTTCCATGTTTATACGTCTTAGTCAGATAACTTGATAACCATTTTCAATGCCCTTATTAATGGAATTATGTATATTTCTTATAAACCTCAATTTAAGATAACTTGATTACCATTTTAGTGACATTATTAATGGCAAAATCCTCCCTGAAAATAATCCATGAATCAGGGCGATTTGGTTGGAGATGAGCCTAAGTTTTGCCACAATTGTTGCAAATCAGCTTGACCTTCCCAACATTCCAGGCAGTTCCAAACATTTGAAATCAATATAAACTCCTACTTTTCTCCTACATTTCATAACAATGAAAGCCTAATTTTATCATACATGTCGAATTTACTTTCATTCGTAAGGATGAAAGCCTTTGCTTCTACCACAAAATAATACGGGATTCTTATAGGTTACGAATCATATATTTACTTTGGAGATTAAAGAGATTAAAGAAGATCATTGCATTTTATACCTACCAACAGTTCACATCCATTGTAAACATTTCATGTCCAACGGGAGCTTCGTAGTTTTTTTTGCTACATAGGATGGCTCATCTACTAAGAATTGCTATGGTGCAATCATCTACTAAGAATTGATATGGTGCAAAAGTTGCACCATGTTAGAAGACGAAATTGAGGAATCACTTTCTTCTGAGTTTGCACATTGTTAATAGAGATTGGATCACGATCTCCATGCTGTCGCTCATCATAATAGAAGATTTGATTTTGCGAGCACCCATACCAATACTCTCTGTCTGCAGGTTTCCAACTTTCCCCAAATCTCGAACCACAACTAATCATGTTAAGACAATAGTGCAGTGAATAACAAAAATAAAGCAAAGGTTAGTGCCTCGTGTATGCCAAAGTCCAAACTACACCCTAAATTTGTTGTTACTAACTTATAATAGTTTATATTTAAATATATATTAAATGTATATCTTTAAATTTAATAACATTGAATATATTAAATTTTAAATATTAATTTTAAATTTAATATAAATATAAATATTAATTTTAAATTTAATATAAATATTAATTTAAATTTAAATTTAAAAAAATATAAATATAAATTATAATAAGAATTTTGTAATTTAATTTTTTTAAATTAAAGCATAAATTTAAATTTAATATTTATAAATTTAATAAAAATAAAAATATTAATTTTAGATTTAATATAAATATTAATTTAAATTTAAATTTAAATTAAAAAATGACTAGAGACCGGCGACCGTGTCGCATAAATTTAAAAAAAAAATTTAAAAAATGACCGGCGACCGGTAACCGTGTCGCATAAATTTAAAAAAATTAAATTAAAAAATGACCGGCGACCAACAACCATGTCGCATAAATTTTTAAAAATTAAATTAAAAAATGACCCGGCCTATTCACGGCGACCGCTGCACCATTTCGCAGTTTTTTTAGTTTCTTTGGCCCTTTCACGGCGACTGACGAACTGTTAAACCATTACGATTACAATGTGGATAGATGTATAATGAAATGACGCCACTGAGATGACAGATAGATGTATTTAACAGAGCACTCTGTTTACGCTTGTCATTAAGATGACGCCACTGGAGCTCGCGGCTTAGGCAGAAGATGCGAACACCATCCATGAAAACTATTATGGTGACGAATCAGATATCTACGGTGCTACAAAGCCTCCGAGGTGGACTACGGTGCCTCAGAAGGCGGCCAGCTTTCCGAGCTAGCTCGCTGTCATCTCATAAAAGGCAAGCCAATAGACAAATCTCGTAATTTTTTTGAAGAGGGGATTTTCTTTCTCTTCGCTGCTGATCAGAGATGGTGGTAATGAAATCCCGATATATTCCATTGAGACTCTCGACGATTCTGCCTCCGTCGGTGATTGCATTGGGCTTCCGGTCCTGTATTCAGACAATGAAAAATTGTCCGAAATCTTGTCTGAGAAAACTTTTGTTCAATCAGTTATAGCAATCTGGTCCAATTGACATCTACTTGTCACGAATATATAATATCCCGCGCCTATTCATTTGTAACGTATTGGGGGCGGAAAATCGTTCTTTGGTAGCTGTATCATGTACTACATCGCATGGTTTAGGCAATTTCATTAATGGATCATGGCGATTCGGAGAATTCTGATTGGCATTTAAATTCAACTATCTGGCATTTCAAACTATATGGTGCACGGAACGTGAATGTTATGTTTGGCATTTAAAATAAAATTGCTGGCATGGACTTGGATGGCTAATGGAATTTATAATTAAATGGTGTACTGGACCCTTGATGTACCGGATAGATGTATAATGAATATTTCAAATGCGGAGATTAAGATATATAATTTTTTATTCATCATTCTCGCGAAATCATAACCATTCCAATTTTCAATTACAAGTCATGCTGATCATTGTTGAACAGTTATAAGTGAGATTGTAATTGGATACTTTCTTATCAAAATGAAAAACCAAAGGAGATTTCAAATGCGAGTGTTAGTTTTTATCATTTTTTAGTCACCATTCTAACAAAAAAATCGTTACAAGAAATACTGCAGGCCCCTTTGGCTTGAAAAGTTCGCAGAAAAAGTCAAGTTCTACTTGGAACCCTGCCAATATTTCATAACAGCTGTGTAAAATATGTATGTCATAATCGTTTCTCGGCAAAATCTGTATATAATAATCAAGAGAGCCCGTGTCTACGAATAAATCCCACTGCCTTTTTGAAAACAAGTGGCACTCTGATCTATTTGTACTGCGACTGTTGTAGATACTTGGGCAACCGACGACCTGCAACTGTTGCAGATACTTGGGCGATCGGCGACCGCCGACCATGTCACAGGTTTTGGTGCGTTCACGCCGACCACACCATTTCGCATTTTTTTACGCAGGGAAGGAGGCAACAGGCGGCGGGAGAGAGCAGGGGAGGAGGGAGGAGGCAGTAGGGGAGGAGGGAGCTTGCAGGATAGAGAAGGGGAGGAGCTCGTGGCGGGAGGAGGCTGTGGCGGGAGGAGGGAGGAGGCTGCAGGCGGAGGATGGTGCATGCGGCCGATGGGAGGTGGAGGGAGGCGACGAGGTCGCGGGAGAGAGCAGGGCAGGAGCTCTGCAGGAGGCAGAGGAGGTCGAGGAGGTTGGCGGCGGGAAGAGGCAGCAGGCGGTCGTGGCAGGAAGGAGCGAGCGGTCGTGGCAGGAAGGAGCTCGCTGTGGTAGGAGATGCATAAGAATCCACGTGGTAGGATTCCATTCGCTCTATGAGCGAGGAATCTAGCCGACGTGGAGCTCATGCTTCTCTGTGGTGGAACGCCTCCGGCTTAAAAATACATCATGTTTTTTAATGGGACATATGAGAAACAAAATGATCAATTTGCTTATCATAGAGGGGAATGAAGCCACATGAAAATAAATAAATAAAGGTTGTGATATATAATATCATTTATTGCAGAGTCATGCACACCCATGCTCATATATGAATAAAGTGATATGCACTATATAAATGGGAGCATGGCTCACTAGTGGGGAGCCATGTCATAATACACTAATAAATCTTCTAAAATAATGGTATGATGTCACTAAAGAGGATATAATATTAGGTCTAGAATAATGGTATGATGTCACTAAATAGAATATAATATTAGGTCTAATGTCGTAGAGAAACGCCATTTCATAATATATTAATAAATATTGTACAATAATGGTATAATGTCACCGAATATAATAGAATATTAGGTCTAATGTTGTAGAGGGCTAATGTTAGATGAGAGCCACATGTATCTATGGTATTCAATTAGAACTCTAGAACATTAACATCAACAAGTATGAATTTCCATGAGGTGTTACTGACTTGAAATCAAGTATAGGAGAAACCATCTGGTTAGGGATCAATGAAAGCCACTACTAGAAGTGAGATAGTACACCAAGGAGGAAAATGAGGACCAAGGTACAAGTACAAACATTTGTGATGCAAATAAATGAGTCGAAGCCATACATTGAAAAAAAACATTTAATAAAAAATAAATGATGATAGACCCTTCTAAATTGAGGTAGACTACCACTGATAAAATTCTAAACCAATGTACTAAGCCTCTAGATCAAACCCCCAAATAAATACATGACATGGTCAATAAGACAATATCCATTAAAAAGAGGCCAAGGAGGAGTCTCATCAACCATGGTGAGGTGACTAGAGTGTTGATGAATGTTTAACACATGGAATTGACTCAAAGGATTGGACTATCATGGGGGTGGTATAAGCCCTCCCTTGACATGGAGTAGACAAAAGGATTGACATGGGTAGCAATGAATTCTGAAAAAATATGCAACGGTGTCTTGGTCAATTTATAAACAAGGACAAAACAATGATTTAAGTTTTCATAAACAAGAAAAGTGGAATAGACTCAATTTTGTTAGGCTAATGAGGTAAAAAACTCAATGACCATGGTGACCAAGTGGAAAGACATATATGGGTTATTAAACGAAAATGTTTCAATCAAGGGTGATAACCATTATTGCCTTGATCCATGGATACTTTACTTCATGGGGGATTCTAAGAAGATCTCATACATTTCCCCCCTTTTTCATTCTGTAGTCTTTTCTTATCTTTTTGTTGTTGTTTATCTTTAGTGGGGAGAATAAAATAATATGCTTTGATATAGAGAAGAGGTGGTTTTCAAGTCATTAAAAAATTAGTTCCCAAGAACATAATGGAAAAAAATAGTAGGGAAACAAGTGGGTTAAAAATGATCAACACTCAAGTTCATGGCCCTTATGAAGTAGCAGTGGTTTGAATGTGTTTAGAGCTTCAAGTCCATTCTAGAAATAAGAGAATGGGAAAGTAGTTCACTCTATGAAGTATCATATAAAACACAAAATGGGTGGGACCCTTACGGGAGTGGTCATAAATTGAGGAGCACAGAGAATGAGACTCAAAATGAAAACAACAATTACCACATGAAAGAACACAAGAGAAGAAATCCAACAATGGAAATGGTGCAAAGAGTTAGGAGATAGAAATGGATGAGGTCTCTATACTACAAACCAATAGAGGACGAGAAGAGCCAATTCTTAACAACAGGAAGGTCATGGTATTGGGGTTCCTTAAGCACACTAGGTAAATCCACAATGCTTTAGGCCAAGGTTATGACCATCTTGGATTTCACGACAAGTACTCTTATGAGGTACTATCGAACTTGATATGTTTGATAACATCTAGCTTTGTGGAATAATCCAAGTATAGTCTTGGAAATGCCAAGTTACCTTCTTCAAATGCAAGTGATTGTAGGGAAGGGGGTGGATACAATTAACATTGGTAATCGGGGTGAAATCTTTGAATTCAATTGCATATGGATCTAATCCAAGAAGGGAGGCCATGGAAACAATGAACACCTACAATGGAGATCATCCCAAGGGACATTCTGGTTGCTTGAAGCCTTTAGGGTTTCCTCATTAATGGGGAGGACTATGTTCAAATAGGTTAGCGGATCAATTGTTCACTTGGGAAAAATGAGGGAAGTAAATGGCCTACTTGCTCCAATCGGTGAAGATACTCAATCAATCTCTAGTCCTAAATCTAAGGAAGGTGATTATAGAAGCATAGGCTTGCTCCATTCTTGACAAATGTGGATGTTGCCATTATTTCCACCCAAAAGTGTCGACTAGAACAACATATGCAATCTTGAACTTGGCACACTCAACCAATGTTTCATTCAGGCCTTTTCACCACTTCATTCTACTCCAGAGCATAAGGATTCATCACTGGCTTAGGTAGACCCACTCATTTGTAATATTAAATGAATGCCTTAAAGATAAACTCTCCACCACTCTTACTTCTTAGCACCTTGATGTATTGACTAATCTATTTTTTTAGAAGCATACTGAATTCATGAACTTGTGCAATTCCCCATCTTTCTTCCAAAAGAAGAAAATAAGCATTTCAAGAGTGATCACTAATGAAGGTGAAAAAATGCAGGGCACCCTTATGTTGTCACCATTAGGGCATACACATGTGTGTATTAGATCAAGCGATCCAACAACTTTCCTAATCAATTGAGCATGGTGAAAGTCCTTCCTATTATTTGTGTGGCACACACTACTAACAAAACTTCATCATCATCTTTCCATCAAGCTTGTTGATATACTTGATCACCTTCATCATCCTTATCAAGTTCCTAGCACCAATATGTGTTATGTTTGATGCCACAATGCAATTCCATCATTGATCTTGACCACCCAAGACTCCTTAGTCTTTACCTTTGACATTGATAATGGTTTTCCTATTGATCTCCCTATTAACATTAACACTAAATTATTGAATAATTGTTAATTTGTAATACTCAGCAAACTCCTTAGAGATTGTTTTTCCACCACTCTTACTCCTCAAAACTTTGATTTACACATTAGTTCACTTCTCAATAAGTATATTGAACTTGTAGAATACATCATATTTCTAGCACAACAATTCAACAATAATCATTAATAAATGCGACAACATACTTGGTACCTTTCAATGTTGCCACCATTATGAAATACCCATTTTTTGTGTTTAGTAAGTCAAATAATCTAACAACTTGTCTCATTTCTCAATCTTAGTGAAATTTCTTTATATGTTACTTCCCTACTACATACTAAAGAAAAAACTCCATAGTAACCTTGCCATCAAGCTTCATACTAAAGAAAAAAATCCATAGTAACCTTTCCATCAAGCTTATCAATAAGCCTGACTACCTCACTCATCCTTATCAAGTTCCTAACACCAAGATGTTTGAATGTTTGATTACCAAGTGTGAGCCTATCATCAATCTTAACCCCATGAGCATCCCTAGCCTTCACCTCTAACACTCACACAAACTTTCAAATGCATCCCTAACCTTCACCTCTATCACTACCACATACAAAAGTTTCATAACGCAAACAAAGTTTCATATTGATCTTCTTATCAATGTCAAGGTTGGCTAGGTAATTGCCAACGTAACTCTTGTAAACTGGAACAACATCACATATTAGATGGCTTTGATAAATATCTTGTCATTCTTTTATAATACCCACTAAACAAGTTCATCATCTCTAGGTGATACAACACATAGTCAATGTCCTTCGTTTCATCGATCTACAATCTCAGCAGCATGGTGCTAACAACTCTTGATTCAAAGTCGTGTTGGGATGCCTAAGAATAGTGCAGAATCTTTGGACTACAAAAGCAAGTGATGAAAATTTCACTCAGCCAAATACCTTCATTGGGTGGACTTTGACATTTCCTTCCCTTTCAATTTCGATATTAGATCAGCTCCTTTATGCTGCCACTTGAGGACCTCTATGAATACAACCTTCACCCTCGTGTCAAGTCTTTATGGACATCCACTTCTCTCTTTCCTATAGCATTCTTCCGTCACCATGTTAATTTGACTACGTTTCCTAGAGATATCACTCAATTTTCAACCTTCCCATGATTGGACAAGCTGTCAAATATGTTGTGAACCTGTTATTCCTCTTAGATCTTCACACCAATAGAAGGCAACTACTCGACCGACTTCCTCATGTGATCTAAATGGGCTACTCCCTCAACCATCATGCATCAGAAGAATTGTCAATTCACCGCACTCACTTAACCGATTTATTCACAGTGCAATAATCAAGGTTTAGGAAATAAATGGGCGTATCCCTCTTATCCTTTTTCCATCCAATCAGGTGCACTTGTGTTGTAGTCTTTCTTGACTGTATAATAATCAACCACATTTTTCTTGACTGCATAATGATCAACCACATGGAGGGAAGCCATGATCAACGATGTTTCAATTTAACTGAATAGAAAAAGAATCAGCATTCTGGGATAAAAGCACAAGCAACAATTTGCTGTAGGCACAATCAATTCTATCTACTATTGGCATGAAAAAATTACATATACCATTTGAAGAAAACTCGAATGCATTCTAAGCCACTCAGATGCAATCTTAGTCTGTAATCTTAGTCTAAGTCACTTAGTCATCCAGTATTCCGCTATATCATCATGCTATCCAGAATAAACATTTTTTCTCAAGGCAAGAACACTAAAAATATTCCATGGCCATACCAAACTATAGGCACCAATGTGATCCAGAGAAGGAACAAAAGAAACTGCTTGAGGAGCTAGAACTAAAATGCCAATGGAAAGGGCATACAAGAGTGCCTTTCATGTTGGAAAGCTCTGGAAATGAGGGCTGGAAAAATAAGAAACATGCCCTGCTAATTCCATAAGGTAGCCATAATGCTAGATGCCAGAGGAACACTTCGATGCTCAATATCAACTTTTATTAATATACTAGATCTTTGTAGAGCCAAATCAACCTTAATGTAATAGCTGGTTCAGGAACTTTGGTGATGTTCCTCACAAGATATGATTGGGCGGACAACTACCAGCTCCTCTACCCTTGGTGTTTTCTATTCATCAACATAGAAAAATGTAAAATGCCTTGGGACCTATTCTTTTGAAAGGAACAAAACAGCATAAACCTTAATCAGAAAGATGATTAAAAACTGCGAAAATACAAGGACACATGAATATATATACATATCTGAATAATATTGACTTTCTCTTCCCTTTCAGGGCTTAGGGATAGTCAACAGAACCGTGAATGGCTAAAGCTACAGGGTAAGGGATTGCTTAAACCAGCCAAAAACAACAGCACTCTGTGTTATGGAAGACTGATGTCAAAGACAACGAAATGATGGTAAATTTCTGAATAACCCATAATCTGTTTCAGATGGTAAGAATCTTCTTACTCTATCTGAATCGATTATGGGAACCCAACTGAACAGCTCCATCATAGATCTCAAACCTTTTGTGGCAAATATATTTCATTTGCCTCCTTCCTGAATCTGAATCAATTACTTCTGCCAATCATTACACCTTTTGCAAGCACAAATCTTTCGTCAATCAAAATTACTCAGGAAGATGAGAGAAAGCCCCATGGGAAATAATATCCGCTCTAAGTAATTTCTTCAATATTTACCCTGACATTTTGGTTTTGCAGGAGTGCCAACAGCAATGGTTGTGTCCTGTGGATCTTTCCCCTTTTGGACTGACCTGAAATTGCCACTGCAAGGATCAGCATCCAGCAACATCTTTACAACTTCTCTCATTGTTGGCCGCACTGCCGGTAGTATGTAAGTACAACGTACAGCTATTTTCAAGACTTTAATCATTTCTTCCTGAAACGACTTGCAAATCTTTGAGTCGAGAGCTTCAAGAGCATCTTTCTGGGAACATATCTTGTGTGAAATCCAGTATACAATATCCTTGTTCTCGCCAAACCCTGGCTCAATTGGTTGCTTGCCAGTGACAAGCTCCAACAATACCACACCAAAACTATAAACATCACTCTTTTCTGTAACGTTCATAGAGTATGCATATTCTGCATAGCAAAAACGAATGTAAGTTCTGAACCATTTAGGACAAATATATACATACAAGTATAAATGAATTTTGAAAAAGGTTAGAATTTATAACTGCGAAACCTATGAAAACCTTGAAAAAGAACTGTAAGCAGAGGTGCAAACTAGGGAAGCACGGTACTAAGCTGAACATACCAGGAGCAATGTAGCCATGGGTGCCTGCAACAGCTACGGTAGAATCCCTTCCTCCACAAGCTTGGAGAATTTTGGCAATACCAAAATCAGCAATCTTTGCCTCATACAATCTATCCAGCAAAATATTGGTAGATTTCACATCTCTGTGAACAATTGCAGGCCGGCAATCATGATGAAGATATGCTAATCCATGAGCTGCTCCTAATGCAATCTTGTACCGTGTGGGCCAATCCAAATCCATACCGCTTCTCGTGGATGTCTTCTCTCCATTATTTTCATGCAAAGCATCAAATAAGTTTCCGTTTGGCATGTATTCGTATACCAATAGATTTGAATTACCATTGGACAAATAACAATAAAGCTTCACAATATTTTTATGCCGAATTGTTCCCAAAATATCCACTTCTGCCTTTATCAATCTATCTAACCCATTTTGCTTATTGTTCTTTTTGTTCATTGTCCATACTCGCTTTACTGCTACAGTTTCATTGTTCTGCGAAGTGACACAATAAACCTTGCCCGATCCACCACTTCCTATGACATTTTCTTCATCTAATAATGCTTTGCAAATCTCTTCCTCAGAGAAGCTTAAATTCTGAAAAGATTTGAAGGTCCAGGGAAAATTATCCCTTTCATCCATCAAATCAAATTGATTTTGACGATATCTTCGCTGAAAATGTATCAATCCAAACACAAGTAATAACAATGCTGTGCCAACAATGAGACCGGAGATAATTCCCATTAGTCTGGCCTCTTTCCCACGATGAGAATCAGAACAAGCCTCAAGTATATTGTCATTATTATAATTATCATTTCCAGAGCTGTTAGCACAGAGCCCTGGATTTCCGGAAAAGCTTTCTCTGTTTATCTCATTAATGAGTGAATTTGGAACAGGCCCTGTCAACTCATTATTGGAAAGATCGAGCGAACTGAGCTTCAGTGCACCAAGACAGCTTGGAATTGAACCAGATAGTCTGTTGTTTGAAAGATTTAAGGAGTTCATATCAGCAATATATCCCAGTGACTCTGGAATTGATCCTTGGAAGTTATTTTCTGCAAGATTAACAACAACCAAAGAACTACAGGAACCAACTTCATCTGGTATGGATCCCTCAAACATGTTGTTCTGTAAATGCAGATCAGTCAACTCTCTCAAGTTACCAATTTCCTTGGGTATTGGACCTGTAAAGTGATTATTGTTTGCATCGAGTTTGACCAATAACTTTGCCAGGCCAATCTCCGGTACCAGAATCCCGGACAATTGATTATTCTGAATATACAACTCTGTTAATTCCTTCACATTTGCGATCTCGGAACCAATTTCACCAACAAAATTATTGAAGCTTAAATCAATAATGGTAACATTTGGCAGTCCCCAAATTCCTTTGGGCACCGGACCACTCAGATTGTTGTTTTTTACTCTGAAGCGAACCAAAGTTTTGCAATCTCCATATGTATCAGGCAACTCTCCTGTAAAAAGATTATTGATTACGAGAAATTTTTGCAGATTTCCTCCTCTGCACATATCTTTTGGTAGCGTGCCACTAAACTGGTTCTCAGAAACATCGATCAAGTTAAACTTGGATAGACTGCCAAGTTTCTGTGGTAGTGGGCCTGTGAAATTGTTCTGATACAGTGACAAACCTACAAGATACGGAAATTCCCCAAAGCTTTCAGGAATTTGACCTGACAGTTGGTTCATGTAGAGCTGAAAGGAAACGAGATTTCTTAAATTGCCAAGCTCCTCTGGAATATTTCCGCTAAGCATATTGTTTGATGCATCAAAATATTGCAGAAATGTAAGATTACCCAGCTCTTGAGGTATATTCCCACGAAGATTGTTGTCGTACAGCTCCAGTTGGTAAAGTTTACTGAGTTTGGAAAGTTCCCTTGGAATAGATCCATGCAGGTTGTTGGTAGACAGATCCAGCAGGCCCAGATCTGTAAAATTTAAAATAAAACTCGGAATTTCTCCTACCAAATTGCAGGAAGCAAGGTAAAGCAGATTGAGTTTTTGCAAATTCATGAGCTGTTCAGGTATTTTTCCTGGATTGAATGGATTATTTGCCAGGCTCAGAGAGGTCAACTCTGGCAAATTTTCCACAGAAACAGGGAATGGACCTGTGAAGCTGTTTATTGTCAAATCTAGAATTTGCAGGGATTCCAATGGAGAGAAGTCTGGTAAAGTACCGGACAAAGAATTGTTGGTAAGATTCAAGTATTCAAGCTTGCTGCAATTCATGAGAGCCGATGGCAGATTCCCATAAAGGTAATTTACACCCAGTTGAAGTTTCTTCAAGTTGTTCAAACCGCATATATTGGAAGGAAAAGTGCCATTAAGAAATTTGGTTTCAAGTATGATTTCAGTGACCATACCTGTAGAACTGTCGCAGGTAATTCCATCCCAATCGCAAGGTGCATCAATGGAGTCTTCCCAGTTTTTCATGGAATTATGAGGATCTTTCAAGCTACTCTTCATCAGCTGTAAAATTTTAGTCTCTTGAGTAAGAGCTTGGGCTCTGTTCATCTGTAGCAAACCACATGAAAGCAACAAGCATACACTCCAAAAAACAATCTTGTTCTCCATAGTTTCTTCTGTATCTTGCAAGCCTATATTGCAAGTTGAGGCTGCTGGGTTTCTTGCAAGCTTACCTCTATTTATGGCCATGGTTTTTTCTATGCACAGCTAAGTTACCTATAAGATATCCACTCCTCATGATTTTGCAGGAGAGTAAACCTAACACGCTACAAATTTCACGAGTGGGTAACTAGTGGGTAACTACGTCTCATGACTAAGTCCAATTCAAGGCAATAGTCTGCAACTATGGCTCTGCAATTTCGATTGCAAAGCTGCCAACAATCACTCAGTTGATCGCCCTCCATCCAAACGTTTGCTGCTGAGCAGCAATCTAAACCGCCCAAAGAGAAACCAACGGCAAATTTCCAAATTTGGAGTTTACTCCGAATATATTGCTAACCTACTATACTATTGCAAAATTATACTTCTAATGTCAGCCTTTTCTTCAAATTTTGGGCTTTTCGAGTACTGACAAATGCAGGACCCTAGTAGTCCATGGACTTTCTTATGAATAGACTGCAAAGCAGATATGATACTGTGAAATCCATTCATTCAGAGAGGTTAAAGTGGCAACGCTAGAAAGAGAGGAATCTTGCAGAGCTTCAACATATGATGACATATGCCTTGCAATCAATGAGTTGGCATTTTCTTCTGCTTGTATTTTATAATTTCTTTTCACCGCATGTTAATAACGTGATCCATTGCCGACTGTTGGCTGCATGAAAGAAAGAAGAGATGGGATTCTGTCAGGAGAATTCAATTCCTTGAAAGGTATATGTCAGTATGAGATACAGTCCAGGACAGCAACTCAGACAAAAACATCTGAAATATATTTTAATGTTTACCATATTAAAATCTGTCTAGATTCATTTTAATAGACATTTTAATGGGATCTATTAAGATAAAACAAAAGTACGAAAAAGCATTTTGACGCCGTAAGAACGTTCGTGAAATACAAGCCGACAAATCCCTACGCGGGCTGTTCAGTGATCTATCCAGTTTTTTATCCGATTTTTCCCAAACATTAGTCCTCCACCGACCTTAGTTTCAGTGATCTATCCAGTTTTTTATCCGATTTTTCCCAAACATTACTCCTCCACCGACCTTAGTTTCATTTGCTTGGGTACAAGTAGATGAAGATCTAGTGGGTGAGCAAAGATTCTATATTTATTTAATTAAAAAATTAAATTAAAATTTATAATAATTTTTAAAATTAATTTTCAATTTTAGTGAATATTAATTTAGTTAATCAAAATTAACTTTTGAACATTATAAATTTTAAAATAAATTAAATATCATTAAAATTAAAGTTAATGTAGATTGTTGTAAGTGGGTAAATTAGATGATGCCACAATTCTCACTTTACTCTACTTTCTGAAATTCAATTTATAGAACAGAATTTTCATCTTATCTCCATATTTACAGGAAAAGGAATGAACGAGCTGATGCTCTTTCTAATAAAAGTATTTAACTAGAATTCGAACAATAACATACAAATATATATATATAAAATAATAATAATAGATTTTTATATTTTATAATATATATTGTTAAGATTTGTTTTACATATAATAACTTGTAGTTAATATATTTTTATTGATTTAAATAAATAAATAAAATTATAATTATAATTAAAAAAAATTTAGCCCCAAGAGTTAGCTCGATCGGTTGAGTTCTCGGAAGTTAGGCCTCCATCCTCATAGACCCTCTTGGGGTTAGGCACGCAGCGGCCGCAGGGCGGAAACCCCTTCGGAGCGGGTCCGTCGGAAATTATTTAGTAAGTAATCAGAGCCATTGTCATTTAGACTTTTCTACTTCATGAAGCTATCCTAAAATCTATTTCATATTTTCATGAGATGACACACACTTCAACTCTTTGATTGTTGCAATAGTGGAGGCATACCGAAATACTCATTACAATGGCAGAGACCTACCCAAGTACTCATTCTTAAGAGCAAGGTGGTCACAAATGCAGTGGGTATGCAAGTTCCTTCCTTCATTTTCTTTAAGTTGATATATATCTGGAAGCCTAAGCCAGCTGCTGTAACGTTCTGTTGTCTTCATTGATTTTTTTATAAGCAACTAGGTTTTTCAAACAGATAACCCAAAAACATGGATTCCATTTTATTGTTATTGTGATTTTAATTGTGCAGGCAACAGTAGCATTTCCAGAGCAAGAGGTCGAAGTTGCTGAGGCAAATTACCATTGCATTGAAGGTCTTGATAGGAAAATCGCCCGGGACTTTAAAGTATTGCATATTTTACTGCGAATTGGTCAAAAAACACACTAACAAACCGTCATTTATAGCTAAATTTTAAATCTATCTTGTTATTTAATTATTATTCTGTTATTTTGCAGACGGATCTGCGTTTCCAAAGTCATGTAGTTTTAGTTCTTCAAGAGGCAACTGAGGCAGATGCCTACCTCGTCGTTCTCTTTGAAGATACTAACTTGTGTGCTATTCATGCCAAGAGGGCGACCATTATGCCCAAGGACATTCAGCTTGCTAGGCGTGGGGAAAGGGCCTAGGTTTGACTTGGAAGTGCTGTAACGGAAGAAGTTTTGGGTGTGACTTCTATGTTCTGTATATATATTTGTTAAGGGTATCCCCTCTCAGAGACCCATTGTAGGCTGTTGGATTTCTAATGTGGTATAATTGAATTTTAATTTAATCAATATGGTTAATGTGCCTGGAATAATTTGACTTGTGGGTTACTTTCATCAATCTGATCTGATTATAATTTTTGATCTACAGAAATTTCGTTAACCTGTTGAACGGTTTTTGAAAAGTAATGCTTGTTGTTTGGTAAGTCATTTATTTTAGCATACAACTGCAGTGGTTGTTAATTGCTCTCAATTTACACTTCGTATGTTAGAGTGCAAGGTTAAGTAGTTAGGTTAGATGTTTTTGGCTGTAATTGCGTTTCGTATGTTAGAGTGCAAGTTTAAGTAGTCAGGTTAGATGTGTTTGGCTGTAATTGCGTTCGAGATAACATATGAAGATTATAATTTTAGGTTTTCGTGGTTCTGGTTGAAATTTTGGTATTCCTACTGTAACTACTTTTGATCACTCAGTTTGAGAACAGAAGACTTGATTTGACATCTAGGTCATTGTGGTTATGTGTTTTACGATTTTAAAAAGTGATGCTTTGAACAAATTAACAAAGATTATATGGTGTTATTATGGCTTCACAAGTCTTACATGATTGAAAATCGAAATACTAATTTCAACAGGGTAATTGTTACTGTGACTGTTCTGATTGATTGAACATGTTGGGATTAAAAATCACAGTATTTTAAGCCATTTATGTGGGAAAATGCATTCCTGGTGGCAGCAAAAGAGCGGTATAAATCCTTTTTGCATTTGGTAAACAAGTATAATGATATCTTCAAAACTTGCGTCCCGACATTCGATATCATTCAGTTACATGTCTCAAGAGTTTCAATCAACAAGCTCCCTGTAGATTCCTTGCGAATCATCTAAAATTGTCAAGCTTTTTGTGCTGCTATCGATTGAAGAAATGTTTAGCCCGCTGGTTTATTCCTCTGCTAGGATTTAAATGCCCACAAATTCGATTTGATACAGGCTTGTCAAATTCTTAATCTTGAATGTTCATATATTTTCGTTTGTGTCCGTCCATAAGCAGAACTCGCAAGATCTCCATGAGACTGCAAGACTGTGGGAAATCACTTACGGAAATCCATACGAGAAAGCAGGTGCTACGTTCGACTCCATCCTTTCAACACCGCTTCCACCTTTCATAAGATAAGGTTCAATGTTAGTGCATCTCAGAAATACTACTTCATAAAATAGGAGGTGCATTGTGAGTTGATGCTTGTGCATTTTACAACGTTGAATTAATCGATTCTCTTCTTTAAAAAATAGTAAGAGAGTTTCGACGTTGAAGAGTGGGTGCAATTTATATTTCTATCTATTTGGATAGAAATTCGGCGATTAAATTTAAAATTGAATTTATCTTGTTGGAGTAGTGTTCAGTTTTCAATTGGGCGTTGACCGTTGACAGCTTTGAACGTCTCACTGAGCATTCTCATCTTAATCCAGAGAAGTTGAAAGATCACAGTGATAGAGTTTTCTTTCATTTCTGTCAGTTGTTTTGGTATATTTTTTAAATTTGCAATTTGCTTTATAGAAATTGTGTAATCATTGAAGTTGAGTACATCAAGTGAAGTTGAGTACATCAAGACGAGTTATGAAATGTATCTTTTTCGTAGTCATTGACCAGTTTTAACTTGTCTATTTATTTGTAAATAAGGTTAAAATTTATGTATCACATGTGCTAAGATTTAAAGTTTTGGTGATAGAAGGTTTGAATATTTGTTGAAATGATCCTGGGTGAAATTGATGGATGGAAATGTAGTTCTTGTTCTAGTTTCGTAAGAAAGTTGAAAAGGTTGTTCTAGTTTGGTAAGAAAGCTGAAAAGGTTTAATTGATTGATGGATAGAAATGTAATGCTGGTTCTAGTTTGGTAAGAAATCTGAAAAAGATTAATCGATTGATGGATAGAAATGTAATGCTTGTTCTAGTTTGGTAAGAAAGCTAGAAAGTTGAAAAGTTTAATTGATCAGTTTAACCTCAAACTTTAAGATTCGAGAGTGATCATCAAGATCTTCCTGAAAAGTATTGGTAATGCACTTTGATTCTTGGAAATATCCCAATTATCCCAAAGAAAAGTAAAAATATTTAAAGGTTATTTTGTCTTATTTTATAATTGTAAATGGATAGAAGTTCATATTATTTAATGGTGTTTCGGGGTAACATTTTCATTTATATACTTAATGAACAGATCCAAAATCTTAGTAGTTAGGTATGGACACAAAATAAAGTGTTAATAGTGAATCTTAGTAGTTAGGTATGGACAGGAAATAAAGTGTTACACTATAAAGTGTTATAGTGGTAGTAAGGGACTTGTGCCAGAACTTGGAGAAAGGAATTAGAGTTTTACTAGTTTTGTAACTCGATAAATTATTTGAGTTTTATTAGTTTTATTACTCGATAATTTATATATTTTGCCCAACATGAGTAACTTCAGTAAATATAAAGAGAATTTATATCTTTTTGATCAAAATCAATCATCTATGAAATCAATAAATATAAAGAGGACTTGGAGAGTATGTATTGATTACACTTTTGAATAAGATCACTCCAGAGAAATTATGTCTTTGATTCAAGAGCATTGATTTGAATAAGATGACTCTTATCCTCTTTCCATTATCAATGACACTCGTGAAATCAGTTTTGAACAAGATGATTAAGAAATTATATCCTTTGTCCAAGAGGGAAGCCTTGTCATCTTCTCTTTCTTTTCCTCCAAATATTTCATCTCCTATTCGTGCTTCATCTCTACTTCTCCGTCCTTATTTGATTCAACCAACCTAGGGTATCTTTTTTTATTTGATTTCATTCTTATGTTTGATCTTTTTCTTGATTGATTTTTTTAATTGAAAATTGTTGAAATCTCCTTGCATGTCCCAAGAAGAAAAGGCCCTGGCCTAGTAAGATCGATGAAATTGGATCCCTGCTACTCTAGAAACTACACTCGCTTATTGCCAATCTACGGGAATGGAAATTGTTTCTTCTCACAACGCTGATAGTGTTGGCTGGTGCATCAAAAAAATTGCAAATGAGTTTCCTCCTACAACTTCTGTGATTTCGATTATATTACATCTTCATCCTTAGGTTAGAGATATGGAGAGCTGATCATGGAAACATTTATAAATTTGAGGATTCTGATTTTATTGCACCTGTAGCAGAGGCGAAATCTATGGATGTTCTTGTGAAGGTGGACGGAGCTCCTATAGCTTCTATTTCATTGTATCCAACAACTCTAGAATTATTTTTCTCCTGTAGTTCCCTAAGTCGTTTTGTTGGATTTTTGTTTTGACAGGTCTCCTTCAACCTTGGATGCTAAGAATGCTTCTTTAGAGAAATTTGAGATAGACTTGATGGTATGTTTTTCATCAATTTAATCAACTTTTAGTTTTCTAGTTTTCTGGTTTGTTGTTAGTTAGGAGAGGTGATCTCAATAACTAATGGATGGATTTATGTTCAATACCTACATAAAAAGAAGCTAATGGATGAATGACAATACTGTTTTTGCAGTAGGCATACCCAGTGTTGAATTGCCAACATAACTATAAGAGTGCTTCACTTTTTTCTTCTCCTATTGACGCAATATTTGTCATGTTTGCTTTTATGATTCTAGTTGATCCTTAATAGTTTTTCTTATATTTGTCTTTGTACATGACTTAAGGTTGATCCATTGTATTTGTTTCAATAGGTTTGCAGTGGGTTTCCATCTTCTTCTCCTGATTTTCTCCTGATTGTAGTAAATTTCTTGTTACATATTGCTGATTTTTTGGTGATATATGTTTTTATTAACTGTCGAGAAATTTAGCTATCTCTTTTAAATTATTTATTTATTTATTTGTTGAAATGCGATGGATAGAGGGCGACTTACCTCTGTTGGTTCTCTGGTTTAAAATCAATTTTTTTTCTTTCCTTTTTGCAATATATTAGAATTGGTTTCAGTTTAACAGCCTTCATAAAAAGTGATTAATCATACTATGGAGCACTATTGTGTTCATGTATCTCTATATTGGAACCCCACGTAATGCCAATGGACACAGTACTTATTTGCAGGTGACAACTTTACGATTGTTTGAACATACATTATAGACAGAAATTAAATTCATGTAGCATAGTTAGATTGGGGATTTGGCGACTTTACGATTGTTTGAACATACATTATAGAAGGAAATTAAAATTCCTGTAGCATAGTTAGATAGATTAGGGTTTGCTAAAGTAATGGATAGTTTGTTGTAATGTTTCACTAATTCCATTCACATAACAATTATATGTTTAGAATCTGATTACCTATAACATGAAATTCACCTTATTAGCCTGTGTAAGTAACTGCATATAATATCATCCATCCCTAACCACACTGTTCAAGAGTGTACTTTTGTTTGAAAAACATCGATGGTAATGCTCCCTTGTAATATATATATCCACCACACTTGTAAAATCGGCAGCTAGGCATAGCATATATGTGGTCGCGTTTCTCGGTCTTGTATGCTAAGGGTCTTGACATTTGAATTGAAATGTACACAATCTCGAAATAAGTGTGCCCATTTTTAGATTGTTTTGTGTTGAACCTGTAGAAGAAATTAAATGACCGAGTCAGTCTCTAGATATCTACGTCCATCTCTACACAAGTGCGCCTTGCCAACACTTTGCAAGTGATCCACACCTTACGTTATGTTCCCCTCACCTTGAATGTCAAAGCTTCTGCCAAACGAAAGGAGCGTTGTTAGAGAATTTACATCAAATCAAGTTAGAGCCTCAGTTATGATTTAAATTTGGTAGAATGATGCACATATCCAACAGAGCATGGAAGTCAAATAAGTCACATAAGGCAGCCACAAATGCGAAAATCAGTTCTCCCTATATATATAACTTTACTTCTGACGTTTGGTCCACTTAGAGACAACTATGAAAAGATCAAACCTTGTATGTCCAGGAAGACGGAATAGGCTCCATAACCAAAAGAGGTTATGCGTGATGCTGCAAAAGTGATAGTATAGAAACCACCATATTTATTTATTTATTTTTACTTATTTCAAAATATTTTATCCATCATATAACCCACAAACCCAAAAAAAAAAAATTAAGCTGCAAATGTCAGAAATAGAAGAGGGCCATCTAGAACCCATCCATCTAGCCAAATGTGACAGACCAAAAATGGAATGAGATATGGAAGTTCA
Source organism: Larix kaempferi (assembly GCA_027924585.1). Taxonomy (NCBI): domain Eukaryota; kingdom Viridiplantae; phylum Streptophyta; class Pinopsida; order Pinales; family Pinaceae; genus Larix; species Larix kaempferi. The sequence goes on from BSBM01000071.1 coordinate 8,554,375, forward strand.
CAAAGGCCAAGATCTATCCAAGTTGAGACTATGTTTAAAAAAAGGGCTTAAAGGATTTAGATAATGCCCACAAAACTCTTTGCAGTAAACATTGCAAGCTGCCATCTATCAAATAGTTAAAAAAGGAAAAAGAACTATGTTTATAAAAAACATTGAAGGGTTTTTTTTTTGTTTCAGTGTTGTCTTCTCAATGGATGATATGAATATTCATATTTAGATAAAATAAAAGTATATTAATGAATACAAATATCATTCCACCATCAGTAAGTATATTGAATATTGAATGTTTTTACTTGAGAGTAGGTTCTTGGAGAGATGCAGTCTTTGAGATGTGCACCACACTGCAATTATGAAAAAAAGGAAGCGCATGTCAAGGGTAGATATTGCTAATAGCTTCCCAGAGAGATGGAATCTTGAGATGACGGCATCGCACGTCTCATTTATTTCGATGTATTCATTTCACATGTACACTGTGCATAGGGTTTAATCACCAACTTGAATGGGCCCTCTGATATTTACATCGATAGGTGTCACTGAATTGTCTTCTCAATGAATGAATATTCATATTCATATTTACACCGATAGGTGTCACTGAACTGTCTTCTCAATGAATGAATATTCATATTTAGATAAAATAAAAGTATATTAATGAATACAAATATCATTCCACCATCAGTAAGTTATTGAAAATTGAATGTTTTTACTTGAGAGTAGGTTCTTGGAGAGATGCACTCTTTGAGATGTGCATGACACTGCAATTATGAAAAAAAAGGAACGCATATCAAGGTTAGATATTGCTAATAGGTTCCCATAGAGATGGACTCTTGAGATGACTACAATTGAACAATGGATCTCATGTCAAAGTTATTTTCATGTGGTCTAACCATGTCCCATGGAACTCATTTATTTCGATGTATTCATTTTACATGTACAATGTGCATAGGCTTTAATCACCAACTTGAATGGGCCCTCAGATATTTATACCTATAGGCCTCAGATATTTACACCCATAGGTGTTTAGATATTATCAAATATTTTGGACTTCCCTGAGTGGATCAACAAGATTAACATGAGTGTAACAAGTGTACAATTTGGATTAATTTCATGGTCGTCTTATCTTGTTATGCTTATATGCATTTTGATTATTAATTAGTTTAATGCTTGTATTAATTAATGGCACTTAACTTGTGATCTACAGGCCACAAATTAAGTGATTGTGCTAGTTACTTAACTTCATACATACATATGTGTAATTAAAAATAACTGATCATTTTTTTTAAATTTTTTCCTTACTCATGTTTGTTGTTATAGGAAAAGAAGTGTGGTACAAGCCAAATTCATCCTTTATGCTAAACGCTAAAACTAAATAACCTAATTAAAAAAAAACAAGCCACCTTTTTTAAACTTGAGAAATACTGCCTCCAAATTGATACAAGGGCTTTGACCCATTACAACAAGATGTTGTACATATAATTTGAAGGCAACGGGCCATGGATATCCCTGTGCATTAAATTTTCTATTGAAACTTTCAAGGTGATTAAAATTGTTTTATGTGTTAGTGCACTAAACGTTTTGGTTTACAGATCTGTTTTGTTGATCTACCCACCAAACTTCATGCTGTGCAATTTCTATGTAATTCTTCTGCTCTCTGATATCTCCTCAATGATTTGGCATCGAATACTCATCATAGTTAACTAGTTATAATCCTTTGTGCCAGTCTTTGAACTAGTTTGAAAAAAAAAAAAATACACGTGTATTACTGACACCTATTAATTTGACTTCGCCATAATTAAATGGGATAAAATACCATTGCATTGGACCTAAAACTTTATCCGACCATTACCCTCAGAAACTTTACACTCTGCATTAAGAAGAATGAAATAAGGGTAGGGATTAATGATAAAACCTAAACAAAATCTTTAATTTTAGTCTAAATTGAACTTCATTTACACGTATTTCTGATCGTTGATAAGATTTAAGGCCATTGAATGCGATAAGATTTAAAACCATATTACTCTTATGCAATGAATCATGTACCAATCCTCATATTAGTCGTTTTCATAGATAATATTATGCATATTTTAGAATGAATCATGTACCAATCTCCATATTAGCTGTTTCCATAGATAATATTATGCATATGTTAGAATAATTTTAAAGATGGATTTCTCGATACTAACGTAGTAGTTTTGCTAGATTGCTACTTTCATAAATTATTTATGGAACATTTTTTTTTTCGAATTCCCAAATTAATGAAATTTGGCATACATATGCTAGTGTTAATGAGATTGACTAACTTGCTTTTTAGTTCTTTATATTTTTTAACCTAAAAGGCAGGGACTAAGCTGCATGCAAAATAAAATAGATAGGTTAGTCCCTGGCATTTAAATTGGCAAATCAAAACAACTGGATAAGTTATTGAAGCTAAAAGAATATAACAAAATAATAACCATTATAAAAATATACAGCTTAGTCCTTGCCATTTAAATTGGCAGATCAAAACAACTCGATAAGTTATTGAAGCTAAAATTTAGAGGAGTCTAAAAGATATACCTTCAAATATTTAATCACAAGGATTGGTCCATAACCATTTTAACTCCATATATTTGATTGTGTTGAAAGGTATCACAAAACTTGAGATGCAAATATCAATTTTCTGAACACTAAGATTCTAAGTGCAGAAAACACTAGAATTTGTACTCTCAAGATTTTTGTTACCTCTCAATTTTGAATGGATCATAGACATATACAGTTAGGATTGTATTATGGATGATCTTATTGACAATTTGCGCTCTTATATTTTTATGTTTTTGACATTTTTTTTTATATATTAAAGGGTACTTTTATTGGCTGACGCATTGATTTGATAAGATCAATCTTAATTGGCATGATACTTTTGACCCCTTTGTGATTGCAACTTTTAAGATGATGCTGGTTCACAACCGTCCTTGATCAAAGTCAGGCAATGCACCTATTCTTCTTTAAACAAGAGTCATAATGTAGAGATGAAAATCAAAGCATACCTAATCTTGCAACAACCTCTAATTCAATAAAGTAAAGTATGCTACTGGGGCACTTCGTGATATGTCAACATCTGAGAGAAGCTTCCACATCCACCACTTCATGATATGTCAACATCTAAGAGAAGATTCCACATCCATTCTTCTATTGCACACCACCTCTGCAGTAATTTCAAGTAACTACAATCCGATGTTGCTGACTTTGTATCATAAGCTATCAGCTTCATGAGATGCAATATCTCATATAAATGTCAATGTACAATCTAAAATATTCATGCAGAAATATACCAAGGGTAGTATTGAATCAGATATTAATTTTCCATGATACAATGTAATCTTTATTCATGTTTCAGGCACAATGAGGATTGCTCTTCTAACATTCAACATAGTAAACAAACTATTAACACATGTGCAAAAAATCCTGCCTTGATCAATTGCAAGAAAGCTAGTTATATTTTTCAAAGATTTAAATACAACAATTCTCAGCATCAAAATATATCAATAAAACAGTTCTCAAATTCAAATTTGAATCTACATCCACGCTGCTAAATCGCAAAGATGCTCCTTGTTAACAAACTCCAGATCATGCCATCCTCATCTTCGAATTAGAGCATCAAAAAGATACACAAATTATACAATTTAATAACTACACAGAAGACAGTATTCTTTCTTCATAACACATAAACATAACCCTCAGCAAAAAAACTATAATGTTTATTCAAACATTACTCTTAAAGATGAAACCTATAAGGAACCCTGCTTCCAAAATCTTCAATTGGCGGATAATCAAAAGGCTTAAGGTATAGGGATGGACCATTCAAAACTAATATCGATCTTGATTTTCACTACACAATAGCTAACACATCAGTTTTTGTCAAAATATACTCACATCAATAGAAAAAAAAAATCAACACGAAGAAACTTGTAAAATTGTTAACAACGAGAAACAATGAACTTATAACTCCATTGTTATTGAGTACAACTTGTACTAATGTCAATTCGGGGAAGCATTTTCTTTTGGATGCCAAAAGAACCTGAAAATATGGATCAAGGGGCTTGTATTTAAAAAAAAAAGTCAATAAAAATTTAAGCTAATGTGAACAAACATAAATTTAACCCGAAATGACTAGCTTGGAGACTTGTTGATCACCTAGATATATGAATTTACACTTAATCTTATCATATAATTAAAATGTAAAAATAAAACATAACATTTACACTAAAAAATCACCTCATTTTTACATCTAATCTCAAAGTTCACGGTCAAATAACCATTGTCAGCAATAACTTGAGAATCATCGTCCACTTACCTGGTATTAGCATTTACTTCCAGCTGGTACATGATGTAAGCATGGGAGATTTTAAACCCAGCTCATCACACACTAAACCATGGCCCACCAGACGGCCAAAGCTGTTGGCTTGACTGGCATATCTGGTATTTCAATCAACGAATCCCTTTTTGCACGACTTTTGCAGCATGTTGTTGAGCAAACGTGACAAATATCTAACAATAAATGAATATTTCATACAAGTTCCCCCTTCTCAGTATATTGGAAACTTCAGTTCACAACTAAAGAATATCCATTAAATTTTTCCCATACATATATAATCACATCACGAGAAAGATAAGTATGGTAAAACAAGCAAATGTTTTTAATTAGATTGCTATATTCAACTGGTGGAAAATTTTGAACAGGCCCATAAAATACACAACTGTTTCCTTTACATACCTATCTATCCCCAACCCTAGCTTAAATTACATACCTTGGTGACTTAAGATCGTCCTTTCTGAGACAACAACAAATCATTCCTTCATATGAACAAGAGAAAATCATTTATCTATATGTACAGAGAGTGGCATTACCACCGATTACAACACGGCCTCTAATTGGCCCAGCCCAGACCTCAGTATCATACAAGATTTCAAAGATGTGAAGAATAATGATTTGAAACGTAAAGAAAACAAGGGGTTTCAAAATAGTTACTTGTGCATGAACTAGACAGGAAGATTTTATTTGTTTCCAGGTCTGATAGAAGTGTACCACTGGTTGAGGTGAGATTTAACTCGTAATAGAGCTTTCCCATAACGAACAATCAATAAAGTAGTCAATCCTCCTCGCTAAGTGAACAATAATGTTACACGGTGTGCAAGAGTTTTACCCATGAATATCTGGTTGTGTTAAGCCATAGCGAGAGTTATGCAAGGTTCTTGTCATCCATTATCTACTGGAACTAAACACAAAGGGTTTTTCCACAACACAACATGACTTATGAATAATGACATTAATTTATGAATAAACTTTAAATAATGATGTCTTACCTGTACACAAAATACCAATGATTAGTCTACCTGTGCACAAAATATCAGTGATGAGTTTATTCATGGGAAAGCTTGCATGAGATTTCTTAACTTTTTACAGAACGTTGAGAAACTATGATAAGCATGCCCCATTAAACTAAGAAACTCTGAGAATGGAGCCGAATAAGCCAAAAGAAGACTCTAGAGGGAAAATTGCGAACTGGATTAATTGTTGTACAAACCCCACTCAAATTTGTGTAGCAGCACCCAAGTGTATTTCAATAGGAAGGACACGAGTTCAAAGGTCACCTAATACATTTATTTACTGTTAGATCAACTTATGGCGGATGGTAATCTAATTTTTTACTTGCAAGACAAGCCATATCAAATCCATGGTAGGAGGACAGAAGATTACTTGGGAGTCTAGCAATAGCAATAAGGCGAGGTTAATATTAAGGTAAGTTTATTTTTGTTTTTTCATAATTATTTTTAATTCTGACAACACTCAAATCTGTGTAGAAGCACTCAAGTGTCTTTCAATAGGAAGGATATTAGTTCAAAGGTCACCTATTGCATTTATTTACTCTAAGATCAACTTATGGTAGATGTTAATTTGAATTTTTATTTGCAGGCCAAGCCATATCGAATCCATGGCAGGAGGAGCAATAAGGTAAGGTTAAAATTAAGGTAATTTTATTTTTGGTTTTTTCTTAATTATTTTTAATCATGGCAATGATAAAAATGGTCAACCTCTCGACCAATAAAATGTCAATACAATTTTCTCAAAAAATATTGATAAATACAAATTTTAACATAACTTTTACAGAACTTTATAAAAGTTAGAATATTGATGCCAATTAATAGATAAACATGGAACATATAGTCTCTTCCTACAACATGACCCAATTTCTTGTTATTTGCACAAATATCATATCTAAAAGAAAATAAGGGTATTGTGCAGAAGCTATGGGAATTTGTTCTGTAAGTTGTTCAAGAACTTATATTGTGAGAAGGGGTTCATAGGCAATATAAAGGGAGGAGCTATGTAAAAGGGCTGGGACATTAAAAATAATTTATGAAACTAAATCGGACCATCTTGTGAATAATCGAACCATCTTGTGAATAATCGGACCATCTTTGAGATCTAGAGAAGAAAATGATTCTCTGGAGGAAACCATGTGATTGGAGGATCCTGAATCTATGAGGAGGGCTTGTGATTTTGAAAATCCATCCTTCAGTGCATGGCAACTCTCATGACCATCAGAATCACTTCCAGAATCAGTCTCTCTTGCACCTTTTGGGAGGGAAATGTTGTGTTGTTCAAGAAGCTTGGTCATATGATCTATCTTCTTTTGCATGCAATATCTCTCTGGGTGGTTTCCTTTCTTGCAATAGGAACACTTAGATTTCTCAAATCGCTTATGTTTGTCCTTCTTAGAGCTAGAGGCTCCTTCTGATGTACTTGACTTGGCATTCTGCTTGGGTACAGATTGCCTCTTATCCTTGCATTTGTTCTTCCCCTTCCCATTCACACGTTTTGCTTCTCCAGCCATAAGAGGTTGATATTTGGAGGCCTACAAGGTGCCCATAAGTATCAGCTTATCTTGTTCTTGGATGAGAGATTCAGTAAAAACATCTAAGGAGGGAATATTCCAACCAGGGATTGACATTCTCCCAGAATGGAGGGTAGAGACAAAGATAGAGAACTCGGGACCTAGCTGGCTCAGAATGGATAACACCAGTTGCTCATCCTTCTTCTCAATGCCACACTGCTTGCATTGCATAACCATAGATTTTAATTTTGAAAAGAACTGTTGAATGGTATCAAAACTGCTTGGTTGTAGAGAAATCAACTCATTTTCCAGAATATGGCCTCTTAGCTCATCTTGTTTGTCGAAGAGGGTCTCTAAAGTCAACCATAAATATTTTGGAGTATTCAATCCTTCGATGTGGAAGAGTAGATATATAGAAATATGAATACACATGAAACAAAATGCTTCATCCAATCTATTCAGATACTTGGTTTTCTCCATAGTTGATGTTGGTTCAGGATCCTTCCCCATTGTCACCCTATACAGTGATTTGTTTCGCAATACCATTTGCATATCATCCCTCCAATAAAGATAATTGAAGGGTGTCAAGATCCTGGAAGAGAGAGGAGAGTTCGAATTGTCCATTACAACTGCTGGAGCGAATACAAGGTGAAACTGATGCTATTGCAGAAAAAACTGTTGTAACTGTAGAAAAATGTTGTAACTATTGCAACTGCTGCTGCACTCAAAAACTTGAATAACCTGCAAAAAACTCTCAATAATGGAGGTAGACTACTACTAAGCACTGCTTTAGGACAATAAGAACTTTTATTCGGATACTTCACACCTGGCTAGACCTCATTGGGTTTCTCCAATGAATTCAATGCAATGGCAATAGGATTTGCTGTGGAAATCCAGAGGCTTCTGGTGCACTACCGAAAGTAGTTACTCAAACTCTTTGTGCAAATGGCTCTGATACCATGTGAAATTCTATGTCACGGCAGATCTAAAGAGCTAAGGATGCCTCACAAAGAAAGAATGAGCAGAAAATTTGAGAAGAGTGAAAACTGCAATAAAAAGGAGCAGAAGAATAATAATGCTGCAGAACTCAGATAGGAGCAAAATAATATCACATGTTCCAATTATCAATATAATAAACAATGATGTTACAATGGAGATAATTTGAATCATGGAGGATAATTCGAACCTCAGTTGCTCTAGCATAGGGATTATCACCACTGGAGTGCTCTGGAAGACTCAAAGACAATTGAACTAGACCTAAACTCAGCTAATTGAAGTCACAATCAGTTAACTGACTAAGGAGGGCGCAATATTGAGTATGTCATGCATGCCATTCAGAAAAGGGAACATGAGGCAAGAATCAGTGGCATCCAGAGCTCTAACCCCCCACAAGAGTCAGATAACTCAAGTGGACTGCACTGGAACACTCAGTGGGTTCCTATAAAATAGGGAACTGATTGAAGTGGTCCTAAAATGATTCATGCATCGCTCAGAAGGTGGTATATGGATCCTGGATGACTTCTGCACGCCACTAGGGGGGGAATGACATCAACAACAACTAGGAAAAATAAATAATGCTAGGTAAGACAATGATGGAGTAATGAAATACCCTAACAAAAATATGGAATTAGTTAAATTTGATTGTTGATATTTTTTTGATATGGATGTGCTTTTAATTCTCTGCCACCCATTACATTTGATCTACTTGTTGGTAGCTGGAATTGAAAATATCTCTCGGTTTAATTTTATTCAACAAAAAAGAATTTTATCAAACAAGCTCTTCATCAAACAGGGTCTTCGAAACATGGCTAGTTGATTATTGAAAAGATGGAAATATCCAAAATGTTGATTTGTTGAATATTGCATCCCTTCAAATCTGGAAGTGGATGAAAATGTGTATCATGATATATCCCCTGCACTCTTTTCTCATCTTATGAGACTTTCCACTCAAATATTTGATGCCCAAAATGCATTTTTGCAGAACACATCTATGCGGTTGTCGCCCCAACAGATAATTAATTGGCATAAATGATTGGTTGGCACGATGCATCCAGGGGAAGCAAACCCTCCATGCATCCTTAAATGATAGTGAAGGCATTACCTTTCTGACTGGCTCGATGGTTGTTTAGGGAGAATATATTACAGTAGATATAAAGGAACCAAAGAGCAATGTCTACACATACATGGATTATAGACTAGGTTCATGGGTGTATCACGTTACACACTTGATCATTGGTACAAACATCCAACTACAAACAATGTCAACGAAGTCATCAAACAAGGTACTCTACTTACTACCTCATGTAGAGCACGAGAGGTTGTTTGAGAAAATAAAAAATAGAGAGGATCCATAAGGCCTAATTGATTGAGGTACATAGTATAGTCTTGTGATGGCAAAATAGAACTGTTTCTAGAAATTTGAGTCACGATGGGGGGGGGGCACAAATATAACCCGGCATCCTGAATCCATCGGAATCGATGGCTTCACGATCAAAGTCACGGTTTTGGTGCTATGGGAATATTGAAAATCTGGAAATATCCAAAATGTTGATCTGTTGAATATTGCATCCCTTCAAATATGGAAGTGGATGAAAATGTGTATCATGAGATATCCCCTGCACTCTTTTCTCATCTTATGAGACTTTCCACTCAAATATTTGATGCCCAAAATTTCACAGGTGTCAAAAAATTGGTTTGAAAATCCCTAAAAGTAGAGATGCAAGTTGGAACAGACTAGCACCACTTCAAACCTTATCATAAATTACATAAGCACCTGTGTTGTCTCCTTTGTGGCCTTCTGCTTCTTTACTTTCGTTTTATCTTCATCAATTGCAAATATACCATTATCTTTTTCTAGAGAAACTTCACCACAATTGGAAATATTACTAGAACAATAGGTCTGCCTCAATTTGCAGTAGGTAATTGCTCAACATCTAATTCCTCTACTACTTTTCCAAATACCACATGCTTGCATATCCATAAATACCCTAAGAATTCCTTTTTTTCTTCATTTTCTTTGTCTTCATGGGTGCCTTTGCAAACAATAGGTTCTGCAAACCAACTTCTTGATGCAACATTTCCACAAAAGTAACAATTTATGTTGACTTATCCAAAGGTTAACATAGCACCGCCTTAAGAATTTCTACCATTGCTATCAGCAGATATGTCTTTAATATTACTGAGTTCTCTGGAGAAGCTAGAACTTTAAATTATCTTACAAAAATTTCAATACTGATAGAATCGGAGCTGCTTAAAGAACTGAACCTGCTCTTCCTATAAGAGCATCATAAAATATTATCATATTTACATCAATGAAAAAATATTCCATTGGAAAATGAAACTACTCTTCCACAGACATCCACCAGATCTAAGCATACTATTGATTGATTGTCATCATTGCAAGACAATGAAAAATAGTCACTGTTATTTTAATATATTTCTTGGACCATAATTTATGAAATGATCTCAAAACCAACACCTATGGTGTTAATTTTTTGCAATTCGCACAACCCTCTGAATTTTTGCTTGCTGGCATTGACTGGTGTATCATGGCTATTATTTTATTGACATCTGCTCCGTGGTATATTTTGAGCATTCGGCACCGCTAGTTTCAACAGATAAGCACAACTTTGTTTTGTTTGGTAGTGGGACATATCCCACCTCCATGGAGGAAAAATATTTTCTTATGTTTATATGAACAAGCATTTCAAAACTTATTGGACGCGTAGCGCAATGGTTTGGGTTGTGGGATCCCATAGTGCTCTTGTGGATGGTCTTGAAACTTGACTTGATTCTTGGCTTAACATATAGAGTGGCATGCTTGATTCGACTTGTGGAGACATAACTAAACTGTGAAGGATGTTGTCGAAGCCATACATTTTTGGTTTGCCATACCTTTGTTTGACTCATAAATTTATACTTTGGATTTTAGGTTTGGTTAAAGAACCCCACTCACTTGTTTTTATATTAAATATAAAATCATAATAATAATCTTTCAAAAAATATTTTATATTTAAAATAAAATAATATTTATTTTAATTTAAGTAATATTAGGTAAGGCTTAACAAGGGCAACTTTTGACATCTCAAATGTAGATAGGGAAAAATAAGCCAGACTTTCTTTTATGAAAGACATAGACATAATGAGACTTGCCATGGTAACCTTTGGCAGTGATGGGATTTGACAAACTTTGACGCAAATATTTGAGGCTTGGAAAAGAAAATTAGCGACATTGACACAAACCTGATGAAAGGTTCAAAATTTTGACCTAGACAATTTCAATGCTAACATTGGCTCCAATTTGGGATGGAGTCCTCTCTGCAAGGAGCCAAGAATCATAGACCTAGTGCCTTCATCCAACTTTTCTTTGAAGCCTGCAACTTACAAATATGCTCTGGTCACTAAAAACAAACCACTCTCTTCAAACTGAAAACCAAAATGATATGCAAGCTAAAGATAAACTACAACAATGGCTTCTCCATTGGGATATGGATTCTTATTATCAATCTACTGCAAACCAAACCAAGTGAAAAAAAATGCTAGAGCATTGAGCTTATTTATGTACATTCCTACTTCAACCATTTAAAATTTTCTTTATCAAATGTAACTCCATTTCCAATGCAATCATACAAAAAATTTGACTGATAGAATGATTGTCTTGAATGCAGCCTCTAAAAGTACATAATATTTGTAGCAAAAATTTCATTGTCAATTCATACTTATAATGGAAAATTGATTGCATGCCAAAAGCTGCAACATTAGGAACCCCTTGAAAAACTGTCTCCATCCACAAATCCATTGGATCATGAAACTCATAACCGAAGTTCAAGTGAGATTTTGGTAAGGCTGCACAAGACCCATAGCTTGTGCATAATTTTTTTTGATAATTCATATTTTCCAAAGCTTGCTCAACATGTGCACTGGTAGGGACTCTCTCGAATTGGGTGTGTAAGTAGCAGCATGACCGTAGCAATGCCGATAGGTAGCACTATCATTGGCAGAAAAACGACATCATAGACAATAGAAGAACGATATATTTTCTAAACCTTGGTCGACAGGTGCACTAGTAGGGACTATCTTGAAACGTGTGTGTAAGTAGAAACATGACCGTAGCAGTGCCGATAGGTAGTGTTAAAATTCAATATGCTAAGACAGAAAATAGCAGCATTACATTCCATTTCACAATAATAGCATATACAGGATCACTGAAGAAACAACAAGCATAGCATAAACACAAGAGACACAGATTTATCCTGGGAAACCCTCATGGGGTAGAAAACCCAGTAAAGCTTCCTCAATATAGATGACCAGCAATATACAAAGATGCAAACCAAAGACATGATCTCCTTCTCCACTGTAGCAGACCTCTCCTCCAATAGGTGCGCCTCCCTTGAATGAGTGAGTGTGTATAATGAGGAACACACCTCCTCTATTTATACACTACTTTGATATGTATTTTACACAAGTACACGTAGGCTCGTATTTAACCAATAGGTTAAATAACCCACTACAACTAACTGGGCCGACCCCTCTAGGGTGGTCTAATAACCCTTTGACCCACATAACACATTTAGGGCCGACCCCCACTAGGGAAGTCTAATAACCCGAGTTACCACATTCCGACGGAGGAATAAACATCTCCGGATATACAATAAGATCTTCACGGAGGAATGAATCATCTCCGGAATAATAAAGTACAAATATAATATTCTTTGAAGTTACAATATTTAACACTCCCCCTTAACGAGAAGGATATTATAACAGTATCTGCACGAGCAAGGAGTCATCAACATCATACATGATACATCTATAAATCATTGGAAGCTTTCTCAACATCATCAGTAACTCAAGCAGTTACTGGAACATCTTCAATACTGGAACATCAACATCTTCAGTACTGAGTCTTTATCTTCTGCAGCACTCGAACAACTACAACAACATCAACATCTGGATCCTCACGATCATCAGTATCGTCATCTCACGACCATTAGCATCGTCATCACACGATCATCAAGATCGTCATCACACGATCATCAGCATCGTCACACACGATCATTAGCATCGTCATCACACGATCATCAATATCGTCATCACACGATCATTAGCATCATCATCACATGATCATCAACATCGTCATCACACGATCAGCAGCATCGTCATCACATGATCATCAACATCGTCATCACACGATCATCAGCATCGTCATCACACGATCATCAGCATCGTCATCACACGATCATCAGCATCGTCATCAATACAGGTATCCATAACAATACAAGTATCCACATCATTAGTACAAGTATCCTACCGATACAAGTAACCACATCATCAATACAAGTATCCTACCGATACAAGTAACCACATCATCAGTACAAGTATCCTACCGATACAAGTAACCACATCATCAGTACAAGTATCCTACCGATACAAGTAACCACATCATCAATACAAGTATCCTACCGATACAAGTAACCACATTATCAATACAAGTATCCTACCGATACGAGTAACCACATCATCAATACAAGTATCCTACCGATACAAGTAACCACATCATCAATACAAGTATCCTACCGATACAAGTAACCACATCATTAATACCATCACTTTCTCGGAGACCATTCGTCTACGGATCAATTCAGGGACCGAAGTCCGGGGATGATACAATCCCCTTCACGTACATTTTGAACTATCAGTTCCGGGATGATGCAATCCCCATCACGTACATTTTGAACTATCAGTTCCGGGATGATGCAATCCCCATCACGTACATTTTGAACTATCAGTTCTGGGATGATGCAATCCCCATCACGTACATTTTGAACTACCAGTTCCGGGATGATGCAATCCCCATCACGTACATTTTGAACTATCAGTTCCGGGATGATGCAATCCCCATCACGTACATTTTGAACTACCAGTTCCGGGATGATGCAATCCCCATCACGTACATTTTGAACTATCAGTTCCGGGATGATGCAATCCCCATCACGTACATTTTGAACTATCAGTTCCGGGATGATGCAATCCCCATCACGTACATTTTGAACTACCAGTTCCGGGATGATGCAATCCCCATCACGTACATTTTGAACTATCAGTTCCGGGATGATGCAATCCCCATCACGTACATTTTGAACTAAGGTCCAGGGACGATGCAGTCCTATCTTCTATTCTCGGAGACCTCACGTCTACGGCTCTCTTTAGGACTGAGAGTCCAGGGATGATCCAATCCCCTCAAGTCCACCAAGGACTTCATTCTCGGAGACCTCACGTCTACGGTTCTCTTTAGGACTGAAAGTCCAGGGATGATCCAATCCCCTCAACTGTCCACTAAGGACTTCATTCTCGGAGACCTTACGTCTACGGTTCTCTTTAGGGCTGAAAGTCCAGGGATGATCCAATCCCCTCAACTGTCCACTAAGGACTTCATTCTCGGAGACCTTACGTCTACGGTTCTCTTTAGGACTGAAAGTCCAGGGATGATCCAATCCCCTCAACTGTCCACTAAGGACTTCATTCTCGGAGACCTCACGTCTACGGCTCTCTTTAGGACTGAAAGTCCAGGGATGATCCAATCCCCTCAACTGTCCACTAAGGACTTCATTCTCGGAGACCTCACGTCTACGGCTCTCTTTAGGACTGAAAGTCCAGGGATGATCCAATCCCCTCAACTGTCCACTAAGGACTTCATTCTCGGAGACCTTACGTCTACGGCTCTCTTTAGGACTGAAAGTCCAGGGATGATCCAATCCCCTCAACTCTTTTCTCATCCATACAGGTACAATCATATATCACATCAAAACATGTATACATCACATCAAGACATGTGTACATCAAAACATGTATACATCACTTAATCAACACATGTACACATCACATCAAAACATGTGTACAACAAAACATGTATACATCACTAATCAAAACATGTACACATCACATCAGAACATGTATACATCACAACTAGCATGTATTCTTACTAATACATCTAAACATGTATACATCACACCAAAACATGTATACATCTAGCATGTATTCTCACCAATACATCTATCATCAAAAGCATGTATAAGTAAAGCTAAGTATTCTAAGTATAAGAGTCCTAAATCTAAATATTTCTAAGTAACTGGGTGTAGAGAACAGGTTACCTCATCAACGACCTTGTTGTTTGATGAGACAATCTCATCAGTAGTGACTATACTACTCCCCCTTTCGAGGACGGTCCTTTTGAACTACACCAAGCTTGTCTCGGAAGTATTCAAACTTCACTCGAGACAGAGGTTTGGTTGGTAACTTCTTCACTTGACGTAGGGGCTTGGTTAGTACAAAGGTAACCTATTACAAATTCAAACTTTTAGAGTTCATTTCTGTGACATATCTTGTTAGTTCCCTATGTTCTTTGACTTATCATGGAACACTAGATTCTATGTCATCTTGATACAACTCTAATTATCACATAGGATCTCAGTTGGTTCTAACTCTAAGTCAAAAAATCCTAAAGCCAAACTTCTTCACAACTAGCAGAGCAAGCAGCCATATATTCCGCTTGTGCTGAGAGTCACACTAGACTGCTTCCAGCTAAACCACGAGATCATGGCTAATCCCAGACAATAACATCCTCTCGAGGTGTTCTTCTTGTCTGATACACTTCCTGCCCAAACAGAATCTGAATAGCCATTTGAAGTCATGATCTTCAAGATAGCATAGATCAAATTCTATCGTGTCCTTTATGTGCCTCATCACATACTTTGCAACTATCAGGTAAACACATCTAGTTTCCACTAGATACTAACTCAAGGTGTTCAAAACAGAGCATATATCTAACCTATTATATGTTAGATATATCAAAGACCCAATAATTTGACTGTACAGAGTTATATCCACTAACTCTGATGAGTTATCCCCTAACGGCTTCAAGCTGGAATCCATAAGAGTGGCCATTCCAACACCTCAAGTCATATTTCTCATCATACTTTCCCTGATTGATAAATATTCCTTCTGAGCCTTGCCATACTTCCAGACCTAGGAAGTAAAGCATCAAATTGAGATCTTTCATTTTTCATTTCTGCATTGAATGATCTTCTGCATATCTATCTGTGCCATCTCTCGTTAGATGGGTCTACTGATATGAGCCTCAGTATCATTCGAACTCTGTGGTGAGTTCCTTCTTGCATCCATGTCATATGTGTATCATATTCAACCTTGTAGCAAAGGTTGAGATCCACATTAAGCTTAAATTATTATCGATCCTAGGTACCTATACAGAACCTGATTCATACCTCTTCTTTAATTACACCATACTTGGAGCAAACATCTTGTCATGATTCTCTTCCCCTTTCTAAGAGAATCTTCTAGCCATGAGCCTTCTATATTTTGTTTGATTTGTAAATCTTCTTGTTTGAACATCCACCACTTGTACGGTGTCCATCATTCTTCATGACCTTTCCTACAAATCAAAATTAAGTACATGATTAGTAATACTTCATAATCATCAAAAGATAACCCATTATGCATACAGATATCATTTACATAGTGATGCAACTATTTTGACCATTACTTTGGCACAACACTTTCCCATATCCTGTATGCATACAGTGGCTATCTAGATGCCTTCCATCTCTACCAGAACATACTATCGAGAGTGTGCACAACTCTCAGCATGTCAGCAAAGAGGTTTCATTCTAGACAAGCAACAATGGAATGTTTGTCCAAGCATATGCACATTAGTTGTATACTGTTCAATGCTCTATGAATGTTTACACTCAGCATTATATATTCTAGGAATACAAATATGCATGCAGGCAATATCATTACTATTTCAAATAGCAACTCAAATACTTATCTTTTATGTTTGTGTGGCTGCCTCCCGCTTGATCTTCTGTATGTCTTTTGAACTTCTATTCATTCTGTACCACTGTGCATGCTCAAGAGTCATCCTCATGATCTCATATACAAACATACACTCATTAGTATATTCTAAATGCTATCAAAACATTATAGTACTAAGTAATCTTGAAAACGTATAGTCATGATTATAGTTAATAAACATTAGTATTCAAGATTTCAGGGAAGTCTTCTTTTACTCATGCGTATCATTGATAAGAGATATAATATGCATAATCCCTTGGTTACTAACTTTATGAATGAGCATAACCAATCATTCCAAGTATACTTATATAAGGGATCCTGACACAAGGTAAGATTCATGGGAAACATACCTGGATTATTATACCTACTTGGTTATGTACAACATACATCGTAAGTAGAACAAAGATTATGGATGAGTCTTTGTCTTCATGTTTTCATGGTCATGAAGCCTGATTTGTCTTTTGTGATGTACCTGTATCTTGTTAGCAGACAACCTCAACCTCACACAACACCATAATGCATTAGTACAATCATAAGTGTCAACACCCTAACCAATGAATATCTTCTATCATGCATTCATAATTTTGTTAAGGTGATACAACAAATCTAAAATCAAGATTGTACTAACTGTAATAATCATGAAGACAAACATACCATAAACTTAATCATGAACAAATCTCAAAACATACCTCGATGAGTCATACCTATCGAGATCGCTTGTAATCTCCTTATGTAAAGCCTTAGCCTCATCTCCCTCTGAAACATGAACTCCTTCACTTATGTAGGTGACCAATCTATCTTCTTCTAGGATTAACCCTATCCACTTGATTTGCAAGAACTGGACCTGGAGCTGGATATGGGTTTGTCAGAGAAACCCCAAAAATTCAAACTTTGAATTTCAGACTTCCGAAAGGATAGAAATATGCGCCTTGATGAGCTGATCAAACTGATATATTTAGAATTTGAAAACTGCAAAGTTTTACTCCTCAATTTTGCCTTTGAAACTTTCGGATTCACTGGACGTGACCCTGAACTGGGGTTTGATGAAGCCCACTCTTTTGCCCCATCAAAAAGTTTGAACCAAAGCTCTAAGCTTCTATTTTTCTGAGGAGCTTCCAGCCGTGGTCACAGATTTCAAAAATTCCTATTTTTACAGAAGCCCTAATTTTCCACTTTTCTGATCAAAGTCCCGAACTAGGGTCTAATCAAGCCCGGCCTTCTGCCCAACCAAAAATTCTGATCTTGGTCTCTAAATTTCTATTTTGATGAGTAGCATCCAGCCGTGGTCTCCGATTACAAAAATTCCAACTTTCTTCAAAGCCCTAAATTTCGGAAGCCATGAATGAAGGTACCAAAAAATAATTCTGTTTTGACAGAAATATGTACCTGATTGTTTCTGGTGTAACTCCGAAATTTTTGATCCACAGGGTCTGAAAAAGTTTTCTGAGATAGCCTGACCTGTTAGCTTTCCATCCTGACAGTTCTGACCTCAATTGGATGTTCTGAGAGAGAGTTATGCCAAATGTCGCAACGTGACCTGTTTTGGGAAAATACAGGAGAGCGAACTTGTACGGCGTGCCACGTGTCACTGTTTGACCTTCGGCCTCTGAAAAAGTTTTCTGAGATAGCTCGGCCTGTTATCTTTCCATCCTGACAGGTCTGACCTCAATTGGATTCTCTGAGAGAGAGTTATGCCAAGTGTCGCAACGTGACCTGTTTATGGGATAATACAGGAGAGCGAACTTGTACGGTGTGCCACGTGTCACTGGTTCAACTTCGGCCTCTGAAAAAGTTTTCTGAGATAGTACAGTCTGTGTACTACCTGTCACTTTTCACGAAATTTCATTTGGATCTTCCTAGCCCAAGTTATGACCTTTTTCCCAAGGTCACCTGATTTTGACTCAGATCTGGAAGAGGCAGAAACCCTATATTGTACAGATCATAAATCACAAAGTACAACGAATTAGAGGTTGTCCTTTGGACACAAGGTACCTGGAGATCTTAGCTTCGTCCTGTAACAATTTCAGATCCGAAAACTTCGCCAAAACGGATTTATAGCGAAAGTGCTACGATGACTGGTTTTTGCTATGTAAAACCCTAACCTTCAAATTGTCGTAAGTAAAGCAAGTGTCTTTAGTGCCATACCTTGTCTTCCTTCAGGTTAGCTCTGATACCATGTTAAAATTCAATATGCTAAGACAGAAAATAGCAGCATTACATTCCATTTCACAATAATAGCATATACAGGATCACTGAAGAAACAACAAGCATAGCATAAACACAAGAGACACAGATTTATCCTGGGAAACCCTCATGGGGTAGAAAACCCAGTAAAGCTTCCTCAATATAGATGACCAGCAATATACAAAGATGCAAACCAAAGACATGATCTCCTTCTCCACTGTAGCAGACCTCTCCTCCAATAGGTGCGCCTCCCTTGAATGAGTGAGTGTGTATAATGAGGAACACACCTCCTCTATTTATACACTACTTTGATATGTATTTTACACAAGTACACGTAGGCTCGTATTTAACCAATAGGTTAAATAACCCACTACAACTAACTGGGCCGACCCCTCTAGGGTGGTCTAATAACCCTTTGACCCACATAACACATTTAGGGCCGACCCCCACTAGGGAAGTCTAATAACCCGAGTTACCACATTCCGACGGAGGAATAAACATCTCCGGATATACAATAAGATCTTCACGGAGGAATGAATCATCTCCGGAATAATAAAGTACAAATATAATATTCTTTGAAGTTACAATATTTAACAGGTAGCATTATCATTGGCAGAAAAACGACAACATAGACAATAGAAGAACAACAAGCAGTATAGCAAGGATTCTTCTGCAATCAAGCAGGTCTTGTGATAGCTAGCTGGGACTCCATCATTATGGTTTCGAAACTCATTATGATTTCATTGATTCATTGGTTAAGCTTTCATGGAAGTCATACAATAACACTGGAAAGAAGATTTCTATGGCCACTTTGAGAATTCATGGAGATAGAGTTGCCAAAATGCCTTCCATTGGCATCCGTGTGAAGTATCTTTGTGAAGGAAACACATTCTCATCAAGGAACTTGAGTAGTTGAAAAGCTAACTGTGCTGGCAGTATCAGAGCTTGCTCCCTTTAGAGTGGCAGTTAACAATTTTTTGTACAAATCTATCCTCTGATGGTTCAATTGTGCCATAGAAAGAACATTCTTGCTTTAGTAAATTGTTTGCCTTAAGCCATACATATATTTTGTATCTTGGTTTGATCCTAGCCTCAAGATGATAAAAGAAATAGTGTGGAAATGTTGGAAGAACCTACAATGGGTCAAATGTAGTACTACAAAGAAAATCAAATTTCTTTTGGATCAAATCTGTACTTTTATTCATTAATCTTGGTTCTCTCCTCACCATGTGACAAACAACATTGAAGGGAAAACCAAGCCTTAAAAGACATTATTGCTTCCACAACAAATCTCTCTGTCAAATTTGATCATGTGTTTAGGGTAGTTTAATAAGTCTAATTTCAACAAAAAAGTTTATCTTGTGCCTCTAAATTGGCTCTTGTAAAATTCCACTGATACTTATTTCTTGGGTGCCTGATGCATGCTTGAGCTTAGAATTACCGACAACTAGATCATCTCTTCTATGGACAAGTTCTGATTGTGCAGAAGGGATATTCTGATTTTTTTCTAAAGAAGCTTAGTCATGGGCATTGTGCTTTTTAGAAGTTCTCTGATAAACACAAAAACTCTATGCATCTCAAGCCCACTGCAATTTACATCTTCAATCAATTTGATCAAGTTCTCACATGCAAATAGTGAGGCTGACCCAAATCCATCTCTATCATCTCCTTTTGATCCAAACCATCACCAGCAAGATTTAGAGTGGTTGCCATGGATTTGCTTGGGTCCCATCTAAGAATCTTAGGATAATGTAAAATAATGTTGCCTATATTTTCAGTTCTTAGTCTCGTTTGACATCACATCTACTATAGAATACAGTGCTTTCTCTGAAGTGTAGATAAAAAGTTGAGGGTTTGTATGGTATAGCATGCTTATATTATCCCAAGGACAACCAATACCTGCCAACAACATTAATTTTTCTAAAATTCAACAAACAACAAATCCTATTTACTAGCTTATTTATTCTAAATGTTCTGCAACAAGGATGATGAAATTGTCTACTGCACTATTGCAAGTCTCAAGATCCATTAGAGTCACACCCATCATACAAGAAAGTTTCGAGTCAACCTAAAAACAAATAATTGGACCCTGGAATTTTTAAAGCTAAGTGCTAGAGAAGTGCTAGAGAATTGTTGGATTTCCAAAAGGAATGAGCTTTTTTATCTTGCACTTATAAGCTTGTAGATTGTAGTAATGGTTTCTAGTTAACCGGCTCACTTGAATACACGATAGCAAGGTGGTTGGAAGTGCGCTAGATAGGCTCATTTGTATCCATGGTAAGAACTTCCATTGGACTCTTCGCTGTCTTCCTTTTATTTAAATCTGCAAATATTCTAATTTGCGGTCATATGCATGCCATGCATTTATGTTGCAAGCTAATGTCATAAACATTGCTGCTTGAGTTCTTGTTTAATATTGTATTGCCAAAAACACAAAAAAACTATCAAAGTAAGATAAAAGATAAATATAATTTTCATTTAACACTGTATTGCCAAATACACAAAAAAATCATTTTACTAAGAAAATCAAACTTAATTAAAAAAATGAACTATTATAAATACCAACAAGAACCAGATAAATATAATTAACCAAAAATATTTCAAATCAATTACTCAAATATTCATTTAATATTGAATTTCCAAAAGTACAAAACCATGCAGCAAGGTAATCTACTATAAACACTTCAAAACACATGCTCAAATTCTCTTAATATTGCATTGCCAAATGCACAGAGGACCACCTTAGTGGCTGCTTTAAACTTGACTCACACGGAACTATTTATAACCACGCAAGATAATTGATCGCTGCCATTAAAATTGATATAAAGGAGGTTCGAGTGGTGGTCTCATGAATCCGACGCAGTTTCGATGAGGCCATTCTTTCCCCATTATGTGCTCTGATGTCCATACATTTTGACTTTTTTCTGGAATTTCTCTTCACAAAACCCACAACTCATTCTGTCCATGGTCGACACTTGGCTGACATAATAGCGCCAGGACTCATTCTGCTCATGGTCGACACTTGGCTGACATACTAAGGCCACGATCTGGAGTCCGATTTCCACACGCCACTGGAAAATTGAAGCAATTGTTGTTGAAATTCGAGAACAGTGGCTTATAAAGAGTGGATTAATGGCTTCCCACTGTGCTGGAGCAGAGAAGCATGCAATTGTGTGTAATAGTAAATAGATTGACTTCACCATGCAAGTAGGTCCGAGTAGTCCACTGTGCCTGCTGCTGCTTGGTGATAAGAGTTTGAAAAATATTGTGTCATGGCTGCCACCTCTGAGAGACAGCCAGTCTTGAGCAATGTTAGCTGTCTTATCGCTCATGGTGGGAGGCTGGAGCAAGGTGAACTCTGATTTATTCAGCTTCCTGTTTATTCAGGGTTTGGTCAGATATCTGAAGATATAAGAATGAATTAATTAGATCAAAGCTCCTTCAGTTTCTGGCACTTGCAGTCTCCACAAACAGCATTGTGCAGGTCTTTGATTCAGTGTAAGCTTGACACTACCAGCTCTCAATACTGGTAAATCTTTTGTTGTTTCAGACCAAATCGCAGATCATAGTATTTATTTCATTTAGTACATATAAGTAGAATATATCATATATAGTAGATATATTAGCTTAAATAATTAAGTGTTATGAATTGTAAGTGAGAGATCAATTAATCAGTGAGAATTTCTCTATTCAGATACAGATACATAATGCATATAAAATTTGACAATTAGATTGATTATATAATTTGTTAGTGAATATGTTTATTATATGATTGATGTTATATGATTACATAGCTAATTAAAATCATAAGCAATATAATAGACAGTCAAGTATATTGATTACTCAAACAATG
Source organism: Larix kaempferi (assembly GCA_027924585.1). Classification (NCBI taxonomy): domain Eukaryota; kingdom Viridiplantae; phylum Streptophyta; class Pinopsida; order Pinales; family Pinaceae; genus Larix; species Larix kaempferi. The sequence continues at coordinate 8,577,151 of BSBM01000071.1, forward strand.
TAATAACCAGTCAAATAAACCAGTTTGATCAACGTGTGTTATGTGAATGCATAGATAATAACTCATAAACAACATGATAAACCAGCTTTAAAGCCTCTTGAAATGGTTTATAGGACTCTTCTCTCCTCTTGACCACCAAAAAGCCTGAAAGCCAAATTCTTTTTCATCAAATCCAGGCTGTTGAATCTCCTCTCAACTTGACCAAAAAGCCTGACACCCAAATTCCTCTTTCGGCTCCAGACTGTTATGCATTCATATGTTTCTTTTGCATGCATATCACCCACCATCCGCTCCAGACTGTTGTGCAATATTTATATGTTTATTTTGCATGCATATCACCCACCATTTAAATGTTTATGGTTCAATTTTTCAATATTTGTGTTAAGTTGCGTATTAAATCAAAATTATCCAGCGGACAAATAATACGCGACGTTCGGAAATTACGATGGTATGTTTCGTATTTAATAAGTGACCGACTCCGGTTTTAGACCAACTTTCATTATTAATTCATTAATTTTTCTCAGAGAACTGCCTGCAACTATTTCTGTGTATTACCAAAATGGTGAAATCAAAGCACGGCAATACTAAGGGAAAATGCCCTAACACTGAGTATGAATCTTTACGCATGGTCAGGATTGCTGAGAACCGGGCTCGCATGGCACAGTTGGGACTCCAAAACCTGGCAGAAGATCTGAAAGTAACCGCAAAGCGCAGCCAGTCTAAAAAAAATGGCCAAACAATGCCGATGAATCTGTAGGCATGGCCGGGAATGCTGAAAACCAGGATCCACTGGCACAGTCAGGAGTCCAAAATGAGGGACGAGATAAGAGAGAAATCTTAAGAGTGAGACAATCCCCAAACAAATTCAAAAACCGCTCTGCTCAGAAATCGGCGGCGTTTGAAGACAAAACTCCCCATCGCCGTTCAGAGCGTTTGAAAAACAGAACTTCCACCACCTCATACACTGACTACGAATTGTCGCCTTCACAGACCAAAAATAAGGGAGTTGTGCAGTCAGATACTAAGAAGAATCATCATTACGGAACAAGAAATTTGGGACAATATACAGTTCAAGGAAATGCACAGCTGCCCAGAGATCAGATCTTTCGTACTGACACTGTTGAGGATAGTTGTCATTTTTGCAGGAGGGAGAAGGTCTGCGAGGAAAAAGATTGTGAACGTTGTGTTAATCGGGACAGTACAAAGGCCTGCTTAGGCAAAACAGATTGCTCAATATGTCATTCAGATACTGGTGTGTTTTGTAGAAGATGCTTGAAATTGCGTTACGGGGAAGATCTTGAGGTGGTGCGGGAAAATAAGAATTGGATGTGTCCACATTGTTTTAGAGAAGAGAGGTATTAAACCATATTGGATATGTAACAGCTTGATTTGCTTGAAGATACGTAATATTTCATCCACATCCACAGGCATTTCAATAAATAAAGCCCGAGAGATGGGATTTGAATGTGTAGCTGACTATCTTGCTGATTTGCTGGAGAAGCAAGGTTTTTGAAGAAATAGCTTATGAACCTATGGGTTCCTTAATTTTATTGCTTTATGAGATCTTATAGAGCTTTTTTTTTTTCTTCAAAAATTAATAATATAATTCTTTATTATAGAACGAAAGATAGTATTAATTAAATAATTGGAGATGTATTTGAGTATAGTGTTTGATTTTGAAAATGATTTAGAATGCTAAATATGACAAAAACATAATTATTTAATAAGTTAAGTAATTTATTATAAATTAATTAGAGTAATATTTTAAAGAAGATAACAAGTTCATGAAAATATTGTTATTGTTTATGAATAATGCAAAGTGTTGTTATTGCCTTTGTACTTACTTTCCAAATATATATATATATATATATATATTTATAGTTCAAGTATTTTTAAAAATAAAATAAAATAAAATCATATAAATTAAGGAAGTAGTCTAAAATTATAATGTTTTTCACATTTTTTTATAGTTTTTATGGAACTCTATCTGTTGGTCTAAATCAAATCTCTAAATGTAAACCCTTTTTTAAAGTGCAAATGTTGAAGAAATGTTTTTATTTGTCTAATTTATATAGATAATACCTAAATTAATTAGCTAAATAAATAATTTAAAAAAACCTCTTATTTAATCATAATATAGCTCTTTCAAAATTTTATTAATAATTTAATAAATAAATTATTTAGTTTATATTTAAAACATGCAAATGCAAAGAAAGAGTTCAAGAGATAGCTATCATTAGATTATCTTTTATACATGTTTCTCATACTAAAAGTTATTTTGAAATTTCAAAGTTTAGCACATTCATTTTATGTAAGGATTTAACTAATCTAGATTAAATTGTTATAGCTAACTATATGCAAAGAAAAAGTAATGGATATAGGTATCATTTTTCTATCTTTTATACATGCTCCTCAACATTGAACCATATTTTGTTATTTATCTTTATAATTAAATACTAATTATTTATCCATCAAGGCTCTCATATTATTTTATTTACATAAATGAATGAAACTATATAATGTAAGTGTTCCCTATATTCATTCTAAAATGCAAAGGCATATATCACCTAAAGTAGGTGATGATTGTTAAGCAATAACAATGAATAAATATTTGGTGATTCGAATTAAATGTTGAGCAACTATTGCAACATTCACTACTTAATGAGAACCTTTCCAAAATAAAGAGAACACTAAGGATGGTTTTATTCGGCCATGGGGGATGTAATATGCCGGTGTCAACCCTTTAAAATTGATATTGTTCATTTTGTAATTATTTTATTTATTTATTAAATGTTTTTCTTAACACCATGAGGTAGATTCCATGGTGATTATGAACACTAACAAACATGATCATTGTAATATTGATGAAGTTCCAAGGTTGACTAATGGGGAGATAATGATGGGGCTATGAGTCCACCAGAGGGAAAAGTAATGGGTTCCAATGGGGGGTTACCTATTCCTTAAGATAAAGATTTAACCTATCGAAAGCATCATTTATTTGATTGTCCTATTTCCATTTATACTTAAGTTTATGCTAACTTGAAAGCTTAGTTATGTGAAAGGGAAAATATGAATATGAGAATATAGTAATCCTATGCAAAATCTCCTAGCTTCTATTTTGTACTAACTACCTCCTCTTTTTAAGGAACCAGGAATGGGGTGGAGGATACGAATCCTTCCTCACACTCATTCTCTCAATGGGATGGATGGAAAATTCGAATAGGGAGAGAGGAGATTGGAAAAAAGAGAGTTCTTGGAGAAAAAAGAAGGGTTTGAAGGAATAAAAATCAATCCAACTCTCCTATAAACCATGTAGAGATGAAAGCAAGGATTCTAGGTTAAACGGGACAGTACAAAGGCCTACTTAGGCAAAACAGATTGCTCAATATGTCATTCAAATAATGGTGTGTTTTGTATAAGATGCTTGAAATTGCGTTATAGGAAAGATCTTGAGGTGGTGCAGGAAAATAAGAATTGGATGTGTCCACATTGTTTAGAGGAGAGAGCTATTAAGCCATACTGGATTTGTAACAGTTTTGTTTGCTTGAAGATGCGTAATATTTCATCCACATCCACAGGCATTTCAATAATTAAAGCCCAACAAATGGGATTTGAATGTGTAGGTGACTATCTTGCTGATTTGCTGGAGAAGCAAGGTTTTTGAATAAACACCTTATGAACATATGGGTTCCTTAATTTTATTGCTTTATGAGATCCTATAGAGCATTTTTTTTTACTTCAAAAATTAATAATATAATTCTTTTATTATATAATGAAAGATAGTATTAATTAAATAATTGGAGATGTATTTGAGTTTAGTGTTTGATTTTGAAAATGATTTAGAATGCTAAACATGAAAAAAACACAATTATTTAATAAGTTAAGTAATTCATTATAAATAATGCAAAGTGTTGTTATTTCCTTTGTACTTACTTTCCAAAGTTATATATATATATATATATATATATATATATATATATATATATAACTTAAGTATTTTTAAAAATAAAATTATATAATGGGAACTTTATGTATCCGGCTAAAATTTTAGGTGGCTGCAAAGTTAAAAATATGTTCTATAGAGGAATTTGCTCGTAAGGGTTTTTTCACATTTTAAACCAATTTATGCTAGAAAAATGAATTAGAGTTTTGGATGAATCGAAACTTTGTTTTCTTTGAGTTGCACGATTCGGCCACCAAAGTACACCACAATAATGTAAATGTTGAGAAAAAGTTTTAATTTATATAATTTGTGTAGACAATACCTAATTAACAAAATAAATGATTTAAAAGGAACCTCTCATTTAATCATAATATAACTCTTTTGAAATTGTATTAATAATTTAATAAATAAATTATTTAGTTTATTTAAAACATGCAAAGAAAGGGTTCAAGAGATAGCTATCATTTGATTATCATTTATACATGTTTAATCAAATTTATTAATCAAAAAGTTATTTTGAGATGCTTAATCAAATTTTAAAGTTTAGCACTTTCATTTTATGTAAGAGTTTAACTAATTTGGATTAAATTGTTATAGTTAGCTATATGCAAAGAAAAAGTAATGGAGATAGGTATTATATGTCTCTCCTTTATACAGACTCCTCAACATTGAACCATATTTTGTTATTTATCTTTATAATTAAATACTAATTATTTATCCATTAAGGCTCTCATATTATTTTATTTACATAAATGAATGGAACTGCATAATGTAAGTGTTCCCTATATCCATTCTAAAATGCAAAGGCATATATCACGTAAAGTAGGTGATGATTGTTAAGCAATAACAATGAATAAATATTTAGTGATTCGAAATAAATGTTGAGCAACTATTGCAACATTTACTACTTAATGAGAACCTTTCCAAAATAAAGAGAACACTAAGGATGGTGTTATTCGGTCATGGGGGATGTAATACGTCGGTGTCAATCCTTTGAACTTGATATTGTTCATTTTGTAATTATTTAATTTATTTATTATGTTTTTCTTAACACCATGAGGTAGATTCCATGGTGATTATGAACACTAACAAACATGATCATTATAATATTGATGAGGTTCCAAGGTTGACTAATGGGGAGGATAGGGATGGGGCTATGAGTCCACCAGAGGGAAAAGTAATGGGTTCCAATGGGGGGGTTACCTATTCCTTATGATAAAGATTTAACCTATCGAAAGCATCATTTATTTGATTGTCCTATTTCCATTTATATTTATGTTTATGCTAAATTGAAAGCTTAGTTATGTGAAAGGGAAAATATGAATATGAGAATATAGTAATCCTATGCAAAAGTTCCTAGCTCCTATTTTGTACTAACTACCCCCTCTTTTTAAGGAACCAGGAATGGGGTGGAGGATACGAATCCTTCCTCACAATCATTCTCTCAATGGGATGGATGGAAAATTCGAATAGGGAGAGAGGAGATTGTAAAAAGAGAGTTCTTGGAGAAAAAAAAAGGGTTTGAAGGAATAAAAATCAATCCAACTCTCCTATAAACAATGTAGAGATGAAAGCAAGGATTCTAGGTTAAATTAGAGACCATTAGAGAGCTGTTAGATAACATTTCAAATCCATAAAGTTTTTTAGCTAAGAGGTTGAATAGAGAACTAGTAGAGACTTTCTTAGTTGGTATATTGGAAGCCTTTAGTGGAAAGACAAGGGGTTTTGGAAACTTTGACAATATTATTTCCCATGGTGGTATCATATCCCATCACAGTGGTAGAATTATACAATGTAATAGCCTATGGTTTGAAGGACATTAGTCCCCTTACAATCAATTTCCTTGGAGCTTCATCTTGGAAAATATAACTGTACTCTTTCTTATTTCAAATTTATGACTTCAATATTGAAGAACAATGAGTACATGATATCATTATCATGCTATTTTGAATGAAATTTTTGTGTAGATGATGTATCATTTTTTTTATTAAGTCATGTGCAAATCATTTATGGCAAATCGTTTTTTTCAATCATAATGGGACAAGGAAACCTTTCCCATTATTGGCAAATCGTTTAAGTCACGTGCAAATCGTTTGGGAAAGGTTTCCTTGTCCCATTATGATTGATAAATGGGTGATACGAATGAACTGAAACTTGTAAAAAACTAATGAATGTTTTTGGAATGGATTCATTGATGTATAAAAATTGCATTACTTAGCCTCAATCAATGGTTCAAAGTGAAAGAACCCCACAACTTTAAAAATGGAAAAAATATTGAGTTTTCAGCATTGTAGGTATGAGAAAAACATCCTATAAAGATTTATCTATATCTTAGAGAATATCAAATGGGTAAGTGTTGGAGGATCCTAGTTGACCATCCAACTAGGTCCTCCCAAATGACTAGATATTTTTTGGTTTAGTCGGTCAAGTCGGTTAGGCCAACCAACCAGATAGTTAAGAAGTTATAACTGTATAACTATTTATATGCACTATATAATAGGCTAGTGATCCAAAATATGTAATGTTGATTTTTGTACATGATGGCCTCATAATATAAGACAACTTCTTGCTGAAATCGTTTTTGTCAGACAACCAAGATTGTTTCCTGATTGTAGATCCCCCATGGCAAGTCTCTCCAAGATATTGTGGATCAAACCCCACCATCATGCAGCACCTCTCTGAGAGAAGTGGATCTGCATGACATAATGCAATTTTTGCATGATGTTGAGATCGGGTGGTTCTATGGTCAGATGGATCCCCAACTGTGTTCCCAGCAGCTACAAGTACTTTGTGAGCCCATATTGGCCTTGGCCATGGATTGGGAGCATGTGTTGGATCTGGATCTGAAATTGAATCTCCTTGAACTTTATTCTCAACATGAAGATCTTGATCCTCATCTTCATTAGCATAGGTATCACTCTAATCTTCATCAGATTCCGATGGGGTAGGCAGAGAGTATGGCAAAAAATGTGAGAATTCATATGCCTTGGAGGCAAGGTTTGCAAACCCTTTCTCTATAATATTCCCAGTGGAGATCTCTATAATCTCAACTATGTCAGGACCAAAGACCACTTTCTTCGGTGAACTTGTGTGAGTCATCTGATATACAGACAACAAATTTGTAGACAAAGAAGGCATAAATAGAACATTATTGAAATTTCCATGCTCCATATGTAAGAGATCTGAGAGTTGTCTCCCATGTGAATAATCAGACCATCTTTGAGATCTAGAGAAGAAAATGATTCTCTGGAGGAAACCATGTGGTTGGAGGATCTTGAATCTATGAGGAGGGCTTGTGATTTTGAAAATCCAGCCTTCAGTACATGGCAACTCTCATGACCATCGGAATCACTTCCAGAATCAGTCTATCTTACACCTTTTGGGAGGGAAATGTTGTGTTGTTCAAGAAGCTTGGTCATATAATCTCTCTTCTTTTGCATGCAATATCTCCCTAGGTGGTTTCCTTTCTTGCAATACGAACACTTGTGCTTCCCCTTCCCATTCACATTCACACGTTTTTCTTCTTCAGCCATAAGAGCTTGATATTTGGAGGCCTGCAACGTGCCCATAAGTATCAGCTTATCTTGTTCTTTGATGAGAGATTCAGTGAAAACATCTCAGGAGGGAATATTCCAACCAGGGATTGACATTCTCCCATAATGGAGGGTAGAAACAAAGATAGAGAACTCGGGACCTAGCTAGATCAGAATGGATAACACCAATTGCTCATCCTTCTTCTCAACGCCACACTGCTTGCATTGCATAACCACAGATTTTAATTTTGAAAAGAATTGTTGAATGGTCTCAAAACTGCTCGGTTGTAGAGAAATCAACTCATTTTCCAGAATATGGCCTCTTAGCTCATCTTGTTTGTCAAAGAGGGTCTCTAACTTCAACCATAAATCTTTTGGAGTATTCAATCCGTCGATGTGGAAGAGTAGATATATAGAAATATGAATACACATGAAGCCAAATGCTTCATCAATCTATTCAGATACTTGGATTTCTCCATAGCTGATGTTGGTTTGGGAACCTTCCACATTGTCACCCTATACAGTGATTTGTTTCACAATACCATATGCATATCATCCCTCCAATCAAGATAATTGAAGGGTGTCAAGATCCTGGAAGAGAGAGGAGAGTTCAAATTGTCCATTACAACTGCTGGAGCAAATACAAGGTGAAACTACTGCTATTGCAGAAAAAATTGTTGCAACTACAGAAAACTATTGTAACTACAGAAAAATGTTGTAACTGTTGCAACTGCTATTGCACTCAAAAACTTGAATAACCTGCAAAAAACTCAATAATGGAGGCAGACTACTACTGAGCATTGCTTTAGGAAAATAGGAACTTTTATTCGGATACTTCACACTTTGCTAGACCTCATTGGATTTCTCCAATGAATTCAATGCAATGGCAACAGGATTTGCTGTGGAAATCCAGAGGCTTCTTGTGCACTACCAAAAGTAGCTACTCAACCTATTCGCTCAAATGTTTCTGATACCATGTAAAATTCTATGTCACGGCAGATCTAAAGAGCTGAGGATGACTCATAAAGAAAGAATGAGCAGAAAATTTGAAGAAGAGTGAAAACTACAGTAAAAAAGAGGAGAAGAATAATAATGCAGCAGAACTCAGATATGAGCAGAATAATATCACATGTTCCAATTATCACTATAATAAGCAATGATGTTACAATGGAGAGAATTTGAATCATGCAGGAGAATTTGAACCTCAGTTGGTCTAGCATAGGGATTATCACCACTGGAGTGCTCTGGAAGACTCAAAGACAACTAAACTGGACGTAAACTCAGCTAACTGAAGTCACAATCATTTAACTGACTAAGGAGGGCGCAATATTGAGTATGTCATGCATGCCAGTCAGAAAAGGGAACATGAGGCCAGAATCAGTGGGATCCAGAGCTCTAACCCCCCCCACAAGAGTCAGATAACTCAGGTGGACTGCACTAGAACACTCAGTAGGTTCCTATAAAATAGGGAACTAACTGAAGTGGTCCTAAAATGATGCATGCAGGGCTCAGAAGGTGGTAGATGGATCCTAGATGATATATGCACACCACTAGGGGGGAAATGACATCAACAACAACTAGGAAAAATAAATAATGCTAGGTAGGACAATGATGGAGTATTGAAATATCCTAACAAAAATTTGGAATTAGTTAAATTTGATTGTTGATCTTTTGTTGATATAGATGTGCTTTTAATTCTCTGCCACCCATTACATTTGATCTACTTGTTGGTAGATGGAATTGAAAATATCTCTTGGTTTAATTGTATTCAACAAAAAGCAATTTTATCAAACAAGCTCTTCAACAAACAGTGTCTTCGAAACTTGGCTAGTTGTTATTGAAAAGCTGGAAATATCCAAAATGGTTATTTGTTGAATATTGCATCCCTTCAAATCTAGAAGTGGATGAAAATGTGTATCATGAGATATCCCCTACACTCTTTTGTCATCTTATGAGACTTTCCACTCAAATATTTGAGGCCCAAAATGCATTTTTGCAGGACACATCTACGCAGTTGTCGCCCCGACTGATAATTAATTGGCACAAATTATTGGTTGGCACGATGCATCTAGGGAAGCAAACCCTCCACGCATCACTAAATGATAGTGAATGCATTACCTTTCTGACTGGATCGATGGTTGTTCAGGGAGAATATATTACAGTAGATATAAAGGAACCAAAGAGCAATGGCTACACATGCGTGGATTATAGACCAGGTTCAGGGGTGTATCATGTTACACACTTAATTATTGGTACAAACATCCAACTACAAACAATGTCAACGAAGTCATCAAACAAGGTACGCTACTTGATACCTCATGTAGAGCACGGGAGGTTGTTTGAGAAAATAAAAAATAGAGAGGATCCATAAGGCCTAATTGATTGAGGTACATAGTATAGTCTTGTGATGGCACAATAGAACTATTTATGGAAATTTGAGTCACGATGGGGGGGGCACAGATATAACCCGGCATCCTGAATCCATCGGAATCGACGGCTTCATGGTCGGAGTCACGGTTTTGGTGCTATGGGAATATTGAAAATATGGAAATATCCAAAATGTTGATCTGTTGAATATTGCATCCATTCAAATATGGAAGTGGATGAAAATCTGTATCATGTGATATCCCCTGCACTCTTTTCTCATCTTATGAGACTTTCCACTCAAATATTTGATGCCCAAACCTTATCATAAATTACATAAGCACCTGCGTTGTCTCCTTTGTGGCCTTCTGCTTCTTTACTTTCATTTTATCTTCATCAATTGCAAATATACCATTATCGTTTTCTAGAGAAACTTCACCATAATTGGAAATATTACTAGAACAACAGGTCTACCTCAATCTGCAGTAGGTAACCGCTTAACATCTAATTCCTCTACTACTTTTCCAAATACCACATGCTTGCATATCCATAAATACCCTAAGAATTCCTTTTTTTCTTCATTTTCTTTGTCTTCATGGGTGCCTTTACAAACAATAGGTTCCGCAAACCAACTTCTTGATGCAACATTTCCACAAAAGTATCAAGCTATGTTGACTCATCCAAAGGTTAACATAGCACCGCCTTAAGAATTTACACCATTGCTATCTGCAGATATGTCTTTAATATTACTGAGTTTTCTGGAGAAACTAGAACTTTAAATTATCTTACAAAAATGTCAATACTGATAGAATTAGAACTCCTTGAAGAACTGAACCTGCTCTTCCTGTAAGAGCATCTTAAAATATTATCATATTTACATCACTGAACAAAAATTCCATTGGAAAATGAAACTACTCTTCCACAGACATCCACCAGATCTAAGCATACTATTGATTGATTGTCATCATTGCAAGACGATGAACAATAGTCACTATTATTTTAATATATTTCTTGGACCATACTTTATGAAATGATCTCAAAACCAACACCTATGGTGTTAATTTTTTGCAATTCGCACAACCCTCTGAATTTTTGATTGATGGCATTGAATGGTGTATCATGGCTACTATTTTATTGACATCTGCTTCATGGTATATTTTGAGCATTCGGCACCGCTAGTTTCAACAGATAAGCACTACTTTGTTTTGTTTGGTAGTGGGACATATCCCACCTCCATGGAGGAAAAATATTTTCTTATGTTTATATGAACAAGCATTTCAAAACTTATTTGATACGTAGCACAATGGTTTGGGTTGTGGGATCCCATGGTGCTCTTGTGGATTGTCTTGAAACTTGACTTGATACTTGGCTTAACATATAGAGTGGCATGCTTGATTCGACGGTTAAGGATGTTGTCGAAGCCATATATTTTTGGTTTTCCATACCTTTGTTTGACTCATAAATTTGTACTTTGGATTTTAGGTTTGGTTAAAGAAATCCACTCACTTGTTTTTATATTAAATATAAAATCATAATAATAATCTTTCAAAAAATATTTTATATTTAAAATAAAATAATATCTATTTTAATTTAAGTAATATTAGGTAAGGCTTAACAAGGGAAACTTTTGACATTTCAAATGGAGAGAGGGAAAAATAAGCCAGACTTTGTTTTCTGAAAGACAAAGACATAATGAGACTTACCATGCTAAGCTTTGGCAGTGACGGGATTTGACAAACTTTGACGCAAATATTTGAGGCTTGGAAAAGAAAATTAGCGACATTGACGCAAACCTGATGAAAGGTTCAAAATTTTGACCTAGACAATTTCAGTGCTAACATTGGATCCAATTTGGGATGGAGTCCTCCCTGTAAGGAGCCAAGAATCGTAGACCTAGTGCCTTCATCCATCTTTTCTTTGAATCCTACAACTTACAAATATGCTCTGGTCATTGAAAACAAACCACTCTCTTCAAACTGAAAACCAAATTGATATGCAAGCTAAAGATAAATTACAACAGTGGCTTCTCCATTGGGATATGGATTCTTATTATCAATCTACTGCAAACCAAAACCGACTGAAAAAAAATGCTAGAGCATCGAGCTTATTTATGTACATTCCTACTTCAACCATTTAAAATTTTCTTTATCAAATGTAACTCCATTTCCAATGCAATCATACAAAAAAATTGACTGATAGAATGATTGTCTTGAATGCAGCCTCTAAAAGTACATAATATTTGTAGCAAAAATTTCATTGTCAATTCATACTTACAATGGAAAATTGATTGCATGCCAAAAGCTGCAACATTAGGAATCCCTTGAAAAACTGTCTCCATCCACAAATCCATTGGATCATGAAACTCATAACCGAAGTTCAACTGATTTGAAAGACAAATTTGTCGATGTATAAAATCTAATCCATTAGTCAAGATACACTCCACTTGTTCTTTTGAAAATAGTGCATTCATATCATTTGTTTTATGACAGTGAACAACAACATCTTGGATAGGCAGATTTGCTTCATCTACTTCTCCAACATCACATTCATACTCATCAAAAACAGGCTCGTTGTTACAAAAATCAATGCAAAATGGGATAGACAACTACTCTTCTTCATCAGGATATCTATCATAAATAGGCTAACCTTTATCAACATTGGAAAAATCAGATATATCTAATGCATCTATAGCCATGTTATCATTAGCACTATCATCAAGCTCATGATATTGCTAATGATAGGGTAGAGATATTTCTTGAAAATTTTATGAGTAGTAAATCACCCAAAATCTTTTGACTGTCCTAAAAGTTTATGCAAATGATAAATATTGTAGAACTATAACATTTTTGCATCTTTGACTTCTCCACAAATGTCCATACAACTTCTACACGAATGTTCACATTGAAAGCCTAATAATTGAGTATGCAAATTTAAAATAGTGAAAAAAGTTTCGAAAAGATTTATTTTGAGTCCTATGAAGAAATTAGTTTCATCTTTTTTACTATTAAAACAAGAGTTGCATGCAGCTTAGTCCCTGCCTTTTAGGTTAAAAAAATATAAAATCCTAAAAAAACAAGTTAGTCAATCCTATTAACACTAGAATATGCACACTAAATTTCATTAATTTAGAAATCCCCCCCAAAAAAATTGTTCAATGAATCATATGAAAGTACCAATCTAATAAAACTATTAAGTTAGTATCGAGAAATCCATTTTTTTAATTATTGTTATCGATCGTTAAGAACAAGATAGCAAAACCAAAATGACGGCCCTATAGCAAGCATAAGTTATAATTTTAAAGCAAATAACTTAACCAAATTATTTATCCCCCATCCCAAGCCAACCTTGAATCTAAAAAAGTGATTATCACTTGAGTATAAGAGTCATGCAGATCCACATCCTAAAGGGAAAGGGAAACTTGGTTGGCTCCAAGAAAGTAATTTTACTTAATTTTCAATACACCAAGTGGGTAGGAAAGATAATTTAGAATACTGGAGAGCCAAAGAAACATCTTGAAGAAAAAACAAAAATTTCAACATCTTTGGTTAGTGCATCTCTCTCTAAGCTTTAGTTTTTTGTAGCCTTGTGGCAAATACCCATTTGTCTCACATTTTCAACATTTTTTAAATTTATTTGAACATAAATTAAATGGAAGTGAAAATATTTGGTTGTTTTGAATTTTTGTATTTGACAGGAAATTGTGACTATCAAATTTCAACACTGATTGAACACATGAAAATGGTCTCTCTCCTATGATACTAATTTTGCATTGTGTTGAGAAGCTACATAAGAAGGCCAAATATGGTGATGTACATAGTTCTTATCCATAGTGCTAATGATAATATTGCCATAGCATCAAATGAAGAATTCTCTAGAGTTTAATATTTATCACCATCTTGATTATTGGAAATACAAGTTATTTATCACCCTCTCTTGTAAGTACAACTTAACAAATTAATTTTCATAAACATCCCCTGGGACAAAAGAAACATAGTACATCACCAAATGTAGAAATAAAATGTTGCATTGCATAACCTAGATACACTATAAAAACATAGTGCATAACTCACAATGAAGAACCCAAGTATGAGTTTATCCATGGTGCCAATGATTATTTGATGTTGGCATTAAAAGGGTGGTAGTAATTAAAAGTTTAAAGGAAGCATATAAGATATTTCTATCTATGTTCACTTTGATAATTCAAGATTCAACTTATTTATAACCCTCTTATGTAAGTACACGATAACAAGTAGTTAAATCAAAAGTAGCTCTTGATGTAGAACCGACATAGTATGTCTCTTATTGTAGAAATAAATAGTGCACAGACACCATAACAACACAATGCATAATTAATACTAGAGAGACCAAATATGTGATCTTAATGATAACTCGTATGTGCATAAATATAAGTTACTTAGTGCAAAAACAACATAGTACATGTTTCTTAGTGTAGAAACACCATAACATCATTACAAAGATTACAAATATGTCTTTTCCACAAAAAATCAATTTTTATTTTTACAAAAATGTAATGTGAGCTTGATAAGGGGACGTTCTGATGAGCTATGGCAAAATCTGGCCAAACATCACTGGAAAAGTTCCATTGGATGATTTTTTCATATTTTTAAGTTTCCACTTAGAGAGGGATAAAATATTTAAGCATAGTTCATTGATGGAACTGAGAGTACCATGAAACTATTATTTTTGTCATATTATTTGTTAGATTCGATCCAAAAGATTGTAGGAAACGAGGACGGACCATGGTTTGAGTGTCCCTTGTCCATACCAATGTTGTGCACTAATTTTGACAATTTCTAAGGTGTGGAGATCATAATAGCGTCTGTATGTACTATAAGACCAGAATATTCAACCAATAACTACAGTTATAGGTATTGTAGATAGTTAGTTACTAGAGGAAACACCGAAGCAAATCTCTATTTTTATTTATAACAATTCCATCGAGAATCATGGTGTTATAGAGCAGGGTCCAAGTGTAACAATATATCATCCCTGTAACGTGATTCCCAACTATTGCCCAAAAAAAACAAATTTAGAAACCAAGCTAAGATGAAAGCAATATCTTACCCATGCTCTCAATGCAGAAACAATAAACGACAAGCTCAATTATGGTAAGCAATTAGACACTAACCTACACAGCTTGTTCAATAATTTGCAAGGTTTATTTCTAACAGTTGTAGACAATTCTTAAAAAGAGCATATATGTAATGAAAAGGAGTAAGATAATGATGATAATTGCCCAGATCCCATGGAATCTGCAAGATACTAGCTCTATAAATGGTTGAGGAGGACTGCACAAACCTTGGATCATTTCTTACATTCAATCCATCTTCATAAAAATGGTCTCCAGTTAAAATGGAAAAGTCGAGGTGCAATTGTTGGATGATATTCACCATTTGTTTATAGATGGTTCAAGATATTAATACGTTATACATTTTCTACAGCTAGGTAATTAGACTCAAGCGTGGTCACTGAAGAAAAAGTAGAATGGAGTCAAATATGCTACGTAAATATAAGATGTAAAATTAGTCACAGCAGATCTAATGAACAAGTAAATCAATCACAATAGATGAACATAGAAAATATGGTGTAAAACTGTGTAAAACATGCACAGTGCTCAATACCCCAATAAGGGTGAATAATTACAATACAATACAGTAACAATGACTGAGCAATTCGAATTGCCTAAGGAGGTCATTCGAATCACTGAATGGAGTAGCTTGACTCCAACTAGGAGTCCTCATCATCAATCAGTGGTGGTCATCAATGCACAAGAACCCGTCATCCAGGTGTCAATCTAAGCCTAATTGAGTGTAACATGTGTAATTGAAGTGTGTAGCACTGATATAGGGAAGTGGGCTCAGTAGAGGGCGCATGGGAGGCTAACTGAAGTAAGAACAAGTCATCTAGTCAATCTGGAGGTCCAACGGAGTGAAACTAGCCTCAAATCAGGGAGAATCGGAGCTAACTGAGTGTAATTGAAGTGGAACTGCAGTGGTAGGTGAAGAAGTGCACCCTTCTCTGGCAGTAGGTGAGAAGTGGGCACCTTCCTGACTAGGAGGGCTAATGAACTGATGTAAGAAGCTCCCGGGTGCTAGAATAAGGTGGCTAAGGTGCTGGAGGCATCAACCTGGTGACTGGGATGCATGCAAAGTGCATGCAAACCCTAGAATTTGCATGCAAACCCTAATTGCATGCAAGATCCTGAAAAAGATGATGTGGATATCCGAACATAACATAGTACACAAATTATGAAACAAAATTACACTCTCTAAAGGGAAAATAAAAATAGAATCAAATATACTAAATGCTATTGAAAACTAGTGCATGTCAATGTAATACAATATTATTTCCATTATACAGTAAAAATGAAACAAGATTTGCAATATGAAGGTTTCATGAATTTTTAAAGGGAAAATTCATAAAGTATCCAACATACCAATAAACGGGCAAGGCACCATGTCCATGGTAATTGGCTCCAAGATCACGAGAAAATAGATAATTTTGGTCACAGTAAAGCTGGTCAAGGCTCAAAAAAAATTGCTTATTCATGAGGTCCCTACCTTTAAAATTTTGAAAATAAAATAATTCCATGCCTTTAAGAATTTGAAAAATAAATAATAAATATTATTACTTTGAAAAAAAAAACTAAGAAAATTTGAAATTAAAAAATATTATTTAAAAGTAGAAAACCAATTAAAGAAGAGAAAACACCTTGTCTATGTGGATACTTGCACCTAGGACAGTCATACCAGCCATGGTAAATTTCAATAAAGCATGTTTCATATATCACACCAAGTGTATTGTCTTTTATAATGGTTGGGACAACTTTCATAACCCAAGTTTTGTTGGATGTAAGTGTTGCTTTGAACCAACCAAGCCCTGCATTCATGTCCATAACATTGCAATATCTACTCTCTCCAATATATTTGTTGAACTCTAGAAGGAATAGCATCATTTATTCTAGGCAGTTGTGTAGTGCATATTTGCATTCTTTTATGCTTGGGGATTAGCAAATTTTATGGAATTTATCATACAAGCATAAAATTTTAATCATTTGAGTAAAAATAAGCCACTTGAAAAAGTAGATTATGAGAAAAATAATACTCACCTTGTACTATAATGCAATTTAAAGCCAATTATGCAAACATGCTTGATTTTTTTAAAGATTTAGACAGTTAAACTTAACCATGTGTGTGACACAAGATCAATTCATGCATGGGCATTGAAATGTAAAAGCAGACAAGAAAAACTCATATGACTTAAAAATGATGAATTCCAAATGTATCTTTGACATGTGCAAGATATATAGTTGTTAATCCCTTCAAAAGAATCTCGCAGACATGAATTTCTAATTAAAATCACAATTCTATCAGGTCAATGACCATTCTATCATTTTGTTACAAAATGGTTCTCTAGATTTCTATATCTATCAAAAAAAGTATTTTGGGAAACAAACCGACTGTGTGCTTTTGCTTAACAACAAAACCACAATGCACTTTGGATCATACTTACTTCAAAGGAATCCTAAAAACACAATGCACTTTCGAACATATCCATTGCAATATTGATATCCAATTTAGTATTCGACATGATATTAGACTTCTAAAGGAAAAAAAATCCATTAAAAGAATACTTATGAGAACATTTGTGCAATGCTCAATAAATAGCATAACAAATGTAGCGTTCTGCCTAAAGACCAATACCTAGAACTTACAAGCACATTCTAAGAAGGGAAAATATAGGTTTTAACTATCAAGTCCCGGGAGTATATTGGAGCCTAGATTTGAAACTAAATACCTACAACACTGAGGTTATAGTCCTACCTTAGCACACAAAATGTTTGGGTTATAAACATTGTTCATAAATATAATCACATTGTTCATCATCAATGAATTTTTGAAAAGAGATTCTAACATGCTATATATTTGATTATGCTAGATAGTACAAAATCATGCTACATAAACGTGAGCTATGAAGTTCAAGAACTACCGACTTTCTAGATATGTGTTTCATCTCAAATTTGGTTTGATTGTTTGGTCATGTGGAAAGAAACATGATGTTTACTTGTTGGTTGTTGAAGTTGTACACTTAGATGTAGTGAATGTCAAAATTAAGGTAATTTGGATTCACAACTTGATGGGAGAGCTTGGGTATCCTCATAATGAATAAACTATCGTGTACTATGACAATCATAGTGCAATACAAGTGAATTATAAACCCATTGCACAAAAAAAAATGAAGCATGTTGATATTTGAATGCACATTATCTTATAGACTTTGTACAGAACGATGTGGTAACTCTTGTTCATTGCATTACAAATGGCCAGATTGTTGATATATTTATGAATTCATTCATAGAAGCAAAGTTTATTAAGCTTCAATATATGGCTAACATTAAAATTTAAATAAGTATATTATTTTATTACTAAATAAATTTTCATAATGAAATCATATACTTTTTAATAACATCTAGGTTTATATTCATAAATATAATTTGATACTACCTTATTATAATTTGATCACTTCCTCCCAAAAACATTTAGAAATATCTTTTAAATTTCATAATAAATATAAATAATAAACCTTCAATATAAATTATTTTTAACTTTAAAACAAATTATTATAATTTGATCACTTGCTCCCAAACACATTTAGAAATATCTTTTAAATTTCATAATAAATATAAATAATAATCTCTCATTATAAATCCTTTTTAACTTTAAAATAAATTTAAAAGTTAAAGGGTGTGAAAAAAGTCACAAACAACTACATTGATGACTTTCTCAGCTTTGATAATGTTGGCCTTTACTAAAAAGATTCATCGAAACATTACATATGGGACAATTTTTCAAATACATCCTTTTTAATTTTAAAATAAATTTAAAAGTTAATGTGTGTGAAAACGGTCACAAACAACTACACTGATGACTCTCTAAGCTTTATTCATAAAAACATTACATATAGGACATCTTTCAAATACATATGTTAACACCCAAAATGACCCCCTAGGTTGTGGGAGAGGGCAAACTGGGGTAACCACTAACCAATATTTAGACTTAAGCTACTGACCCAGCTTAGTCTGAGAGGGCTCTCTCTACAGCTCTATGAAAGACTGGAATAATCAAAGTTGTCAACAATGAAAACATGCACCAGCATTCATCATTCAAGATATTCAATTACAACAATACAGAAGATCAGATTTCTGTTGGAAACAAAGTGGTTTAAATGTAGCTTGGCTGAAACGTATGAATCTTTATTTGGGCAATGGAGTCACATTCAAACAAAATCTGAAAATTGATTTACAAATGCTTCACAAATGCATTAACACAGGGGTGAGGTAGTAAACAACTCGTAGTCAAAGTGATTTTAATTGGTGAAACAGAAGAGAAAGAAACAATCCATTGTCATAAGGCATACAATGATGAATCCTATATCAATTTTAGCAGAAAAGTAATGGTGGAATACTTGAAAAAAGATTAGTAGAGCATAATTTCTATGAATTTTACTTAACTATCACACTGCACCAAGCATGAAAGAATGTTACAGACTGGAATTAACAATGATAGATACACAATTCACATGGAAAAAGAAGGAACAGACTACAAGACCAGTTACACAAGAATCATTGAGAAAACATTGGCTCAGCTCTGCAAACTTTATTCAGAATAGCTCAAAAGCCTCTTAAAGAAAAATACACCAAATTTCTCATAAGAGTTTTCAACAATAATTTTCAACCCTTTATCATTCTATTACATCGCATATATATAGATGCTGGGAGCCCCTTGCTCGACTCGCCTAATACCAAAAATAGTTATATCTGAATGACACCTCATTGACCCAAAAAATCAGGAATATTACATACGTGTCACGTTCTAATCAGACTAATTAAGACAAGGAACGGAATATCATAGATAGAGGGCCATCTTAACCCTGGCTTCGCAAATGACCTTGCGAGTCAAAGAAATCTTCCACTTTCAATGAGCTATCAGTCTGCGATGCGTCACCTGGGAGGATAGGCGCCGCTTCTTCAGTAGATATTACAAAATCGTGAACCATTTCTGTATCCAGTTGGCCGCCTCGCTTGATTTCGAGGGTCTCCTTCTTCCTCCGTCGTCGAAATCCTTTGGACACTTGTCGTCTATTAGGATCCTCGTCTTCGTTGGCAGAGCTAGATTCTATGGGGTCAAATACCATAAGAGATGGAGGAGTAAGATTTTCCTCCACCTCAGCCCATGTTTTTTCTGGCATGAACACCACTCTGGACTCGTGCTTTTTCTCCATGAGCCAATCCCAACATAAAAGATGCTCGAACCGTCAGGTGCACCATCTTTCCCATATACCAACTTCGGACAAGGGACGTGAAAACCATATCCATAACTGCTGTGATGATGACAACGGCTACATGTGGCTATAATTTCCATGATAACTCGATCGAACTCCTCAATCAAGTAACCATGATGCCCAAGGTCTGAGATGACCTTCAGCATGCTCAGCAAAGCTTTCCCAGATAGACGACGTAGCCAATGATGATACAGAGGTACCTTCCATCATACCGGTAATCATGTGGGACAATAGTCAGAGGCCCCTTTGCCAGTCTATCCTTCTGACATCCCTCATGTGACAATACTTTACCTTACGTTTCTCGCACACTTCGAAAGATGTGGGTCACCTCATCTTCGGAACCAATTGGGTCACATGTCATGTTGCAAGAGTGACCTTCATCATTGCTGACTGAGATTATGACCTACCTCATTCACCGGTGCCGGTAATTTTTTCCCGTCATGCCATGTTGTTCCGTCCCGTGTCATACTACTATGCCTCATCTTCCCCTCTCATGCTGAAAGTCGTGGATCACATTACTTCCACCACCTCTCGAGCCATCCGCTAATTCACACAAGTGAATTTTCTTTTTACCCTCATTGTCGGCTTCTCCAGCCTTTACACGTCTACCAACCTCCCGATCATAAGCATCCAACACCTTTAGGATGCTTATAAATCCTTGAGAACTTCTGCCCTCTTCCTAGTATGGCTGGGGTTGACGTCTTCTTCACCTACTTGTTTCAATCTCCCCCCTTTACCTGGAGCCTAGGCCTGAAGTCACTAGTACCAGGGGAAACTGTCACCCGTGGGTGGATACCTTTGGTCAGAAACTCTCCCATATCGGGGCTTGGTATTGAACCACCTTCGCCTTCGGACAGACCAAAAATTACTTTGGACACTCAATAGGTCGTGGGAACTATCCCCAATGTCCAGGTCAGGCCTGGGGCGGGCGGTACAAAAGGCCCAATGACCTTTGGACGGACTTTGGCGAAACAAGCCAACCACTGTCATTGTTGGGGAGACCTCCAGGCTCAAGAGGCTGAGGTCCCGAAGGATAGCTTCCTCGCAGGCCAGTCTGGCCTGGGCCGAATATGATACAGAATCTCTGGGGCCCTCCATGTTTGGACGCGACTACAAGACCTTCACACCTCAGCTGAACTGCTTGGCGACCCGCCACCAAGATTCTATACCGGGGCTAGAACCTCATTCTCTAGAAAAAACTCCTTCTGCTCAGACAGGTCACAGAAAAATAAAAATGTAAATTTTGACGAGCGCTCTCACATATATAACCACGCCTCCATAACGTCCGACTTTCTTAGCTAACTGTCCCTTAATCTCAACCTTTGATCTCCCACGTGCTTTTTTTCCTTCATCGGATCTGGACCCTCTTTACCCAGTGATTTGACAACCCACTTATTTCTGCCATCGGATCATCTTACCAACTCTCATCTGGGCTGTTCATCTTATTGGCATGCACCTACAAGGTAGCATCGCATGTGCCCTAAAAAGCTTCTCCTATATCACCCTTTCTTCATGCGACATGTTGTGGAGCTGACACCTGTCTGGCGGGACCCGGTCCATCACATCTACCCTGCCGCTATTCATCGTGCATCTTCTGGATGCGACGATCCTCCAGGACCGTCGATCTATATAGGGACAATCTCATCCATTTACTTAGTCACATTGCATTCATTACTGCGGGACCCTTGGCCTTGACCATAGGCTACCACTCTGCCTTTTATGAATCATCCACGTGTCCGAACACTTTCCTTTCCATCTTGGCACCATCGCAATGCTATAAAAATGATACCGCTCATTTCTTATAGTCTTTGCGATGTTCCCTCCAGCTGCCATCTGTCCAACGGGAAAGTCCCATCGCATTCACTTATCCCTTCTCTTCCTTGCAGTTTGGCCATGCGATCATCAACGGAAGCCGTTGATCTTGAGCTTACGTTTGATAGATGGTGCCTATCCGCTTGGTATTTAGCCTCCCTGTATATTTATAAGCAGACTGTAGGACTTAGGGACTTTTAGCCTTATCATTTGATTTCCTTTGTATATTAATGCCCACACTTAAAAATAATTCCATTTTTCATTGTGCTAGGTCTTCCTAGACCTCTTTCTTTCTCGTTCTAGCTCCTATCCATCGAGGATGTGGAGTGCTCCAGGCTTCCATCAGGTAGTCGTTTCACCTTCCACCTTTCACATTCAGTAATTTTCTGCAAAAATTAAATAGGTGCTAACAACTGGCTCCAACCAGGGATGTTATCCTCCCAATGAGGTAGCAAAGAACTTCGTAGACTAAGTGCCTGATCCATTGGGCCAAGTTTCCAAACCTTGACCACTGTAAGCAGCACCCTGTAGTCGGCCCTTCATCCAAAAGCTGCAACTGAAAAGTCGGAGCTGAAAAGGATATTGAAACTTTCTGAAAAATGCTGAACACAAACTGCTAACTGAAATAAATGCAAATGCTTGACCTGCAAGCTTATTTATATAAAAATGTTCCTACTATACTTGTTGGGCATAAAGAGCAACTCAGGTGATCTCGCACTTCCAATGAAGCCAATCAAGCAGATGGTTCTTTGACTGAATTTTCCATTAAAGTCCTCCAGCCGCGAGAGAAAACCCAACAAATGATAGCTCCAACTGTAAATATTCTTTAATCCCTGTCTCCTTGAACAATATAAACCCTATCGTCTCCGACGATTCCAAGAAACTAGCAAAAGGGTCTTCCAGAAAATGAATAACTCCTATTTCTTTAGGACCAGTCATGAGAGTTCCTGTAACAGGTTCTTCCTGACCATCCTCATGTTCTTCTGGATCATAGGACAACCGGTACAGCTGAAAAAAACTCTCATCCCGGTTAGGAGAAAGGATACGAAAGTCATTGCCACTTTCATTCGAAACCTCAGCGCTTAGAGATTGATTTTGTCCGTCGAATGCAGCAGAAACAGCCTCAACCGTTTCGCTAAAATCAAGTGAAATGGACTCCCTTTGATAAAATTCTGCTTCTTGGGGGTGACTACACGCTCGTCCCTTCTCTCTATTATCAATCTCAAAGAAATTTATAGAGCTTTCCATCTTAAGTCTTTGTTTTTTATTAGAAGCCCTGATCTTTTGCTTGATCAATTCAAATGAAGAATAACAGAAGGGTAAACTATCACTTTCAACAGATTTGTTTTTAGGCGTTTGATCGTAGATAGTGATCAAATTTTCTTCACTAGTTACCCCAGGACTTGCATAGTTTTCGACTGGTACAACATTCAAGTAGCCTCTTTCATACTCACCATACTCATCATACTTAGGTGGGCCGAAACTTTCTTCAAAACCGTCCCTAACAAGAATTTCAGCACGCTGATTGTGATTCATGTAAAACAAAGTAGAATTACCTTCTTCTAGCACATCATTGGGCTGGTCATCTCCCTGTTCATTATGGGAAATATCAGAACTCAAGGTTAGTCCACCCCGTTCATGCCTCTCTTTGAATCTTGTCTCCTCTTCAATTCCTTCATCATCAATTTGGCCTGATAATTTTCCAAACATCCTCAGATTGTCTTCAACCTCCAAAGCGTCGATGAACATATGCTGCAAATTAGGGGACCTTCTTTCCAACAGGAGCAAAGATAAATCAGGAGGAAAAATAGATGCATAGTGTAGCTTAGTAGCATTCTCTAGGGGCTGAATTTCCCTTGGCATATCATAATAGAGTCTTGAATACCTTCTGTTAAAGCTGAACATGGCTTCTCCTTCTTGCATTCTCATGGAGTAAAGTTCTGAAAGAATTAGGTCCCATGACCGTCTCTTACCCCAAAACTCCAAGAAAACATCAGAAAACCCTTGCCAGGTATCTATAGATCCAGGATGCAAATGGCTAAACCATTGCTTCACATCTACTTGGAAAGATTGGGCGAAAACCCTCATACAAACATCATCATGCTCCACTTTGAAAAGATCCAAAAAAGTTCAAAGTCCTGGAGATGTTTCTCAGTAGTGAGGCTCTCGGTCTCTCCATCAAATCTAGGAAGGTACCTATGGTATTTGGGAGGATAGTCATGAAGAACAGGGGGTAGTTTCAAAGGGGCATATCTCAGCTGAGATCTGGCAGGAAAAGGAATATGTACAGGGAGAGCCTCCTCAGCCTCATTCTCCTGGGATTCGCAAAGCTAGGTATGGATCTTACAAGGTTCAGAAGAAGAGATGGGGTCAGCTCTAGGGGTGAAAGGAATATATACATTTGTAAGGTACAGAGAGGGATATACAAAGGCGGGTCTCTCTTGCCCTAGAGCTCTTCAGTGAAACAAAATTTTCTTTATATATATACATAAACGTAAAAGGAGACCGATACAGAAGAACAAGATTTCTTTGAATAGATTGATGTTTTGATACCTGAATCTTGATTCTTCCATGTCTAAGGCAGATGCATTCGTTCCCTAGTGGAGTCATCATGAAAATCTTTCAATATCTCAATTCTGATAAAAGATCACAGATCTCCCCAGTGGGGTCACCTTCGTACTGAAATTTCTCTTGAGTGGAGTCACTAGGTGAATGGTACAACCTTCTTGATGTCTGACTACTGTTCACCATCAGTATTTCAGATCTGAAACCTTTGTCGTTCTTCCAGGGACGATGGGACAAATTTACTGTCCTCGGCAACGGTGCCAATTTGTTAACACCCAAAATGACCCCCTAGGTTGTGGGAGAGGGAAAACTGGGGTAACCACTAACCAATCTTTAGACTTAAGCTACTGACCCAGCTTAGTCTGAGAGGGCTCTCTCTACAGCTCTATGAAAGACTGGAATAATCAAAGTTGTCAACAATGAAAACATGCACCAGCATTCATCATTAAAGATATTCAATTATAACAATACAGAAGATCAAGTTTCTGCTGGAAACAAAGTGGTTTAAATGTAGCTTGGCTGAAACGTATGAATCTTTATTTGGGAAATGGAGTCACATTCAAACAAACTCTGAAAATTCATTTACAAATGCTTCACAAATGCATTAACACATGGGCGAGGTAGTAAATAGCTCGTAGTCAAAGTGATTTTAATTGGTGAAACAGAAGAAAAAGAAACAATCCATTGACATAAGGCATACAATGATGAATCCTATATCAATTTTAACAGAAAAGTAATGGTGGAATACTTGGAAAAAGATAATTAGAGCATAATTTCTATGAATTCTACTTAACTATCGCTCTCTCTATAGCTCTATGAAAGACTGGAATAATCAAAGTTGTCAACAATGAAAACATGCACCAGCATTCATCATTAAAGATATTCAATTATAACAATACAGAAGATTAGATTTCTGTTGGAAACAAAGTGGTTTAAATGTAGCTTGGCTGAAACGTATGAATCTTTATTTGGGCAATGGAGTCACATTCAAACAAACTATGAAAATTGATTTACAAATGCTTCACAAATGCATTAACACAGGGGTGAGGTAGTAAACATCTCATAGTCAAAGTGATTTTAATTGGTGAAATAGAAGAGAAAGAAACAATCCATTGACATAAGGCATACAATGATGAATCCTATATCAATTTTAGCAGAAAAGTAATGGTGGAATACTTGGAAAAAGATTAGTAGAGCATAATTTCTATGAATTCTACTTAACTATCACACTGCACCAAGTATGAAAGAATGTTACAGACTGGAATTAACAATGAGAGATACACAATTCACATGGAAAAAGAAGGAACAAACTACAAGACCAGTTACACAAAAATCCCTAAGAAAACATTGGCTCAACTCTGCAAACTTTATTCAGAATAGCTCAAAATCCTCTTAAAGAACAATACACCAAATTTCTCATAAGAGTTTTCAACAATAATTTTCAACCCTTTATCATTCTATTACATTGCATATATATAGATGCGGGGAGCCCCTTGCTCGACTCGCCTAATACCAAAAATAGTTATATCTGAATGACACCTCATTGACCCAAAAAATCAGGAATATTACATAGGTGTCATGTTCTAAACATACTGATTAAGACAAGGAACGGAATATCATAGACAGAGAGCCATCTTAACCCTGGGTTCGCAAATGACCTTGTGAGTCAAAGAAATCTTCCACTTTTAATGAGCTGTCAGTCTGCGATGCGTCATCCAGGAGGATAGGTTCCGCTTCTTCAGTAGATATTACAAAATTGTGAACCATTTTTGTATCTAGTTGGCAGCCTCGCTTGATTTCGAGGGTCTCCTTCTTCCTCTGTCGTCGGATTCCTTTGGACACTTGTCGTCTATCAGGCTCCTCATCTTTGCTGGTAGAGTTGGATTCTATGAGGTCAAATACCATAAGAGATGGAGGAGTAAACTTTTCCTCCACCTCAACCCAGGTTTGCTCTGGCATGAACACCACTTTGGACTCGTGCCTTTTCTCCATGAGCCAATCCCAACAGAAAAGATGCTCGAACCGCCATTTGCACCATCTTTCCCATATATCAACTTCGGATAAGGGACGTGAAAACCATATCCATAACTGCTGTGATGATGACAGCGGCTACATGTGGCTATAATTGCCATGATAACTCGATCGAACTCCTCAATCAAGTAACCATGATGCCCAAGGTATGAGATGACCTTCAACATGCTCAACAAAGCTTTCCCATATAGACAGCGTAGCCAATGATGATGCAGAGGTACCTTTCATCATACCGGTAATCATCTGGGATAACAGTCAGAGGCCCCTTTGCCAGTCTATCCTTCTGACATCCCTCATGTGACAATACTTTACATCATGTTTCTCGCACACTTTGAAAGATGTGGGTCACATCATCTTCGAAACCAATTGGGTCACATGTCATGCTGCACGAGTGACCTTTCTTCATCATTGTTGACCGAGATTATGACCTACCTCATTCACCAATGCCGGTAAGTTTTTCCCGTCATGCCATGCTTTTTCATCCCGTGTCATAATACTATGCCTCATCTTCCCCTCTCATGCTGAAAGTCGTGGATCGCATTACTTCCATCACCTCTCTAGCCATCCGCTAATCCGCACAAGTGACTTTTCTTTTTACCCTCATTATCGGCTTCTCCAGCCTTTACACATCTACCAACCTCCCAATCATAAGCATCCAACACCTTTAGGATGCTTATAACGCCTTGAGAACTTCCGCCCTCTTCCTAGTATGGTTGGGGTCGACGTCTTCTTCACGTACTTGTTTCAATCTCCCCTCTTTACCTGGAGCCTATGCCTGAAGTCACTAGTACCAGGGGAAACTATCACCCGTGGGTGGATACCTTTGGTCAGAAACTCTCCCATATCAGGGCTTGGTATTGACCCACCTTCTCCTTCGGGCAGACCAACAATTACTTTGGATGATCAACAGGCCATAGGAACTATCCCCAATTTTCAGGTCAGGCCCGAGGCGGGTGGTTAAAAAGGCCCAACGACCTTTGGACGGACTTTGGCGAAACAAGGAAACCAGTGTCATTGCTGGGGATACCTCCAGGCTCAAGAGGCCGAGGTCCTGAAGGATAGCTTCCTCGCAGGTCAGTTTGGCCTGGGCCGAACATGATACAGGATCTCCAGGGCCCTCCATGTTTGGACGCGACTGCAAGACCTTCACGCCTCGGCTGAACTGCTTGGTGACCCTCCACCAAGCTTCTGTACCGGGGCTAGAACCTCATTCTCTAGAAAAAAACCCCTTCTGCTCAGATAGGTCACAGAAAAATAAAAATGTAAATTTTGACGGGCGCTCTCACATATATAACCGCGCCTCCATAACCTCTGAATTTCTTAGCTGACTATCCCTTAATCTCAACCTTTGATCTCCCACGTACTTGTTTTCCTTCGTAGGATCTTGCCCCTCTTTACCGAGTGATTTGACAACCCACTTATTTTCGCCATCGGATCATCTTACCAACTCTCATCTGGGTTGTTCATCTTATTTGCATGCACCTACAGGGTAGCATCGCATGTGCCCTAAAAATCTTCTCCTATATCACCCTTTCTTCATGTGACACGCTATGGAGCTGACACCTGTCTGGCGGGACCCGGTCCATCGCATCTACCCTGCCGCTATTCAACGTGCATCTTCTGGATGCGACGATCCTCCAGGACCATCGATCTATCTAGGGACAATCTCATATGTTTACTTAGTCACATTGCATTCATTACTGCGGAACCCTTGGCCTTGACCATAGGCTACCACTCTGCCTTTTTTGAATCATCCATGTGTCCGAACACTTTCCTTTCTATCTTGGCACCATCGCAATGCTATAAAAATGATACTGCTCATTTCTTATAGTCTTTGCAATGTTCCCTCTGGCTGCCATCTGTCCAACGGGAAAGGCCCATCGCATCCGCTTATCCCTTCTCTTCCTTGCAGTTTGGCCATGTGATCTTCAATGGAAGCCGTTGATCTTGAGCTTGCGTTCGATAGACGGTGCCTATTCACTTGGTATTTAGCCTCCTCGTATATTTATAAGCAGACTTTAGGACTTAGGGACTTTTATCCTTATCATTTGATTTCCTTTGTATATTAATGCCCACACTTAAAAATAATTCCATTTTTCATTGTGCTAGGTCTTCCTAGACCTCTTCCTTTCTCCTTCTAGCTCCTGGCCATTGGGGATGTGGAGTGCTCCAGGCTTCCATCAGGTATTTGTTCCACTTTCCACCTTTCACATTCAGTAATTTTCTGCAAAAATTAAATACGTGCTAACAACATCCATTCTCTCGTCACTTCACATTTATCAAGAATTAAACAAACATGTTAATAATGTAATTCCAAACCAACTTACAATCTAATTATGCCAACTGCTAAAGCTTTTGCTATTTTTAATGTAAAAACTCTCGTCACTTCACATTTATCAAGAATTAAACAAACATGCTAATAATCTAATTCCAAACCAACTAACAATCTAATTATGTCAACCGCTAAAGCTTTTGCTATTTTTTAATGTAAAAAGTGAGCAATCTTGTGATATTTTTGTGTCGGGTAAAGATAAAGGTTTTTTTTTGGATTTTTGGTTATAAAGGGTATGTGGTTTTATATTTTTCAGCATTGTACTATGTAACTATGCACTTAAAGAAACCATCTAAGTTATTGTGTTATGTAACATTTAAAAACATGTCTCATATATATGTGTGTGTGAGAGAGAAATTATGGTGGAGTTATTGTACTATGTATTTATGCATTTAAAGATGTGTTTCATATTTTTTTATTTGTAAGCTAGTGTCCACTAGTAGTAGGTAACCTAATACAAGAAGTGTCTTAACAATGCATTTAAAGATGTGTTTCATATTTTTTTATTTGTAAGCTAGTGTCCACTAGTAATAGGTCACTTAATACAAGAAGTGCCTTAACAATATACCCATTCACTATCTATTCTACATTCTACACTCCATCTCTAATGCCTTTCATATTCTTAATAAACTATAGAAAGTGATTTTTTTAGATATATATATATATATATAGACAAAATAATGTAATTATATCAAACATACACAATTAATAATCTTAAATATTATAAATATTTTAATATTTAAAAATATATATGTGCTTTAAAAAAACTTACACTTAAATCTATGTTATATATAAAACAACAATTAATCTATGTTATATGTAATCACTAACAAAAAAATATGCAATGTAATGACTAACACTAAAACTTACAATTTATACTATTTAATCTAAAATTAATTAATAGTGGTAACTTGTAGTAATATAATAAATCAATTTTATTTTTAAATTATATAAAAAAATTTAAAGATTAAGATGGTGCATTAAGCCAATTTCATTGATAAATAATCAATTTCTTCTATGTAAATAATAAACTCACACCAAAAGTTCATTTATGTTATCTTAAAACCACTATCCATGTAAACACAAGATAAACCTTATAATTAAGGAAGCAATAAGTTATCATCTATCTCACATTATTTTTAACAAAATGTGATATTTATTTAGACATGAAATATCACATATAAACCTATTAGCGATGCACATGAGAAACACTTATTTTTTTAGTCCATGCCGTAGGCATAGATTATATGTTCCGATTTTTAGTATTAATTCGCTTTGTACAAAAATATTTCTAAAAATTTCCTATAGTTTATCCAATGTTGAAATAATTTACGTATTTATTTGTATTTATTTAATAAAATATTTTAATAAGTGTGTAAGTCTAATTAGTGGAAAGTGCTTGACAAGACAATTTTCCTCATTGACAAAAATTAAGTAAAAATGAAAATAAAATAAAAATAGAATGACTTTGAAATTGCAAATGTTAAAATATAAATATTTTGTTTATAGTGGATAGCAGTTAAGCATAATGACATACGCATTGGTTGAGAGTGCCATAGTAATATTTCTGACGGAAGTAAATGCTTGCACTTCTAGGTTAACTCATGACAAGTTTAGCGTGGGCTGCATTGGTTGAGAATGCCATAGTAATATTTCTGACGGAAGTAAATGCTTGCACTTCTAGATTAACTCATGACAAGTTTAGCGTGGGCTGACACAGGCTGTGGGTTGAGAGGTTGTCATTTCAATTAAAACCTTAGTGCTGGAGTTTCAGGTGAGAAAGGCTGTATTAAGGTTGTATTAATATTACCAACATAAATCAATGTTTTCAAAAAAATAATAATAAACATTTTATAGTTCTTTTTATTAATTTTAATAAATTAATAATTTTAAATTCAATTTATTTTAACTTTGGAAGACCATATATTAATGATAAGGCAAGTTTTATCATTAAAGTTTGAGATATAATAATAAAAATATTCAAATTACAAATTAAAATATAAAATAAAGGTTATAAACTTTAAAAAGACTGTGCCAGGCTTTATGAGGATGCACCAAGATTTGGAACGCTAAACCTAAGAAATCGGTTTCTTATAGCACGAGATATAATAATAAAAATATTCAAATTACAAATTAAAATATAAAATAAAGGTTATAAACTTTAAAAAGACTGTTCCAAGCGTTGTGAGGAAGCACCAGGCTTTAGAACGCTAAACCTAAAAAAACCGGTTTCTTATAGCACTGGATTTTAATGGTTGGAGGTTATGGGTGCAGACCATCTGTCACTTCGTAACCACGTTTTGATATGTAAGTGTCATTGACATGTGGCTTAATCCTAAGGTTTAGACTGCCGTTCATCTTCGGAGGTGTGAGTTTTACCCTAGCTGTTCTTCTAGTTCATTGGGAGTGAAAACAATGGTAAAACCCCCTCCTGCGATGAGAATTTGACTTTCCGTTTTCACCCTTGTCTGGGCCTCGTTCAGAGAAAAATGTTCGAACACTTTGGAATTCAATGCCTCAGTTATAGAGGTTGTAACCAAATATCCTCGTCCATATTTTTGATAGATCTCTTGCTGGAAGAGACTTCGATGGGGTTAGTTTCATGTATTTCGCTGAGAAACTCAAGGAGCAATCCCAAATAGATAGATGTGTCGTCTAATATTCTTGGTATTCCATGTCTTCTGAAGGTAGCAGCTGCACAACAAGTTTGTTCTTAGAGTTCTCATCTTAGATTTATGAATCTATTCATTTAGCTGCGACTTCCACATAGATTTATTTCCAGTCATTGATAAATCTCTTATATATTTCTATAAAATGGAACTGCAGTTGCATCAGACAAGTTTAATGGTGTACCATATGGTCCTGGAAGCACCTGACATGGGCTCAGAAACCCGAACCGATGGAGTGCCTGCTTGTTTACAACTTAATAGAGAGTCTAGTTTAGATTCTGAATTAAACCTGCTTTCAGCACCTTCTGGTCACCCAGCAACAGTTCCATAATCCAATACACAGGTAGTCTTACCGCAGATGGTTTGCAGCTATTTATTTTTGAACTTATGCTTTCTAGTTTTCAACTATTTTAACTATCTACCCTTAACAGAACATGCTGGAAAACTATATTTAAATTTTTAGAACAAAAACAAATATTTAAATACAAGTGATTACTTCAAACATAATGAAAAGAGTAAGCTCCTTCGAAAATGTGAAACTTATAATTAAATGAAAAAAGATAATATAGCAATGAAAAGAGTAAGCTCCTTCAAAAATGTGAAACTTATAATAAAATGAATAAAGATAATATAGCATAAATTGGGAAAAGAACATGCTCTAAACAAATGGCTCAAAAACCAAAGCTTGCCATTAAAAACACCTGAATGAGAATTTATATAGTGCACATAAAAAATTTATACAGTGCGCTAGAAAAGGATTGCCTAAAAGAAAGTTAATTTACCTCATAATTACACTTAAAGTCCCTTGAAACCTATGCTTTCTATTTAGCTAACACACGTCATTTTTTTGCATTGTCTACAGTTCTCCTCTCTGGGATTTTGCTATGGTTAGTGCCAATGTGTATATTAAGTCACCACTTTATCTCTCGGCTCGATTTTTGGTTTTGTTTCGGCTTCTATCTAGTCAATGTTGTTTCTTTGTTGATTCAGATGAATTTATGTGTGACTAGAATTGTATGGATTGTTTTGGCTCTCTTTTGTTCCCTTGAGTGCAAGTTTGTGGATATCGTGAGGTGTAAATTGTTAAATTAATGATTAAGGTTAATGATCTTGGAAAATTGTGGATATCTGTGAGGTGTAAGCTGTTAAATTAATTATTAAGATTAGCTTGGAAAGTTGTTTGAGTGACTTCTTGAGACTCGTTGCCATTCCATCATTTAATTGTCCATAAAACAAGCAAAGTTAAACATACATAACGATCACTATTATATTATATTTTATTACATTGATTTTTTAAGTGATCTTAATTCACCATAAAAACAAGGTTTGACCCCTTTCGTGTATAGGAATTGTTTTTGAAAGACCCCTTTTGATTTTAGTGGAACCGGGGCTTTCTTTTTTAGACTCTTTGGCTCCCTGTAATGTGATAATGTGGTAGAGCGATTATCATGGTGATGCAAAAGAGAGTTGATATAGATGGAAGCCGCAGAGAGCACGCTCCTGGACTTTGTGGAGAAAATGAGGGCATGGATTCCTCGCAGAGCCGATCCATCGAACATCTCCAGGGACTTTTGGATGCCTGATCATAGCTGCAGTGTTTGTTATGAATGTGATCGGTAGTTCACGCTATTGAACCAGCGACCCCATTGCCGAATATGCGGTCGAGTGTTTTTCAGGAAGTGCACACAGAACACAATTCTGGTATCTGGCGATGGTCGAAGGAATGGAAATGGTTAAGACGGGGAGAGGATCAAGGTCTGTAATTTTTGTTTCAATCTTTGGAAACAGGAGATAGCTTCTTAGTGTAATGGGATGCAATTTCCTCCTACACCACCACCGTAGGATATCTGTCCTTCTCCTTCTGTTGTGAGTTTGGATAGTAACAGTAGCAGCACGGTGTATCTGACTGGGCCATATTAGCATATTAGTTCTAACTCTGCTACTAAGTCACCTCAAGACAATGGTTTCGAGCCGCTTCCGGGGAGAAAGCAGGAGGATATTTTACATTGAGAAAGGAACAACAATGCTTTTTCATCTGTTGAAGGGGTCTTTCTCCAAGTCTTCTTGCCTATTGTGTTAGTAGGTGCTGTCAATTGTCTTAAGAATGTTTCTTTTTTGATTAACTGTATGTTGATTAACTATATGTTGACTCTTTGGGTTCATTAATGGTTCAACCTATCTGTTAAGCTTTGCCCATGACAGGAATGTTTTTTGTTCTCCTTATTTTGTTCAAATGGCCCTGAGAATGTGCGCTAGATAGAACACATGAATTAATTATTTGTGTATCTCAAAGTTAATGCCTAGACTCACTTTAGTTGTTTAAGTTATGTAGGAGTGGCGACGAAGGGGATGAATATGGTAAAGATGTAGAGGATGCTCAGGAAGGGCTTTTGAGCTCGATACGCCTGCTCCTCCTTATGCTCACGTTTCTGTTGCTTTGGTTGGAAGATGTGAGGAGGAGATGAAGGGAAGAGTGACCAGCTGCTGGCCCAATTTGTTGATAGCTTGGGATTACCTTTTGACACAGATAGGAAGACGAAAATAATTGCTTGGATCACCTTTCCTGCTAATAAATTAGCTATTGAATAATTACATAAAATATAAATCTTGATTCGCTACATTTCCGACCTTCAAGTATATTCATGTAGTTTGTTGCCTTGCTAATATCTTTTAAATGGGAGAAGACTTCACCCGGGCATGGTAGTTTGTTGCCTTGCTAAGATCTTTTTAATGGGAGAGGGCATGGTAGTTTGCTGCCTGTTAATTTTTTTTCAAGCAATCGTTTGCTTAAACAATTTCAAATTTTTTTTGGTGTTTTAATTGCAATGTGACCTTTCTAATGGTTTGAAATACAGCAAGTTCAAATACTTCAACGCTGAGGCAAGGCGTTGCAAGTTCAAATGCAGCAACTTCCCCAGGGGTTTTAAGTTCAATGCCTTGGTTAGCTGGTTTTGAAAGGAGGAATGTTTCTTGGAGCACAGAACTCTGAAAAGCAAGGATACATGAATCTTTGTAACTTAAAGAATCTGTCTTTATTGTTGTACATCTCAGCAGAGAATGAAGGAAGATTGTGTAAAGAGCATGTATTCTGTATGAAACTTGTCTCTAATGTTTAGCCATATTTGGATGTACAAAGTGGGGTACAACGCTGCTCTTGTACCAAACAACACAGATTTGTATGTTCTAGTTCATAGCCCTTTTATTGTTTCTTCCCTTCACAGCTGCTCGGCAGACGATGATCATTGCACAAGTCACTCGTTTGTGATATTTCACTCTTGGTTAAAAATAGATATTGATAGGATGGACATTGATTAATTTCTGGATTTGATACTAAGCTTTAGAATATTCAATGCCCAAATGAAATAACCTCTTCTCAATTATAGTTGTGTTAACAGCATGTAACAGTTGCTCTGCCGATGACCTTATCTTTGATCATTGCATGAGCCACTCTTAAATAATTATTGATAGGACGAACATTGATTTATTTTTAGATTGGGGACTTAAGTTTCAGAATATTCAATGCCCAAATGAATAACCTCTTCTCAATTATGGTTGTGTTGCAGCACAACTTGGCTAAGATTTCCCACGATATTCTATGTCTCTGTTTTGTTGCACTTCTCAGGATATACAAATTGAATTGTGAGCT
The DNA here is from genome assembly GCA_027924585.1 of Larix kaempferi. Lineage (NCBI taxonomy): Eukaryota > Viridiplantae > Streptophyta > Pinopsida > Pinales > Pinaceae > Larix > Larix kaempferi. Next base: position 8,612,408 of record BSBM01000071.1, read on the forward strand.
TCTTTGCTGGTTCAATTCAAGTTGTTTCACACTAATGTTTTCAATCATTTGTGAATGGTATGTAATTATTAGGGGTTTCCATCAACAACCAGAGTTGTGTCTTAGTTTTATTTTATTTTTTTAACCATATGAGGGATTGTTTGATTGTAATCTGGAGTTTGCTTTGCATTTGTCATGTAGTTATCCATGTGTTTGTCAATTGTCACGAAGCTATCATCATGATGATGAGCCTCAGATCAGGGCTCGAAATAGTGACAAAGACTTGGATAGCTCTGTGACAATTACAGCAGGGAAACTCAAGATTACAATCAAACAATTACTACCTGTGAATTCTCAGCTGATACCATACGAGGGATGTTTAGACAAATACTATACCTGTATTGATTATTACAGCTAGGTATCCAGTCTTTGTTGTGCCAAGTGAGCTCAAGGCTTCATGCTCTCTGCACCCAACTGCTTTGAAGTCCATGGTTCTCAAAATATTTGTGAACGTAGAGGTTTCTTATGTTACCTATTTAGAATGTTATTATTTTAGATATTAGTTTTTGTGCCCTACAACTGAATGGGTTTCTCCTGTAGATCATATTCATCTTTGGGGTTCCTAGTTTTCTGTTAGTGATCTTGTATGTACAAGTTTGATATTACTGGTCTCTTTGTAGATGGTTTTGTCTCAGTCCAAATTTTGTTGTAAATGACTTGATCTTTAAATGTCTTTCATTAATTTCTTCCACTTTATATTCTGAATATGTTCTGGAGGCATTATGAGTGGTTGTTGCTTCTAGATTTAAGATATACAATTTTGAATGACACTTGATATACAATTTTATGTCTATTTTCCTATCTTCAGCTTGACTACATAATGCCTTGTTCTGCTAATTGCCCATTTAATTCTTCACTTTGTTTCATTAGTTTAAACACTGTAAAATGAATTTATGGCATATAATGGGAAGATATGATCCATAGCTTAACTATTCATTTTCATATTCCATCTAAATTTACAGTTTTACACCATTGATTTCAAGTTGTCAGTGTTTAGATACTTCCTGCTACGGAAATGTCCTTTTTTGCGTTCTTGTAGAATAATTTTGTTGCTTTGCATCATGTTTGGTTGCATGGGATTTCAATTTTCTATTTTAGGAATATAGTTAAATACGTTGTTTTTAGTTTACTCTTTTTGTAAGGGGGACAATCATGCTTTTAAGATGGATGACATCCTTATTCCTCTGTGGTTTACAATTCTTCATGTTTAAGTGGTCGATTTTCAAGGGCAAACCATTAATAATGTAAATTAGGATTTTTATCTCAGGTAGTTTTGTTTTCCAATTCTTTGACAAGAGCATGTCTGTTTGAATCTTTACTGTGGCAGAGCCCCATTAGAATCCTTGTCTACAATACAATGTGAATAGTATGTCAATATGGTGAAATGATTGTTGCACTGCCATCTACACGTTGCAATACCATATTGTCTCAAAATAAGTTCCATTGAATACTTTGTCTAATTTTCTAAAGGCAGGGACTATGCTGCTCGCAGCTCTTGTTTATTTCATCTTAGCAAGTAAGAAAATGGGCAATGGTTATGTTTATGACATTGTTTTTAAAATAATGAAGGATATAATCTTTTAAATTTTAATATATTTTGTATATCATTGTAGTTTGAAAATAAGTAGAGAGGAATGTTGAAAGATATTATAAGCAAAACAAAAGATTAAAGAGAATCAAGGATATAATTTTTTAAAGTTTAAGAGATTGTGTATATCAATGTTGTTGGAAAAGAAGTAAAGAGGAATGTTGAAAGATATTATAAGCATATGGTGAAAGTGAAGTTGAAGTTAAATGCATTGTTATTTCAATTTTGTAAGTAAATTAGTGAAACTTGATTAATCTTTATTTGAGGTAAAATTGTTAGTTATATTAAATTTATTGAAGATTAAACTGTTAATTATTTTTAAAAAGGATTTGAAATATGTTAAAGGAGTGAACAACAGTGAGCATATGGATTGTTTTCTCATGAGCATATATAGGATTAGATCACAACAATACTACAAACCAATACCATGGAATAGAAAATACTATGGGACATCAAAGTGTCCTAGTCAAACTAGCCAACTAATCACTCAACTAATTAATGCACTTATGACCAGTGAGATTACAATTCTTAACATACCTCCTTAATCTCAAGCGGGACAATATTCTCAACACTATCAATGCATAAGTGCTTTCTCTGAAACTCAAATGAAAATGTTCCCAGTGCTTTGGTAAACATATAAGCTAATTGCTCCTTAGAGCCACAAAACAACAAAGTGATCTCTCCAGTATTGACTAACTCGCGAATAAAGTGGTAGCGAGTGTCAATGTGTTTACTCTTTCTATGAAACACATTATATTTGGACAATTGTATGGTAGAACTATTGTCACAATAAATAGGTGTTGGTTCTTTTTCTATGTGTCCCATATCCTTCAAAATTCTTCTCAGCCAAACTACGTGGCATGCTGTTGTAGTTGCTGCTACATATTTTGCTTCTGCAGAAGACATGATGACGCTGGATTGTTTCTGAGAAGCCCATGAGATCAGATTGGTACCCAAATGGAAAGCATAACCAAATGTGCTTTTTCTATCATCAATATTTCCTGTAAAATCACTGTCAGTGTACCTTGTAAGAGTACTTTATGGTGAATGAGAGTACCAAAGTCCATAACAAACTGTGCCTGCAACATATCTCAGAATTATTTTACCAACTTTCCAGTGAGAGTCTTTGGGAGACTACATAAATCTAGAGATCAAACTGACAACATACATCAAATCCGGTGTAGTTGCAGTCAAATACATTAAACTACCTACCAATCTTTTGTAATTTGTAGAGTTCACTGTTGGTTCATCATCATTCTTGCTTAACTTGGTTCTTGTAGCAATGGGGGTTTATGTTGGTTTGCATTTATCCATTCTAAATCTTTGCAAAATGTATGTAGCATACTTATGCTGACATATGAAAATTCCATTTTCACTTTGGTCAACTTCTAGACCAAGGAAGTACTTCATAAGGCCTAGATCAATCATTTCAAACTCATTTTTCATGATTGTCTTAAATTCTTCCAACATCAAATTTCTAGTATAAATCATATCATCAACATAAAGACATACAATCAAAATGTTACCTTGTTGATCTGTTTTGACATACAGAGTGGGCTCATCACTGCTCATGTTGAACTCATTGTTGATGATGTAGGAATCAATCCTACTATACGAAGCTCTGGGAGCTTGTTTTAGACCATATAAGGCATTTTTTAGCTTGCATATTTTGTGTTCTTGACCTTTGATAGAAAATCCAGGTGGTTGGTATACATAGACTTCTTCTTCAAGTATGCCATTGAGAAAGACAAATTTTACATCCATTTGATAAACATGCCATGGATTCTGAGCTGCTATAGCAAGTACAGCTCTGACGGTGTCCATCCTTGCTACTGGAGCAAAGGTTTCATCATAGTCCACACCATATTGTTGAGCAAATCCTTTTGTAACTAATTTGCCTTTGTGCTTCTCTATCTCTGCATTGAGTTTGGTGTCATGGACCCATTTTACTCCAATATTGTCTTTGTCTGATGGGATATCAACAAGATACCGAGTCTGATTCCTTTTTATAGAATCAATTTCTTCATTCATTGCTTGTACCCACTATGCATCTTTTACTGCTTCATCAAAAGATGTTGGCTGACAATAAAACAAAGCATACTGTAGTTGATCATCAATAACATGAGTCTGCTCATATAACTCCCTCAAACTTATGGTTCTCTGGTTATGTGGTGGACTGTCTGTTGATGTTGCTTCTTGCTGCTGCTGTTGTACCTCCAGTCTGGGCATTATGAGTGGTAGATCTGGTGGTATTGGGCTTTCTTTTTGCTGAAGCATTTTGATTGTATATTATTGTTGTTGGAAAATAAGTACAAAGGAATGTTGAACGATATTATAAGCATAGGGTGAAAGTGAAGTTGAAGTTAAATGCATTGCTATTTCAATTTTGTAAATAAATTAGTAAAACTTGATTAATCATTATTTGAGGTAAAATTGTTAGTTATGTTAAATTTATTGAAGATTAAAACTGTTAATTATTTTTAAAAAGGATTTGAAATATACAAAGCTACTTTGTGTAAACCATTGTTGCACTAATTTGTTTACAAGTTATTATAAAAAAAAGTTTACACCTACACATAAAATATTCTAAGAAGGATGTTATGCTATATTAAACATCATAAAAAGAAGAATTAAAGATCACATATAGACAAAACTCAGGTTTGAAAGTATAATTTAATTTGTACTCACATCATATTAAATACCACACTTTCTTAATCTAAAGGATGCCATCATTACTGGAATTTAACATAATGAATAAGTAATAAAGGTTAGGTCCTAAGAATATGAATGTGCATAGTTCATATGAAGACCCCTTAGAAGATGTCCTCATTTATACTACAAAGAAAAAAAAATGTGTCTAGACACGTGGCTTTCATGAAAAAGGAAAAAGAATGAAAAAATGTGTCTAGACACGTGGCTTTCATGAAAAAGGAAAAAGAATGAGCCTTTATTTTCTTCTTAGAACAATTTTTATCACTACATAATGCCATAGATGTAGAAGAGATTACATCAAATCTCAACAATGAATGTTAGGGGATCTAAGCAAGATGGCAAATCTTAATTCCCATTTTAAGTAGCAATTTTTTTGTTCAAAATCAATAAATATTTTGTATACCTTGTTTTGTTCATGCTGTAAATAATTTGTTGAATAGTTTTTGAATTGGAGTATTTCATAATAATAAACCATCATTGATTATTTTGAAAGAATATATATATATATATATATATATATATATATATATATATATTTTGAAGGAAATGATTGGTGTATTTAATGTATTTCTACAAAACTATGATTCTAAAGAAAATTGGGTAGCACATTAACACATTATAGGTTAAAAAATGCCAAAGAATTCATTAATGGAGCTCTCTAATATTTTTGCAAGTAAGTTAACATATTTAGGTAGTTTAGAATTAAATATTCTTCCCAACAAAATAGTGTCGCGAAGAGGAATAATAGAGTGTTGGTGGAAGCTATGAGGTGCACGCTAATCCAAGGTGGATTAGATAGAAAATTAGATTATCATTCAGAAGTTTAGAAAGGAGAGTAAAATGAGCCTGATTTGAAAATCGAGGCAAATTTAAATTTGGTCAAATGGTGTTTTTCAAGAAAATCTTGATGTGAATGATCCAATTTTATTCATGGCTGAGAGCGGACAATGGAGGGAAAAAATCTGCAGAGAAAATTTTGAAAAACTGGAACTCAACCTGATCTAGAAGAGTCGAGGGCTCAGTACTGAACTAACTTCGTGGAGCCGAGCCTCCCTGGATCTCTATGTGAGGTCTAGGACCGGTCTTGGAGATGTGACAAGGAATGCAGAGACGGGAGGAAAAATCTCCAGAGATCTTGTAATCAAGAAAGACGACTAAGAAGCGTTCTGATCTGATCTAGTGGAGTCGTGCCTCCCTAAGAAGATCTGAAAAAATCTAGCACTAAGAGTCGATCAGAGGGAAAAAATATGCAAAGAATAAAATTTTGAAACCTTGAACTCAACCTGATCTAGAAGATCTGTGGACTCAGATTTCATGGAGCCAAGCCTCCCTGGATCTCTGTATGAGGTCTAGGACCGGTGCCCACTTCTTGGAGTTGTGATAAGGAATGCAGAGACGGAGGGAAAATTCTATAGAGAAATTTTGAAAACCTGGAACTAGTCTTGTAATCAAGAAAGCCGAGTTCACTAAGAATTCTTGGAGTGTCTTGTGGGAGCAGAGCTGAACTGTGGAACTGATAAACAGAACTTCAAACCTTGAATTACAGAGAAGAGAACAGTCTCATGATTCTGGGGTTTTCTTTAAAACAAGAACCATCAAGCTTCCGCCATAGAAGGACTGGACTGTACACAAGACAGGATGGCTGCTAGAGGGGACCTTGAGGCCGTCCCTCCCCTGTCCGAGATTGCTGCATTCAAGAAGTTGGTGGCAGCTTGTGGGTTACGAACTCCTAGTGAGCATCAAAAGAAATTCATCAAACGTATGGACAATATCCCTACTGTTGACCTTCTGGCTGAAGATCTGTGTCGTTCAACGTTGAACCTAGTAGAAAGAGGGCTCATAGGGCAGTTCACCAGCCTCTGGCCATCACCTAAGGCAGTGGATATTTGGGTACAAAGGAATTGGCGATCACTGACCCATGACAGTATCAACAGTCATCTGGTAGGTAAGGGATTCTTTATTTTTGTTTTTGCAAATGTTGAGGATAGGAATTTAATCTTCAGGAATGGACCTTATTTTATGGGCCCGCAAGGTCTATATCTGAATAAATGGACACCGGATTTCGATCCGACGCAATATGTGCCCTCGGCGGTCCCAGTCTGGGTCCGTTTGCCGCATCTTCCCTTGCACTGCTGGAATCCAAAATCGTTGGAAGCTATAGGTAATAAATTGGGGAAATACATTGATCGGGCAGAGTGAAAGGATCAGTATACCTGCGCTAGAATTTGCGTGGAGGTGGACTTGGAAGTAGGGTTGCCTGAAGCAATAAAGCTAACAGTGGCGGATTGGACTTATATTCAAGAGCTAGACTACGAGCAGCTGCCATTCAAGTGTATATTTTTCCATGAGTATGGACACTTTGCTAGACATTGCAAAAAGAAGGGAGAGGAGGAGATTGAGGAAGCCAAAGGCAGTCAATGGATCCCAGCTAAGAAACCAATGGCAGCAAAACAAGCCATAAGACCAAAAAGCAAAGGAAAGCCTATAGGGAATGAAGGCCCATCCTATGGGAAGTTACAAGGTGAAGGGAGCACAGGACCATCTATGAGGGAGATAAATCTGTTTGAAAAGCTCAGAATCCCAGAGGAGCTCTCATTATCAGCGGTAGAAGAAGTTGAACAACAGGCCACTCCATTAGCTGAAGATAAATACCTTGAAGAATCTGCATCACTATAGGATGGATCCTCCATTGGAGCAACGACCCCTCTCTCCTTTGCTGAAATAATAAGAAAGAAATCCCCGGAGATCTCTGGCTCTTCAGAAGATGAGACCTTTGAGAGGCCTTCAAAACGAGTTGGAAGAAAATCTCAGAAAGAGACAAGGGCAGAAGAAGTGAAGAGGCAAAAAATGCAAGGTAGTCAATCAACGATCGAGATGTCTATTGGCAGAAATACCAGAAACAGACCTCCCAAGGGAGAAGCTGTCCCCCCTTCAGTCAGTAAATGATGCGGTTTGTCTCTTGGAATTGCCGAGGATTGGGGAACCCCTTAAAAGCTGAAGCAGTAAAAAACTTAGTGAAATCAGAGTTACCTGAAGTCCTCATGCTCCAAGAGACAAAAATTAAAGGGGAAGCCCTCCTTCTGCTAAGCAAACTGAATTGGAATAAGAATGTTGGTAGAGCAGTCAGTGCAAGGGGGACCTCTGGAGGGCTGGCTACTCTGTGGGAGGAGGATAAATTCCATCTTGAAAGTTCATTTGAGACTCAGCACTGGATTTACACCGACCTCCGACACAAAGTGAGTAAGATGTCCTGAAAAAAGAGAGTGTTGGCACACTCTGTCTGTCTTTCTAGAGTCAAGATCCCTTAAGAATATAATACTTGTTGGGGACTTCAACCTCGTTTTTGAACCAAAAGAGAAGCGTGGTGGAAACAATAATCGTGATCAGTTCCTTCCCTTGGTCGAAGACCTTTTGCAGAATTGGGATCTAATCGATATTAAGCCTAAGAAAGGGTTATATACATGGACCAATAATAGAATTGGGGAACATCACATTTCTGCCCGGTTGGACAGATTTTTAATTCAAAGCTCCTTTCTGCTGGAAAATAAGATAATCTCCTCCAAAGTATTGCAAAAATTGACTTTAGATCATAAGCCTATATTACTACAGTTTGATGAGGAAAAAAATTTGGGACCCATTCCATTTCGGTTTAATCCTCTCTAGGTTGAAAGAGATGGCTTTATGGAAATTGTTAGCAATGCCTAGAGAGCCCCAGTAATTGGGTCACCCAGCTATGTTTGGGAGCAGAAAGTGAAGGCAACAAAGTTAGCTCTAAAAAAATGGATAAAAAAACCCTTTGCTATGCCCACGAGCTGTAGAAATCAGTCAACAAGTCAACTAATTGATCTGCAACTTGATTTGGAAACTATAGATATCACTAATTCTACTATTCAAAAATAACAAGTTGCTCAGCTCAGCACTTTTAGATCCTACAAGCAAGAGGAAGAACATTGGAGGCTCAAATCGAGAAGTCTCTGGCTGAAATCGGTAGACAGGAATACTCCGTTCTTTCACAAACAATTCAAAGCTTGCCTCTCCCGGAATCATTTGGAAGAAATCATTGCCACTGATGGGATGGTCCACAAAGATATAGCTCAGTTAAAAGATGCAGCAACCCATCATTTTCAAGATCTTTTCACTTGAAAAGGTAGGGAAAAGGAGGAGGAATTTTCTAAATTTCTATCAAACATCCCGAGTCTTGTAGGAGAGAATGATAACGCAAGCCTCATGAAGCCCTTTATTGAACTCGAAATTAGCAATGTAATATGGGCAATGGAACCAGATAAAGCCCCGGGGCCAGATGGCTTTTCCATACACTTTTACAAAATCTGTTGGGAGATTATCAAAGTGGATTTAGTCCGTATGATCAGGGGATTCCATAAAAAAGCCAAGGTCAATGGTAGCATCAATTTGACTTTTTTGGCTTTAATTCCAAAGGATTCAAACCCCAGGACCTTCGATAGGTTTAGACCTATATCGTTGTGCAATGCTTCACATAAAATACTGTCTAAGCTCTTGGCTAACAGAATCAAGCCATTACTAGGCAACCTCATCTCCTCCAGTCAGGGTGGGTTCGTGAAAGGCAGGAATATCATGGATAATGTGACTATTGTGTAGGAAACAATTCATTCCAGCCATCAATGCAAAGAGCAGGGGATGATAATAAAACTCGATATGGCCAATGCCTTCGACCGGGTAAAACATTCTTTTTTATTTCAAGTTCTTATATCTTTCGTATTTAGCATTGATTTCATAAGACTAATAAAAGCTTGTATAGGAAGGCCATGGATTGCTCCTTTAGTGAATGGTAGGCCAGCAAATTACTTCCAAAGCACACGGGGTACAAGGCAGGGCTTCCTGCTGTCCCCTTTCTTATATATCTTGATGGTCGACTCCCTTAGTAGAAAGTTGAATGTAGAGAAGGCAGTAGGAACAATTCCTGGCATTCGAGTGACAAAAGATCTCATCCCCATCAACCATGCTTTATTTGCTGATGATTCACTCCTTCTATGAGGACCCTCTATCAAAATTGCAAGAGGGTTTAATGAAGTAATACAAAGATTTTGCAATGTCTCGAGAGCCTGGTCAATAAGAAAAAATTTGTTGTCTATGGATGGAACATGAATCAAGATACCATACAACGTATTGCTCATTATTTAGGATATGCAGGATTTGCTAATTGGGAAACCTTTAAGTATCTCGGACTGCCATTAACCCTGTGCAACGCCAAGGCTCCTCGCTGGCACGAGGTTATAAGAAAAATTAAATCAAGATTGGTTGCTTGGGGAGGACATTGGATAACCAAAGCTGGAAAGCTTCTTCTCATCAAGTTTGTGGTCTCATCACTGCCTCTCTATCAGGCTGCGTTTTTACTGGCACCAAAGTCGATTTCTAAGCAGATTGCTAAGCTAATTCGATCCTTCCTATGGCAAGGAGGAAAGGGCAATAAAAAAAAATACCATTTGGCGGGATGGGATGTGGTGAAAAAATCAATCGCTGATGGAGGATTGCAGGTAAGAGATCCCAGGCATGCGAATTTGGCCATTGGTGGGAAGCTGCTATGGAAGATCTTCTCCACTCCTAGTCATCCTATCAGCAAAGTTCTGATTAATAAATATATGAATGGAGTCTCAGTTTCAAGTATGGATGAAGCCACGATCCAAAAAGGAACTACGTTGTGGAAATTATGCATACAATGTTGGGCTTTTTTCAAAAAGCATCTTTATCGAATACCAGGAAATGGGAGAAGCATTTTACTGTGGGATGATACGATAATGGGACGGCCTCCTCTCCGACATAATGAGGCTTTCCATGAATTAAGAAGCTGGCTTACCCAGCATAGCATCACCAAACTCGTGGACATCTCCAAATGGGACTAGGATGGTAACTGGAGTGAGTGGAACCTTCCCAAGCCGCTTGCCACGATGCTAAACCAGTTGAAATCGCTGATCACAACACTGAATGGATTAGCTCCTGTCCATATGCGATTAAGAGATAAATGTGGATGGGGAGTGACAGGGGAATATACCGTAGCTTTGGGTTTTGCTTCCCTTCAGATGCAGCAGCCATAGGTTCAATCTATTGTAAAGTGGAAGAAGGTTTGGGATACATTTAGCATTCCAAACATAATTTTTTTCAGCTGGGTTCTATTGCAAAAAAGACTTTTGACGGGTGAGAATCTGGTTAAGCATGGAATTGTTGGGCCACACAGATTCCCTGTCTGTCATGCATCCCAGGAAACAATTGATCACTTGTTCATTGAATGCCCTTTCATGTAGGAGGTGTGGCAGCTAGCATTGCAAGGGATCAATGTTAATACCCCATCTCAGTGCAACATTGTTTCCTTATTCTCCACCTGGATAGAACGTTATCCCCTGGCGATAAAGAGCAATTATTTGTGGGACAAGATCTGGCAAGCGGTCCCAAAATACCTATGCTGGGAAGTGTGGTTATCCAGGAATGAGGGCATATTCCAAGACAAATTGTGTTCCCCTACAGTGGTGGTTGCTAAAGCCAAGGCGTTACTTTTGGAAACATTGGAAAATAATTCCTTTAATCAGAATAACTCGCTTCTTCCTGCCGAGAACAACTGGATGGGAGACCCTATGCTGCCGACTAGGAATAAGACTTCTGCTAGACCTGTCAGTAACTCAGAGTGGCAGATCAGATTCAATGAAACAGATTTCCAGCAGTGGTGGAAGAGCCAAGGTAAAGTCACCATTTTTTTCGATGGGGTAGCTAAAGGAAATCCTGGGAAAGCTGGAGCCAGAGGGGTTTTCTATGCTCTTGATGGTCACATTAAAGGTAGCTTCAGTTGGGGGATAGGGCAGTGTACAAATAATCAAGCTGAAATTTTAGGTATGCTCAAAGCTTGTCAGATAGCTCATGGAAATGGTGATCTTGACATTCAGATTTTCAGAGATTCGGAAATCCTAATTAAACATTTACACACGGAAGACCACTTCAATAATGCTGTGTTAAATAAGATTTTGCAATGTGTTCGGAATTGGCTACAAAAATTCAATTATGTTTCCTATTTCCACATCCTCTGGAGCTTAAATCAAGAAGCAAACTTAAGGGCCAATGTAGGCTGTAAATTAGCTCCAGCAGATTTGATATAGAATGTGGCATTCCTATTTGGTCCTCCATTCCGTAAGATGGCAGCTCCTAGTATGTTGTAAGTGTAGGAATTGGATACCCTTGAATTTTATGCCCTTCGGCAATGTATGATGGGTTTATTAGGCATTAGCCCAACCGTGTTTTCTCCAATAAAATATAACCGTTCTCGTTAAAAAAAAAAAAAAAACAACATATTTACAAAATTGATTATTCACTGTCATACTCAATGAAAAAACTCCATAAGAATTTTGTGCTAGAGTAAAACCAAATTTTGAACACTTAAAAGTGTTTGATGTATTGCATACATGCACAAACCAAATGAAAAAAAAAAGATAGAGCAAAAAAGATTGAATCCCCTCTTCATTGGGTATGCTTACGAGGCAAAGAGAACAATTATATGATCCAAAATCTAAAAAGATGCACATTAGCAAAGATATGATTTTTTATGAGACTAACCTAGCATGAAGGAGTAGTAACTCTAATGGTGATTTTGTTAATGTGAATAAGTTTTTATTGATTGAAGAATCCAGCAATAACCAATAAGACGAACCTGCAAATATTTGAAAAAATGAATTTGAGTATGAATGTGAAGATGTTGAAGAATTTTCCCATGTATGACGGTAGAGAAATTAGTAATGAGTATATGAGATGAGACGTTGTAAATTGAATATCACAAGTTCAAATCTGATGAATACTCACTTATAAAACATAAATGTTGAAAAGTTTATTACATCACGGAGTACCCTCAATTATAACACTAAAAAATAAAGCACAATTCAACATCCCAACATAGCTCATGAGCATTCTAGTACGTCAAACTCAAGGATTCTTTGTAAACAAAATAGAAATCTCAACCGGTTCGAAAAAATGTCAATCCAATCTAATGGTAAAGAGGCTCAATGTATGGACAAATAAAGAAGTTAAGGAAATATGGTTTTCTTTTTATCATATTTAACATGTCAGTGCTTTCACAACCATTGTTGGAACTAAAAATCATCAAGAAGCCAATGCTCATGCCAATTTCGAGGAAAAGAAAAATGACATGGAGGAAAAGAAAAAATTTAGATGAAGAAATTTATGTCTAATAGAAAGATAGGTTTGAAATCAAAGGCTTAAAATATTTGGTGTGCAAATTAAAAAAGACATTGTATGGGTTTAAACAAGTATCAAACTCAAGGATTCTTTGTAAACAAAATAGAAATCTCAACCGGTTCGAAAAAATGTCAATCCAATCTAATGGTAAAGAGGCTCAATGTATGGACAAATAAAGAAGTTAAGGAAATATGGTTTTCTTTTTATCATATTTAACATGTCAGTGCTTTCACAACCATTGTTGGAACTAAAAATCATCAAGAAGCCAATGCTCATGCCAATTTCGAGGAAAAGAAAAATGACATGGAGGAAAAGAAAAAATTTAGATGAAGAAATTTATGTCTAATAGAAAGATAGGTTTGAAATCAAAGGCTTAAAATATTTGGTGTGCAAATTAAAAAAGACATTGTATGGGTTTAAACAAGTATCAAAACTATGGTATGTTAAAATCTATCATTTCCTTTTTAATCTTGATTTTGCGACAACATTGACCTTTAAACTATTGAAGAAAGTTTCATAATTATTGCTTTGTATGCTAATGATATGTTGCTTATAAACCATAACAAAGATCTTATGAGCATATAAAGTAAGAGTGTGCATCCAAGCTTGATATGGAGGATTATGAAGAGGTCAGTTTGGATCTGAAATTCAACAAAGATAAATAAAGGGGTTTCATTTTTTTTAGAATGTTTCTATTAAATCTTGCAAAATCGTTGATACTTTAATAGAAAAAAGTGTAGCTTTTGCAAAATAATGACCACCATCAAAATCTATGAATCATTAAATTGTGTTGGAGTCTAATCATGGGCTTATGTATATCATGGTAGGTACCAGGCCAAATATAGTTTTTTTTGTTCTTTCTATTATTAACGTTAGCCACCTTTTAATTCTAAACCAAGAATTGATTAATTACTATTAGAAAAAAGAATATCAATATATTTACAATGCTCTAAAAGGCATGGCCTTGGGTATGGTGAAGATTATTTTCAACTTATAGAATATGCATATGCTAAATAGAGGGATTTCCTAAATACAAAGTAATTAGTGGTTTATGTTTAAATGTTGGTTTGAGTAGCAGTGGTGTAGCTCAATATAAAACAAATAATAGTAATGATGTCTTTGATGGATATGTTGGAGCATGTCTAGACAACACAAGATTTAGGAATGTGATGTAGCAATTAAACAATTTTAATTTTTAATAATTGAAGTTGTAGATCTCTTTATCTAGGAAGCTTATAAAGAAATAATATTTCCATCTTAAAAAATTCACAATGAGGAGATTAATGTGCACTATATGTGTAAGTTTTAAATATGTCCAGATTCTTTAAAAAAAATAGCCACAACATTCACACATAATATACAAAGATTTATTCATTATGATTATTAACCACTCACAAGATAATATGTAAGTATTTTGTGGCATCCAAAACCTTAATCCATTAACTTGGATTATAAATAAACCCCAATCCCTTAACCAAAACTAAATTACACATTTTAAGGAAAAACCACAAATAGCCCAAAAATAACCCAAAAAATTTTGAACTTGCTTTTGGCTCGTGTCAATGGATCATAGTAGCATAATTCGAGTACGAATAGGGATACGAATACTAGTACGAATAAAATACGGAAGTAGGTTGCTTATATATAATATTTTTTAATCGATTATTCAAAAATATACAATAAATGTACATAGACATTTATATAATAAAATCAAATATATTAAAAAAACACAAAAATATAATTTAAACAACCTACCATATAGCAAGTGTGAATGACGACAACTAGTTATTAATAATTATTTTAATAAGAAGGTATAAATTGAATGGTATTTATGTTTTATAGTGTTTAAGTGTGCAATCAGTATTAGTATTACACTTACACCGAATATTCGACGAATTCGAATTTGTTCCGAATTTCCGTAAGTGAAATGCCAATACGACCAAATTATGCTACTATGAAATGTATGGGGATTATTAAGCACAGTTGTAGAGATACAAACCCCACACACACATGCAAAGAATATAACACATACCCAACAATATTCTCACTTAAGAAGGTGGTATCATATATAATATTGAAACATTAAACTAACATGTGGTTGGATAATTATTGCTTTGTATGCTAATGATATGTTGCTTATAAACCATAACAAAGATCTTATGAGCATATAAAGTAAGAGTGTGCATCCAAGCTTGATATGGAGGATTATGAAGAGGTCAATTTGGATCTGAAATTCAACAAAGATAAATAAAGGGGTTTCATTTTTTTAGAATGTTTCTATTAAATCTTGCAAAATCGTTGATACTTTAATAGAAAAAAGTGTAGCTTTTGCAAAATAATGACCACCATCAAAATCTATGAATCATTAAATTGTGTTGGAGTCTAATCATGGGCTTATGTATATCATGGTAGGTACGAGGCCAAATATAGTTTTTTTTGTTCTTTCTATTATTAACGTTAGCCACCTTTTAATTCTAAACCAAGAATTGATTAATTACTATTAGAAAAAAGAATATCAATATATTTACAATGCTCTAAAAGGCATGGCCTTGGGTATGGTGAAGATTATTTTCAACTTATAGAATATGCATATGCTAAATAGAGGGATTTCCTAAATACAAAGTAATTAGTGGTTTATGTTTAAATGTTGGTTTGAGTAGCAGTGGTGTAGCTCAATATAAAACAAATAATAGTAATGATGTCTTTGATGGATATGTTGGAGCATGTCTAGACAACACAAGATTTAGGAATGTGATGTAGCAATTAAACAATTTTAATTTTTAATAATTGAAGTTGTAGATCTCTTTATCTAGGAAGCTTATAAAGAAATAATATTTCCATCTTAAAAAATTCACAATGAGGAGATTAATGTGCACTATATGTGTAAGTTTTAAATATGTCCAGATTCTTTAAAAAAAATAGCCACAACATTCACACATAATATACAAAGATTTATTCATTATGATTATTAACCACTCACAAGATAATATGTAACAAGATAATATGTAAGTATTTTGTAGCATCCAAAACCTTAATCCATTAACCTGGATTATAAATAAACCCCAATCCCTTAACCAAAACTAAATTACACATTTTAAGGAAAAACCACAAATAGCCCAAAAATAACCCAAAAAATTTTGAACTTGCTTTTGGCTCGTGTCAATGGATCATAGTAGCATAATTCGAGTACGAATAGGGATACGAATACTAGTACGAATAAAATACGGAAGTAGGTTGCTTATATATAATATTTTTTAATCGATTATTCAAAAATATACAATAAATGTACATAGACATTTATATAATAAAATCAAATATATTAAAAAAACACAAAAATATAATTTAAACAACCTACCATATAGCAAGTGTGAATGACGACAACTAGTTATTAATAATTATTTTAATAAGAAGGTATAAATTGAATGGTATTTATGTTTTATAGTGTTTAAGTGTGCAATCAGTATTAGTATTACACTTACACCGAATATTCGACGAATTCGAATTTGTTCCGAATTTCCGTAAGTGAAATGACAATACGGCCAAATTATGCTACTATGAAATGTATGGGGATTATTAAGCACAGTTGTAGAGATACAAACCCCACACACACATGCAAAGAATATAACACATACCCAACAATATTCTCACTTAAGAAGGTGGTATCATATATAATATTGAAACATTAAACTAACATGTGGTTGGATCTACCAAAGTTAAATGAATATATCTTAATTTTATTATAAGGATATCTTTTTTTCAAACTTTTTGGTTTTCATTTTATGAGATGATTTTATTTTATTTTATGGTTTTCATTTTTGATAAGATGATTTTGTTTTATTTTATTTTATTAACTTTAGAAGTACCACAGGAATATAAGTGCATCTAATTATTCTCTTAAATAGACCTAATTATTCAATAAAATTAAAATTAAAATCAAAATTAAATTCAACTCATAAAAAATTATATCCTATATAGAAAGTGTTCTCATAGCTCAAACACAAGATAATCAACTATATAATTATATGTTAATTGAACCTCACGAATATGAATAAACATAAAGCAAACAATAACTATTAATCTCCCACAAAATTAACCATGGCATTTAGAAATATGTTGTAACATCCCAATTGCAATGTTATAGTCAAAGTTGTATTTAAAAAACTCTATTACTTATCAATGCCATTTTATTATGGCAAAGAGCCATATACATGGATAAGAGACTATTTATAATTTCAATTCAATCATATGTTAACTACACCTAATAACATATTGCCTTGTTGACATTTGACTAGTAAGGGTAGATTTCACATGTCTTTTCAAAACATTATTGACAAAACAACTATCTACATCAAAATTGTTTGTATATGTATGAGTAATTTAGATCTAGGTTTTAGATGTTATAAATTAATTTCAAAATAATTGTCAATATCCATGACCAGCTTTATATAAATCTCTTCCTTCCGGTCAACATAAGTCCTTGAAGTGGGGCCAATTTGTCTTCTTTATTTAAATCCATCACCTTATCCTGCACCTTTAACACATTGTGATTCAAGCTTCTTGTTTTTTTAAGAAAGTTTGATCCCTCGTGCATGTTACCATGCATTGCTTACGTCATTTAAAAAACAGTTTGATCCCTTGTGCATGTTCCCGTCCAGTGCTTATGTCATATTTTTTTATGACGTATATAATTAGGTATTTATTTCATCTAGGTAAAATATTTAAAAGGACAAAGAAGAAATAAGTATTTCTTTCTTTTGCCATAGTGTTATGATTAGATTGAAAAAGACATGAAGAAATAAGTATTTCTTTTGAGAATTTATTAAAAAGGTTATGATTAACATAAAATATAAAACATGGATAATTTTTTTATTACGTGGATGACATATTGTGATCATTTTTCACATATTAATCTAAAATCTAAAATATGGATAATTTTTTTATTATGTCGATGACATATTGTGATCATTTTTCACATATTAATCTAAAAGTATAGGTCTCAAATTTTCTTTATACAAAGTTTTGCAATGTTTAAATTACCTCGAACTTTGGAGCGAGGAAATCGCTCGCCATGTGTCCCCCTGATTGCATCAGCGTCATCATGGTTGTGATGTACGAGACCATGTGACCCTCTGATTGCATCAGCGTCATCATGGTTGTGATGTACGAGAGTTGTGCATCTGGTCACTTAGAGGTGCTCCTCTCTCAATGCAGCAACATTAGCTAAATCTACAATAACAATAATCAAGCATTTGACAGACTACAACAGGGAATTCCCCCTTGGATCCCTCCACTGTCAACCGCCACCGCGGAGTTTCCTCCACATCATCTATTTCACCCCTGGATTCCGTATTGGAGTCTTCCTCTCTCAACGTCTGCTCAGCTTCAGTGCTCAGCGTGTATTTCAGAGGATTCTACCGTGGAGTATTCCTCAACCTACTTCACATGCAACAGGACCTAGTTACATCCATGAAAGCCATTTCTAAGGCAACTCCAACATGGCAGTAGGCATACAGAATCAAACAACGGATTGACTGTTCTGGGTATCCTACAAGCAATCATCATTATGATCTCTTCTTCCTCTCTCCACAATACAATGCAGCCGCAGCCATAATTTAGACTATCATTAGGGAATGAGCAGGACCCCGCCGTGACGACATTAGAATTTCTTACAGATTCTAAAGTAAAGCTTTTGAGTAGGATGGACTTCACAGCATGGGAATGGTAGACATACTTAATGAATTACCGGATGGAATTAAGATTGGACGTGTACATTACAACTTTAGCATACTCATAATAACTTGCTCTCAGTCCAGATCCCATCTCCATCTTCTTGAGCTTAGGACCTCTATTGGTGGCGAGAACATCCCTGGAACCATTCTCCTGATCAAGCCTTAAAAAAAACTGCTATATTTCCTATGGACGCGATTTCTCTATCAGGAAATGTAACTGATCTCGTTACAGCTTCACTGAATTCGAGTTGTGCAAAGGCAACACCAGAAATCCATGCCAAGCAGGCAACCAAGTTGATCATACTCATAATGCATCAGATTCCTCGCCACTCTTTGAGTGCAACCATTTCAAAAATACAATATAACACACAAGTTTTCACAACGTCTTGATAACCAAAAACCATGACTCCTACACTCCATCAGTATTGTGCCTCCATATTTAAACAACTATAAATAAATCAACAGTTTGCTAGTCCCTCTGAAATCCAAGCAAGACAACACCATTCAACCTAAAGCTAACTGCAAAATGAAACAAAAGAGAGAGAATGTTTTACCTACAATCAACAGAGCGTCTGGGAGAGTTCCAAGTATAGGAAAAAACAACCCGCCAATTATACCAGAGCCCATCAGAGCATCCAGGAGAGCTCCGAGTATAGGAAAAAAGCAACCCGCCAATTATACCAGAGCCCATCAAAGCGAACAAAAGCTCGCAGCCATTCGTAATAAAGGTAGAAGCCTGGAACTTCAGGTATCCATAAGCCACCGACAAAAAAAATTCCCCAGAATAGTTGTTGTGCAAGGCATGAAACTGTAAATCTCGTCGCAGCTACTTGTAGACAAGAGCCGTTGCAGGCCTATCTTTGAACTGGGCTTCACTATAAACCCCTGAAAAGTCATTTCCTGAACTCCATCGGAAACCAAGACTGGCCCGCAATCGAATCCCGTCAAGGATCTCTAGAGAAGAATTCGCCCCTATGCTACGCATGCCAGAAGCAACAACAAAGAGATTAAGCTGAGCCATTTCATCGCACGAAATGTATGTTGCCTATGCCTCGGAATCGATAGCAGTTCCTTGGGTGAATTCGAAACTTAGTAAACAAAATAGCCATGGCAGATTGTGAAGCAAACATAGGATTTGTACATATACACTTCACCGCCTCAAATAGGCGAACACAATCATTCCTAAATCAGCTACGAAGACCAGACCGCCATTAAGCAATGGTATTTTAAGATCCAACAACACCACTAACAACATTCCTAGGTGATCAAAGCAATATTCTAGAAATTTTAAAAATATTAACCATGGATATTTAAAAAAAATTGTATTTGAATCCTTTCTCTTGTCAAAACCTGATGCCACCACCTGCGGTCTGAAACAAAAGTGGGTTCTTGTCTGTGGGCCACGCATGTGCATGCAATTGTAGTGCGTAGCAACTATCTATATATTTAAAATATTAAAAAAAGGATTGTATGACTTGATATGACGAACTGGAGTATTGTCTCTTCATAACATAGTGTTGAATCTTCATAACACAGTGTTAGAAGCACTGAAATCCAACCATCATGACCTATTTGTTGCCACTTTGCGTTTGAATGAGAAAATGGTAGTTGCATGGCAGATTTTGGGGCAGTGCATTGGTTTACACCTTTTAAAATATGGAAACAATTCCCATTCAACTCAATGCCTGGTGCACTTGTTGGCATTGTTGACATATGATCGTAGACCTATGTAACTCTGGGGTAAACAAGCAATAGCGACATCTCAGTTATATGGGCTTTTACCAAATGAAGTGGATAATCCAAGGTGGAAATTAAACCTTGAGTGGCTAAGGAAAAAGTGGTGGAGCTATAATATTTTTTATTTCTTTAGGTAAACAATACTATGGCAATGAAAAGAGAAGGTGATTAGGATTTAGGAGGCATGAGATTGTATAGAGGAGCCATAAACTTTTAGATAAAGAATGCCCCAAAACTCGATTGAATGCCCCAAAACTCGATTGATGAGAACCAGGTGAAGGTGGATATTAACTATGGTTCTCAGGTTGGGGTTTGAAGAAGGTAGTTTACATCGGTGGAGATCTCATCTACTCGCTCTTTTGAGGCATCTTTCATTTCTTTATGTGCCCAACAAGAATTATAAATATATGTTGGTATGTGCCACACTGCTATATCTTTGTGACAGACGAATTGATTTAGTAATACCCAAATCCCTGAATTCGTTGGACACTAGAATGAATGATCCATCTTCATGGGAATAATTGCTTCTAGGGTTGTAGAATCTACGATTCTCACATTGAAACGTATGGCAGAATCCGTGCCACCAAACACAGACTTTCGTTGTCTTAAATGCCAAGTATGAGGCGCAATGATTCCATTAAATTCGCAGGGGATTTGCATTGATTTTATCCCTCTTTGTTATGCCTTTTGGGTCGGGGAAAACTCAATGAAAATGGAACCTTGATACATTTTCCATTTTATGAATATTTAACTACAACTTCATCACTGAAAAATCCCCGTGGTGGTAAGACCAAAGAGCAAGATTTTCCATTTGACAAGCATAGAGTTGTTCGAAAGAAAAAATTTGCAAACCTTTCATTTATTAAACTGGAAAACATATGGTTATTCTATCGATGGTAGCGGTCTATATGAATTCATTGTAACAGTGATAGAGTCGACCAAGTGGTTCAAATTGACTTTTTGGATTTTGTGCATAATAGATGTGCGTGTGAGACTAAATAATAGAAGCATCATAGTATTATGGATGTTTAGAATGATGTATGTGCATCTGGGAACATAAATATGCAGACTTCTCATTAAATTGATTTCAGGCAGCAATTCTTCCATGAAAGCGTTGGTATAATATATCTTTGATCTCTAGTACCTAGTTGCTACATTGCTTAAGCTTTGTTATGTTGTTCACATTAGTCATCAAACAATAGCATTTACTTGTAGTCATGTTTACATTATCCACCAAACCATCATTTAATTTTTTACTTATATGTCAATTCATTACGATGGCTAAGATCTTTAACTCAAACTTCGTAATACGATGAAATGGAGCAAGTTGACATGGAAAGAGTTCGTTTGTACTTTTTAAATTCTCCAATGTAAATTAGAATGATGGTGGTGATTCTAATATTTAACACTTGTGAATGTAATTCAAATGGTGATGGTCAAGTTGGCCAACACAATTTAAAGTTGGTGATATATGCTAATTGTGTAGTTTTCCTGTTATTTTAATAAGTGAAACTTTGTCAAATTCACTAGGTATTTAAATTACATATTGTTGTTGAAAAATCATTTTTAACCACTTAAATTTTGCAATATATTTTTGCACAATATCTAAGTAATTATATTCGTGTGGACTAGATCTGTGAAAGTTAGTTTGATTGTAATATGGTTTAAAGGTTTTAAATTATTTATACTTTTTAATCACAACCTAGGTCAATCCCACTATCGGAGAGGTCGCTGTAGAAACAACTCTGCATTTACAACATTGCAAACTAGGTACTGTTAATGTGGATATAAACTTCTTCGTAATAGTGTAGGCTACACACATATTTTATTTCAACCAACGACGCCTAAAAGAACATTAAGATAAAGGCTTGGAGTTCAATATCTTTGGCCTTTAACTTGAGCTCCCTTCATTTATGTTAGAATCCTTTGAGCTTGAGCAATCCGGCAGAGAGTACAAAGTATAGTTGTATAGGCCTTTTAAATTATCATCGGCTATGGATGAGCAACTATTGTATGTTATTGGAGCTTTAGCTCTTGGTCAGTTGGTATCCCTCTGCATTCTGGGGGCAACTTTGCGTCTTCCACATTGTCATACAAAGGTGCGATGGTTCTTTTCCCTCCTTAGAGTCTGGATCATTTCATCTTAGTGCATTTAATTTCAAAATGCTTTATACTATTGGCATAGTTATAGTTTTGATCGAATTAATTGCAATTAACATTGAGTTCGTTCAAGGTTCTTTTACAACAAATCTACAACATTGCAAATCTAATGATTCATTCCCCTTTTTCTCTCTACTAAGAAAAAGAGAGAGCATTGATGACCACACTTCCAATTATTTATCTCACATTGCTACTTTTGAGCAAGCTTCGGGCCGCCAGTCTCTTTTGCCTCAGCCACCTCTCTACATGACTCCATCAACTCAACGTGCCTAATTTCAGAGCAAGTTGCTTAGTCATAATAGCAAACACACATCCAAATATAGATGCAAAATAGAAAGAACGAGAGTAAGAGAGATTTATCTTCCTGTCCACATGACATAACAATGCAGTTGCATAACTTGAACAAAAAAAATAAAAATGCAACTCTTATTTCTCCATGCTTTGTTTTCTCATTTATTCCTTGCTATTGTCATCGACATTGCAACTTGTTGCTCTTGTTTATAATTATAATTGATTTTAATTAAAAAAAATTTAAATTAAGTACTATAGCATTTTTGAAATGTTTTTGATTCATTTCAAATAATAAAATACTATTTTATCCATTGATTTTTATTTATTTATTTATTATAGTGTTGATATTTATATTGATAAAAAATTGTGTAATAAAAAGTTGGGTAATGTTTAGAAGAAAAATCCATTCATAACAAGTGGAATTAGCAACAAAGCTGCTTATTACTGCCTCTTAAAAATAAGAAAAAATAGTAATAAATCTAATCTACAAATAAATGATATTTTCTTACAGTAATAATAAAAAATAATTATTAAAAAATAATACTATTATTACTATTATTTTTAAAATTTTAAATATTAATTATATTAAAATAAATTATAAAATACATAACTAAGAAATATGATAACAGTTAAAATTTAATTTAATTTAGCTTCTTGTTAAATAAAATATAGATAATAAAATATATATATATATAAAAACGAATCCTTAACCAAACCATATTCTCGACAATGTACAAACCACGGTAATTTGTATTTCCCTATTGCAAAATCTACCTAATGTAAAAATATTGCTGAAAGGTATTTGATCGGATGACTACATGATTGAAAATTAATGCCATTGTTCTCATTTGTATTAATGAAAACAATGAGAAGTTCAATGAACAACGGAGAACACGGCATCCACTTGATTACAGTACGGAACATTTAAAGTTGGTAAGAATCAAATTACAGAAACATGATGTATGAAAACCAAATGGCAAGCAAATGTTTTTTTTTGAATTTTGTAATTTGAAATTGTTTTTTATTTTTCAAAATTTCACGTCCTAGGCAGGGGTAATTAGTCAATTCATTATCAAATCATGGTTTTAGCCAATCATAAAACAAGAAATTTAATTTTAAAATATTTAATAAAATAATTTTCATTTTCAAATTATTAAATTTAATATACAATTATTAAAAAACATTTGAAAACATAATAATTTTAAAAATTATCAAAACAAAAGTAATAATACTAAATAGTAGCAACCCATTGCTATATTACCTGCCTTCCGCAATAATAATAACACAATGGCAATCAATGTCCTCTTTCTTTTATGCATTGATCATATTCTTCTTATCATAAATTTTGAAAAACTTTGAACTTATATTAATATAAATAAATTTAAGAATATGATAATTAAAATTAATAGATAATTTGTCCTCTATGGTGAATAAAGAAACTTAATCTAAAAAATATTTGAGCATCAATTTTAATTGCCATTTACACTAAAACCATATTACCAAAAAGAAAACAACATTCGGAATAAAATTTGAGCAAATCCAAAATGTTTTATATTGTTTGATTTCAAAATAAAATACAACACTTATTACCCCCATTCTCTTTATTGAAGTTAGATATACTTTAGTAGAATTTAAAGCTATGATCAAATATTAAGTTATATATACTATTTGCCATTGTTAACTTTTTTTTTTTTGTCAATTTTGTAAGCTGTAACACAAATGATATCAAGGAGTTTGGTAAGCTTAGGCATCTGAAGAACTATATAGATAGTCTCATTAAAAAAATTGTGGATAGTCTGGGGCTTCAAGACATGGTTTACAATTATAATTAATATTAAGGCTTCTATCTTATTTACAAAATAAAATAAAATATTAAGTTAGATACACCTAATATCTGTGTAGCTTGGAAATTATTTTACAATCTAAATACTTATCTTTTTATGTTTCCAATAAAAATATAAATTAATAAAGTTCAATAAGGATAGTGTCACGATCCTAGGAGCAGTGCCCTAATTTTTATGATTCCAACTCCAAGGGACATGTGGCAGTGACGTGCCTCGTCCATAAGGGATCGACCAACTTGCGACTATTACACCTAGACTATGCCTCTTCACTCAAGGTCTTCCCATAACAACACCTTGACCTACAAACTATTAGATTACTACAAGTCCTACTCAAATTACTCATCCAACAACCACTTGCACCATAATAGGTCAACACTTGACCATTTATACAATTAAGCATCAAGCATGACTATCACAATGCAAGTATCCAACAATATACACCAAGAGACAATGAACAAAAAGTATGGTGGTGCCCAAACTAGGCACCCGAACTTATTCTGGAAATTGTTACAAGATACAACAAAGGAGTGCGCCCAATGGGAAAGCACTTATTTACAAATACACAAAATATTCAAGACAATTCCTTTACACATCTTTCACCAAGATAGTCTAGAAAAATCCCAAGCACGCTTGCCTAAACCCAAAGGCAAAGCTACCAAGACACCCTCACTATCTGCACATCCTTGTGTCTACAGAATTGCCTCAATGCATGTTCTGACTTATTCACTACATCAAGCACCGCATGCCTCATAACTACTTCTTAGAACGAAGTGCACCCATCCTACTTGACTACGTTCCTTATGTGGTGGAGAAGTGTGCCCAATTCATACTACTCCAGTCTAGATAGATTGCGCCCAAAAGTGCACCCAAGTTGTGCTACTCTAGTCCCAACAGACTGTTCCCAGAAGTGCGCCCCTTTTACCAAGTGCACATTCAAAATCCATGCACTTAACTGCCTTTCCAAAGCTACCTAAGTATGATGAGCCCACAAAAATTATTATGCACCAATACTTCCACCGCCTGTAACTCACGACTGCCACGGTAAACACAATCACATTCACCCCAGGAGAAAACTTACATTTGCAATAGGTGTGACCAATCATCTTCCTTGTCAACCTGTTCTGCCTCCCAATCTAAGTCATCAAGTTGTTTGTACGTATTTTCATGGTCGTTTCCTTCACAATCTACAATCAACACTTAGAACTATGCTCAACCTACTCCTTCCTTTGGTCATCATTGTGCTATTGCCGAGTCACCTTCTGTGTGTCAAAGAGTATACTAAGGTGCTACTCACTAACACCTTCATGTATGCTACTAATATTTTAAATTATTGATTTTAAAATAATATAAAATTATAACAAATAATAAAAATAATTACAAAAGTTTAAACTTGAAATTTTAATTATTTTTTCATTATAATTAAAAAATTACTTTTCCACATCAAATTGTTATGTCCCCACAGGGGATCATATATGAAACGGCACGTCATATTAATAAACCCATATCATTTATGCGATTTTTTCACTTACCTAAAGTTATACTTTGTTTTTTAACATAATTTATTTAAAAAAAAAATTAAAATGTATTTATCTAACATTTGATTGGCCTAGTATAGGTGACATATGCATTGGTTTTGGTGCTAGTAGGGGTGGCGACGCAATGACATCACCACCTATGACTTGTGAGTTAATGTTTTAGCTATGGTTGTGATGTGTTAGCACATGAACTATACTGACACCTGAGAACCAGAGATAGTAATGCCCATTGTAGCGGTGACAGACGTCGTGCATGGATGATGGAGCCAACACATATTCATCCCTTAAGTTGAGTTAAAGCCATTGTCTACAATCATTTATGTCCTACAAAATAAAACACCACTGAATGTATCACCAAGTAGTCCGACTCCAAACCCCCACATGATTATCATTATATTTCGTGAATATATAAAAAAATTTAGATATAAATAAACTACCCCATTAAGGCCTCATGAAATTTCATCAATTTATAATAGTAAAAAATGTTTTCTATATTAGTAAACTAATCCATTAAAGCCTCATGAATTCTCATCAACTTATAATAAATAGGATTTTAATCGTATGAAATATGTGAAACAAATACGTGAGCGGAGACAAGCTGGTCAACAAGAGCATGCACAGGTGGAGCGGTACAACATGGTTAAATAGTGGGAGAATAGGGAGAGGGAGAGGGATTTGTACCCTCACCCCATTATTGCTTAGGATAGAGAGATATTGAGGACTGTTGGCCTTTTGAATTTCTATGAGGAGGCTACATCCCTTAAGGGTAATTCATTATTATGTCAGTTCATCCAACATTGGGATCATCATATGCATGAATTTCGTGTCGGTTTCGTTCAGTGGTTCCATCCCACTGAGGAGATATTTATTTCATCACTGGGCTATCTAGGAGAGGGGAGTATTTACCCCAGTTCCCTGATGTCCCAGCTGGTGTTACAATAACGAGTCATTTATCTTACTCTCTAAGATACATCAATGATGCAGTCATCCATCCCTCTAATTTTCAGGTGAGCAATAAGCAGTTGAGGTTCTCTACTTTTGGTCGAGAGGAGGTTAGGTGCCTCTCTCTTTTTCTTACGACACTAGCGCACTCCACTAGTGATGGGAAGCGCATTAGTTTCCCTCTATTGTATTATGTTGATTCTTTAGTGTAGAGACCTAGATGCATTAGGTGGTATGCCATTTTTGGGGGGCAGTTTTGTTATTCTTTAGATATATGTCGTGCAGTCATTGATGGGAGGTCCAACTTCCCTTTCGTTTCAGATCTTTTTTGTTTATTTTTTGAGAGGTTTCCAGCCATCGGGCCATCATTTGAGCGCCTACTTCCTAGGTCGAGGATCAAGGTGCGCATGCATATTTTGGGGAAGATGATGCCCAAGAGAGGGTAGCTTGAGTTCCCATCTAGGATCACCTCATATGTGTTGGAGATGCTGGGAAGTGAGGAGGACCATGCACTGGTGATGGTTCCATATCCATATGCCTACTTGGACTGGAGAGGGTGCCCCGAGATATTCTTCACACCAGATGAGCCACCTGATGAGAGAGGTAAATTATCATTATGTTTAAATTACTCTAGTTGCATTTTATTCTCTTTATACTTAATGTAAATGAAGTATCTTATAAATATTAAATTTTATAATGAAATTGTCTAATTATTATTGTGTACGATATATTTTGCAGACATTGGCACATTTGATGCCGAGGTCGGGCCTCATCCTCCCTCTCATGAGGATGAGGATATGGAGGAGCACGATCAGGTCGAGCCACAGTTGTCTAGTAGACATCCTGGCCACTGTCCACGTAGACCCCAGGATAGGTATCAATAGGATGTGGTAGACATGTTGGCCACATTGTTGGCAAATGTTGGTGTTTAGCCCGTGCGGGTGCATGATATTCTTCGATAGACTCAGCTTGCAGAGATATGGAGGATTCTTCCTTGTCATATGAGGTTTTTGATGCAGCATGTTGTCGGTGCATGCATTTATTTGGATTCTAGGAGGGATGACCATCATCCTCCTCCTCCAAATATAAGTGACTTACTCTTTATCATGTGCCTTTTTTCGTTTGTTTCTAGTACCTCCCCTTCCCTTTTCTCCTCATCATGTTCATCATCCCAAATCACTGTGCCTTGCGTGTGGTCGATTTGCTTGATATACTCATTGGCATAATAGAACGAATCATATACTATGTACCCCTCTGCCATAGACCCAATGGGTTTTCCCCTTTATCGAACAAATCCCTTCACTTTTTTCATGAACCTCTCCAAGAAGAACATCCAGCGACATGAGACCACCCCGACTAATTTAACCTCATCGAATAGGTGAATTAGAAGATAAACCTGCAAGTCCATGAAACTTGATGGAAGTTCCTTCTCAAACATACAAACAATCTCATCTATCTCTTGACACCATCGTGGAATGCTAGCGATGTAAATATCCTTTGATGCAATCCACAGTACAAATGTAGATAATTTAGATATGGCATGCTGCAGGTCATCAAGAAAGTCATGGTTCACACACCCATGCATGAACAACAGATAGTGACACTACGAAGTAGACACAAAAAGTTAATTGCATTTTAACTTGTGTGGTAAAGATATAAATAAAAAGTAAAAAAAAAATTGACATTATATGTACCTTAGTAGGTTGAGATGGTCATGTGATTTCAAATCTGACAACTCTTCATCTATAGTGAAGCAACGTCATAGAGTAGACACATAAAAATAATGTTCATTCACACCCAATATAACTTCCTTTTCCAAATTAAGATAATCTTTCTTCAAAATCCATGTGACATCCCCTTTTTTAAATGAAAAATAGGGGCCAGCCTCTCCTCTATTTATGTGTCTTGGCCAATGCTTCTTTTTAGTATTTGAAGAAATATGATCTTTCCTAACAGCCAACTTGTCACTTTTTTTGGATGATATGTGACGCCACAAAGAACATGAAACATTTTTAAATATATGCATGGGATCTAGTAAGTGGGAAATCTTAAGATGCTCCCAATATGAGAGCTCATAAAATATTGATTTCCTTTTTATCCCTTTGATCATTTTCTCAGCATAGGTGTTGAAGAGTTCAGGTTCATCGATCACAGGTGTTATAGCGTAATTTTCAACCTTGTGAGCATTAGCATTAATCGGCCTTCAGGATCCATTTCATTGACTCAGATTCACTTCATGTCCTCCAGAAACACATTTTTCCCTATTTTTCTTCCTATACGCTTGCTGTCCCATTATAGCTAGCGTACACGCAGGCTGTTCCACTATAGCCCGCGGGTACCAAGTAAAATGGTAAAAATCATTAGAAAATTACTTCTTACTCCCAAAAAGTGGTCTTAGGCTGACCTTTGGCCCTCCATATACCCCGAAACGCCTCGATGTGTCCTTTCATTTACCTTTGGAAGGCTATATATTGAGCTCTTGTGGTGTATGGAAGGGAGGAGAAAGAGAAAGCAAGATAACTCTAGTGGATTTTTGCCGTGACTTGAGTCTACACTCATTGATCCTTGTTGTTGTGAACTCCTTATGTTAACCTACCAAACTCCTTTCATAGTTTGAGTTTGCCATTGCATGGGGGATTGAAGTGGTGGAGGCACAAGTGGAGAGACCCAATTCTTGGTTCAGATTGGTTGCCGATAAGAGGTCGTATATTGTACTTCTTGTTATTCATTGATGGAAATACTCATTTTCTCGTCCAATTGATGTTGTGAATATTGTTAAATTACATTGGGTTATATTTGCTTATGATATCATGGATCATGCTATTGATTATGCTAATGTCTTTCACATGTTATATGCATTTTCTTGTATTTTCTATTGATACTAATATGCAGGTTCAAGTGTAGAAGTTGAAAGCTCAACAGGGATCTACTTCGAACATCCGGTTGAAGGTTGGTCTTTTCTCCATTATCTTAGCATTGTCATTTATATAGCATTGCATTGAGAATTGAGTCATTTTCTGGTAGTCAGCTGTCTATTGTGGTCTACCCCAAGCCATAGGAAGTTTTCTCCATAACAAAAATGGCGACTCCGTTGGGGAGAACATCCATTTTTGGGGATTTTTAGGCATTTGTCCTTATTTTGAGTTGTTGTTTGTCGAGCTTCTGCATCATTGATTGGCCATGGATATTCACAATAGAAAACTAGCTTTTTTGGGGCTTTTTGACCTTTTTTGAGCTCATTTTCTTTTCCCTGTAAGTGGGTCAACCTTGTTTTGACTGCGTCTACCCGCCTCTGTCTGAACTGTAGCCCGCGTCTACCCGTAGCTGTTCTTTGAACAGTTGCGTACAACTCTGAGATTGTTTGATTTTTGGCCTTGGGTGTTTTCTAGGTTGATTCTGAGTGTTCCTGAGTCTTAGTTGGCCTGTTTCTTGACTGTTCCATGCCTTATTTGTGACCAGAAACTCCTCTTTCTTTTAGTTTTTGAACTTTTAGATTTTTCACAATTTCTTGTTTTATAGCTCATTAGCTTAGCTGAATCTTACTGTTTGGATCTTGCTGAGTTGTCTATTTGATATGCTCTGCATTTCTTTACTGAATAGTTAGATTTTGCTTGCATTTTTTCATCTCATTATATTGAAAAAATACAAAAACATTGTTTTGCATTTTCCTTGCATTTATAAGAGAAATTACAAAAATATTTGATTTTTGTACTGCATTTTGCATCTGAGTGCTTTTGATTTCATCTAGGACTTGCTTGTGCATTGAAACGTTGAAAATATTGCATTCTATTTCGAACCGTTGGATTGATTGTCATATTAGTGGCATGCTCTTTCATTGATTAGACGAGTCTAGTGTTCTTCAGTTGTGCATACCATTGAGTCTTACACATTATCAGTTTCACGACCATATCCTTTGAGTAATTACAGCCATTAAGATCAATGCTTAATCTTAAAATTAAACGATTTTTATTTTATAGGGTGCACCAACTAGCTTAAGTTTAGAGTCTTGGAATAGATCATTGTGAGTTAACAATTCAAGGCTATTGAACCAACATTATGTGTCTGACCAGGGAGTGGTGAAACCCATGATATACATCAGTGTTCTCAGGAATCTCTACTCAGACCAGAGTTAAGCACGAGGTCACGGGAGGTTGGTTGCGGAGATAGCCCTCCAATACTGGCTGAACATGGGATATATTTCCAGGATTTGTTCGTGTACGGGGGCTCTTGAGGGATCTGTAGCTCTTGCGTTTCGGGCTTAGCTACCCTTCCCATACGACGGATCCCACCTGTGACTATCCCCCTGAGCATTGTTTATATTGTGGTGACCTTAGTTGATTTACCTAAGTATCGCATAGGGTGCTTGTAGTGGTTATACTTTACGTATCTTGAGTCAGATAGGGGTTGGACAACACAGTTTCATGTTGTATAGGGATTTGACCCTTTGCACACAGTGAAGTCTGGGAACCCTTATAACTGATTTTGTTACCTCCGGTTATAGTTTGGGAGTCTCAAGCCTCTCCTAGGCGAGACATACCAGTTGTAGTGTCGGGAGGTCCCTTGAGCCGGTCTTGTTTGTGTGCATTTGGTTGTAGTTTTCTTATGTGTGTTCTCTTTGATCAATAGTTGGCCGTTAGGAGGAGTTCTGTTTATTTGGAGTTATCGTGGAGTGAGATCCACCTCTCCGTCGGTCTCGTCATATAGTTGGTTTTCCAGCTGACGAGGTAGTACGTACTTTTCATAAGAGACACCGGGAGATCCCCTCCGACACTTTTGATAATTACGAATAACTTCACAACTACATTATGACTTCTGCATCTGGCACACCGGGAGGAATTCCTGTGACTCTGTCGGTGGATGTCGATGGACAACTTGTTCCTTCCACTCCTAGAGACTTGGGAGGGGAAGGTTCGCCCCCACATGTCACTTTTGCAAATTATGGGCCATATCCAGCCCCAGAGACAAATACATCTTATGATACTTACCCACAGGGATTCCGATATGGGATGCCGGATATTAATAAGACCACGAACCCTTCGACCACTAATCCGTCTTTAGTTGGTATGCCTAGCCTTAGTTCAACTGTTACATCCAATTCGTTGGGTAGTCAAGCTAATCCTAGCCTTGGAGCTACAAGCACTGTCCCTTCCGGGGGGGTGCCACACATTCTGCTCCCTCCGAGGGTGGCGCAGCTTCTTTCGCTCCCTCTGGGGGTGGAACATCTACTTCCACTCCGTCTGGAGGCGGCATGAACTTTACTCCTCCTTTTCAATTTAATTCTGGTCATGTACCTTTAGCTTCTACGACTATTGGGGGAGGAGCACGTCCTAGGACTGCCCCTCATTTTAGTGGGAACACTTCACATAACGTGGCTCACGTTACACAACCTAACGCGCATTTCTCTACACATATACCTATGACTACGACCACGACTGCTAACCAACATGTCGCTCCTAACACTGGGGGTGGGCACATTCCTCATTCTGGGGGTGGGCACATTCCCAACCTTGGGGGTGGGCACATTCCTCATTCTAGGGGTGGACACATTCCCAATCCTGGGGGTGGGCACATTCCCAACGCGGGAGGAGGGAACATACCTTACACTGGAGGTGGGCACATTCCCAACGCTGGGGGTGGGCACATTCCTAACACTGGGGGTGGAAACATACCTTATAATTATGGTCATTAGTCAACTGCTCCTGCTACAACTAGCACGTATATGCCCCATCAATATGCTGTAAATCCTCCTTATAATGCAGTTAACTATGGCCCTTATTACAACCCTCCTCAACATGGTACTCATAACACATATATGCCTTCATACCCTTATATGGGTCAAGGTGGAGGCGGTTATCAGCCATATGGTCATGGTCATGGTTCATTTTATCCTTACGGCCTGCAAGGTCAGCCTCTTTTGGGAGCCTTTAATCCAGTTTCACAACCACTGCTCCCGTTTCTTGCTCATCTGAACCTGCCCGATCTTTCGAAGCTTACAAATGATTTGGTGTCTCACGATCCTTCTTGGCCTCCAGTCCCCACCAAGCTCCCTTCCGACATTCCAAAGTTTGAAGGGAAGAATGGTGAGGAACCAGGTGATATGTTACAACTTTTCACCTTTGGTGCTTTTCGAATTCATTAAATCACGATTCTATTTGTCTGAGACTATTTCAACGCACCCTCACGGGGGAAGCCGCGAAGTGGTATGTCGAGTTTCCTGGGGGCACCTATATAGGTTTCAATGAAATGGCTTTGGTTTTCCTAGACCACTTTCAGTTGTCAGTTCGCTACGATACTGGCATCGAGATTTTGTCTACCTTCCGCCACGACAAGGCCATGCACATATCTAACCACGTTCAAGAGTGGCATCGATGGAAGAGGATGGTGAAAGCCAACATTCCTCCAGATTTTCTGTTGGAATGGTTTCTCAAGTCATTGCTTCCATATATTTCAAAAGACATTTCCGTATCTGGCATTACGACTGAGGAACAAGCTATACTTAAATTCCAGCAACTAGACTTAGTCTACGCTCAGTCTGGCATCCTATATGATATCATTCCTGACGTATTGCGGTCACGACATGAGCCCAAACCAGTTCCTGGATCACATGCTGATGACATTGTGGGATCTACAAGTACTCGACCTGTGGATCAGTCACCACTCAAATGAAAAATTTGTCTATTGGCCAATCCACACCTGAATAGGCTCGCGCCTCATCCAATTCTACCCAATCATCTGATGTCCATTCTATACATATGGCGAACCCATCAGGGAACCAACAACCTGGTGGTAAGAACAAGGGGAGAAACAACCATAAGGGTGGGAATAATTCGAACAATGGAAGTAATCAAAACACTCCTAGGAAGGAGAACGCTAACCCTCCTCGGGACGACATAAATGATGGTGGGGACCGTAAGCCGAGACATAAAGTGAAATTCCCTTGCAAACTCTGTGGGGAGGATCACCTGACTCACTTGTGTCCTCAAATCAAAGAAGCATCGAAGCATCTTGCACAGAGCCCAGCTGTGTTGAAATATCCCCTTCTGCATCATCAGAATATGGCTTCGAATGCTCCCGCTACTGGCTATGGGACTAATGAAACTACAATGTCTTCCTCCCATGCCGGTGGCTACGGATGCGTAAACATGGTCCAATATTAGGTTAGTGTTGCTACTCATCAACGCGATTATGGTGCACCACAACTGAATTTGGGGAATGAGCCTCCTCCTCCTCCTCTTAACACTTCACTGCATATCGAGAATCCCACTACTGTGTCGTGGATACCAAAAGGTGTTCTTAAACGCTCGACGCACAATCCCAATGCTTGAGCCACCCAGAAATACTCTATTGTAGAATATTTGGGTCAAACTCCATGTGCCACGTTGGCTCTTGAGGTGTTACAGGCCTGCCCTTCACAACGGCATGCCCTTTTATCTGCTTTGGGAGTTCAGGATGGGAACAACCCTAGCATCATTAAATTCGACACTACTAATGTCTAGCCTCGCTTACCTTACCATGTAGCTTTTCAAATACATGTAAGGTGCTTGGATAAGTTTTTTAAATGCACGGTGGTTGACGAAGGTACTTCCACCTCGGTAATGTCGTTGGATTGTTGTAAAGCTCTTGGCTCTCCTCCCCTGTCTAAATCTATGTCTATGCTTACTGCATTCGATGATCGGTCATTTAGGCCGCATGGTATTATCCCTTCCCTTGAGGTCCACTTGGGTGGGAAATCCGTGCCTATTGAAGTTGAGGTGGTTGATGCGCCCATTGACTACAACCTTCTTCTGGGAAGGAATTGGATCTATGCGATGAAAGCGATTGTATCCTCCGTATTTAGGGTTATCTGCTTTCCTAGCGAAGGTAGAATCGTGACGGTCGATCAGCTAGACTTTCCTAGTTCTAATTCTAGAGCATCGTCAGGAATTGTTGTTCCCCAGATCAACGATTCTCAGCCGGAAACTGGGAACATTGGTGTAGGATTGTATCCATCCTTGTTAGGAACATTCAACTTTGTTGCACCAATTGCTTTTATTGGAACCGTTTCTGACAGTGCGTCCTCCTTGTTGAATAATGTACCATTCTGGACCTTGTATTTTAATGGTTCATGGACTGTACCATCCACGAGTACATCGTCTGGAGACATTTCGCATGTGGGAACAACTATGCCTCTATCTGTAGCTGAGCTTGCATATCATGATATTCAACAAGCCACTGCAGAGCCGGATCCATCCTCTTAATGGACAGAGGAGGGAGATCCCGTTATGCTGCCAGCATGGGCAGCCAACTCGTCTTGCTCACACGATTGTCTTGATGATTTTTTTCCTTAGGATGAAGCCATTTTTTAGGCCATGTGTTGTAGTGAGAGACCTTGGGGAGACTTGCATCATCGCTCTTATTTCCTCCCCAACCTCGATCTCATTGAGCAGGAAGAGTTTAGGACGACTCTTGCCGAGAAGGTTGGTCACCCTGTGGCTCCTTTGGATTCACATGGGATTTACGTGGAGGGGAATATGGTTAATATTTCCCCAACCATACCAATCAACATCTCTCGTACACCCGAAAAGGTAGAGAATGTTTATATCGGTGTTGATTGTTCTCCTGAAGAGATTCAGTTGTACACCGAACTGTTCAAGTAATTTCAAGATGTTTTTTCCTGGTCATATGAGGAGATGCCAGGAATAGACCCTAGTATTTTTTAACATGAAATTAAGACATATCCCAATGACAAACTGGTTCGGCAACGACTTCGTGCTGTGAATCCTAGGAAGGCAGCCACGATCAAGGAAGAGGTGGAGAAGCTCCTTAAAGATGGTTTCATCTACCTGGTTCCTCTTACTAAATGGGTGTTCAATCCTGTTCCTGTAGATAAGAAGAAAGGAACCATCTGTGTATGCACAGACTTTCGAGATCTGAACCGCACATGTCCGAAAGACAACTTCCCCACACCATTCATAGATCAAATCTTGGATGCTTGTGCCGGAAGCGAAGTTTTTTCATTTATGGACGGTTTCTTTGATATAATCAGATCCAGATAAAACCTGAGGACCAACATAAGACTGCTTTCGTTTGTCCTTGGGGTACATTTGCGTACCGAAAAATGCCCTTCGTCCTTAAAAACGCCGGAGCTACTTTTCAACGTGCTATGACCTACGCCTTTCACGACCTTAAGTGCATAGTCGAGGCATACTTGGATGATCTTTCCGGCCATTCTCATAAGAGAGTGGACCACCCCAAGCAACTCCGTCTTATTTTCGAA
This sequence comes from Larix kaempferi, assembly GCA_027924585.1. NCBI lineage: Eukaryota > Viridiplantae > Streptophyta > Pinopsida > Pinales > Pinaceae > Larix > Larix kaempferi. The sequence continues at coordinate 8,648,452 of BSBM01000071.1, forward strand.
AGATGTCGATGTTACAAGATTCGGTTGAATCCTAATAAGTGCATCTTTGTCATGAGAACGGGTCGCCTTTTAGGGTTCATAGTTTCACAAGAGGGTATAAGAGTCGATCCTCTTAAGGTTGAGGCAATACTCCGGTTTCCTCCCCCGCGTAACCTAGTTCAACTTCAGAGCCTCCAAGGGATAGCCACTTTTCTACGACATTTTGTAGTGAATTATGCTAGTCTTACCAAAGGTTTTGCGCGTCTGCTGAAGAAGGACACACCTTTTATCTGGGATGAGCGAGCCCAACAGTCTTTCAATGCTCTTAAGAAAGCTTTGGTATCGGCCCCTCTGCTTAGTCAACCCGACTTTGCTATAGATTTCTTGTTTTATGTGGCTGCGTCTCTCGAGACGATTGGCATGGTCTTAGTTCAGGTGGATGATGCGCTCCAAGAGCATGTCATTTATTATCTTTGTCGAAATTTAGTAGACTCTGAGCTGAGATACACTCATGTGGAGAAGTTGGCACTTGCGACTGTTCATGCAGTCCAACGTTTAAGGCATTACATCATGCTTAGGAAAACCACTGTTATAGCGCATATCAATCCATTTTAGTTCGTATTATCATGACGTCTTATAAGGGGGAAGTACAATAAATGGATTGTTATTCTTCAGGAGTTTGATCTTGATTTTGCTTTAGCGAAGTCGTTAAAATCCTTGGTTTTTCGCCGAGCTCATGTCATATTTTCCACGACTTGATGAGGATATCATTCATGAATATTCCTTTGTGGATGAACATTTATTCCTTATCTCATTGAAGGACCCTTGGTATGGGGATATCATCATATATATCCAAACTTTGAAGTTCCCTTTGCACTATTCACGGGACGAACGACGACGTGTGAGCCACCAAGCAAAATATTATGTCATCGTCGGCGACACTTTGTATCATTGAGGAAAAGACTCTATTCTCCGTCGTTGTTTGAACCATGAAGAAGCGGAGCGTGTGCTGAATGACTGCCATAGCGGGGCATGTGGTGGTCACTTATATTGGCTTGCAACAACCCAACGTATTATGCGAGCTGGTTACTTCTGGCCATCGATCTTTAAATATTGTATGAATGCTGTGAAGAGATGTCACCCTTGCCACGTGTTTTCTCGGAATATACACTCGCATCCAATGCCCCTTCATCCGGTTGTCACCGTCGGTCCCTTCACCAAGTGGGGGGTGGATTTCATGGATTGCAAACTAGCTTCGACTAGGGGACATCACCATATCATCATGGCCATGGACTACTTTTCCAAATGGGTTGAGGCCATGCCTACCATAAAATCCGATGGTGCTACAACAATCCATTTCGTATTCAATCAGATTATCGCTCGTTTTGGTATTCCAAAAGAGATTGACACTGACCATGGCAGTCACTTTCAAAACAAGATGATGGCAAATTTATCACTCAAGCTTGGGTTTCATCAAGAAAACTCATCTTCTTACTACCCCCAAGCAAATGTTCAAGTCGAGGCAGTCAATAAATCCTTAAAGACCATTCTCCAACATACCATCCAGCAAAGAAAGAGCAACTGACATATTATGTTATATCCTGCTCTGTGGGCATATCGAACCGCAGTTAAGACTGCCACCGGGTTCTCACCGTTTTAGCTAGTACACGGTGTGGAGTCTATATTACCGATTGAATGTGAAATCCCTTTGTTAAAACTAGCCAAAGAGGTCCTACCTGATACGTCGGACATTGAGCAACATTTAATCCACCTTGAGCATCTTGACGAGCAAGGTCGAGATGCCGCCATGGCTATAGATGCCAACAAACGTTGTGTCAAGGTTCAATATGATAGGTCTGTCCGTCCCCGGCAGTATGTTGAAGGTGACTTGGTTCTATTATATGACCAAGCTAAGGAACCCTTGGGGGCAGGCAAGTTTAACCTAATGTGGCACGGTCCTTACATAGTGAGGTGTGTCCTTGAGAAAGGAGCCTACGAATTGGAATATTATGAAGGGAACTCCTTGAAGGAGCCTATAAATGGGCTCTACCTCAAGCAGTATTATGCTTGAGCTTCTAGCTCGAGCTAATACTTTTGTATACTATTGTATAGTTACTTCTGTACACAGTTTAGATTTCTTTTGGTTTTTCAGATCTGCTGATTCACTTCTATTTGGTTGGCTGTAACATTCCTCTTTTGTACCATATTATTTAGAGAATAAAATTCTATATATTGTACCGGTTTTTTGGTGAGGAGCTCAAGGCCAAAGCCCCACCAAAAAACATTGAAAGTTTTGTGGGTTAATCCCTAAGTGGTAATTGTAAATTTAGGAGACCGGGGTCATTTAGCAGTAAGGTGACGAATCCACGAGAAGGGAAAAGAAGTAAGAGTGATAGATGTCTCATGGAACAAATAATAATGACTAAGGTCATTATTATACCAAAAGGAAGATAATTACATTTTTATAGACCATTAAGAGAGAAACCAAAAGGAGTAAGTAAAACGCTCTGATTGAGCGTCGTAACCACTATACTCTACTGTGATGAGAGTACGAGTAGGTTAGGAACTTATTAACCTTCATTAAGCTATTCTAAATCGGTAGTACCCCTTGAAACTAGAATAAGTATTTACTAGAGTTATTAAAAATAAGAAAAGCTACCCTACCTATACATATTCATTAAAAAACCCATTACTTTGGATTTTAAGACAAACGTTATTTGAATTACCTAAGAATATGTTAAGAGAGGGGGAATAGTATACTCTATCTCTTTGGATCATATATTTATATATAGATGCAAATAAGAAGTAACTATAAAAAAATATATTGTATGTATAATTTATTGAAATACATAAATATATTTTGTGAGAGTTTCTCTCCTTAAGAATAAAGGCGAGCTTTTACCCAAAAATCATGCACAATGATTTTATGTATATTACAAGGGTATTATCCAAAATCAAAGTTAATAGTTATACTTCAAACGGGTCGCAATATTACCGAGATAGTAGAAGAAGTTAGTTACGGAAGTGCGAATTGGCTATTAATTGGTGGAGCGCCAATTTCCTTTTTAAAAAGAGTCGCCACATGTCCCATGAGGGGATGTCGAGTTCTATTGTTACTGCCATTTGTCCTTTCTTCAAAGGAACGCTCATCCTTCTTAAGAATAATGGAGTTCGAGTGAAGGGGGCGTCACTTCTCTGAAGAATAAAGTTTTATGTTTTGATTTTGGGGAAATTTTTGGAACGACGGGAGTTCTTTTGTTTACCTCTTTTTATACGGTATTGTTGTATTTTGTTGGCAGAAGCTCTGGGGAGAGGACGGATAGAACAACCCGATCCCAATGTATCTGTAGTACTTTATCCCTATAAATGTTATATAAATTTATAACTCTGCAATAGAAGATGAATGCGTAGTCCTTGTTTCCTTTTCGTTTTGTATTCTATGCTGCGCTTTCATATTTTCCAGTTAGTGAATGGTCCAGTTGGATCTCTGCATAGAATGGTGCTAACGCTTTGGTATAGTTGGATATCGGCTCACATACTTCCTAGATAATGTTTGGATCCAGGGCCAGGTAGAATATGACATAACACCTTGGCATTTTCGGGCATCCAAGCGATCTGACCCTTGCGAGTTCCATTTTTTACGAGATACATTTTTCCCCTTTCCAGATTTATTTGATAGAGTGAATCCCTGTACATAATACGATTTTCGTTCTCTCTCTAGTGTTGGCTTCGCATACGAAGAGGGGAAGGAATGGCTCTGCAAAAGATAGTCTAATATCATTTTTTTTATTTGTATTTATTTTACATCTGAGATAATGTATGTATATATTTATTTGTCTAAACTTGCTACGGAGAGGAAGGGGACAGGATGGCTTCTTAGAAGTATGATCCCATCTTAGAATCTAGTGATTCCTCTTCTTGGGGACAGCTGGTCGTATTGGTTTTTTATTTGCCTTTCTGTCGTTGTATCTCCCTATCAGGATAGTGAGCTCTGTTTGATGGTAAATCTTTTTATTTAAACAGAGTCACTGAGATCCTCTGCGTTTCACGGTTTTGATTGCTCGATAAAGCTCCGTAAGGACTGTAGGTTCGTTTAATGGAGCTTGAGCCCATTTTATATTTATGACTGAGATTTATATTTTTGTTGATTGTTGACTGGGAGGCCGTTTACTCCTACTCTGAAGTAAGAAATTTCTCCTTTTGAAGTAGACAGAGAGATCCCCTTTCATACTGAGTTTCCCACAATGTACTTAGGGAAGGGAGAGCGCGCGATGTTTGATCCCAGAATATGATTGGTATTATGTCTTGCTAAGAAATCAATAGATCCTATGTCTCGACTTTATTTATTGAAAGGTTACTCTGCTTTAGTGATTTCTGGAAGCATCTAGAGAGGTGTCCGTTAAACAAACCTAAAATCTGGTTCTATGTTCCTGTGGTATTTTTATATAAATTTCCGGCGTTGGAGGAAAGAAAATTTAATGGGTTGATTCTAGTCAAAATTGCTATTAAGTTACTATATTATCTTAAAATAGATTTCTATAGCTCATATTGTTGTTTGGGTGAGTGTCCGAAAGGTACCCTGTTGAGGTATCAATAGATTTCCAACTTAATGCCGTTGTTAGCTTTGGAAGGCCTTGGTTATATTCTCAAGAAGAGAAGCTGTGAGAAAACAGGAAGTATGTATGGCGACAACGTTATTGTTGGTTGTAACCTATTTTTCTTAATACATGACTTCTTGATGGACGTAGCCCTTGGGATGGGTGAACCACGTGTATACTGTCCTTCTATTATGTGCTTCAAATGTGTTTATTCTCATGGATATCTGTTTTCGTATGTGTTTTATTCTCATTGATATCTGTCTTGATATGTGTTTTGTTCTCATTGATATCAGTGGTCAAAAATGAAGTTCTTCAAGAAAAGACAGTGTTATTCAAGTATGAGATGTTATAGCAGAGGTTAGATGAAATATGGTAAGAGTAATGATTTCTCAAGTTCCTTAATAATTTTGATGGCTTATCATCTATGTCATGCATAAGCATATGTTTGGTTAAAAGATAATGCATGGTTATTTCATATTAAATAAATTTGTTAACTTGGTAGTCATGTGTTTTGTTGTGGCAATTAACTTTCCTTAGACATATGGTATAGTTGTCATGATTTCTTTTACACATAATTGAATCATGGGAGGTAAAAGAATGTTGTAGACCTTATTGTCACGATAAGAAATGCATCTAAGACCTTTACATAAGTGAGTAAGTTTTTGGTTACTAAAAAATGAAAATAACCGATTATGTTTATCGTATATTTCTTTTCACTAATGGTCATTTTATTTGTTGGAAGGATGACAGACCCTGGTTTCTTAACACAATTGTACTTCGTTGTGTAGATCTTTAAATATGAAGCAAAAATTTCTGAAATTCTCCATAATGTTGTAGACCTTATTGTCACGATAAGTAATGCATCTAAGACCTTTACATAAGTGAGTAAGGTTTTGGTTACTAAAAAATGAAAATAACCGATTTTGTTTATCATATATTTCTTTTCACTAATGGTCATTTTATTTGTTGGAAGGATGATGGACCCTCGTTTCTTAACACAATTGTACTTCGTTGTGTAGATCTTTAAATATGAAGAAATATTTTCTCAAAATTCTCCATAATACTATTTGAGTATTGGAGGCATTTCACATATGGTATCAAGTTACAACACTTGGGCCTAATTGGACTCAGCACGAGAATGATAAACAAGAATTTATTGAAGGGACTTTACTGGCAAGACGCAACCGGACAAATGAAGTTCGAGTTTTGGCAAGAGGTAATCGATAAGGCATCTATGGTTTGCAAGTATGTAAGTCTCATCTATTGAACCATTATGTTTTAAAAATTAACATTGAGACTAAGGTGCAAAGTGCCCTCCTCATGGAAGGTTAATATTGTTTTAGAATCTTGATAGACTAAGGTTTTGTTACATATAACTTTCAATTCATCGTCTACATATGAACAATGTAGATGGAGATGCCATTGAAACATGTTCACTAAGTTGCATAACTAACTAAATGAGGTTTAAAGGATAAAACTTAGGAATAGTCTTACGTCTTGAATGACCTTGAACTAATTAAAGATGCAGTCCTCTTATTAGTTATGAGATTGCATGGTTAATGATACTTCCTATACTTGTAGTTAAGAACATCGATATTTCACAAATGACATTTTTGTTGTTACTTCCTTGCAAACCTACTTAACATGAAGACAATAAGGGTATTTGGATTTCAAAGATGTTATGTATAGCCATTACATGTTGAAAGTGTAGGAAATGTGTATGCATTATTAAAATGTTATCTTACTTGTATTTGGTACTCAAAAGGTTTGTGAGAGTTGCATCAACATATAAAAGGGATGTGTTGAATGAAGATAAGCAGAATGGCTATTATGAATTGACATCATTTTGCACATTGTCATAGGATAAGTGATTGTAGACTATGAGGAAAGTATAATAGTTTAAAGCAGTATATCAATAAACCATATCTCATTTCAGAAGGAGTATAACAGTAAAGTTCAAATAACAATAGATGATGGTGGGTCAAAGGTAGATTTAATACTTTGGAAAGAGGTTTAAACAAAGATGAACTCTACCATAATTCGGTTTTTGCTATACTTAGTGGTTGTACTTTAATGTAGTACTTAAAAAGAGTAGCACTCTCCTAGTAAGATTGTGTAAATCTGAGGGGTAAAGAATATTTATGCGGAGTTACTATAAAGGAATTATATGCTAAAGTTAGCTATCATAAAAAAAAATCTCACATAGAAGTAATGTTAACACCCAAAAAGTGTACACCATCGCATCTCCCTCATTTCATGACTCATTTGTCTATTTTTCCCACCATTTTTGCCTCCAAAACCTCAAAAAACCATTAAAAATCCACCAAAAGGCCAAAAAACCCCTCTTTTCCCCCAAAATAATTTAAATTTCCTCCAAAGATAGCAAAAACCCTCTAAAAGGGCCCTAAATTCCCAAAAATCAAATAAAAGGGAATAAAAAATATAAAAAAGAGGAAAAAGAGGGGAAAAGGAAGCAAAAACCCTAAAACAATTGACCTAAACCATATGGTGCCAAAAACCATGGATCAACACTCCACCACTAAAAACCTATAAATATCCACAATCTATCATATCCTCACTCTGCCAAAATCACTCTTAAAACCCTAGTTCACCATTTGAGCTAACTTCCCATTTGAGTGCCCCTTTTGGGCCATTATCCAAACACCTTGGAGAAGGAGAAGGAACCCATTGGAGCACGGAAGCATCCCTCCTGGACTACTGCAAGAGCTCCACCAACCTCAACATTTGAGGTAAATGTAATCTTGATCATATCATAATACAAAAAGAAAATTTGCTCTTATATTGTCATTGTCTTTTATTTCTGTTAATGCTCATGCTAGATTAGATTTTATGTTGTTTTATTGTTTAAATTTACTGTTTTACTGAACTGCTGCTAAGGAGGTCCTTCTCCTTAGTAGGTTCTCATTTGCACAAGCTAGGGTGAAAACCCTAGCTACAGTTTTGGAGACTCCACTATTGGCCTTTGAATCTCTGGTTAAAAATTTGAAAGTTTTTATTTTCTGCAAGTATTTTTTTGTTTTCCCTATTGGGCTGTGGCTTCGGCCAATTGGTTTTTCTGCCACAGATCGCGGTTCTGTTCTTTGCAGCCATGGCCCAGATCGCAACTTTCGGCCATTTTTCCACGATCCAGATCGCAAATGTTTGCTCTTTTCCCGCATCCCAGACCGCTAGTTCCTGTCGTTTTTTCGCGACCCGGCCATAGCCTTCTGCCCCTTTGCCACGCTCCAGACCATGCATTTTAACCCCAAACCTGTGATCCGACCACGGCTTTCTGCCCCTTTTTTGCGCTCCAAAGCGTGCATTGTGGCCGCAAACCCACGATCCGACCGCAGCTCTTCTCCCTTTTGTCGCGCCCCAAACCGCGCTTCTTAACCACAAACCTGCGATCCGATTGCAGGGTTCAGCCCTACAGCCGTGCCCCAAACCGCACCTTTCGGCCACAGACCCGCGATCCGACTGCAGGTTTCACCCCTATAGCCGTGCTCCAAACCGCGCATTTCAGTCGCAGACCCGCACTCTATTTTCTGCATTTTTTACCCTTTTTGAACCCAGAATTTTTCTGCAATATTTTCTGCACCTACATAGCCACCTGTTATGTCTGCAGCCATAGTTACCTATAGCCTTTTTCTACAGTTTGCTTTCTGTTCCATTTACAGAATTTTTTAATTTTAAGCATTTACATTGAAAAAGAAAATTTTGCATTGCAAGTTAAATTTCTGCATTATTATTGGTTAGAAAAGTTTCCCACGCGTGGCACTTTTGATTGGGTTCATTACCTCACACGCACACACTCTGTCACCTAATTCAAGTGAGCCTTAAAACACTACTTAACACAACCAACATTCTAACCCCACTTGGGTAACATATAAGAATATTGTAGTTAGGTAGGACAAGGGGGATAGGCATCCAAATAACACCCCTCGGTCGCTTACACTTGAGACATAGTTATTGTCCTTTAGGGTACCAAAATCCCCTAGTATTTTTTGACATAGTCACGACCAGTTTATCAAAGGGCTTCTCCCTTAGGAGGGTTGAAGTAGCCAAACTGGTTCTGGAGGCCTGAGTGGAATACTGCAATCCATTCAGTAACCGAAGGCTACCTACTCGTTGGTCTATGTGTGGTGATTCCTTTTAGGCCCACACGGTGATAGGACCAGAGCTGCAAATTCACCCTTCTGGACGTGTCATGAACGGGGTATCTTAGTTTCATTTCTGTTACAACGAACTCTCACTGGCTCTGCAGCCAAGTGGTATACCGAGCAACCCCATGGGACTCATGCCACCTTTACTTCCCTCGCCTCGACCTTCCTGCAGTTCTTTCAGTTACCTATCCACTATGACACCGGAGTTGAGATCCTACTGTCTTGCAGACAGAATACGGCCACCCACATCATTGAACACATTCATGAGTGGCGTCGACGCCAAAGCCTGTGCAAAATCAAGTTAGATGACCGTATCTTCCTAGATTGGTTTCTCAAATCTCTCCTTCCCATCATTGCCAAGGATGTGGCATCCGAGCGACCCCAGTCTGAGGAAGAAGCCATCTTAAAATCCCAGCAGTTTGACCTTATCTACGCCCAATCTGGTTACTTATATACCATTATACCCAACACCCCTCGTGGCGATTCCTCCCGAAACGATGCACCGGGGGCATCCCATGCCGCTGATGGCATCATTGGCCATGTTGCATCGCATAACCAGCCCTTTTCCATGACACGTACTAGTAATGGCCCAGACCTTTCGTGAGCTACATCCCACTCTGGAGCAACCAATTCGTATGCTCCCATGGCACATAACCACTATTCCCACGGACCCTCATGTCCGCCTCAGTGCTTCGGCCATACATCCCCCGCTTACATTCTCCCGAGTGCACCTCAACCATATTACCACCCGCCGGTCACGCACGCTCCTGTATCCCCTCAAGCCCCCCCGTTTATTATCCGCCACAGGCATCACCTGCGACAAATCAGGCACCCATCACACAGACGTATCAACAACCCCCACAAGGTCCAGCACCTACACCGCCTCCACCCCCACCCACTTATTATCTGTCGTAGCCTGCTCCCGCACCTGCACAACCCCAGAACCCACTTGCCACCCAAGGGCAAGTGTATGCGCAACAAAATCCACAACCTAACCAAAATAACCAACGCCAACAAGGCCAGCAAAACTGCGAAAAATGACGTAACCGCAAGAACAACCCCCCTCTAGACCAAGGCGTCCAGCAACCTAATCCCCAAAACAATAATAACGCAACACCTGCCAACCAAAACCCCGACAGGCTGCCAAAATAAGCCAAAAACCTTAACTTACGAACGAACCACCCTTGTTCTATTTGCAGGGTCTGTGGCCATTACACACACGCTTGCCCACATTTGGAGTGGGCATGACAACTCTCGACTGATGATGCCCATCGCCAAGGGAACGTGGCACCTCAGGCGCCACCTAACCCCCACCACCTCAAACTCAACCCTTGGTGTTACAGAACCCTTTACCAACCCAAGGAGTGGTGAACACTCAACCGTTAGCTCCCCCTCAAGGAACCGTGCCACCACAATAACAAGTCACGTACGCTGCGCCTGCCCACCCCACTTTAGACTCAGGCACCCATCACTTGTTAATGATGTCATCCGCCAATGTCAACCTTCAAACCCATCAAAAACAATATGGCTCCACCCCTGAAGTCCCTCCCACCGACAAAACCACCAATGCTCTTCCCACCGATCAGCCATTACGCATACCTCCAGCCCCATTAGATGGAGCCCCAAAAGCCCCTCGCTTCCCACTTCATCGCATCAACAATAACCCCAATGCTTGCGTTGCGTCTAATTACAACATTATGGATGACTTAGCTCAATCCCCCGCAACCATGTCTGCATTAAAGGTCTTAAAAACTGTCCTACACAGTGCAAGACTCTGTTATCAGCCATTGGTGTTATCGACCCGACTGATTCACCAATGATGGCCTTTGATTTGGACCAATCTGAACCATGCCTGCCTTCCACATTAGCATTCCAAGTTTTTGTATCCATTCAAAATCTTGTAATCCATTGGTGCATCATCGATGAGGGTGCCTCTACATGCGTTATGTCCACATTCGTTTGGCAGAAGTTGGGATCCCCTACTCTCCAGTCGTCCACCACTGCGTTGCGAGCCTACGACGGTCGTTCGGCTCAACCCCAAGGTCTCTTAGCTAATGTCCCCATCTAGTTGGCTGGTAAAACAGTGCTTATTGACATAGAGGTCATCAATGCCCAACTTGATTATAATCTCTTACTTGGTTGCAGTTACATGTACGCCATGCAGGCGGTTGCCTCATCCGTTTTTCATACCATGATGTTCCCCCATGAAGGACGAGTGGTCACGATTAATCAACTCACCTATTATGATCCCAATGCCCCCATTGCACCCAAAAACATTCTTCCCATGGTTGAACAACCAGTTCGCGGTGCATCTACCTTGTTGGTTTCCTCAGTTGGACCCGGAGTCTACTCAGATACGCCGATGACTTCCACATTCCAATCTATTCCACCCCCATCACCAGCGACCGAAATATCTGACTTATGTACCCTCTCCCACAATACAGAATACACAAACACCCAACCATCAACCTCTCTTGTTTCCCCAACCACCGTTAGTACCTAGTCATGTCGATATAACACCCATCCATACAATCCCATTCCTATTCCCCCCTTCGAGAGTAGTGAGCGCCCCGATTATGGCCACTCTCAGCCTCCCAGGGTTAACTTTAGGACTACTTGTGTGGTATCTCACACCTCTCGTTTCCCCTCCGACACCCAATGTCGTCTTACAACTGGTACAACCCATTACCACTACAAGTCAACCACCTCCCGGCGTCACTACTCCTTCCTCATCCATCAATCCATCCCCTCTTATCAAGCACACAGGGGGTAGAGGCCCACAACCGTACACCGCTTTACCCCCGCCCAAAACAGTAAAAAACCCTCCATCATTTAGAGCTCCTCTGAAATGCTCTTCGTGTGATGACTTGGGCCATGCTACCCATCAATGTCCACAATTACCCACATTACAAGAGCACATGCAAATGCTTGACGATGACCCCAACATCCCGGTTGTCCAACCTGACCCTACCCCTAAGCCTCGCGATAAATCACTGCATACCAATCACCCTTGTGCAATATGCGGTATTTACGGCCATTACTCACATCACTGCCCTGGTCTCCCAGATTACAGAGCCGCTCTCTACGAGATGAATAATTTGGACCTCGAGACGTCTCCCCCCACCATTGAAGAGATCCACCCCCCAGAATCTCCGCCAATAGGAGAGATCAATACCATTTATATGATCTCTACTGCCAGCATTCCCTCATCAACCGATTTGACTACAAAACGTTTCCGTAATGATGAGGAAATTCTCGAGGCTCTTACCGCACCTGATTACCCTTGGGAGGATATGCACCATCATTCCCATTTTCTCCTGGAGGAATCCTCCACCACCACAGCCACCCAATTCTCTGTTGAGTCCAAAGATTTCCTCCCAACCAAGGTCGGCTGGTTTAAAGAGCCCATTCCCGCTCCTGATGCCTTCAAGGAAGGTAACATGGCCAACATCTCAACTACGTTCCACATTGATATCTCTGCCCCAGTCGGTGCCCCTGAAATCATTACTTTGGGAGCCTCCTGCACCGAGTACGAGATCGACGAGTACAAAAAATTTTTCCAGGAGTTCCGCGATGTATTTGCCTGGTCCTACACCGAAATGCCTGGTCTTGACCCCGCTATCATAGAGCACCACATTGACACGTGGCCAGATGTGCCCCCTGTTCGCTAAAAAAAATGCCCCATTCACCCATCAAAGCTCCCCGCCGTTAAAGCAGAGATTGAGAAATTTCATGCTGCAGGTTTCATTTATCCTATCGCATACACCACTTGGGTTTCTAACCTCGTCCCTGTTAACAAAAAACAAGGCACCATCAGGGTATGTACTGACTTCCACGATTTAAACCGAGCATGTCCCAAAGACAACTTCCCGATGCCATTTATTGAAAAACTCATCGATGCGTGCGTGGGGCATGAAGTCCTATCCTTCATGGATGGTTTCTCTGGGTATAACCAGATTCAGATCCGCAAGGAAGATCAATACAAGACCGCCTTCACCACCCCATGGGGCACCTTTGCCTATCCTGTCATGCCTTTCGGCCTTAAAAATGCTGGCGCCACCTTCCAGCAGGCCATGACCTATTATTTTCATGACTTGGTTCATATCTTGTTAGTATATCTTGACGATCTCACAGCACGTTCCAACAAACGATCCGACCACCTTAACGACCTCCGACAAGTTTTTTCTACATTATCGCAAGTATCAGATCCGCTTGAACCCACTCAAGTGTGTCTTTTGCGTTCCAGCAAGCTGGTTGTTAGGTTTCATTGTTTCCCACAAAGGAATCGCTGTCGACCCCCTCAAAGTTCAAGCCATATTAGACCTTCCCGCACCACGCATGCTCTGACAGCTACAAATCTTACAGGGGAAATCTAATTTCCTCCGCCGCTTCGTTCCTGATTATGCCACCACAGTTCATGGTTTCTTACATCTGCTTCATACTCACATACCCTTTGTTTGGGACGACCAGGCGCAAGCTGCATTCAAAGCCCTTAAAAAATATCTCACGCAAGTCCCTTTGATCTCCCCTCTGGATTTCTCTCAGGACTTCATCCTTTACGTCTCGGCATTCGACCACGTCGTGTCAGGGGTCCTTGTTCAAGAAGATGCTGCTCGCCAAGAGCATGTCATTTATTACGTCATCCAAACCTTGTCTAGACAACCCCTACGTTACCCATATGAGGAAATACTGGCCCTTTCTGTCGTCTTTTCCATCCAAAAATTGCGCCATTACATTTTACTCAATCATACTACAGTTGTCGCCAACTCCAACCCCATGGTTTACCTCTTGAACCGGCGACTTCTGCAAGGTCGTGTCACTAAATGGGTAATTATCCTCCAAGAATACGACCTAACTTTCATAACCCCTAAAATTACTAAAGCCCTTGCGCTTGCCCAGCTCATAACCGACCTCCCATCCCTTTTATCGTCCCCACCACTCCCCGATGAGTTACTGGACAATCATTTGTTCATCATCTCGTCAGATGACCCATGGTATGGTGACATTCTGATATACCTTAGCACGCAGAATTTTCGCCCTGATATCGATCATGATGGACGCCGCCATATCCGTCACCACTCCTCTCGGTACCTCCTTCTGGGCGATGTCCTCTCCTGACGCGGTGTCGACACTATCCTTCGCCATTGTCTCACATGAGAGGAGGTTGAGCAAGTCCTCAACGACTGTCATAGTGGCGCCTGTGGCAGACATTTTTCTGGGATGGCCACATCCCAGAAGGTAATCCACGTCGGATATTTCTGGCCCACGTTGTTCACTTATTGCATCACTACGGTCAAGCATTTCCATAATTACCAACTCTTTTCCCCAAAGGAACGGACACCACCTGCCCCGCTCCATCCGGTCGTTACCGTCAGTCCCTTTTGTAAATGGGCTATCGACTTTATGGAGTGTAAAACCTCATCCGCCAATGGCCATAAATACATCATCATCGTTGTCGACTACTTCACCAAATGGGATGAAGCCATGCCTACCTTCAATTATAAAGCCGACACCACTGCCCGTTTCTTCTTTAACCATGTCATCACAAGATTCAAGGTCCCAAAACAGCTCGTCTTCCATCATGGTTCACATTTTGAGGACGCCATTTGGCGCGAGTTGTCCATTCTCCTTAAGTTCAAACATCAATATGCCTCTGCTTACTATCCCCAAGGGAACGGCCAGGTTGAGTCCATTAACAAAATTTTGAAAACAATCCTCCAACGCACTGTTGACCGACATAAGTCCAATTGGCATCACATGCTTTTCCCCGCATTATGGGCTTACCGTACATCAACTAAGACCGCCTCTGGTTTCACCCCTTTTCACTTAGTTCACGGTGTCGAATCTGTCCTCCTCATCGAGTGTCAGATCCCCGCCCTCCAAATCGCTATTGAACTTCTCCCTGACACCTCCCCACTTGAACAATGTCTGTTGTTATTAGAACAAGCTGATGAACCGTCGCGCATCCCTCCAAACAATTGAGGTCGCCAAGAACCACTCCAAAGCTGGTTACGACAAACATGTCCACCCACACACTTTCCATGAAGGAGATCTAGTCCTCATTTACGACCAATCCCATGATAAGACCGGTAAAGGGAAGTTCGAATCCATGTGGCAAGGCCCTTACATAGTGCATACCTGCCTTGGACATGGGGCATATATTCTAACTGAATCAGAAGGCCACCCCTTGCGCAACCACCATGATGGGTTGTATCTTAAACGCTTTTATCCTTAACAATCCAGCGGACCCACTGGTCCATCATGTACAGTTTGATTTCTTTTTTCTTTTCACTTTTTTCCACAACCTTACATTCGTCATTTTCCTGCATGATCATAGATGGACCATCTTCCACCTTATTACATTGGCTTTTCCAATGGAGCAAGTCGCTAGTCTCCAAACCTGGCCTCTACAGCTTGGGTCTTATATTCCCCTTCACATGAGTTGATTCACCTTGACGGAATGTACATAGGCGCTACTACCAATAACTAGGCTGAGTACAATGTTGTGACCAGTCTCCTAACTACTGCCCTTCAGATGGGTATACGTCACCTTCGTGTGTTCCTTGACTCCCAGCTGCTTGTCTCCCAGCTCAACAACTGCTACCAGGTGCGTGATCCTTGCCTCTTTAGAAAGTTCCCGCGCACAAAATAGCTAAGCCAACAGTTTGAATCCATAACATTCACTCATGTCCCAAGAGCTCAGAATAGTGTCGCAGATCAAATGGCTAACATCATCCTTGACTGGCATATCAATCACACCATGTAAATCATCCATCATGCATAATCATCACATATCAACACATCAAAAACATAAAAATCCCAAAAAGACGACATCTACAACAAAGGGAATCCACGTGCCTATCATAACAAACCATTTGCATCCACGTGCAATAAAATAACACAAAACCATACAGGCGCATCCACGTGCATACAAAAATAATCATCGCAAAAAATGCATCCATGTGCATATATATATAAATATAGCATCGTCATATACATGTCATGAGTGTCCCAGCACTAAGATATACAAAAATATACATCGAGGAGCCTCAACAGCATCCCTGTCATAAAATACATGCCGTATATACAAAAATATTGAATTCCCATACGCATCGGGGGGAGTCCCCATCACCCCCTAATGAGAGTCATATCCCCCATCACTCTCCGTCACAGCCACCTCTGCTGCGGACTCACCCTCTCCTCGCTCCTCCTCCGGCTCCTCCTCTGGATCCTCCTCATCCCCCTGTCGAGCCTAAGCCCTCCTCTCCTTGGCCAATACTGCCACCCGAATCAGAATCACTCGTCAATCCCATGGAGCCTCATGACAGGCCTCGAACACCTCCCGATCAAGCTCTCGCCACCCCTCGTCGGAGACCCCAACTACTAGCCGGTCGAAGGTAACTCGCAAGGACTCCAAATTCCCGTCCGCATCCCGTCGTCGCACCTCCCCCCAGTCTGGCACGACTGACAATGCTATGTACCCCCTATGCTCCCTATGCCCCGATGGTGGCCATGGTCCCACATTTGCATCAAACCAAATTGCAAATAGTTATAATCATCATATATCTCTAACATCAAAACATCCAATATAAAACAATCAAGAAACTAGATACATACCATCTGAACCCCAAACCTGCCTTGGGGGTCATGGTGCCTCCGGATCTTGCCGGTAGTCCATGTCGCGATATGGGTAGTCATAAAAAACTAACAACATCTGTAGCCATTGCAAATAGAGATCATGCGTAAAATATCACCCCACCTCTCCACCACCCCACCGACGCATCATCTCACCCCACTGCACCATCCGCGGCTCCCTCAAATCCCCAGCCCGGATCGACACTCATGGTCTCAATGTCGGCACCCACTCCATGAAGAAAGCACACATAAACGACCCATAACAGAACCTCTTGCCAGATACCTTCACCTTGCTCAGCTGCTGCTGAACACAGGTGAGGAATATCTGGCCCCAAGCAAAGAAGGTGCCCTGTAATACCCGCTCTACCAACTGCATCTGTCCCCCCGAAACCCGGTTGGGCCCCTGTGACCCCAACACTCGGACCACACATGCTGCGATCGCCCGAACTAATGGCTCCTCTAAGTCACAAATCAAGAGTGCATTCTTATGCACTCTTGCCGTAGGGAGGAAGTACCGATCCAGCATCTCCTCCATGTCCACATCCGCAGACACCCGTGGATAAGTATCTGCCACCCTACCCAAACAAGGCAGTCCCGTCAAAAAGTATACGTCTGCCAGGGTGAGCTCCAGTCTCTCCCCCTGCACCATGAAGCACTGACTATCGGGCTCTTAGAAGCCCACCAACCTGTTCAGCAGTAGTACTGCTGAATGCATCATCGACACCTACTTGAACTTCAACAACCCGCACAACCCCAAGGTCCCCCGGACATGCGGATCATCCCATATGTACTCCATGAGATCGTCAGGTATCTCACGCTCTCGCCACAGTACTCTCGACATCCTGTCAACCACACAAATGACACTTGGCATTACGGGTCCACTTACTATTTATAGATAGTTGAATTTTTCTTCATTCGACCATTTTGGATCCATACAGAGTCCATTTTCCAAACCGTTTCCACCACTGGAATCAGAGTGACGAGACCTTCAGAATGGTCGACTTGGTTTCTCATTTTCTCCGAACCCTTTTTTTGGAATTTTTTCCATGCACCTCGCCATCTTGATTTGCATGCCACATCGATCGTTGTCAGTTTTTAGCATTCCTTATACCATCGAATTCAGTTTTCCGAGCCCGTGATGATGCTTGAGATCATTTCTCGCTCTCACCCCCAGATTTTTTGGGCATTTTTCACCAGCCCCTATTCATCTCGGTTTGCATGCCACCTCGACCGTTATCCATTTTTTACGCTTTTTATATCACCAGATTCAGTTTTTCAAGCTCTTGATGATGCTTGAGATCATTTCTTGCTCTCACCATAAACAAGTTTCAACATTGTGTCCCGACACCTTACTGCCTCGATTTGCGCACCACATCAGCTGCCATCGAATTATTACACATTTATACATGAGCCATTCACCCCATTCATACTACAATTCTTTCATTATTTTTCCACCATTCATCATCCTGCAAGGAGGCCCACTAGTGTTCCCCCCAACCCTTGTTCTTGGTTCTCATCTATGTCCCTTGATTGAACACTCTCTCCTTTCTTGGCCATTCCTTTTGTTCGGTATAATTTTATCCCTTTTTCGAGCCGGACAAGTCCTTTACGAAAAAGGAACTTAGGGAGTTTCTATTAAGCTATTTTCTGACTCCTAAAAGAATGAAAAGATCGTCGAGAAATCTTTCTTCCTTTCATTCTTGCTAAAGTACCTGAAAGGGCGTCTATCTGGTATAAGTTTAACCCTTTTCCGAACCTGGTAGACTAATTACGAAAAAGGAATACTCTAGTCACACCGGCTAGAAGAGTTCTTCATTGCATCCTTTTATGCTTTTTCAGGCCTTGGAGACTAACACACGAAAAAGAACCCCCCTGGAGTCTTCTTATTGCTTTCAGACTCTCTAAAATTGAAAGCAACCACGAGCATGCACCGTCATGGGCTCGTACAAATCCACACGACGGTACCATTCCATTATTTCAGAGTCTTCTTATCGCTTTTAGTCTCCTTAAAATTGAAAGCAATCACGAGCATGAACTGTCCTGGGCTCGTATAAATCCACATGACAGTACCATTTTGAGCACCCTTCTTCCAGCTCCTTAAACCATAAATAAGTCCCCATCGGTGCCTCTCGGCACTATGATCAATCATCTTGGCAGCACCCCCCACAAGGTCGCCTTTGTTCAGAGTATTCTGCGATATACCACCCTCAGAGTCTCTTGCCATCCTACACCAACTTGAGTATCCCTCATTCCAATCACCATCCCTGGTCCCTTAAAGCTATGACCCCCTTCCCACCAGTCAGTTTCATATGCTTCCCGATCATCCCTGCCATCATACTCTGAACAAAGGCAGTTTGAGTCCACCCACTCTATTCGCCCAGTTATTCCCCACCTCCACAGTATGTCAGTCCTACCATCAGTACTCTCACACTTCGGTTATCCACCTCGTGCTCCTATCAAGGAAACATCATTGCCTTGCTAGTTGCAGGTCTCCCTCTGTCGACGCCATCCCATCTATTCCAGAGGATAGACCTAGAGGTCCCTGCACCTTGGACTCATCACCTTCTATGGTGAGTGCCGACGGACCATTTTGAGCGGAGTCATCAGTGCCTCTCCGAATGGTTGTTTCTCACATGCTCGACTTCGACACCTTGATCACATTGTTGAGATTCGTGTAGGGTATATATCCCTTTAGTTATTGGTCGAAGACCCTGGACTTCCCTCGACTCTTGCACATTGGTGAGTCACTTCGGAACACCCAATTATATGTTCCCGTGGATATCCGAGCTGCGTTGGCGATTGTATTCGAAGGCCACTCACTCAGATGCTTCCTTGAGTACCCAGTATAGCTATAGTCCAGAGTACCATTGAGGGTATGACTCCCCGTCATTATAATCCAACAGCTCATCAGTTCCTCTGGTACCACACTCAGCAACACTATTGTTATTCCAGTGTATCAGTTCTTCAACTCAGGCATGGTTAGACTGGCAGTATGTCCCAGATTTGTGTCCCCTCTGGACCCTTATGATGTACACAATAGTTCTCCATGTATCTTTTAGGTCCCCTTTTTTTTGGGCCTCATTATTATTTTATATATCTTGACACGAGCATGGGTATGCCCGCCTCGTCCATATATTGAGTTATTCCTCATTCATTATTGAGGTCATGTATTTTCAGTTTTTGCAGTTTGTTCGGGACCGTTGTTCTGGGCTCTAGTTTGTTTCTTCTCTTCTCCACACCCCTGGAACACCATAAAAGACCTATGATGTCTATCGGCCATACGACGATCTCCTGCCCTCACACATCAGGGGGCAATTTGTTAACACCCAAAAAGTGCTCACCATCACATCTCCCTCATTTCATGACTTATTTGTCTATTTTCCCCACCATTTTTGCCTCCAAAACCTCAAAAAACCATTAAAAAGCCACCAAAAGGCCAAAAAACCCCTTTTTTCCCCCAAAATAATTTAAATTTCCTCCAAAGATAGCAAAAGCCCTCTAAAAGGGCCCTAAATTCCCAAAAATCAAATAAAAGGGAATAAAAAATATAAAAAATAGGAAAAATAGGAAAAAAGGAAGCAAAAACCCTAAAATAATTGACCTAAACCATATGGTGCAAAAAACCATGGGTCAACACTCCACCACAAAAAACCTATAAATAGATGATGGAGGCTCCCCATTTCATATCCACAATCTATCCTATCCTCACTCTGCAAAAATTACTCTTGAAACCCTAGATCACCATTTGAGCTAACTTCCCATTTGAGTGCCCCTTTTGGGCCATTATCCAAACACCTTGGAGAAGGAGAAGGAACCCATTGGAGCACGGAAGCAGCCCTCCTGGACTACTGCAAGAACTCCACCAACCTCAACATTTGAGGTAAATGTAATCTTGATCATATCATAATACAAAAAGAAAATTTGCTCTTATATTGTCATTGTCTTTTATTTCTGTTAATGCTCATGCTAGATTAGATTTTATGTTGTTTTACTATTTAAATTTACTGTTTTACTGAACTGCTACTAAGGAGGCCCTTCTCCTTAGTAGGTGCTCATTTGCACAAGCTAGGGTGAAAACCCTAGCTACAAGTAAATCATTGTAATCAATGACAATTGGATGACAATTGTTTTATTTTCATATCTAATGTAGAGAAAAGTGCGTTAGAAATGTGTTGTTTATGAAAGTATTAGGACAATAACTGTGATGACTAAAGTACTAACCGGTTGTGTCATGATCAGTAAAAAGGAAAAAATGCTATAGTCCATTCCGCTTGTATAAAGGATAAAGACATGAGAAGTTATGACGAGAAATGTTATTACCTTGACTAACAAAAGTTATGAATAAAAAACGATAAGCATAGGAATGATGTTTTCATACCATGTATTCTGACAACACAATAAATTTAGAAGTTGGATTATGGTTTTTTCTCTCAATGTATTCAAGGAATGGGTATAAATAACCCTAGAGATTTTTCTTGATATTTAGAGAAGTATGTACTTAGAATGTATTACAATCATCTTAGAAATGTATGAAAACATAAGTATATATATATATATATATATATATATATATATATATATATATATATATATATATATATGTATATATATATATGTGTGTGTGTGTGTGTGTGTGTGTGTATGTATATATTCGAATGGCGAAGTAGATGACCATTGAAATTTTGAAAAGGGTTAAGAGGTTAATAAAATGCTATATGCTAACATTGTTATTTCTTGTCGTAAGGTATGATTGATGAAATTAATAAATCAAATAAGAACGTGGGTCATGTATGAACGTGTAGTGTGATGAAGGATTTGTTAGTAATATGCTTAGAAAAGTGTTCCTTACAAAATTCGACTTTGTTATATAAAGTGGTGCTAACAAGTGAATTTGGTAGATGTTGGAAGAAAGGAGCGTGATATATTATGCATGGTAAGCGTATGATTAGAATCTGAGTAAAGATTAAAGACTCATGAAAAGATATATGCTCATGAGTAAGAATGAATAAAAATAGAGGAAATTAGTGTTTATCAATTGATGATGATTATATCACAATTAACCTCAGAATTGTAAAATGATTTGTTGTGTGAGCACAATGGTGTTAGGAAAATGATTTGTTGTGTGAGCACAATGGTGTTAGGAAAACGATTTCTATGGGAGCACAATGGTGTTAGACAAATGATTGTTGTATGAGCATAT
Organism: Larix kaempferi; assembly: GCA_027924585.1. Lineage (NCBI taxonomy): Eukaryota > Viridiplantae > Streptophyta > Pinopsida > Pinales > Pinaceae > Larix > Larix kaempferi. Next base: position 8,670,027 of record BSBM01000071.1, read on the forward strand.
TGGTGTTAGGAAAATGAAGTGGCAAAAATTAATGATCCCACTCTACTTTGCTAAGATAGATTTTCCGGGACTGAAGCGAGGAGGCTTGAGGGGAATTGTGAAAGAGTATGGGATATCAATGGCAAAGACCTAGGCACAAATTTTGACATCTGGAAGACAAGATGCTATTTGATGTCTTTGCGGAGAAAACTTTTGACTAGCAATCAAAAGGGAGAGTAACCTCAAAATGTATCCCGTAAGTCCACATGAAAATTGGTGAGATAACTCAAGGGAGAGTTTGGCGTTCAATGAAAGTGTTGTGAAAAGTTTGTGTTATATTCATGATGTAACAATAAAAACACACCTTAACGATGTGCCAAGAAGCTAGACTATTGAAGGTCTTAATGTGTAAATGTTTGAATGCAATTAATACTGAAGAAACACAAAATTCACTCAAGGATGAGGATGAATTTCGAAATTGAAGTTTATTGCTTGAAATAAGTGAGTTTAATGTTACTAACTTATGAACGAAGGTAATGTATACCACCGGATGAGGACTAGCTAAAGAGTTCAAGTACTTGAGGTAAAGGACCTTCTCCAGAAGAGATAAGTAAATCTGAATTAGTTATGAATTCTTTGAGTTATATTAAAAGGTAACCTTGTATTATGTATTCGCATGATTATAAAAGCACAAATAAACGCTAGGAAATGTTTCATTAATTGCAAATGTTGTGTTGCACGAAGAGTCATGAATTGCAAATGTTGTGTTGCGGGAAGGACTCGTTTTTTAGGTCCTGAGTCAGTTTATGAATTAATAACCTGTTTACTGAAAAAAATTTGGAAGACCTGGTGTTGTTGCACAAAAGTGCAGGTTACAAGTGATAAAAGCTACAGGAATCGTGAAAGTTTGAAGATAATCAACAAAGATGACAAAGCGAGAAAGAGATAACTCAAGAGTGGAAGACAAACTATTGAAAAGCGTGAACATCGAGGACGGTGTTATTCTTAAGGGGGAAATGCTGTAACATCCCTATTTTGTACCATATTATTTAGAGAATAAAATTCTATATATTGTACCGGTTTTCTGGTGAGGAGCTCAAGGCCAAAGCCCCACCAGAAAACATTGAAAGTTTTGTGGGTTAATCCCTAAGTGGTAATTGTAAATTTAGGAGACCGGGGTCATTTAGCAGTAAGGTGACGAATCCATGAGAAGGGAAAAGAAGTAAGAGTGAGAGATGTCTCATGGAACAAAAAATATTGACTAAGGTCATTATTATACCAAAAGGAAGATAATTACATTTTTATAAACCATTAAGAGAGAAACCAAAATGAGTAAGTAAAATGCTCTGATTGAGCGTCGTAAATGCTATACTCTACTGTGATGAGAGAACGAGTAGGTCAGGAACTTATTAACCTTCATTAAGCTATTCTAAATCGGTAGTACCCCTTGAGACTGGAATAAGTATTTACTAGAGTTATTAAAAATAAGAAAGGCTACCCTACCTATACATATTCATTAAAAAACCCACTACTTTGGATTTTAAGACAAACGTTATTTGAATTACCTAAGAATATGTTAAGAGAGGGGGAATAGTATACTCTATCTCTTTGGATCATATATTTATATATAGATGCAAATAAGAAGTAAGTATAAAAAAATATATTGTATGTATAATTTATTGAAATACATAAATATATTTTGTGAGAGTTTCTCTCCTTAAGAATAAAGGCAAGCTTTTACCCAAAAATCATGCACAATAATTTTATGTATATTACAAGGGTATTCTCCAAAATCAAAGTTAATAGTTATACTTCAAACAGGTCACAATATTACCAAGATAGTAGAAGAAGTTAGTTACGGAAGTGAGAGTTGGCTATTAATTGGTGGAGCGCCAATTTCCTTGCTAAAAAGAGCCGCCACATGTCCCATGAGGGGATGCCGAGTTCTCTTGTTACTGTCATTTGTCCTTTCTTCAAAGGAACACTCATCCTTCTTAAGAATAATGGAGCTCGAGTGAAGGGGGGGTCGCTTCTTTGAAGAATAAAGTTTTATGTTTTGATTTTGGGGAAATTTTTGGAACGACGGGAATTATTCTATTTACCTCTTTTTATACGGTATTGTTGTATTTTGTTGGCAGAAGCTCAGGGGAGAGGATGGATAGAACAACCCGATCCCAATGTATTTGTAGTACTTTAGCCCTATAAAATTTATATAAATTAATAAATCTGCGATAGAAGATGAATGCGCAGTCCTTGTTTCCTTTTCGTTTTGTATTATATGTTGTGCTTCCATATTTTCCAGTTAGAGAATGGTTCAGTTTGATCTCTGCATAGAATGGTGCTAACGCTTTGGTATAGTTGGATCTCGGCTCACATACTGCCTAGATAATGTTTGGATCCAGGGCTAGGTAGAATATGACATAATACCTCGGCATTTTCGGGCATCCAAGCGATCTGACCCTGGCGAGTTCCATTTCTGACGAGATACGTTTTTCCCCTTTCCAGATTTATTTGATAGAGTGAATCCGTGTACATAATACGATTTTCGTTCTCTCTCTAGTGTTGGCTTCGCATAAGAAGAGGGGAAGGAACGACTCTGCAAAAGAGAGTCTGATCCCAATTTTTTATTTGTATTTATTTTACATCTGAGATCATGTATGTATATATTTCTTTGTCTAAACTTGCTACGGAGAGGAAGGGGACATGATGGCTTCTTAGAAGTATGATCCCATCTTAGAATCTAGTGATTCCTCTTCTTGGGGACAACTGGTCATATTGGTTTTTTATTTTCCTTTCTATTGTTGTAGCTCCCTATCAGGATAGTGACCTCTAATTGATGGTAAATATTTTTATTTAAACAGAGTCACCGAGATCCTCTGAATTTCACGATTGTGATTGCTCGATAAATCTCCGTAAGGACTGTAGGCTGGTTCAATGGAGCCTGATCCCATTTTATATTTATGACTAAGATTTATATTTTTGTTGATTGTTGACTAGGAGGCCGTTTACTCCTACTCCAAAGTAAGAAATTTCTCCTTTTGAAGTAGATAGAGAGATCCCCTTTCATACTGAGTTTCCCACAATGTACTTAGGGAAGGGAGAGCGTGCAGTGTTTGATCCCAGAATATGATTGGTATTATGTCTTGATAAGAAATCGATAGATCCTCTATCTCGACTTTATTTATTGAAAGTTTAATCTGCTTTAGTGATTTCTGGAAGTGTCTAGAGAGGTGTCTGTTAAACAAACCTAAAATATGGTTATATGTTGCTGTGGTATTTTTATATAAATTTCCAGCGTTGGAGGAAAGAAAATTTAATGGGTTGATTCTAGTCAAAATTGCTATTAAGTTACTATCTTATCTGAAAATAGATGTCTATAACTCATATTGTTGTTTGGGTGAGTGTCCGAAAGGTACCCTGTTGAGGTATCAATAGATTTCCGACTTAATGTCGTTGTTAGCTTTGGAAGGCCTTGGTTATATTCTCAAGAAGAGAAGCTGTGAGAAAAAGGAAGTATGTATGGTGACAACGTTATTGTCGGTTGTAACCTATTTTTCTTAATACATGACTTCTTGGTGGATGTAGCCCTTGGGATGGGTGAACCACGTGTATACTGTCCTCCTATTATGTGCTTCGAATGTGTTTATTCTCATGGATATCTGTTTTCGTATGTGTTTTATTCTCATTGATATCTGTCTTGATATGTGTTTTGTTCTCATTGATATCGGTGGTCAAAAATGAAGTTCTTAGAGAAAAGACAGTGTTATTCAAGTATGAGATGTTATAGCAAAGGTTAGATGAAATATGGTAAGAGCAATGATTTCTCAAGTTCCTTAATAATTTTGATGGCTTATCATCTATGTCATGCATAAGCATATGTTTGGTTAAAAGATAATGCATGGTTATTTCGTATTAAATAAATTTGTTAACTTGGTAGTCATGTGTTTTGTTGTGGCAATTAACTTTCCTTAGACATATGGTATAGTTGTCATGATTTCTTTTACACATAATTGAATCACAGGAGGTAAAATAATGTTGTAGACCTTATTGTCATGATAAGCAATGCATCTAAGACCTTTACATAAGTGAGTAAGGTTTTGGTTACTAAAAATGAAAATAACCAATTATGTTTATCGTATATTTCTTTTCACTAATGGTCATTTTATTTGTTGGAAGGATGAAGGACCCTCGTTTCTTAACACAATTGTACTTCGTTGTGTAGATCTTTAAATATGAAGCAAATTTTTTTGAAATTATCCATAATGTTGTAGACCTTATTGTCACGATAAGCAATGCATCTAAGACCTTTACATAAGTGATTAAGGTTTTGGTTACAAACAAATGAAAATAACCGATATTGTTTATCGTATATTTCTTTTCACTAATGGTCATTTTATTTGTTGGAAGGATGACAAACCCTCGTTTCTTAACACAATTGTACTTCGTTGTGTATATATTTAAATATGAAGCAAAATTTTCTGAAATTCTCCATAATACTATTTGAGTATTGGAGGCATTTCACATTGACAGATGTCAGCGGAATCTCCTGTGTTCTTAAGATTCGCTGATGGTGCTAGCCGTCATACACAGGGACTCGCTTCTCTTGCATGGGTTATTTATTCACCGAACCATCATATCATGTCTTCAGGAGGTGCATGTCTCGGTCCTACATCCAACAATGTGCCTGAGTACAATGCCATGGTTGTACTACTTCGGGGTGCTATTTCGCATGGCATCCAATCTTTAGAAGTCCGCCTAGATTCACAACTGGTTCTGTCTCAATTGAATGGCTGGTATCGCGTGAGGGATCCTACGTTACTACGAAGGTTCTTAAGGGTAAGACTCTTGGAGCTTCATTTTGTTTCAATTACATACATTCATGTTCCAATATGCTTTAATCATGTATCTGATGCATATGATAATTATGTCCTAGATTGGCATTTGTCTCATCAATAAAGAAGCACACAAATAAACATTCATTCACACTTTTGTACATACACATATAGTAGAACCGGAGAACCATAGTTTTTTATAAATAGCATGTCCAAAAAGGTAGTGTCACAATACAAAATTGGAGCTCGTAGCTCTCAAAATATACATATCGATACAAAATATGGGACTCTGAGATATCTAAGTCCTAAGAGGAGGCCTAGATGCCTCGACAGGATGTGTCTGATAATAATAATGTACTGTATTGGCTATGCGCCGCAGTAATCGCACCGAGGTGCCCGGTACCCCCACAACATGGTGTTGCATAGCCTCTGGCAGCTACTCTACCTTGATCATGGGTACTCTGTTGGTCATACGGGACAGATTGACCTGTATGGTCTCTATTGTGCGCTCTGCGGCCGCACCAACTACCTCTGCACCCCTGCCCCATCAACAATGTCTCAGGACACCATATGGTCTTTGCGGACCCGTATCGGCAAGAAATAATAGAATGTCAATATGTGATACTACACCAAAAATATTTTTGCATTTTCATATATAATCAAAAATCCCAAAAAAAATTAATATACAAAACATAAAAAGAGTTGTATACCGATGTCTCCAAACGCGGCCCCTAGAGGAAGCGGCATGTCACGATTACCACATAAGTCTATCCTTGCATATGGATAGTCATCAATGGCTATGACCTATCGGTCCCACCAGTGGAAGAACTCATCTGTGTATGGTGATGCCTGTCGACCACCGCCCTATCGCGTCAATATCTCTTCCCACCGGGTCAGGTCTGGGTCACGGAGACTATGAGGAGGGACTTCAACCCTCGGACTAAGCCCCAGAATTCTCTCGAAGAAAAAGATGCATAGTATACTACCATATCTGAATTTATTTACCTCCCCACGCTTACACTCCATTAATTGGGTCTTCATAGACACCAGTAACGTTGTGCACTAGTCATATACCATGGGCCGCATGCACTCTGCGGAAACTATGATCTTCATACTCAAACTGACTATGGATCCAATGGGTACCTGACTCCCCACCTTCCGGGTTTTGGGAAGACAGTACTGCTCTATGTAGTCGAGAATAGTGATCCCACCACCTACAGTGCGAGATCGAAGACTAGCCACTTCTCCTCGACGGGACAATCCTGTAATGAAATATATGTCATCCACCTCTAAGGAGAGTGTTTGACCATCCAAGTTGAAATTTTGTGCGTCTACGTCCCAGTAGTCTATCAAGCAACGGAGCAATTGGTTTTGTGCCCTTAAACCCTCAATGCTCTAGAATTTGAAAATCCCACATGTTTGTAATGCTTATTGCGCAGGCAAAACTTGGCAGACAACCTCATCCACAAGATCATGCTCTCTTTCCCTCCACTCTAGAACCATCCTGGAGGAAGAAACACAAGTTGTTTAGCTTTTTACACTTAAAAAATCAACTTCACGGTCATACCCACAGGCTACTTAGAAAACAAAGGCATCTACTCGTGGTCAATGCAAGCGTTGACCGAGTCCAGATAGCCCTAACAGCGACCCGTATAGTTGTACCCCGCGTACAACGGCGTGAACAAGTAGGGATTCCCCAATAAAAGGTTTTGACCAATGAAAATTGAAATAAAAGCTATCAAATGAAAGAGGAGGATGAGGTGACTAACCTTCTCCAGACGGTTCGACAAACGGATGCCCGTAGCTCCCAAAATCAGCGACTGAAATCCAAGGTGAAAACTAACCAAAAACTCCAATTTGGGTAAAAAGTGAAAATGAATTGTAAATTGTAATTTTTTATTACTATTTATAGTTTTTAAAAACTCACTTTCCTATAGTTTTCTCTGTTTTAAGCTGTTTTGACTAATGTGTAATATTGGAGTACTATTTTGAGCAGATTTCTTCGACGAGAGTTGTTTTTGACCGTTTCGTGCCTACGACAGGTATATTTCACACCCGTCATATAGGTTAGATGTCATTTTCACTTGGATTTTGCATTTGACCTTTGACCACTTGTCATTAACCCTAGATGCGACCCCGCTTTGTGACCGACACGAAACCTTCACATTGTTATAGAAGTGTCGTTATTTGGAAGTAGGGCCTGTCTGAACATGGGTGCCCTAGTTAGAACCTCGTTTTTCCTTATGGCACCCATGCTGTTGTTTTTCCTTAGGATCAGGAGTCCTTTGTAGTTACGCCATGACTTTTCGATAAAGACTCATACTCTACTTTGTCTTATGCTGGATATATCCCATAAAGACTCCCCCATTTTTACCAAGTTGTGATTGCATTGCATCATCCTGCTTGCTGCTTGAGCCTTGTGTCGGCTCCCGCTTACTCAATTGTTATCTTGGTTCCTGAGCACTTTCCTTGTTGAGCCCTGTAGAGCTTTCATTTTCCTTTCACAATTTGAAGACCTTTTGACCCTGAGGGAACACCCCTCGAGTGTCCACGTCCTGCACATGCTTCCTTGCATTGATCATAGGTATGTTCCACTGCTTGAGACTAGTCTTCTCGCTATTTGAAACTCGTTCCCTCAATTGTTGTACGATAAGCAATTTTATTCTTTTTCAAGCTTTCCAAATATGAAAAATACCAAAAAAATCAAATATTCCAAAAGGCCAGATGGGAGAATATTTACTTCTTTTTGTTAGTAGTTGTTGTGTCTCCTTTGAAGAGACCATTCATTCCATTCCATACATTATGAGTCGAGACTATAGTCAAACATTAAGAGCTGTACTTGTTTCTCAGTTTCACTCCATCGGCTAGTTAAGCTTCCAATCACTATGGAGCCCTTTGTTGATGCCTCCTGCATCGCACAATGTTATGTCGAGTCTATGTTGCCTAATTCTATCCATATGCTCATGCTCTTGTTCAAAGGAAGTCCTGAAACCAGAGTTGGCCACTCCTCATATCTCTTGACTATTGCATGTCGGCCATCCTTATTGAGTCAGTCCGTTCGTCCGAATTCTTCCAAATCTTTAAGTGTAGTTGTTACCTCGTGCTGGTTGATGGGGGATGCCTTAATGCCTTCTTTCTAACAAGTTTCGTTCTGTCAACTTCAACTCATTTATTCCGGAATTGAGACTTAGAGTCGGTTGAGTACCTTGAGGCTTGCAGTCATTAGTGGTAGGTTCTCTCTCCATCAACAGTTTTGGGAATACATCAATGTCCCCTGATCGATGGATTCATCTTAGTGTTTGACTTCAACACATCTATTCGCACTCTGATGATTTTACTCTGTGCCGTGATTCCCATTTTCATTATTGGTGGTTTATCTCGCGTCTGTTAACGGTATACATCATTGATCAGTAATTAGACGATGTCACATCAGGTTCGACCTCAACACCTTTATTCACTTGATGGGACTTGTACCGCTGACGATTTGTGTAGAAGACCCCAGACGTTAGTAGCATTCAATATACTGCTCTTGATCGTGACTGTACTCATGAGAGCTTATTCTCATGTATCAGCAGTTTGTACCTCTAGTATTGCACCAGTTGTTTCCTTTTCAGTAGGAGACCATATCTTACTGTATGGATCATGGCTATGATCACCTATGACATGTATTCACTATATACTATCCATCATGGCCATTGTATCAAATTGTTGTATTGTACTGACATGTACTCAGAGATATTATTGTATTATGACGAGTGAGCTACTCTCTCCATTTGTGTCTCCATCACTCCACTTCTGACATTTATAATGTATTTCGGCCATCGTAGTAGCTTCTCTGACCTCACACATTAGGGGGCATCTGTTATAGCGTAATTTTCCACCTTGTGAGCATCAGCATTAATCTGCCTTCAAGATCCATTTCATTGACTTAGATTCACTTCATGTCCTCCAAAAACACATTTTCCCCTATTTTTCTTCCTGTATGCTTGCTGTCCCATTATAGCCAGCGTACACGCAGGTTGTTCCACTATATCCCGTGGGTACCAAGTAAAATGGTAAAAATCATTAGAAAATTACTTTTTACTCCCAAAAAGCTGTCTTAGGGTGACCTTTGGCCCTCCATATACCCCAAAACTCCTCGATGTGTCCTTTCATTTACCTTTGGAAGGCTATATATTGAGCTCTTATGGTGTATGGAAGGGAGGATAAAGAGAAAGCAAGATAACTCTAGTGGATTTTTTCCATGACTTGAGTCTACACTCATTGATCCTTGTTGTTGTGAACTCCTTATGTTCACCTAACAAACTCCTTTCATAGTTTGAGTTTTCCATTGCATGGGGGATTGAAGTGGTGGAGGCACAAGTGGAGAGACCCAGTTCTTGGTTCAGATTGGTTGCTGGAAAGAGGTCGTATATTGTACTTCTTGTTATTCATTAATGGAAATACTCATTTTATCATCCATTAATTGATGTTGTGAATATTGTTAAATTACATTGGGTTATATTTTCTTATGATATCATGGTTCATGCTATTGATTATGCTAATGTCTTTCACATGTTATATGCACTTGCTTGTATTTCCTGTTGAGACTAATATGTAGGTTCAAGTGTAGAAGTTGAAAGATCAACAGGGATCTACTTCGAACATCCGGTTGAAGGTTGGTCTTTTCTCCATTATCTTATCATTGGCATTTATATAGCATTGCATTGGGAATTGAGTCATTTTCTGGTAGTCAGTTGTCTGTTGTGGTCTACCCCAAGCCATAGGAAGTTTTCTCCGTAACAACAGGTTTCACATTTGAATCGAACATCTCTACGTATTCCTTCTCATTCTATTTTTCATATTCCCTAATCCAGTCATCCAGTGTCATTATTTCAGGCCTTTGGGTTCTCTCTCGTTTACCATTGAAAGTAGATCTTACTCTTCTATAAGAGTGTTTTTCTGGGAGGAATACCCTAGAGAATTCATACACTATCTTTCATATGTCTTTGGACCACCTATCCTTCATAGAAGGTCCACAACATTTACATCCATAATAACCTTTCATTACAAGACATGTGATGTTATAGTAAAGAGAGCACGTTAGTGTTGAAGATCAAGGCAATCTCACCAAATTAAATATGCCAAAAATTAGTGCTTTGAATATAAACAAATCAAACAACATATTTACCTGAGCAAAATCCTAACCCCAGATAATCATGTGTAGTGTACACACATATGCCATACAATATAAAAATCGTTTCTGGTTTGATGGGTCTCGACACGTCATATACTTGTATCCCTTCCCATAATTCCTTGAATTCATCGATCAATGGTTGTAGGTAAACATCCATATTATTCACTCGTCTTCTACCAAGGACTACAAGAGCCAACATAAGATGTTCATTCTTCACAAACGACCATGTGGGGATATTCACTACTATAGGCCAAACATTATAGATGTTGTTTGGTTGGGAATATGGGTTGAAGCCATCAATGTCTATGCTCAATCGGAGGCTGTGTACTTCATCTTTGAATTTATCAAGCCATGTATCCTCTATATGATTCATGGCTATTAAATCTATTGGGATTCACATAACTCCGTCCTCACTTCAGTGCAATGCATGCCATCCCTGCAGAATATTTGATTCTTTGCAACAAAAGAGCCTTTGAATCCTTGGAATTGTAGGCATGTTCCTCAATATCTTATGAGGAGGACCATGTTCTTTATCCTTCTTTTTCGATTCTTTGTACTTTTCATGCCCACATTTTGGACATATCTCTTCGTCTGCATATTCGCCTCTATATAGAATATAATCATTGGGACACACATGATAGGATATGTACTCTACACCCAACATTTTCAACATTTACTTTGCCTCTTCGCAACTGTTGGGAAAGACATTATCATTTGGAAGTACCTTATCTTTGAATAACCTATAGTTAGTGGGTAGTACAAAAGTACAATGTCATTAACGTTCATAAAATCGGCCATTTTCAATGATGATTGTGTCACAAGATTCCTCAAAATATAATATAGTTGATGGTCAGTTACCTCAACATTGCTGAGAAACATGCATATGACATGCCATACTTTGCTTTCAAGTTGTAAAGTAACATTGTTGTCCCCAACTGTGTATACTTTGACTGGACAGGTCCAAAGAGAAGTGTGGTGGAATCCGATTTAAGTCTTTCGAATAAGGATTCAGTGATATGAGCATCATCCCCTAGCTCATTGTATTAGAATGTATGTAACAACATTACATCCATGACACTCCTTTGTCATAATAACTCATCCATACCAACCTCTACTTCATTTCCTCCATTGCCAACATGTGAAGAACTAATATTATTGTAGGCATTCCTAATTGGTGAGGATGGATGCAATGGAAATTGAATGGGTGGTTGATTCAACCATGCTTGGTATGCTTCCTTTCCAAGTTGCACTCTTTTTTTAGCCTTCTCTCTATTTGGAATTGTACTGGGGTGCAACAGAAGATGGTAGGCAGGTCGCCCATCATCAGAATCTTGATTTAAAAAATATTGAACATTACATCGATGATGTTAGTAAGCACAATGCAATTGGTTTGATCTAGCATTATAGAAAACAATTATTACAGAAGCACGAGAATCACTTCCAATAGAAAATGTTAAGCTGAAAACAATTTATAAAGAAAACATTCAGATTGAGTAATAAATTAACATCAATTCCACATTAAATATAAAAATTTAAAATTGAGCAACACATTTTCAAATTGAATTTATAAATTAAATTAACAATTTGTAAAACATAATTTCAAACTTAGCAATACATTAACATGAATCCCATTGAAAATTAACAAATACAATTATTCAATGTTTTTTTGTGTTACGCCCCAAGTGAACATCTAAAAGGTAATCCCAATGTAGGGCATCTCTAACGAGAGGTTGGTGGTCTATGGAATTTATAGTTTATTAACAACTCGTCACCAGGAGACAAACTATGTATTGCATGTACAACAACAAATCTAGATGATTTCATTTTCATAAAGAACTCCTGGTCATTGAATTGTTCCTCAAATGAACAATTTGGAGAAAATGAAGAGCACCTAGAACTATTTATGAACCCTGCAATGTTCCCATGAGTACATGGACAACCATCTATATACAATAGGTTCTTCCTATTAAAGTTTTCAGAAACATAACCATTCAAACACATATTGTACATGGAAATGTTGTGCCTATATTTAACAATATTCAAGTAATCAGACTGACAATAGATAGGACCGCAAAATGGAAGACGTGCTACTGACTGTTTGGGAGGAACGAGTACATGTGAAAGGATAAACAACCCAATATTTCCAGCATCCATATTAGACTTGGCAATCATAAAACAAATACCAGAAAAGAAGAATTCAGTTCCAACATCAGTCACATGTAGAGAAGACGACCGAGTGCCATACAAAGAGCGGTTGTAATAAGTTTGATATTTACTTTGAAAATTCACAGAAAGGGAGAAATCATCACTACCCTCCAACAATTGGACGAACCTCGATGTGTACTTGGATAGTTTTGCTCTCAACTCATGCAACTTTTTGGATCTAATAGTAGAGATGGGTTGGGTGGAATTCATATCATACTTTGGATCACTAGAAATTTCAGTTGACTGAACATAAGTAGAGGGGTTTGTCAATTTAGGATGAGACATAGTTGTTTTTCCTTCCAAATTTTAAAAATTGAGCATAGGGAAGTGTTCCTTCGTGTCTTTTCTATATCACCTATTGTATTTTTTACTGCAGTAGGTGGTATTAGACCATCGAAATTGGGTAATATATCATTGGTGTAATGGGTGAGTGTGTCACGTCGAGGTTTCTCCTTCAACCCTTGAAATTTGAACAACCACAAACTAATGGGGTGTCATAAAAGAGTTCCAACTCACAACAAATTACCATCGATGAACCATAATGGTGGCTTGAATATGGCATGTTATAATTGGTGGGGTAAAGAATATTCCCATTTACATCCACGATCTGCTTACGGTATCTTGCTCCTAATAAGAGATTATGACATTTTGAAACTGTTGCAATGTATTTTGCATCTGAACTTAAACCTGAATCAAGATCCTGCAATAAAGAATAAATTAGTATTCAAATTCACATGGATAAGTAACATAAGTTCAAATAAGTAGTCAAAATATAAATAAAACCTGAAATTATTGGGGATGGAAATGGATAATTCGTCGAACTTTGAACAAGATGGAATGAGTTGGAATATGAAGAATTGGCCATTTGATACTACAAAATTTTATCCTTTCACTTGAGACAAATCAACAATCAATATATGTCTCTATGGTATTGAAATATTTTCAAGAACTATATCACAATCTAACTTCCAATATAGTTTGGAAACCATTTTGTAAGAATAAGGTGAGTTTAAGCATCATATATATACTATGAAATATTGTAATTGGTGTGGTTAAATACTAAAAGAACATTTGGGATGAATATATAATTTTAAGTGGACACATAAAACAAGAGGATTTTCAAATTAAACCGTTGTGTCTATTCATATATACATGCACTGGTGCACTCACATATACAAAACGCACCTGTGCACTCACATATACAAAACGCACCTGTGCGCTCACATATACAAAACACACCGTAAAAGAAAATCCGTAAAATCTCCCACAATGGAAAATATCTGCTACATTTGGTAGCGGGTATTTCTACATGCATTTTTACAACATAATTCATACCAACGCGTTTCTTACATAAAAGAGCACTGATGCATCCAAATTTTACATGCACCGCGACACGAATTTTTAAATTGTTGTTTGTCCGGTGTGTTTACTTATGTACGCACCGGTGCGACATGAAAACATGCACACCGAAATGCCGAAAATCAAAATTAAAAAAAAAATCGCACAAACTCCTTTTGCCCTAAATTCAAAAAACGGTGGCAATTTTAAGTTCAAAAATTAATTCTAAATAGTGTTTAAAAGCAAAAAAAAAACATTAATTCATTTTTTTGCCGAAAATTTCAAGGAAGAGTTTTGGAAGAGAGACTTATGTGGAAGGATTTTGGAGCAACTGAAAGGAGTTCTGAGGATCAAAATTTGTTAGGTATGGTGAATGAAACAAAACCTTGCATAATAGACTATTTCAAGTATGTAAATGTTGCTATTGATCTTATTATCTTATTGTTGATGCCCCGAAAATCATAGCATCACTCAGCAAGGGATTCTCCCCAGTAAGCAAGCCTAATTAGATCGCTCACCATTTGGTATAGGGAATCTGTCTGGTTAACAGTCCGGCTACTATGTAAGATTTAAAGATTTGTTTTCTTTGCACCGGTTGCGGCCCAATCCACCATTTATGTATTTTATTTTTAAAGATGATATGCAAGTGCTCTAAACTAAATGCATGTAATTAAGCAAATCTGATCTAAAATTGTTTAAGCAAATTTAATCTATCCCTGCAAGGAGCAAACTGAAAGTATGAGTAATAAACCAAAAGAAACATCCAAAGATCTCACATATAGCTATTTAATCATAAAGATGCATTTCCAACAGAATATAAAAGATATCAAAGATAACTTTGATTGAATTAAAACATTTCATTACTCATTTAAGATATACATCTTTGCATACAAAATTATGAGAACATTCATTACAAAGAAACAATTCATAACAACAAGGAATGATCTCACAATAATGTATAAATGATGCAGAAATAATCTAGCAGATATTTAACATATCTTTAGGCAAAAACACAGTCCCCTGCTTTCTTTAGGCAAAATGGAGCTTCTTATATATGTAGCAAATTAATTCACGTATAAAACAAAAATGTTCTTTCACCTGCCAAAAGTCCTTCTACCATTCTCTATTCCTCTATATATAGCTTTACAAAATGCTCCAAGAGATGCTACGTGTACCCTAATCCCAAAGAATCTCTTATTTTGTCTTTTAGTGCCCTTTTACAAAAATTAGAATAATCGCTAAATGCTTTTACAACAGAGACATAAATCCAGCTGTCCTTTAGCTTTACAACCGAAAATAGAAAAGGAAAAACTCTTAGCTCATAACTAGACAACTACGAAATGCCAAATCAGCTCCCAGCTGGTGCTCCTACCTCTGCTGGCACTTCCTCCACCGCTGGCTTATCCGCTTCTGCTATATAGCTGACCCAAATGCTTGTTTCTCGTACAATGGTGTTTCCAGGGGCAGGGAGCATGAACTTCAGGGAAATAACATGCTTGGCTAACTCCATGAAACCTATATCTTCTTCAAATTCGGCCACAGATTTCAGAGGAAAGGGCTTGGGGAATTCTAACTTCCCCTCTCTCTATTCAATATGCTTTCCAATGTCTTCCTTCACACGCGCATATTTCTTCTTGAGCCTAATGGCTTCGGAATTAATTTCTTTCATCCTGGTTACCATCGCCTTTACTTTGCTAATTTCTTCAATAATGAGCTCCTGTGATTCATGTATCTTTTTTAGTATGTCACGGGACTGCTCATGAAAGGGGATCAAATCAACTACCTTGCTGCTTTCTAGTTGTAGATGTTCTATCAGCAGCTCTTTCTCCTCATCGAACTGAATGGCCTTGGCCTCGAGATCATTCTTCTCTCCTTCCACTATCATCATTTGCACTGCTAAAGTTTCCTTTTCTTCCTCTAAGTGTTCATACTTTCCTGACAATTCTCTTTGTTCTGATAGTAGGCGATCATACTTTTTTACCATTAATTCTCTATAATCCTACTCCTTTACCAGAGTGAGCTGTGACATGCGAGCTCTTTTCCTGCTTGCTTCCACATCATTTACTAACTTGTGGACATTATCTTCGCTTGCCTTAGCGGTGGCTATAGTGGCGGATGCCATAAACTCGGATACACTCTGTGTGCCTTGCATGACCGTGGTTTCTCGTTTGGTGACGATGCCCGGTTGAAAAGGCTTCTTCATCCTTGTCTCTGTCTTCCAAACAATGGACTTCCTTTTCTTATCAAAAGCAAATTTGTCCCATTGGGTTACAGTGTGACTCTTTGATGGGGTAAAAGGGACAAGTGAAAGATCTCCTATGGGGAAATCATCCTCCATGGGTGGGGTCCAAATCACTTGGGACGAGTCTATGTCCATGTCCTGCATTTTTGGGTTCTTAGCTTGCGCATCCTCCTTGGATTTATCTTCCTCTTTGGCCTTCAGCTGTCTCTCTTCCTCTTCAGCCTTTAGTTTCTTTTCAACTGCTTCTCTTTCCTCTTGCAGCTTGGTGGCTTCCTCTTTTATGATCTTCTCTAACTCCTCCTCTCGAAGTATTTGAGCTTATTCATCTTGAAGCCTGTCTTCCTAGTCCTTCCGCGCTCTTCCTTCTGCTTCCTTTTGAAACCTTTCAGCTTCTTCCTTGAGCCTTTGCTCTTCCTTCATCAGAGCCTCGGCCTCCTCTCTTTCCCTTCGCAATTCTTCTTCCTTGACAGCTTGGGCTGTAGTGGAACTAGAGCCAGATCTGCTCTTGAAGCGAAGGCACCTTTTGAGTTTGGTCATATTGCTGACCTTTCTGAAAAATTCTTCATCTTCATCAAAGTAGTGCACATATTCAAAGTGTGCATTAACCTCCCTGCAGTGGTCTGCAGCCTTATTAAGCCTGTCATTTTTTGCGAAAATCCTCTCTCCAAAGTGAAACTCTCTTAATTCTTGAACAAAGTCTTTAGCCGATTTGACCTTAGCGAATTTGTATGCTCCAACATAAAAGGGTAGTGTCGGGAAAGAGGCCTTCTTCAACTTCTTTAGGAAACCACCAATTCCATCTATGAACACCTGTCTTACTGCCTCCTTATGGATTACAAAATCAGTAGCATACTTAGGCAGGAGAGATGGTGGTTTGGAACCTCCATACATTCTTATGTAGGTGCCTTCTTCTGATAGATAAAAATCACCATATTTTTCCATGACTGCCATGGCATTCTCAGATAGGCAACTGGGTTCTTTGTTGAACATCAGTTCATACAGAGGCATAATGAATTCTTCACAGATGACCTTATAATGCCTTTTGTAATTCTGGGCCCACAGGATCTTATAAGTGATATAAACTACGGTGTCAGCTTTGTTCCAAATGCATCCTAACCTTGGGAATGGATGCCTTGACAGAATACAATCCACAAGGTATGATGACACGTAGAATTTTGATTTCTTCCGGACCGACCCTTCTTTAGCAGCAACTATGGCTGACAATATATTGTCCGAGAGGATGTTTTCCCAATTGAAAACCGTGCCTTTGAACGCTACATAGTGGATTAAAGGGATCCAATGAAGCTTGTAAATAGTTCCATCAGCTCTGCCAAAAAAATTTCTTAGCATGAGGGAAATGATTCTGAAAGGAGGCCTTAGTGCTTGAACTTCATATTCATCGCTCTCCTTTAGTCTTAGCTGCTTGCCCTCAATTAACAATTTCCTAGCCATTTCCAAGAAATCCATGTTGATTCTTTCAAGCCGGGCATCATTCAACAGCTGTTGAGGATGAGGAAACTTGTAGGTTTCCGAAATATGGGCTGGGTGGAACGAGGCAAACGCCTCTCCTTTTCTATCAAATAAGACTCTTGATTCAGCGTCTGCATGCACTAGTATCCATCCGATAACTTCTGAGCAGGGAAAGAGTTCTGGGCGCGTCGCTGCTTTAGTGATGCCAGAGCTTCTAATGTTTTGGTACAAGTACATTTCCTCCACGACTGATCCGGGAATATCCTGATCCCTTATCATGTGATGCAAATCTCCCCACTTAAATTCAGGGGAAATGCCCATAATTGGCTTGGTATCTTCGTATAATGTATCGACCCTTGATTCCATAATAGCTTCACCACTTGAATCAGGTTCAGACATCTTTTCCTTCCTCTTGCCTCCTTTCGACATTGTGCTTAACCTACCCAAAAACCATGCATGAGTAGATAAATGATAAAACTAGAATGCAAACTAAGCATTGAACTGAAATTCAACACCACAAAAAGCATAGCCTGGATGAAACAATACTAGCAGTCTCCTTTGAAAGTGATATTATATTTCAACAAATTTCAAGCAGCAAATTAAACATGTTTATGATAAGCAAACGCTAATTTCTTGTTAAAACAAAAAAAGACGGGGCTAGTGAAACTGAGGCTACTGCTCGACACCTTAGTTAGAAGCACTGGGATGATCATAACAGGGAACTAATGAGACAAAGCCAGGTTTACGCGACAAGGTGCCTTCAGCTGTGCTGGTTCGGGGCGCTTACGACTCAGGTTGGACAACTTGTTGGGATAGTGAATAGGGTTTCCCCGGGCTCCTCAAGGAGCTTTGGGGATGATTAACTAGGGGGCAGGAAAAAATCTAACATGGAAAAAGGTGTCTACAACGAAGGGCTAACGAAAATGACTTTAACACAAAGAAAAAGACAGCTTTAGCCACTGTGAACATGAAAAGGCTTGATAGATCAACTTACCTGGAAGTAAAGGACTGGGCTCGAAGTGGTTGACGGGCTGCAGACCTAGCTATCCTTGAGTGGGTAGCACAACCTCGAACGGGGTTTTGTAAAGCTTTAACAAAAGTAAAAGAAAACAATAACAAATCCCCAAAACCCCAATTTCTATATATAAACCTTGGCACACGCGAGCAATTAAACCTGACATAACGGGGTAGGTGTGGGCATTAAAATGTCGTTATGGCACCACTCGGCATTAATTCGTAACCGTAAAAAATGGAAGTCCTCGACGAGTTGGAGCGACAGTGTCGGCGGTATTTGTCAAGTGCTTACGCAATGAGCCGACTCATTTCAGCAAGTTCGGCGTCGGATTAAACCTGGTCGCCTGCTATATCGTTTCGGTGACTCCCACTGAGTCTCGCTGGCTGCCTTCCTTTCATTCTCCTATCGACGGCTCTCACGATCTGCAGGCTGTGGTTTCAGGAGAACTTGTTGAGTTCCACCGAAACGCGCTGGGGTGCCTAGGTTTTTTGAAAGAAACGCCGACCATTTCAAGCCAAATCTCCAAATTTGGCCGCAAAAGAGAAATGAATGAAAAAGGCAAAGGGCCGCTGATTATGTCGGCACAACTCAGCAATCTAGAACTAAAAAAGAAACAAGGAAAAAAGGGCCGCATTTTGGAAGGTTTGGGTGACTTGGAGCGACCACTTCGGCGGAATTGGGCGAGTTTGTCCGAAACAAAACTACTAAGCAAAAAACTTCCACCTATTGCGGCGAGACTCAAAGAGTTGCGCCGCAATGGGGAAGACTAAAAACTTAACAAAAAGGTCTGACCGTTGTGGCTCATCTCGGCAGGTTGTGCCGCCGTTTCGGCTATGAAAGCTGAGTTTTACTTAAGAAAACAAACCATAAAGGACTTGTTCTTTTTAGGAAAAAACTAAGTAAAAGGGCCCTTTTGGATGGGACTTGTCTTCTAAACAAAAATTTTCTTAAAAACAAAGGAAGGGCCCCAAAAATTTGGGGGGGATGTTGCAGCAACAACAATTGGCGACTTATTGGCGAACACAGATCTGTGAAACAAACTCTCCTTATGGACAGAAAACTTACAACTGCTAGCTACATGGGTAACAAAATGTCTTCATAGTTAAGCTTATGTGAATGTAGTGATCACTCTTATCATCATGGTCATTTGGGGAAAGGCAACTTTGACTCAGACTTCTTTACAACTCTCTCAAGGCCAAAGTGTGAAGTTCATTTTAAAATCTATCTTTCGGATGTCAACTAATATAGGACTCCATAGGATCGTAACAATATCTCACAGACATATTCATTTGTTCCTCATTCCCATGCTATTTGCATCCTTTTGGATGTTTCTTAATTGACAACTTTTGCCGTTTGAGCCTTCCAGAAATAAATTTCTTCAACTGCCATATTTGATTTAGGTTCTTCAATCCATAGTGTCCTTTTGTGTGAGCGAGAGATTTATTTGATTATCATGCTTCACGGGCGGAGAAGAACCTTGCTGGGATGATTTACTTGAACAGCTTCCTTAGTTGAATGCTTTTGCTTTTCTCAGTCGTGCTTTAATTGAGGCGAGAATTTCTTGAAACCAAACTCTTTGATATAAGCTCTTTTGGCTTTTACTTGCAGCATGGGATCATTTTAAATACATACATATGTGATACATGCTTCCTCTCCATGGGTCTATCATAGTGAACTCCCTGAGACAGGAATTAATGTTAGAGTGAATGGAGCCCCAAGATAGTAAGAAGGAAATGTTGAATCTTAGTCATTTAAATGGGGTTATTTCGACCAAACAGAAAAAGGATCTCTTCATTCCCGGAAACCCAACATTGAAAACAAAGTCACAAAAACAAATCGTTATAAGTGGGTTTCTGCCTTATAGGATTTTGAGTTTCGCTCGGAGCTCTATCTTACCTCTAAACCAAGAGTTGGGCTAGGATTTATTAAAGAAAGAATAAGGAAAACTTGAGCAAGGAGTGATGTAAAAAATCAAAACAAGCTAACTTAAAAGCAACAGAAAGCAATAAATAAGAAAAACAACAAAAGGAACAAGAGTGTTTATTTATGTACAAAAAATCCTCATAGGACTAAGCGAAGTACTGCTTTAAAGCGAGGCCGTTGAGAGGGAGATTTACTTCCTCTCCTTGTAATTCCTTCATCTTATACGTCGATGAACCAAGCTTTTCAAAACTTTGATAAGTGCCAACCCATAAATGCTGAAATTTTGTGTGCACTCCCTTACCATCATGTGGATTATCCCATTTCAAAACTAAGTCACCTACCTCGAAAATTCTCTTGCCAGAATTTCGTTTATCAAACCACCTTTTGACTATGCCTTGGTGCTGGTGGAATCGGTCTTTGGCTTTCTGCTGGGACTCTTCAAGCTTCAGCAGGGTATCAATTCTAGACTGTAAGACTTGGCTGCTGGAACCTCGGGAGGCTTGGGCCAATTGCAAGGATGGAAGTAATATGTTTGGGGGGAGGATGTATTCTCTACCATAGACTAGAGTGTATGGGGAAACTCCTAAGGCATTCTTGGGGGTGACTATGTCTGCCTATAAAGCATTTGGGAGGGTTGTGTGCCAACTTCTCTGATTTTCAATAACGGTTTTTTTAAGAATTCGGATGAGGTTTTTGTTTGTAGATTCAGCTAATCCATTTCCTTGGGGATAGTAATTGGTTGAATAATGCAATTTAATTCCTTTCTCATACATAAACTCATTTATTTTCAAAGAGGAAAAATAAGTTGCATTATAAAAAACTAGGGAAATTGGA
Organism: Larix kaempferi; assembly: GCA_027924585.1. Classification (NCBI taxonomy): domain Eukaryota; kingdom Viridiplantae; phylum Streptophyta; class Pinopsida; order Pinales; family Pinaceae; genus Larix; species Larix kaempferi. The sequence continues at coordinate 8,691,041 of BSBM01000071.1, forward strand.
ACCCCAAACCTGGTTATGATGTTCTCCTCTAAGAAATTGATAACTGCATCCTCATTAACTTTGCGCAACGGAGCAACTTCTATCCATCTTGTAAAATAGTCTGTGGCCGTCAGGATGTACTGATGCTGCAGAGAATAATTCGGGTTTATTTCTCCAATGACATCTATGCCCCACTATTCGAATGGTTCAGAGATAATGACTAGCTATAGAGGGCCTGCTGCTTTCGGCAATTTCCCAGCACTTCTTTGGCATATTGATGTATATGTAACTTCGGAATGTATTTCACATATATGTATATTGTATTCCTATAGAGATGTTATTATTCCTCTATACGGAAGTGTCGTCATTTATATTGTAAGTGTCGCAACTTATACTTGATGGGTTATTAGAACACCTTGTTGGGGTCGGCCCTGTATAAGTCATGTGGTTCAAAGGGTTATTAGACCACCCTATTGGGGGTCGGCCATGTGGGTCAAAGGGTTATTAGACCACCCTAGTGGGGGTCGGCCCAGTCAGCATTATGTTAAGTGTTTAAGTTGAGGTCGACCTAGTTGAGTAAAGGTCAAGTCAAGTTAGTGTATAAATAGAGAGTGTGTCTCTCTCATTTTACACATTCTATTCTCTCACTCACACTTGGGAGAGTGGCGCACTTGTGGAGGAGGAGGATCTGCTTCTAGGAGAAGACTATCTCTTGTATTCTAGTTGTATCGTTGCTCTATCTATCTCTGAGGAAGTTATTGGGGTTTTTCACCTTTATGGTTTTCCCCAAGTAAACTCTGTGTCTCTTGTGTGCTTGCATTATTGTGTCCATGATTGATATGCTGTAGATTTGTTGTACATGTTGTTCTCTCAGTTAAGATCCTAGATCAGATTGAAGTAAATTCTGAAATTTAACATGCTATCAGAGCTATCCTGAAAGAAGGCATGATATGGCATGTATGACACTTGTTGCACTTACGATGCTAGGGCTTGATATAGGAAAAACCAGTCATCGTATAAATTTCTCTATAGATACATTTTGGAAAAGTATTCGGATCTGGAACTTTTACAGGTCGAAGATCAGATCCCCATGTACCTTTTATCCAAAGGACAACCTCTAATTCCTTGTACTTTGTGATTTATGATCTGTACAATATAGGGTTTCTGCCTCTTCCAGATCTGAGTCAAAATTAGGTGACCTTGAGAAAAAGGTCATAACATGGGATAGGAAGATCCAAATGAAATTTCGTAATAAGTGACAGGTAGTACACAGACTGTACTATCTCAGGAAAAAATTTCAGAGGCCGAAGTTGAACCAGTGACATGTGGCACGCCGTACAGGTCCGCTTTCTTGTATTATCCCATAAACAGGTCACGTTGCGACACTTGCAATAACTCTCTCTCAGAGAATCCAATTGAAGTTAGACCTATCGAAATTGAAATATAACAGTTCGGGCTATCTCAGGAAAAAATTTCAAAGGCCGAAGTTGAACCACTGACACGTGGCACGCCGTACAAGTTCGCTCTCCTGTATTATCCCATAAACAGGTCACGTTGCAACACTTGGCATATCTCTTTTTCAGAGAATCCAATTGAGGTCATACCTGTCAGGATGGAAAGATAACAGGTTGGGATTTCTCAAGAAAAATTTTCAGATCCTGTGGATTGAAAAGTTCAAAGTTACACCAGAAACAATCAAGTACATATTTCTATCAAAATAGAATTATTTTTTAGCACCTCCATTCATGGCTTCCGGAATTTAGGGCTTCGGAGAAAGTTGGAATTTTTGTAATCCGAGACCACGGCTGGATGCTACTCATCAAAATAGAAATTTAGATACCAAGATCATATTTTTTGGTTCGGCAAAAGGCCGGGCTTGATCAAACCCCAGTTCGGGACTTTGATCGGAAAGATGGAAAATTAGGGCTTTTGCAAAAATTGGAATTTTGGAAATCTGTGACCATGGCTGGAAGCTCCTCAGAAAAATCAAAGCATAGAGCTTTGAATCAAATATTTTGGTTGGGTGAAGCTCCGGGAAACTCAAACCCTAATTCAGGGTCCTCCCCAGTGAATCCGAAAATCTAAAAGGCAATTTCGAGGGGTGAAACTTTGCCGTTTTCAATATCTGAATATACCAACTTGATCAGCTCATCAAGGCGCATGTTTCTATCCTTTCGGAAGTTTGAAATTCAAAGTTTGAATTTTTGGGGTTTCTCTGACAAACCCTAATATAGCTCCAGATCCAGTTCCTGCAAATCAAGTGGATTGGTTTAATCCTAGAAGAGGATGGATTGGTCACCTGCATAAGTGAAGAAGTTCCTGTTTCAAAGGGAGATGAGGCTAAGGACTTACATAAGAAGATTTCAAGCAATCTCGACAGGTATGACTCATCCAGGTATGTCTCGAGATTTGTTCATGATTAAGTTTACGATATGTTTGTCTTCATGTTATTACGGTTAAAACAATCTCTATTTTAGACTTGTCGTATCACCTTAACAAAATTATGAATGCATTCATTAGGGTGTTGACACTTATGATTGTACTAATGCATTATGGTGTTGTATGAGGTTTATGTTGTCCGCTAACATGAAAGGTACACCAAGAAAGACAAATCATGTTCTAGTTCAAGATCATGATGACATAAAGACAAAGATTCATCCATTGTCATGGATCACATAGAAGATCCATTTACGAGGTATGTATAACTTGGTTCTATAATGGTTAACCTATGAGATATGCAGATTACTAGCACAAGTCACTAAAGAGAACCAGAAGAATCATGAAGGTATAGGTTTGAGTAATCACAGGTTTTATGCATATTATATCTCTCATCTTGATTGATGATTTAACTAACCAGAAGAGTCCTATGATCAAATAAGAATATGTATGAATAAAAGAAGACTTCCTTGAAACCTTGAATACTAATGTTTATTATATGTGTTTGAATTGATCCTGACTATACATGCTTGAGATTATTGTGTTTTGATAATATTAAGATTATACTAATGAATGTTTGATTATGTATGAGACCTAGAGGATAACACAATTATGATACTAACAAACATGCATAGGGATCGAGAATGTATATAAGTTCAAGGACAGGTAATCCAGGAAGCAAAGATCAAGAGGGAGCACACTCCAGTAGTTTGTACAAGGATGCAGATATTCAGAGGGAGTTGACCACTTCTCACAATCCACATTAGAATGGAGTTGCAAAGATTCAAAGGGAGTCCACCCAACAAACAAACAAAGATAAGTATTTGAATTGTCATTACTTGCATATTTTATTGTTTAAATAATATTGTTCAATAATGTATATGCTTATGTTCCTAGAATTAGGTTGTGTATTATGCATATTAGAATAGTTGCATTGATGAACAGTATACTACTAATATACATGGGTAAGTGGCCTATGGCACTGTACAACATTCCATTGCTACTTATCTAGAATGAAACCTCTTTACTGACATGTTAGGAGTTGTGCACACTCTTAACAATGTTCTGGTAGAGATTGGAAGGCATCTAGAAAGTTACGGAATATGCATAAATGTTGTACTGAAGCATTGGCTAAGATAATTGCATGACTGTATGACATATTTCTTGATGTGTAAGAATTTGTTCTGAAAACTATGAGATGTTTTCTAATCATGCAATTTAACTTGTTGTGTAGGAAAGATCATATACCATCACCTACAAAAGAAGTACTACAACATTTATTCAGCAATAAAGTTAGCTATTGAAAATATTGAAGATATTGAAGTTCCCAGGATCTGGGAAGAATGCCATGATCGAGGAGTACCGGTCGATCATGAAGATGTTTGGGATGCAGTCCCAAGACCTGAAGGGGAGTCTGTAGTGACTTCCAAGAGGATCTACAAGATCAAGCATGCTGCAGGTGGTAGCATAGAGACTTTTGCTCCTGTAGCCAGATACACTTCCATTAAATCAGTACTTGCTCTGGCTGCAGTGATGATAGGGAAGATACACCATATGGATTTCAAGACAGCTTTCTGTAGTTGAAGAAGAAGTATATGTGGAGAAGCCACTTGATTCTGAGACACATGACAGGGAGTCATATATGTGCAGAACTTGGTATGGTAGGATAGACAGCTTTCTATCCAGTTTGAGCTTTACCAAGAGTAAAGAGGATTCCAACCTTCACTACAAGTTTGAGGAAGGCAATCCAGTGATACTACTATGTGGATGACCTGTTTGTAATAGGTGAGTATAGTTTGATTGCCGACACGCAGAGGAAGCTTGCTGCCGAGTTCGAGATGAAGAACTTGGGGATGATGCACTATTTGTTTTTGGCATGGAGGTGTGGCAGAGTGCAGATGGAATCTTCCTTGGACAAGGGAAGTATGCAATAGAGATCCTGAAGAGGTTCGGGATGATGGACTGCAAGGATATGGCCACACCTATGGCATCGAACCTGAAGCTTCTATGTGATGCTTCATCTGATCCGGTTGATGTCACGATGTATCGTCAGATGATTGGGTCCTCTATGTACCTGACGAACACGAGACCAGATATTTGCTTTTCGGTGAACACATTGAGCCAGTTCCTGACGGATCCGAGAGATGTTCACCTGGTTGTTCTAAAGCATATTCTGAGATACCTAAAGGGTACGGTTGATTATGGGCTCAAGTATGATGTGAATCAAAAGTTTAACCTACAAGGTTATGTTGATTCAGATTGGTCAGGCAGTGCTGCAGATAGGAAGAGCACATTTGGGTGTTGCTTCAGTATGGGATCAGGTGTGATCTCTTGGTTTAGCAAGAAGCAGTCCTACGTAGCACTAAGTATAGCCAAAGCAGAGTATGTTGCGACGAATGAGCAGGTTGCAGATGTATTGACCAAGCCGTTGGCCAGAGTGCAGTTTGAGTACTTCAGAGAGAGGCTTGGTGCACTTCAGATCGAGGTTCCTTCCAAAGGGAAGAGTCCGAAAGATGCAGATGCACATGAGCTTTCCTGACATGGTTGATGTGTTCTCCCTTGGTCGTGATGTAATTGCTGAGCCATTTTTCACATGGTGGTAGATGTGTTCTCCCATGGTGAAAAATTAAGGGCTAGAGCCTTCCCCGAATGGCGATAGATGTGTTCTCCCATGTCAGTGGTGTAAGTGTTGGATGATGTGCATCTGGGCTATGCTTCGTGGACGATGAGATGATTTGAAGAGGACGATGCTATGATGATCAGGAGGATCATGGATGATGAGCATCAGACGATGCTCTAGTTACTGCTCTGTGTATGCATCATGTTGGATGCTGGATATGATCAGTTGGATCATTTATATGTATGTACACATCATGTTGGATGCTGGATATGATCAGTTGGATCATTTATATGTATGTACGCATCATGTTGGATGTTGGATATGATCAGTTGGATCATTTATATGTATGTACGCATCATGTTGGATGCTAGATATGATCGGTTGGATCATGTGTATGTAATTTGTATATGCATCATGTCGGATGCTTGGACCATGTATCTGTATATGTATCTGGTGGATACATTGTATGATCAAGTAGATCATGTATGGAGATATGTATCATGTATCTGTATATGTATCAGGTGGATACATTGTATGATCAGGTAGATCATGTATGGTGGTATGTATCATGTATTTGTATTTGTATTTGTATCAGGTGGATACACTGTATGATCAGGTGGATCATGTATGATGATATGTATCAGGTAGATACTTGGTATGCATCAGGTAGATGCATTGTATGCTCAGGATGATCATGGATGACGAGCTTCAGGATGTTTCTCCAGATGACATGCAGGAGGATGTTGCAGTGGTGATGATCAGAATGATCATATGTACATCAAGATGATCTATGGTGAGTATCAGGTTGATACTTTGTGGTCGTGGAACAGGTTGTGCAGATAAGCATGTAATTTGTGCCCTGGGAGATTTGCAGATAGTCTTTCGAGGTTTTGCCTATGGCATGTAATTTGTACCTTGGGATATCTGGAAAATGCTCTTTCAACGTTTTGCTTGGGAGGACATATAATTTGTGCCTTGGGAGATCTGCAGATAGTCTTTCGAGGTTTTGCCTATGGCATGTAATTTGTGCCCTGGGATATATGGCAGATGCTCTTTCGAGGTTTTGTCCTATGGCATGTAATTTGTGCCCTGGGAGATCCGATAGGTTGAGCTGTGTGCTCGTAATCAGTCATAGGATGCTCTTTCGAGGTTTTTCCATGACCACATGTAATTTGTGCCCTAGGAGATCCGATAGGTTGAGCCTTGTGCTCGTAATCAGTCCTGGGATGATCTTTCGATGTTTTGTGGTGACCACATGTAATTTGTGTCCTGGGAGATCCGATAGGTTGAGCCTTGTGCTCGCAATCAGTCCTGGGATTCTCTTTTGAGGTTTTGTGATGGGGTCACATGTAATAAGTCCTGGAGAATAGACAGGATGAAAAAGGCCTCAGATGCTCTTTAGGGTTCTTGCTAGTCAAGAGACTCTTTTAAGGTTTTGTGACGCACGTAATAAGTCCTAAGATTTCCACAGTACGGCCAATGATGACGAATACCTGCAGGTGGTGGGCCTACATCTAGTATGAAAAAGGACTGGTTCTGTAGAACTTCCTATGACGAGTAGATTCAGAGATTGATTGCGATAGCAGCAGTAGTGACGATGATGATAACTCGATGACGATTATCCAGTGACGATGATCCAGAGAAGATGACTTGTGCTAGAAGACTTGTGTCGAGAAATACCTTCCTAGTTAAGAGGGAGTGTTGATGTATATGTAACTTTGGAATGTATTTCACATATATGTATATTGTATTCCTATAGAGATGTTATTATTCCTCTATACGGAAGTGTCGTCATTTATATTGTAAGTGTCGCAACTTATACTTGATGGGTTATTAGACCACCTTGTTGGGGTCGGCCCTGTATAAGTCATGTGGGTCAAAGGGTTATTAGGCCACCCTACTGGGGGTCGGCCATGTGGGTCAAAGGTTTATTAGACCACCCTAGTGGGGGTCGGCCCAGTCAGCATTATGTTAAGTGGTTAAGTTGAGGCCGACCTAGTTGAGTAAAGGTCAAGTCAAGTTAGTGTATAAATAGAGAGTGTGTCTCTCTCATTTTACACATTCTATTCTCTCACTCACACTTGGGAGAGTGGCGCACTTGTGGAGGAGGAGGCTCTGCTGCTAGGAGAAGACTATCTCTTGTATTCTAGTTGTATCATTGCTCTATCTATCTCTGAGGAAGTTATTGGGGTTTTTCACCTTTATGGTTTTCCCCAAGTAAACTCTGTGTCTCTTGTGTGCTTGCATTATTGTGTCCATGATTGATATGATGTAGATTTGCTGTACATGTTGTTCTCTCAGTTAAGATCCTAGATCAGATTGAAGTAAATTCTGAAAAATTTAACATGGCACACATCACAATTCCTAGCATAGGCGTGAGCATCTTTGAACAAGGTGGGCCAATAATATCCATCTCTTAGTATTTTGTGAGTTGTTGTATCTCTAGAATAGTGTCCCCCAGCAGGGCCATCGTGTAATTCATTGACTACTATATTTGCATCCTCTTTCTCCAGACATCTAAGAAAAATTCCATCATAATTCCTTCTAAAGAGTACCCCATCAATGATTTGATAGGCTGTTGATTTCAAACGGAGTGCCCTTCTTTGCCTAGAACTCCAGTGTTCCGACAAATACCCTTGCTGCAAATAATGCACTAGGTCCCTATACCAAGATTCAGGAGTTGTGAAAATGGGACATACCTCAACCATATTCAGTTCAGCTTCATTTTCCCAATTCATCTCTTCATCAGCTGGATGCTCAATGAGTAATTTACATAACCCTTGAAATTTAATGATGGTGGCAGGTTTAAATTCTAAATCATACTCCTGAACACTGGTGACCCAGTTTCCTCTTCTTTCTACCAATTCTTTATGAACGAAAAGAGATCTGACGGCGGGGTCAGGAACTACAACTTTAGTTCTATTTTTTAGAATATATGGCCTGAACTGCTTTACTGATTTGAATATGGCATATTCTTTTTTGTCTACAACAAGGTAGTTCAGTTCAGCGCCTTGCAAACCAGTGCTCATAAAGGAAATTGGGTGTTCATCTCCTGATTCTACCTTTTGCGTGAGCACAGCTGCGAGAGAGTCATCTGAAGCAAAGGTGTACATAATGAAATCTTTATCAAAGTCTGGACTCCTCAAAGAAGGAGAATTAGCTATGGTAGCTTTGATTTCTTTAAATGCAACTTTCTCCAAGTCTGTCCGTTTGAACTATACACTCTGCTTTACCATTTGTTGCAAAGGTTTCACGGTGTGAGCGAAGTCAGGAACAGAGCTTCGAACAAAATTAATGGTGCCCACAAATGATTGCATAGATTTTTTGTTGTGGGACATGGGAACCTTGCCTGATAGCTTGCACTCTCTCCTGATCTATCGAAATCCCTTTATTTGAAATGATATGGCCCAAAAGCTTTCCCTCAAGAACAACGAAATCACTTTTCTTGGGATTTGAAGAAATACCATATTTCCTGTAGCGATAAAAAATCTACTTCAAGTGGAAAACATGATCTTCTCTCTTCTTTGAGAAAACTATCACATCATCTAAATAGACTACAACACAATGACTGTCCAATCCTCGAAAGGCAATGTCCATTGCTCGCTGGAAAGTAGCTCCTGCATTTATCAAGCCGAATGGCATCCTTCAATATGAAAAGGTTCCCCACTTACTGTCGAAAGTAGTCTTGAGACGGTCTTCTTCTGCTACTAGTACTTGATTATAACCAGAGAAACCGTCTAGAAGAGAAAAAATCTCTAATCTTGATACCATATGTAGAATTTGTTCCATTGGAGGCATAGGGTAGTTATCTTTATCAGAAGCTTTGTTCAAGTTTCGAAAATCTACGCAAAATCTTATCTCTCCTGACGTCTTTCGCACGGGAACTAGATTAGCGACCCATTCAGAGTGCCAGACTTTAAAAATGATCTTGGCATCTAACAATTTCTTCAACTCCTTTTGTATTAAAGGCTCAAGAGTCAGATTCATTCTTCTTAATTGTTGTTGGAATGGCTTGACGCCTTCCTTCATTGGTATTATGTGTTGAATGATGCGAGTATCATATGTTTTCAGATCCTCATAAGTCCATGCAAAGACATCTTTATATTGATGAAAATTTTTAATGAACTTATATATTTCGCCTAGCAAGTAGCATTCACCAAGATTGACATACTTTGGTTCATCTTCTGTACCCAAGTTTACCAATTCATGCTGCATAGAGGAGCTATGAGTTTTGACATTTGTTGGCCTCTTGAACTTGTTCTGCAAATCGAACAGTCTTTCAAGAGATATTACTCCCTTGGGCATGAAGTTTCCTTTGACCATATTTTTTCTTTACAAATCTGAATCATGCTTTTCTTCATCTATAATGGCTTCCTGGAAAGCATCTTCATTTGTGAGGAAACTAATGATCTGGTCATCATCATCAAACACTCTAAAATTTGAAATGTTGCCTGGGACTGATGGCCTGAAAATCAATTAATAGAACATTTGTTATTGGTAGGTACTAATCTGGAAGCGGAAGTAGCTAACAAATCAGTTGCGGCGTTCTGTAATCTAGGAATAGAATGTATATTAAAAGCATCAAAGTGCGAAATTAAATCCCATGCCTCAGACTGATAACCCTTAAATGTGGTGAAAGGCAATGAATTGTATCCCTCACCTGTCTGACAACTATTTCTGAGTCACCAAAGACTTCCAAGTATTTGACATTCAAACTAATAGCCTTCTTTAATCCATGGACCAAAGCTTCATATTCATCAGTGTTACTAGTACATTCGAAATCTAGTCTACAAGATAAAAAGTGTTTGTTGGTTTCAGGATCAATTAAAACACAACCAGCACTGGATCCTTCTTGATTTTTGGAACCGTCAAAGTATAGAACCCAAAAAACATCCTCTGCTTTAACTAAGTTAGTATCACTATTACCTAAATCAGTGAATAATTTAACTATGTTACAATCAATATCACCAGTCCGAGAAAATTGAAGGAGATCAGACTGTTCATCTGATTCATGGCTAACGTCTTCCGATTGATAATTACCCGGTTCAATCTCTAAGAAATAATTTCCCAAAACTGAAGATGAGAAAGCTACAACTTCATTCTTTTCCTCTAACTGAGTTACGTTTTGCTTCAATATGTGAGGTTCCCTCAGTATTTTCATTTGATTTGTCCTATTCCGGTATGGTAACCACAAGTGCGACCAATCCGTTGCAAAATAAATATTTAGTTTTGTAGACCAGTCCCTGCTCAATATCAAACCGTAGGCCTCAGGAATATCAACAAACTAACACACTCTAGGATCTGCTGACAGCCTAATAAGCGCATCTTTCATTTCTACAATGACTTTAACAACAGTTCTATCTAACTGTATGATCTGATATGGGGATGGGATTGGCTTCCCATTAATCTTTTTGAAAATTGACAGTGGCATGACATTCGAGGAAGCCCCAGAATATACCAAAAAATTATGCACATTATGATTGAAAATTTTGAAAGTTAAGAGAAAAGGCAACGTTTGGGATTTAGATTTCCCGCCAATATTAGCTTCATTTATTTCAGGGTTTTCCTGAGTGCTTGCTAACAGAGTGCTAGGATGGGGATCAAGAGCTTGTAACAGCTTCTTTCTTTGTTGAGGAAAACTGCACATATCAAATATAGAAATAGTTGCTTTCACTTTCTTTATGTCTTCAATTATATCATACCCCATGACACATTCTTTTGCAACTTTTGGTTGATTTTCTGTTTTGTTTGAAGTAAATTTTGGTTGTTTATCTATTTATGCATTTGGTTCTTTTGTAGGTGCTAGATTTTCCTTAGGCTGCTGTGGAATGACAGTGATGTGCCTTTTGGGTATTTCCTTGGCAACCTTAGGCTTGGGAGTAGTCGGGCTCAGGTCAACAATTGGACCCTTGCTACGAGTAGTGACATTCACAGCTGAAACTTGACCTTCTTCAAGGTCATCTTCAATTAACTCGGTTAAAGGCACCCAATCCCACAATACCATAGCGGTGTCTGGAGTGGGATCTTCCTATTCCAGGGCCTGCTCTTCTTGAGGGTCCTCCTTATCTATTATTTTTGCATCCAGGATTTGGTTCATTACCAGACTCATTGAATTTATCCATTGTGGACAACTTTTTTCAGAGTGTGGTTCCTGATGGAAAGTGCAGAAATGATCCATTCCTACTTCATTTAAATTCAAAACAGCTGAGTTGTTCATAGGTGGAAGAGGCTAACCATTTTCTTCTTTTTTTTTGTAGAAAGGTTTAAATGGCTTTCTAGATGAGCTGGCCACCTTATCTTTCTCCAGATCCACAATTTTATTGGATAACTTTTGCATCATTTTAACCATGTTTTCCACATCCGCTGATGGTTCTTCTTTATTCCTAGTTAGCAGCAAGTTTTTTTTAGTAGTTGTTGGTTTTGTTTCCACATCCAAAGAATGTTTAGCAATATTGTTCGCTTCTTCCTCCACCTTCTTGGCTTCTTCAAATTTTTCTATCAAGGTAGTTTTCTTGATTCTTTTGACAAACATTGCTATTGGAGGATCAAGCAATGTTGTATAATACTCGACTAAATATTCTTCAGCTAGTCTAGCTACAACACTAAAATTATTTAATAATGTGGTAAATCTTTGGTTGAATTCTTGAACCTTCTCTTTCTTTTCCATTATCATGGATAGTAACTCCTTCATAAGTGTAGCAACTGTCTTTTGATTTCCATATTTACCTAAGAACCACTTCTCGAATTCCTCCCAATTTGATATGGAACTAGATTGTAAACTAAAGTACTAGGAAGATACCTTGGGTTCAAATGTATAGGGAAAGAGTATACAAACTAAATCTTCATGTTGTACATTCAGAAGGCTTAGAGCCAAATAAAAGCTCTTAAGGTGATCTTCAGCAGAGATACCTTTCCCAGGATCATACTTGGGCAAAACCTTTTCTGGATTCTTAGGCAGATCATGAAATGGTCCAGCTAAATTTAGCGCTCCTCCTGCTCTCCATGCAGGTACAGCCATGGCTCTACGTGGAGAATGCGGTGGAGAATCACGTGGAGTATGAGGTGGGGAATTTCATGGAGTATGTGGTTCCTCTAGATTTGGAGGAGTTTCGAGTCTAATTTCCCCAAGAGGTTTTGTGATTTCTTCCAAAGATGGATCTACTAACTCTTCTAAGTTCTGAACAAGAACTGAATCTCTTATATACTGCGTTTCCCTTCTATGGGCTCTTCTTCTGGGGAGTAGGGGAATCGCATTCAAACCACCAAGTTTCCTAACATACGCATGGGTGTTTCTTCTTAAATTCGCTACTTCAGCAAAAGGAACAACATATAGCGTTTGTTGTTGTTCGCTCTCAGAATTGGGATCTCCTTGATTTATTAATTCCAGATCTAAATCGTCTAGGATAGCTGTTTCAAGCGGGTCTTCAGTGGGATTTATTCTAACGAAGGGATCTCCTCTGCCAGCCATGCACTGGTGGCCCTCCTTCTAGTGCCAAAAACTGTTGATTCCCCGAAAATCGTAGCATCAATCAGCAAGGGATTCTCCCCAGTAAGCAATCCCAATTAGATCGCTCATCGTTTGGTATAGGGAATCTGTCCGGTTAACGATCGGCTACCGTGTAAGATTTAAATATTTGTTTTCTTTGCACCGGTTGCGGCCCGATCCACCATTTATATATTTTATTTTTAAAGATGATATGCAAGTTCTCTAAACTAAATGCATGTAATTAAGCAAATCTGATCTAAAACTGTTTAAGCAAATTTAATCTATCCCTGCAAGGAGCAAACTGAAAGTATGAGTAATAAACCGAAAGAAACATCCAAAGATCTCACAGATAGTTATTTAATCATAAAGATGCATTTCCAGTAGAAGATAAAAGATATCAAAGATAACTTTGATTGAATTAAAACATTTCATTACTCATTTAAGATATACATCTTTGCACAGAAAATTATGAGAACATTCATTACAAAGAAACAATTCATCACAGCAAGGAATGATCTCACAGTAATGTATAAATGATGCAGAAATAATCCAACAAACATTCAACACATCTTCAGGCAAAAACGTAGTCCCCTATTTTCTTTAGGAAAAATGGAGCTTCTTATATATGTAGCAAATTAATTCACGTACAAGACAAAAATGTCCTTTCACCTGCCAAAAGTCATTCTACCATTCTTTATTACTCTATATATAGCTTTACAAAATGCTCCAAGAGCAGCTACATGTACCCTAATCCTAAAGAATCCCTTCTTTTGTCTTTTAGTGCCCTTTTACAAAAATTAGAATAATCCCCAAATGCTTTTACAACAGAGACAGAAATCCAGCTGTCCTTTATCTTTACAACCGAACATAGAAAAGGAAAAACTCTTAGCTCATAACTAGACAACTACGAAATACCAAATCAGCTCCCAGTTGGCGCTCTTGCCTCTACTGGCGCTTCCTCCACCGCTGGCTTATCCGCTTCTGCTATATAGCTGACCCAAATGCCTGTTTCTCTTACAATGGTGTTGGCAGGGCCAAGGAGCATGAATTTCAGGGAAATCACATGATTGGCTAACGCTGCTTCAATGTTTTGCACCTCTGCTTTTGTAGACTCGAGGACCTCTTCAAGAAGGTGAGCGTGAATGGAGGGTTGCATGATGCATTGGTGAAGGTCATCCACTGTTAACACATCTATCCTCCTCACGTACTCCATCTCCATGCTTAGCTCATTTTTTAGCTCAGACAAGCGTTGATCTTTCTTCGGAAAGTCTTCTAGAGTCTGGGGCACTACCATCATACACCTTTCATGAGTTGCCTAGATCCTTTGATAAAGACTGCTGCATTTCCCGATAGTGGCTTGGATTACATAGTTTAATTTAACACCACAATTCTTGCAAAACTCCATGAAACCTACATATTCTTTAAATTCGGCCATGGATTTGAGAGGAAGGTGCTTGGGGAATTCTGACTTCCCCTCTCTCCATTCAATATGCTTTCCAATGTCTTCCTTCACATGCGCATATTTCTTCTTGAGCCTAATGGCTTCAGAATTAATTTATTTCATCCTGGTTACCATCGCCTTTACTTTGCTAATTTCTTCAGTAATGAGCTCCTGTGATTCATGTATCTTTTTTAGTATGTCACGGGACTGCTCATGAAAGGGGCTCAAATCAACTGCCTTGCTGCTTGCTAGCTCTAGTTGTTCTGTCAGTATCTCTTTCTCCTCTTCCAACTGAATGGTCTTGGCCTCGAGATCATTCTTCTATCCTTCCACTATCATCATATTCACTGCTAAAGTTTCCTTTTCTTCCTCTAAGTGTCGATACTTTCCTGACAATTCTCTTTATTCTGATAGTAGGTGATCATACTTTTTTACCATTAATTATCAGTAAGCCTACTCCTTTACCAGAGTGAGTTGTAACATGTGAGCTCTTTTCTTGTTTGCTTCCACATCAATTACTAACTTTTGGACATTATCTTTGCTTGCCTTGGCGGCGGCTACAGTGGAGGATGCCATAAACTTGGGAACACTCTACGTGCCTTGCATGACCGTGGTTTCTCGTTTGGTGACGATGTCCAGTTGAAAAGGATTATTCATCCTTGTCTCTGTCTTCCGAACAATGGACTTCCTTTTCTTATCAAAAACAAATTTGTCCCATTGGGTTATAGTGTGACTCTTTGATGGGGTAAAAGGGACGAGCGGAAGATATCCTATGGAGAAATCATCCTCCATGGGTGGGGTATGAATCACTTGGGATGAATCTATGTCCATGTCCTGCATGTTTGGGTTCTTAGCTTGCGCATCCTCCTTGGATTTATCTTCCTCTTCGGCCTTCAACTGTCTCTCTTCCTCTCTGGCCTTTAGTTGCTTTTCAACTGCTTCTCTTTCCTCTTGCAGCTTGGCGGCTTCCTCTTTTCTGATCTTCTCTAACTCATCCCCTCGAAGTCTTTGAGCTTCTTCATCTTTTAGCCTGTCCTCCTGGTCCTTCTGCGCTCTTCCTTCTGCTTCCTTTTGAAACCTTTCAGCTTCTTCCTTGAGCTTTTGCTCTTCCTTCGTTAGAGCCTCGGCCTCCTCTCTTTCCCTTCGCAATTCTGCTTCCTTAACAGCTTGGGATGCAGTGGAACTAGATCCAGCTCCGCTCTTGAAGCAAAGACGCCTTTTGAGTTCAGTCATATTGTTGACCTTTCTGAAAACTTCTTCATCTTCATCAAAGTAGTTCACATATTCAAAGTGTGCATTAACCTCCCTATAGTGGTCTGCATCCTTACTAAGCCTGTCATTTTTTGCGAAAATCCTCTCTCCAAAGTGAAACTCTCTTAATTCTTGAACAAATTCTTCAGTCGATTTGACCTTAGCAAATTTGTATGTTCCAACATAGAACGGTAGTGCTGGGAAAGAGGCATTCTTCAACTTCTTTAGGAAACCACCAATTCCATCTATGAACACCTGTCTTACTGCCTCCTTATGGATTACAGAATCAGTAGCATACTTAGGCAGGAGAGATGGTGGTTTGGAACCTCCATACATTCTTATGTAGGTTACTTCTTCTGATAGATAAAAATCACCATATTTTTTCATGACTTCCATGGCATTCTCATATAGGAAACTAGGTTCTTTGTTGAACATCAGTTCATACAGAGGCATAATGAATTCTTCATAGATGACCTTATAATGCCTTTTGTAATTCTGGGCCCACAGGATCTTATAAGCGATATAAACTGGGGTGTCAACTTTGTTCCAAATGCATCCTAACCTTGGGAACGGATGCATTGACATAATACAATCCATAAGGTATGATGACATGCAGAATTCTGATTTCTTCTGAAACAACCCTTCTTTAGCAGCAGTTATGGCTAACGATATATTATCCGAGAGGATGTCTTCCCAATTGAAAACCGTGCCTTTGAATGCTACATAGTGGATTAATGGGATCCAATGCAGCTTGTAAATGGTTCCATCAGCTCTACCAAAAATTTTGCTTAGCATGAGGGAAATGATTCTGAAAGGAGGCCTTAGTGCTTGAACTTCATATTCATCACTCTCCTTTAGTCTCAGCTACTTTCCCTAAATTAACAATGTCCTGTCCATTTCCAAGAAATCCATGTTGAGACTTTCAAGCCAGGCATCGTTCAATAGCTGTTGAAGATGGGGCAACTTGTAGGTTGCCGAAATATGGGTTGGGTCGAACGAGGAAAACGCCTCTCCTTTGCTTTCAGATAAGACTCTTGATTCAGTGTCTGCATGCGCTAGGATCCATACGATAACTTCTTAGTAGGGAAAGAGTTCTGGGCGCATCGCTGCTTTAGTGATGACAGAGCTTATAATGTTTTGGTATATGTACATTTACTCTAGGACTAATCTGGGAATATCCTGATCCCTTATCATGTGATTCAAATCTCCCCACTTAAATTTAGGGGCAATTCCCATAATTGGCCTGGTATCTTCGTATAATGTCTCAACCCTTGCTTCCATAATAGCTTCACCACCTGACTCAGGTTCGAACATCTTTGCCTTCCTCTTGCCTCCTTTCGACATTGTGCTTAAACCTGACCAAAAACCATGCATGAGTAAATAAAATGATAAAACTATAATGCAAAGTAAGCATTGAACTGAAATTCAACACCACAGCAATCATAGCCTGGATGAAACAATACTAGCAGTCTGCTTTCAAAGTTATATTACATTTCAACAAATTTCAAGTAGAAAATTAAATATGTTTATGATAAGCAAACGCTACTTTCTTGTTAAAACAAAAAAAGACGGGGCTAGTGAAACTGAGGCTACTGCCCGACACCTTAGTCAAAAGCATTGGGATGATCATAACAGGGTGCTGGTGAGTCAAAGTCGGGTTTACGCGACTAGGTGTCGTCAGCTGTGCTGGTTCGGGGCGCTTACAACTCAGGCTGGAGAGCTTTTTGGGATAGTGAACAAGGTTTCTCTGGGCTCCTCGGGGAGCTTCGAGGATGATTAACTAGGGGGCAGGAAAAAATCTAACATGGAAAAAGGTGGTCGCGGCAAAGGGCTAACAAAATCGGCTTTAACACAAAGAAAAAGACAGCTTTAGCCACTTTGAACATGAAATGGCTTGACCCTTATTTCATAATATTTTCTAAAATACCACTTGGTTACCAACCCCATCTGGAATTTTTTCAGACTGCGCGCGTCTAGGGTTTGTTGATGGACCCGCCGCCTGATCCGGGCCGTGCGCCCCTGGATGATCTATTTCGCCTGCTGGTTGCGTCCCAGCCCTCGTCCTCCAAGACCTCGGGTCCTGGGGACTCCAAGTTTGTCAAAAAATCAGCCATTCCGGAAGTAAAACTCGGCTCTACTGCGTCAAAATGCAAAGCTCTTGCCCTTTCAGAAAAAGGCTTGGTTGGTCACTTCACTGGGCTATGGCCAACCCCAAGGTCAATCGAAATATGGCTCAGCAAAAACTGGCGTCCTCTTATTCAAGGAGAAGTCCAGCAAATCTTCTGTGGGAGGGGTTTCTTCGTTTTCTACTTTGAAAAAAAGGAAGACAGAGATTTAATATTCAGGAATGGACCTTACTTCATGGGTCCTAGAGGAATGTACATCAACAAATGGGACCTCTCCTTTGATCCTGAAAAGGACATACCTTCAGCTGTCCCAGTTTGGGTGAAGTTGCCCCACCTCCCATTACATTGCTGGAATGATGAATATCTAAAGGCCATTGGCAACTCACTGGGGAAATACATTGATAAATCTGAGCCAAAACCCCCAATGTTCTCCTGTGCCCGGATTTGTGTGGAAGTCGAACTTGATAAGGGGCTCCCTGAAGCAATAAGTCTATCGATGGATGGTTGGAATCATCTGCAAACGGTAGACTATGAACAAATCCCTTTCAAATGCAAAGTTTGCCATGAATATGGCCATTTCGCAAGGTTATGCCCCAAAAAGAAGACGCAGGAAGCAGAAGAAAATCAAGATGGAGAATGGAATGAGATAAGAAGGAAGGGTGGGAAGCCTTCAAACTCCCATCCCTCTCAAATATCTCCAAAAAGAAAGGAAATGGCAAATAAGCAGCAGCATACAAATAGGGAAGCAAATAAGTTCCAGCCTTTAGCTTCGGACATGGGGGGGGAAGAGCAGACTCCTCCAATAGACCAAGTTCTCCAGGACCAAGAGGAAACAATAGGGAATGCCAGAAATGGAGAAAGAAAGGAGAAAGCCTGCCAGCAACCCGAAGAAGGAGAAATAGGTATAGCGTCTCCAGCACAACAGGAAGATCTAGAAGATGAGGCCCCCAAAATATCGATGGGCTCGGTCACCAGAGCAAAAGCCAAACTATTTCATGAAGAAACTTCAGAAAGCAGGGAAGAAGAAGTAGAGCCTCAAACAAAAAAAGGAAGGAAGCTGAACAAGGTTATAAGAGAACAAGAGGCAGCAAGAGACAAAGCGGCGGGTAAGCAAACCAGCCTTGACTCGCATGTAAGAATTCTTTCCAGCACCAAGCAATCCCAGGGAACAATGGAGGAAAAGAAGGAAAGAATAGGACCTAACCTCTCCAAAAAATAATGAAGATAGTCTCCTGGAATTGCAGAGGGTTAGGAGGTAAGCAGAAGACGGAAGCAATCAGAAGGATTAAAAAGCTGGAAAACCCCTCAATAATCATGCTCCAGGAGACTAAAATGCAAGAGACGGACTGTCTCAATACTTTACCCCAAATTTGGCCCAAAGGAGAAGGAAAGTCAGTTAGTTCGGTAGGAGCCTCTGGAGGACTCATCACCTGGTGGGAAAAAGGTATGTACAATTGTAACTCCATCTTAAGCAGCAGAAACTGGCTTTTTGTTGAACTAGAAGATTTGACAAATAATGAGAAATTTTGGATTGGAAACGTGTATGGGCCTACGCTCCATGGCCATAAAGAACTTTTCTGGGACAAACTGATAGATCTTCATTTAGGAAGAAATTCCTCCCCCTGCATAATTGCCGGCGACTTTAATGTCACCATAAGTGCTGATGAAAGAAGAGGGGGATCTAAGGTCCGAGATCAGTTTGGAGAAAGGCTGGAAGATCTGCAGGCCTCCTGGAATCTGGTGGATATCAAGCCTCTGCAAGGAAAATTCACCTGGAACAATAAGAGAATCGGGCCTGGGCACATAGCCGCTAGGCTCGACAGATTTTTGCTCAGCTCTTCCTTTCTTAACAAGCCTCTTCTGCCTGACTCAAAAATTCTGGCATCTGCTGTTTCAGATCACCGTCCTATTGCCTTATTCTTTTCTTTCCCTGGCAATCTTGGGCCACTCCCCTTTAGATACAATCCCGAGTGGCTGAAGAATGACACCTGCCTCGAGGAAGTCAAAAGCATTTGGAAGCAATTTATCCCAGGTTCTCCGGGGTATATTTGGGAAACCAAAATAAAAAACACCAAAACCTTGCTTAAAAGATGGGCAAAGCAAAGTTCGCGGGGACCAGGGGATGAAATTCACATCTTGCAAGAGGAGCTGAAATCTATACAAGAGCAAATCGAAAAGGAACAGATAACAGAAGCCATGTTAATGCAGGAGAAAATGCTAGAAGATAAAATTCAACAAGTGAATAGAAAAGAAGAGGAGGAATGGAGACTTCGATCAAGATGCCTTTGGCTCAAAGCTGGGGATCGGAATACCAAATTTTTCCATGCTCAGTGCAAAGAAAGGTACAGGAAAAACAATATTCTCAGCTTAACCAAAGAAAATGGAATCAAGATAGACAACCCTAATGAGATAAAGATAGAAGTCAGAAATCATTTTGAGTCTCTATACAAGAAGGAAGAGGATTTGTCTGCGGCAGATTTGGAAGGAATGTGCCGAGAAATTCCCAGCCTTGTCACTGCCGAAGAAAACAATATGCTCATGGAGAAGGTGACTGAGGAGGAAGTCAGGAAAGCGGTATGGACTCTCCATCCAGAAAAATCCCCGGGACCTGACGGATTCTCCATCCACTTCTATAGAAAGTGTTGGCATTTCTTGAAAACCGACCTCCTCAGAATGATTAACTGGACCAGAAATCGTGAGAAAATTGGAGGGGGAACTAATTCCTCCTTCATAGCTCTTATACCGAAGGAGAAAAAAGCAAATACGATAGGGAGGTTCAGGCCTATCTCGCTATGCAATTCTTCGTATAAAATCCTCACCAAGGTGTTAGCAAACAGAGTCAAGAAGATTCTTCCTAAAATTATCTCCCCAAATCAAGGCGGTTTCGTCCCAGGCAGACAAATTTATGACAATATTCTTCTAGTGCAAGAGGCTCTTCATTCAAGCAGGCGAAGCAAGGACGCAGGTATGGCTATAAAACTTGACATGGCCAATGCGTTTGATAGAGTTAGACATGTTTTTATGTATGAGGTCCTGAGAAAGTTCGGCTTTGATGAAAAATTTATTAATTGGATAAAAGCCTGCATTGGAGCCCCTTGGCTTGCCCCCCTTTTAAATGGAAGGCCAACCTCCTTCTTCCGACTTTCACGCGGACTGAGACAAGGGTGCCCTCTCTCACTCTTTCTCTTCGTAATAATGGCAGATTCTTTAAGCAGAAAGCTCAACTCTCTCTTAGCCTCAGATTCACTGCCTGGCATCTCTTTCACCTGCAATGTTCAAGCAATCAACCATTCCCAGTTTGCCGATGACACTATTCTTCTAGGTAGTGCTTCTCCTCAGATTGCAGCTAGATTTAAAACCACCCTTGACCTCTTTCTCAGGACTTCTGGCGGAAAAACCAACGACCAAAAATGCAATTTTTATACTTGGAATTGCCGCCCAGCCACCATCAGACTTATTGCAACCATTCTAGCCTTCAAGCCTTGCATGAATTGGACGTCTTTCAAATATCTAGGCACCCCTATCTCTCTCAAGCACCCCCCTTCCTCTGTCTGGACTCCCATCCTTGACAAATTCAAAGCAAGAATAAACTCCTGGGGCTCTCGATGGTTGAATCTGGCTGGAAAAGTTACTCTGATAAAGTCAGTTCTGTCCTCTCTTCCAGTTTTTACCTCTGCCATAATGCTAGCCCCGGTTAATATTCAAAAAGATTTTAGCATGGAGATCAGAAATTTCTTATGGCAAGGTGGAAAAATCCAAAATAAAAAATTCCATTTGGTGAACTGGAAGACTGTCAAAGAAAAGAAGGAGCGGGGAGGGCTTGGAATTCGGGAGCCTGCTTTAGTAAGCAAAGCGCTGGGGGCCAAGCTAGCTTGGAGGATTGTAGCTGGGAAAAAGGAATGGTGGAAGGAGGTTATAAGAAAGAAATATACCAGAAGCTCCAGGCAAAGATGCCTAGACAAGCCCACTTCCAAAAAGGGAACAGCTATATGGGGACTCATCAACTCCTCTGCGGCCTTAATCTCTGATAATCTTTACTGGATACCTGGAAATGGGAAGAGAATAAACCTCTGGACGGACAGCATAAATGGAGACATACCGCTTGGCAAAGTGCAGGGGCTAGAGGCCATCAGGGACTGGCTGGAAAACATGGATATCAAAAAGTTAAAGGACCTGGCGATCTGGAAAGATAATGGAGATTGGAAAAATTGGAAGAGTATGGACCCTCCGGCCAACCTACAAGGGGATTATGAATTACTCCTTTCACATCTACATGGGAAAGCCCCGATCAGTATAAGCGAAAACGACTACAGGGGATGGGGGAAACCTGGTTCGTACTCGGTGAAAGCAGGGTACGAGAAACTTGCTCCTCCCAGCCTCCCAGTCCACAGAAAATGGAAGCAAATATGGAACTCTGATGGCATCCCCAAATTCGTTACCTTCTTCTGGCTCTTAACTCATGGTAAGTTGCTAACTGCTGAAAATCTAAGAATAAGGGGAATCACTGGTCCTACTAGATGCACTCTGTGTAAAAATGCAGAAGAAAGCTCCCACCATATTTTTCTGGAGTGTCCCTTTGCAGGGGAAGTCTGGGCTAAGGTCCTGGGCAGTCAATGGAGACCAGCCACTCTCCCCTCTTCCCTCATTGACCTCTTTGATCACTGGGGGCGCGCTTATCCTGAAAAATCTAAAAATACAATGAGGAGAATCTGGAACCTAATTCCCATGAATATATGTTGGCAGATTTGGTTAAGCCGAAATAAAAGTATCTTTGAGGACAAGAAGGCGGACATCAACAGAGCAGCCATAAAAGCTACAGCAATGATCGAAGACTCACTCTCCACAAAAAAGGTCTCTCTCCCTGCTCAAGAGCCTCTAACTCTCTCGGAACTTCAATGGTGTAACATGTTCGTGAAGGGCAGCTTCCTTCAGTCCAAAAATGAACGCTCCAACTATGTTTGGGAAATCAGAAAAGATCCTGATACATTTTCCAGGTGGTGGAAGGAGCAAGAAAGTCACAGCATATTCTTTGATGGGGCTTCCAAAGGGAATCCTGGGGTGGCAGGTGCGGGTGGGATTCTTTTTGATCCCGGCGGAAATAAAATCGCAGACTTTGCTTGGGGACTATTGGAGCCAGTGGGGCCTCCGCCCATGGTGTTTTGGTGGTCGGGGAAACCCTGGATCTTCTAACTACTACTGCACTCTTAGACATCTCGGGTGATACCTCATCTCTGCTCCGCCCAAGTGTCCGCACTACTTCCTTCGCTGGTTGTTCATGCACGATCATCATTCTTGCTCTTAGCGCACTTGGAGTGCTCCCGCTTGAAATGAAGTGCACCATTACAACTATCTCACTTCCCTTTTCCACAGCTTCCTTGGGCTTGGTAACCCAACTTCCTAACTCTGTGCATCTAACTTACTGACTTGCATCATACAACCCACTAATCCGCCTCTTCAGACACTCTCTACTTCGACTTGCATTCTATAGTTGTTACACCGGTATTTATGCTTTCATATTGACACTTGCTCATCATTTGCAAAATATTATCCACAACCAGGTGAATCTGTCATCATCCTGCTCCACCGTCTTCCAGTGATGCCGATCCATAGTGATCAGACTCAGATTTGACTCCCGCATGCTAAAACGTGCGAAGCATCGACGAGTAACCTGAATGGCCATACTTCCCACATGATTTCCACTTTTTGTCATCATTGGTTTTTTTGTTTTTTTTTCCACTGTGTTTCTCAACCGTTATGTACCTGATCATGGCGATAGGGTTTCAACTGATTCCCGTTTACTAACTTTGGCAACAATACCCCATCTAAACTTTGTAGTTGCACCGCACCTCCGTTAGTGACAAAAGTTATGATGTAGGGACCTAACCAATGCATTTGTAACTTACCTGGGTGCTTAGCAAACTTACTGTCATATAGCAGAAATGTATCCCCATGCTGAAAGTGCTTTTGTTTAATGTGTCGATCATGCCAATCCTTCTGCGATCCTTTTCCACCTTCTGATGAAAGCCTGCGATGAATCGGTCCTCATTGAGCTGTACCAATTGTGCCAATCGTTCTTCCAGTGCTCTATCGTCGCTCATTCTTGTAACAACTGCAATTCACAGACTGGGGACGATATAATCCATCGGCATTACGGCTTCCTTCCTGTAGAAAAGCTTGAACGGTGTCTGGCCAGTCAAACTTTTACAAGTTGTACGATACGCCCAAAGTATCGCAAGGATCCTCAAATCCCAATCATCCTGATTCGTGTTGCATAGCTTCATGAGCGCATGCTCCAAGATTTTGTTAAATGCCTCCACTGTTCCGTTTGCTTGCGAATGGTAAGGGGTGCTCTTTCTGTGTTGTATTTGGAATTGCTCTGTCATTGCTGCGATTGTCTGATTAAAAAAATGAATCCCCATGTCACTCATTAGTATTTTTGGGCACCCAAACCTGGTGACGACATTGTCGAAGAGGAATCTCGCTGTCATCGCAGCGGAGCAATCCTTCACCGGCACTTCTTCTTCCCATCGTGTCAAGTAGTCCGTCGCAGTAATGATGTAGCATGGCCCTGTTCGTTTTCTTGGTGGGTTGATGGGTCCCACGAAGTCAACTTCCCACTTGTCAAAAGCCTGTAGTGTCAATTGAGGTACTAGCGGAATTTCATCTCTTCGTGATGGCTTCCCTGTCCGTTGACATACATTGCAGCTTTTAGCGTAGTCCACAGCATCTCCATGCATCGTCGGCCACCATTTTCTTGGTCGAAGGATCTTCCACACAATGGTGCGTCCTCCATAGTGTCCTCCGGCGATCCCGTCATGGGATTCTACAAGAATCCTCTCTTGTTCATGCGGAAGGACGTATCGTTAGAGTATCTCATGTGGCCCCATTTTATACAATTTCCCTACAATCAATTGAAAATCTGTAGCTCTGACGACTAGCTGCTTCTTTTGGTTGGTAGTGAAACCTTCTGGCGCCTTCCCTATTGCTAACAACTGAATGACTTGCTCGTAATGGTCATCGAACATCCCAAATCTGAACAACTGAGCATCTGGAAATCCTTTGTCAATGCTCTTTGGCTCTTCCCGTGACTCAATCCGTGACAAGTGGTCTGGTCCTGCATTCAGTCATCCCGACTTTACGATTATCTCAAAATCAAATTCTTGGAATAGTAACAGCCATCGACAAATATTCCCCCCCAACACAGGCTTGTTCACCAAGTATTTTAATGTTGAATGATCAGTGAACATTTTAAAATTCCCCCCTAGTAGGTAGTGTCAAAATTTCTGCAAGGCGTAGACCATCGCCAACCCTTCGCATTCTGTGGTTGTATAATTCTTCTCCGCAGTAGACAGCTTCCTACTTGCGAAGGCCATCAATTGGTCGATGTCTCCTTCTCTTGGTTGGGCCAAGATAGCTCCTAATGCGACTAATGACGCATCGACGTGAACGTGGAACTCCTTCGTCCAATCTTGGAATGCCAATATAGGTGTGGCAACCATCTTTGCTTTTAATATGTCCAGACTCTTCTTGAATTCTTCGTTCCACTCAAACTCGGCGTCTTTCTTCAACAACTTCTCCATTGGTGTTGTGATGGCTACATAGCCTCTGAT
The DNA here is from genome assembly GCA_027924585.1 of Larix kaempferi. Taxonomy (NCBI): domain Eukaryota; kingdom Viridiplantae; phylum Streptophyta; class Pinopsida; order Pinales; family Pinaceae; genus Larix; species Larix kaempferi. The sequence continues at coordinate 8,715,990 of BSBM01000071.1, forward strand.
AAACTTCCTGTAGTATCCTGTGTGTCCCAGCGTCGTTCTCAATTGCTTAACTGTTGTCGGTGGTGGGAGGTCAACAATAATTGCGATCTTCACTGGGTCTACCAGCATTCCTTCCCTGTATAAAATGTGCCCCAGCAAAATCCCTAATGGAGCACATAAGATGCACTTTTTCAGGTTCAATGAAATCTGGTACTTTCGACATCGTTCCAGCATTAGCCTCGGGTTTGTGACGTGATCTTTGACCAACCCATACACTGTCCAATCGTCCATATAAACGGCAAGAAATTTATGAATGTAGTCTTTGAACGCCGAAACTACTAATCGTGAAAAAATTACTGGAGCATTCTTCAGTCCAAATGGCATCACTGTATACTGAAAGCAGCCCCATTCTATGACGAATGTAGTCTTATGCTGGTCTTCCTTCGCGATTTTGATCTGGTGATAGCCTGAAAATCCATTCGTAAATGAGTAGATTTCCTGACCTCCTACTCCTTCAAGCACCTCATCTGTGAATGGTGTCAGGAACAGGTCGTGTAAACATGCGTCGTTCAATTTCCGCAAGTCAACACAAATTCAGACTTTGCCATTTTTCTTGTCTTGGACCACCATCAGGCTGATCCACTATGATTCCTCTATGGGTTCTATGATGCCTGCTTCCAGCATCCTTTCAATCTCAGCCTGCACTCTCTCCTTGTGCCCTGGAATCAACTGGTAGGGTCGTTGCTTAACTGGCTTCGCATCAGGTTTCAGGGGGATCTTCATTTCGCCTAAGTCCCTGAAAATTCCTTTCATCTCTGAGAATTTCATTGGGAACAGATCCTGAAACTCATGCAACAGATCAATCATCTTCGCGATAGTTGATTCATCCCAATAGTCTCCAATACTTGCAAACTTCAGATTCTCCTCCGACCTAATGTTTACTTTCTTGATCTTCAGCGGTTGCTGGAATTTTTCGGAAGGTATTTCTGGTGCCTCGACACTGTGACTTCATTCTGAATCTGGTACATGCGTATCCCTCGGATCATCCTCATCATCCGGCTCGCCTGTGATATTATAGCACTACATCATAATTTTTGGTGTCGCAGTCCACCGAAGTTCTAATGGTTGCTCTGTCGGTACTGCTTCAAATATCTTCCCACGGATCACTTGTAGTGCACTATGGATGAAGGGGTTATCATCTGAAAAAACAAAACGTTTGGCTGAATCCAATTGTTAGGTTTTCCCAAGAAGTCGTTCTGCGTCACAGTTCTTCTACGACATACCAATTTCGTGGTACTTCATCCATTGTGTGAACGAATGCATGGACCCATTCCTCTTTCACTTATAATCCAAATTTGCTTTCGCACTCAGCCAAATGCGCCTTCGGGTCACTTCTGCCATCAAAATTCCATCCGCTATATCGTTCCACATTGTTGAACCTAACCGTCATTAGGTGGTGACAAAGTGGCTAGGTAGTTATGGTGGACTTGTGCGATGCCCACCGTTGCACTGGTGTAGCCTTTAGGGCCGCTTCCAAGGCTAAGAGTCATTGTGGTTATGCTGCTTTTTCCTCAAATTCAGTGAGGAATGTATCCAAATTGGGAAATCCCTCGTATGTTGGTAGCACGCACTCCCCTATGGCTACCCATCGCAGTGACTATGTGATCCTTGTACACGTTCTAAATGACACTTCATGCATCCGGTTCTACCAATTCTCGAGCACCTCATCCAAATCCGACGACGCTGACCTAACACTACGCCATCCCAATTATCCATATGCAGTGGGATTAATGTAATCTTCAGATATGTTATATATGCTATCCCATCCCTCCGTAAATTCATCTCTCGCCGGTTCAATATATCGTTGCCCTTCCGCAGGATCCAGGGGTGCAACGACCCTCATCTAGTGATTCTCAAATGACATAGTCCGCTTCTTGAAGTTGATGACAGCTAGATTATCAATTTCCCAGTCAATCCCTAGCATCGTGGGGTAGGGGCTGGTATTGTCCACGATTTACATTACATCAAAATATGCATAAGTCTTGAGGCCCTCAATCTCAACTGGAAGTTGGTACACTCGACCACGTGGAGTAACTTTACTCTGCTTTGCTAATCGCAGCTGTATCGATAACCAGGCCAACTGCGGTTTCCCCATTGTCTCCCATGTCTGCTTGGTTACAATGTTGACGTCCGACCCCAGGTCCAAGATAATTGAGTCGACATCAAATGCGCCAATTTGTGCCAACATTCACATCTCTCTCCCTGTCTTCCTCTTGTGTATGTGATTAACCTTTTTCTCCTGGCGTGCACCCTCTCGTCGATTCAACAGATTGGATATCTCTTATAACGCATCCTAATCCTTTTCCAACTCCAGGAAACTCTTCAATAAGGATTTTAAGGTGTTCTCCTTCCCCCGCAAATTCTTCGCATCGAATGTCAGTGGCATATCGTAGATAACTTCTTCATAAATAGGTAACTGCCTCCTCTGTCTCATCGCCTCCTGCGCTTCCAAGAATATATCCCTTTCGACCTCCACGTCAAAGGTGACATGTTTCTGTGCTGTTGGTTGGATAGTATCCCGTGACCCGTCGGCTCATGTCACCGCTCCTCCTCATGTCACTACTCCAACAGTCGCATGGTGTCTTCGAGCCTCCATTGATATCATCTATACAGTCGATGGTGGATTCTGATTCTGGTTTTGTGGAGGTGGTGGTGGATTCTTGGTCTGCCATTTTTTGATGAGCTGCAGACAGTCTTCAATGCCATGATCCATAGCATTGCAATAAGTGAACTGTGGCACTGGATTTGGGAAATCCCTCTGATAGTGACCCTACTACCAACAATTTTAGCATATAATCGGTCCTCGTCCTAGTCTAGCAGCTCCTCCTTGTCCTACACCAGCACCTCGACCTCCATAGAATCCTCCTATAGCACCTCCACATGGCGGGCCATATGGTGGGTACTGTGGTTTCCCATATTGTGGTTGTTGCGGTGTCCCATATGGTGGGTACTTCAGTGGCAGATACTACGGTGTTGGATACTGTGGTGCCGGATACTGTGGCTGACCATACTGCATTTTCCCATACTGCCCCTCATCATACTGCTGCAGATGGTGATTATACTGGGTTGGTAGTTGATTATATTGTCGTTGTTGCTGACCTGGTGCTTGTTCTTCTCCTGCCATGAAGTATGTAGCCGCAGTCCTCTCCTGGAGTAGGCCCTAAGCTCTCCAATTGTTTTCATCGTGGCCAACCGATTTACAAAACTTTCAATACAAGTTCTCTGGTTTCGACACTATTTTCTGCAGATACACACACTCTTTTGGTCGATGGCCTCTCGTTTGGCAGATACGACACCAAGGAAACCCTCCCTAACTGAGGGGATTTGGTGCACCGAATTGCAAATATTCTCGGAAGTCTGGGCACTGATCCTTGTGGTGTCCCTCTCTTCATGTCTTGCAGTTGGATCGTCAAGTTTTCCAGCTGTGCTTGTATTCGATCCATACCCAACCCCATTTCTCCTATTGGTGAATCCTCCAGCTTCATCACAATATCCAATGCTTTTGCTTGGGTTTCAACCTTCTATTGCATTAGTGGTCCATGAATGTGTGGTACCAATCCTGCGATAAACCACTCCTTATGCTGCATGTCATTTATCCCAAAACTTACTTTCGCTATCAGCATTTTGTACCGCTGATCAAATTCCCATACCGGCTCATTTGGGTATTGCTTGATTTCTTTGAGCTCGGTGACATACTGTGACTCCAACTTTGGCTTTCTAAATTCATCAACCATTCCTTCTTTTATCTACGCCAACGACTTGGTTGGTGTTCCCGCTGGAACCCTTGTAAACTTCATAAACCAATCTAGCGCACGGCCTCGAATGGTAACCGCTAGTTGTCCCTTTTTTATATCTTCATCCTAGACCTGTTTCACAGTCCAGACTGATTCGCACATAAACCAATACTGTTCAAGATCCTCAGTCTCGTTCCCCTGGAAAGTGGGAATTTTTGTGTCGTTTTCCATTCTAACGTTCCTCCTGTTATTGTTTATTGATGTACTACTTTTACCGCTACATGTAGGGCAACTTTGCGAATAGCTTGTGTTTCTTCCTGTAAAATTTTAGGTAGTGTGCGGAGTTGTAGGTACGTTGTAACTTACGATTGTTATCGGACAATCCACTCGAGCGGACGCAAGCCGGATCTCCCTAGTTCAAGTGAATCTAGAACAAATAGAATAGAATACAAAACTCATTTCCTAGATCTAGTTATAGATCGAGTACTTATATATCATACCTTTCAAATCGCAGATCCTTCTCCTTGTTGTTGATCCAAGTCTCACGGTCTTCGGATCTCCAGCTGTAAGACTTGTCAAGACAATATGGAAACGATACAAGCAATACAAGATATCTAAACAATAACTGATCTAAACTAACAGTTGAGGAATAAAGTTCTAAACATCATCAATGAGACAACATTCATGGAAAGGGATTGTAGTAACTGTATTAAAAGTGGGAATACATAGAAAGGATGAAGCTACAACTAAATCCTCGACATTGTATCCTCCATCCAACATGTCCAAACCAAGCCTCCAAGGTGGTACAAGCTTCCTAATCACCAATATGGGTTCTACCAGCATAAGGGTACCATAGACCTTCCCCCCTCTCCCATGGAGAGAGTGGGTGTTTATATAGGGCTAAAGAGATAGGGTAGGTTGAGGATTAGGGGGATATGGTTAAGGGATCTTCCCATAAGGTTAGGAACCAAAATTCCACCTCACCTATAGCCTAGGGATAGGCATCCACCTCAACAAACTTCTAGAAAGACCTCTAGACTCCCCAAAATAGCCTTTAACCAAAATCGTCACACCCTAGTAGAGGACACAGAGCGACAGAGGGGGTCGTTGCACTTTGACCAAGGACAACCTGCGACAGTGTCTCACCCTAGCTGACCAAGAATTGCGACGTCACACCCTAGATGAAGGAGAAATGCGACAGCCTACTCAAAGGGTTCAACTAGGCAGGGAAATCTCTCAATTGGATGTGTTTTAGCCCAGAATGAGGTTACGGGTCAGAGCAAATAGTTTACACAATGGTCAAGATGACGACATTACCACAACGGTCATGATGACGACACTTGGTCATAATCATGATACTTGCAATGGTCATGGTGATGACACTAGGTCATGATGACGACACTTGCAACACTTGCGACACTTGCACAAGGGTGACGACATTTTGGTGTAACAACGATCCGTCCCTCTTCTACTTCTGGGGTAGCTTGGTCACCGTCTTCGTTGCCATAGGGTCTCTTTCTCCCTTGTGGTTCTGTTTCGCAGTCTTTCGTTCTGGTCCTCTCAGGAGACTCTGTCTCAGTCCTCCTCTTCTTCTCAGGACGTCGGAATATCACCCCACTCCTCAAGGTACCACACTCTTATTCATCTTCCCTTAGAAACTCATTGTCACTCATGTCCATATACCCCACATCTTTCTATCGGATCTGCATTCACATGATACCCACAACCTCCACACACCGATATTTCTACTCATCGGAATACATCCTCAATATGCCTTTTTCGCAGACGAGCATCTTAATCCACATTTTTAGCAACAACAAGAACCTTCCCCTTGGTCCCTTGAAGAAATTTATTTCCGCGTCACTGTATGATTTGATCGTGTCTACTGTGAACTCAGTAATATATCCCTCTAGGATACTATCCACCCAAAAATCGACAGCCCTTGATACTGTGTTGTCGACACGTTTCAATTGTCGAATCAATTCTGGTGTCCAATGTTCAGGCTCAGTCTTTTGAAAATGGTTCTTCTGAAATGTTAGCTATGCTAACCACTCGTGCATCAGTACTAGGAATTCACAGAAAAATATCTCATGGATATCTGAATAAATGTACTTCTGCAACCAACTGCTTACCGTCTTTCTATGGTTTTTCTTTTCTCCTTCTATGAATTCTTCTATCTTCTTGTCAAACCACTTTTGAATCTCCGGTTTCGTCGGGTGCCACAACATATCCTCTTCTTTTCCTCTTCAGGATCCCGGAAACGGAACCATTTGTTGACACAACGAATATCGATAGGGGTTCACTTCGCACTGTCATCAACAAACCATCAACCGAACTTCCTTACGCACCAGCCTAGAAAGGTTTTACCCTTTCCGGCAATACTCTCAGAGATACACAAGGGGGCTGCAGGAACCAATTTTCCGTAGTGGAGTTGAGGACATGCATTAAACATACATTGCATCCACAGAAACCATAGATTATATCTTTCGCACTATGCTAGCAGTTCATCATTCGCATATTCATCAATTAATAGACATTCGCATCAACGTGATCTTAACTACTCATTAGCATGAACAATAATTACTAAAACCATAGATCATTAAACATCTCACAAACATTCACATTCATCATCTAATAGAAACAAAGACAAAGATAGAACCATAATCGAACATCTTCATGCATTCATTAAAACCTACGGAATTACCTTCGCAAAAACAGTCAATACATCATATCGCGAATACAAAACATATCACCAACTTGATCAAAACTCAAAAGGTCTATTGCTCTATTCATCACTGCATCTCGATGCCCTTAGGATTACAATCATACTCCTATTTATACAAAACTAAGTGGCTACAAAACGGTCCACATGACCCTTATCTAACAAACTAACTACTTCCGCATTCTCCGCGAATGACCCTTTCTTCCATGGATTATCCCTTTCGCAACTGTCGGCTTCCGCACTTTTTGCGGACTAATCTCGTGCCAACGGGTACGAGTAGCAAGATGGTATCAATAGCTCTATGTTTTGAAAGACCAAATACTAGAGCAATATGTCGAATTGTATCATTGTCAAAAAGGTAGAGAACAAGGACTAATTTGGTTTGAAAGGCTTATATTTTCAATGATAACAACTCCTAAATGGTGAGTATATTTGCTAAGAAATGACCAATGCTTATAAAACATATTTTCCCCTTAAACAACAGTAGAAGGGAATCCAATGCAATTATAATCAGACCTAGAGTGTGACCCTTTTGGAAGACAATGAAAGCAAAAAAAAAAAATTTGACAAGCCAAAAGTAAACTCATGTCTTATTATCATACAATAAGGAATGTTGAGTTTCCCATTATCAAAATAGGGTATAGACCTGGAAATTTAGGAGAATAATAAAATTCAGTATGATATCAGTTAATTTATTATTTAATCCTCATAATGGAATTAAACACTTAGCCCTCAGAGTCCATAGTTTGTGATCATGAGAAAGGTGGTGATTAATATACCCCAATGAGGCCAAATTCATTTTAAACTCAAATTTCACTACTAAGCATTTAAATTATTTCTATGCATTCATTGTCATATGCTGCAGATTAAGGACGGTTGATTTAGGTTCTTTTTCAGTACATAATAAAGACCAAAGCATGCAACTAAACAAACACTCAAACTCAGATTATGCTAAATATTTTGGAGCACAAGCCTTTATGGTTCTACTGTTATAAGATAGGTTGAATCCCAACAAGAGAGAGACATGTTGGCAAACCTTCAACTCAGATATTTTTTGTATGACAAAATGTTAATATGCCTCTACTTATCAGAAGAATAATGGAACCAATTAGGGAAAAACGATAACCCAACTTACTTCATTCAAGGGTTCGATAACCTGCAATAAAAATCATAAAATATAACCTACAGATTTAAAATAAAACCCTCATCATTTTGATGTGATATGATGGCAGGACCAAGTATGTTGCTTAAACAAGCACTTAAAGAGATAAAATCCAATGCTAACTTATACACTTTAAATCGAGTTTCTGATCAATGTGATGGGGTTGATTAAACAAGGTTTTTTGGTGTTTTAAGATTTTAAGAGGAAATTTTAGTTTTGAATAGAAGGATTTCTTACTCATAGGAAACATATGGAAGGGTTTCTTCCACACAAACATGATTCATACACTAGTACAAAAAGAGAGATAAGTGACCAGGCGACCAAAAAATTTGGTCACCACATTTTTTTCAAGGGATAAATGACCAAACTTGAGCAATTTTAAGTGATTCAACTAAAAATGACGAAGATAAATGACAAATTTGGTCACGGGATAAAATATATGACCAGATAATAAGTAACTAAACTAAAAATGACAAAATAACAATAACATTAAGAATATGAATTGGTCATTTTTAGTTGTGTCACTCCGACAATGGAAAATTACAACCCCCTAGAAGGGGGTCTCTAAATCCATCTACAACATTAAAATTTAGTAAATTGTAACATTGTAGATGGAGAACCGACTAAACCTTTTTCCAATATCATTTAATATGTACCGTCACATCTGGTTCAATGTACTTATCATGTCTATATCTTATTTCACCATTTTTCTTTCATATTATCCCTTCGATAGATCCGTCAAGTTGCATCATGTGCATCATCATAGTGCGGTTGATTCGAGTCTTGGATATTTGTTGTCTTTCCCTCTCGGCATTGTCATGTCATGAAGTTGGTTTCATTGTGTTTGGCTCATCATACTGGTCACGTTCATATTTTGTTTGAACAAAACCATCGTCGTTTGACCCTCTTGATAGTATGTTAAAGTTTCGGCGAGTTCATGTATTTTGCTTCATGTTAGCTTAAAATTGTCAATTTCACAACCTCCATAATTCTCCATATGTATCCATTCATCATGGTTCTCCTCATGCCTGAGTTTGGAAAGTTCTAATTTTCCCCTTAGGTCTCTCCCCTGCAAAAAATCGCCAATATCCTCCATTTTAAAAAGAAAAAAAAATCCTCCCTTTTTGTAAAATTCTTAAAAAAAAGAGTTACGGCCATGATCCTAATATTTCCTCAGATTGACATTGAATAAATAAATTGTTAATGGTGTAAAATAAAACTCTAAAAGAGAAAATCGAAACACAACATTCTATCAAGGAATAAAAAACAAAAAACCATTCACTTAGAAACTATTCCTCCCGCGCATCCACTTATTTTCAATTAGAAACTATTTCTCCATTTTTTAAACTTTTTCAGGGTCACATATCCTTAGATCCCACAACGCTTGCTCATCAAGTAACACAATTTATATATATTTTATCATATATATATATATATATTAATGTTGGAATATATATGTTTATATATATATATAATTTATAAATTAAAACCAAAACATATAATGTTATTAAAACACATTTATAATATAATATTGTAAAAAAAAACAAAATCATTACACAACGTGGATGAGTACCAAACAAAAAATTTGGAAACCCGCCGGTTCCATAGCAATATGACCATGAGGGGAATGATACCGGTCGTAAAACCCTTATCATGGATCAATGGAGGAGTTGGGTTCAGTTACTCCACTACACAGAGAACTTGATGTCACTTATCGCATCCCAATCCTAGTTCTATGGCCATGGATTTAGACAAGATGAAAATCCTCCAGGTGAACTCTATCTCACAACTTATGTTCAAAGAGAAGTTAAAGAAAAAGGTAGGTTGGGAGGGTTCAAGTCCCTAGAATGAGTCGCCCAATTTTTTGAGTTGTAAACCAGAAGGGTTATCATATTTTGACACCCATTCAATGCAAGAGAATGCCCCTTATCATTGATAGTGCTGCAGATAGCTTGCTACAGATCCTTGTTGCGGATCTAGTGTTGGAGATCTTGTGTTGGAGACCCTTGTTGTAGATCCATTAATGCTTCATATTTTTTGTTGCATATCTTGTGCTACAAGTCCACGTGATACAGATCTCCCTGTATGATATGCTACGGTAGTACAGAACAAGATAGAGATACAATTCCACAAATTCAAAAGGAAGTACACTCTGTTTTATGGAGGCAAGGGGACACTTCATGCGAATTAATCCCAGCACAATCTTGGACCAAGGGACAATCCACCTTGACAAACTTTGTTTGTTGTCTGATATGCTTGAATTGGTCTGAGCCATTTCTTTTACATGGTTGTTTGTAGTATATTATGATAGAAACCCATTAATTCTTAGAATTTCAAAATAATATTAATTTATTTTTTTGTAATTTATTTTCCATATACTTAGAAAAACATGAGTAAAATTGAAGAATGTTAATTTTGTCATTCACAGGAACAACCTCCTGGACCAGGGGGCAATCCACCTTGCTCAACTCTGTTTGTTGCTAACTTAGGTCCAACTTGCAATGAATAAGAATTGCGTGAAGTGCTTTCAAGGTAATTGTAAGAAATTTGAAAGTGCATTCTAATCCCCATACTCAAGAATGGGAGCATAATTGCAGCATGGATTAGGATTATGGCCCATAATGATTGTGTGCATTACCTTGTGTTTTGTGATTTTTTTCAAATAAATTTGTTTGATTCTATTTGGGGCTTCCCCTAAAATAGGTTTCGGGGTTTCAAAATGTTGAAGATGCAAACTAAAGGTGGAATGCCTATTGCTTTTGTTGACTTTGAGGTATGTATTTTCTCGTAAATATGTTTAAGAACTGCTTTTAAAATTACAATGAAATCTAAATGTATACATTGTTGATGAGCATTTGTTTACTTTATATTCACTTGGATAGAAAGTTCTTGATTTTTTTGTATCATGCTCTATCTGTATGCAATCACAGCCAGATTCATGCCATCACACCAAATTGCAGAAATAAAGCAAATTAGTTGTTTCCGAGGGAAAAACTTGCATTAAGATGTAAAGAAACATTTTTCCGTAGATCAAACCCGATACTATTGTGTTGGTAGTAATTTTGTGGAAAAATTAATTAAATACAAGGGGATGTTAAGGTTGTATTCAAAGCTGGGTCTGAAATGAACTCTGTGTGACGCAAGAGTGGATGTTAAGGTTGTCTTCATGCCCAGAATTGTTGCTACTTATCCAGAATTCATGGTTTTAGGGGTATTCGTTGTTATTTATGCCCATAACTTCAAAAAGGACTGTTGTTTGGGGTTAAATATGTTCCCAGAATTACTTCAACTTGGAAGAGATGAGATTTCATTATGAAAAGATCTCATAAAGCTGCCTAGAATGACTTAAATCGCACCCAGACTTGGTTTTTAGGGTCTGGAATTAACTCAGATCTGCTTTTTTAGTTCTGTTTACACCATTTTTGTGGAGAGAAAGCACCCATAATTAATAATACTATTGTAAGCTACTGATTGGGAGATTAAAACAGCCCCTATTTGTGCCCAGAATGAAGGATTGAGGCTGTTGGAGTGCCCAGTTCTGCTCTTCGTGTCCATATCCATGCCCAAAATTGTTTCTTAATGCCATTTCAACCCTCAAATTCAACCCAGCATTCCTCCAAACCTGTTGTTGGTGGTTGTTAATCACTTTTCATCGGGTTGTTCATGCCCAGAATTGTCTTTTAACCCTCCAATTTGGCCCAGTTTTAGAGATAGTCCTATTTGGTAGTGGAAAGGTGCACAGGGATGACTAATTCACAATGTTTCTTGCCACATATTCACTCAGCACTGCCCAAATTTGTTTTAGGGTTGTTTTTTACCATTGTTTGGGGTCAAGTGTCCAAAATGTGAAGGAAAAATGCCCAAATTTGCTTCAGACTTGGACATAATTGTTTGTTGAAGGCATATCAAATCTAACGAAAAACAAAAACACACCATGCTAATTCTCTAGAACAAAACACACTGCATATCACCTTTTTCCTAAACTCATTGCTTCTCCCTAATACTGCTGTCAATTTGGCCTGTAGACATTAATTTAGAGGCCTTTTTTTGCAAAAGAACAACCTACCAACAGTTACTTCACTGCTAATGATCTGTGAATTCAACATTAGTTGTTGAAATCCTGTTAGTATGATAGTAATACAGCTATCCAACAGTCTCTCCTTGGAAGTAAATTTATGTCTGAAAATATGTTTGGATCAATCTTTCTGAAGTATTTCACTTCCATAGATGCTGCAAATATGCATGTGACGAGGGTGCACTTCTACAACAACCAAGTTTTCCAGAATTTGATCAACATGCCATTCATGAACATGTAGGTGAGTTGTGTTTTTGAGTGGATGGAAACAAGAGAAAACCTTCAAGCATTTTTCCAACCATCTATCCTGAAAACAAGGTTTTTGATGAGGAAATACGTTTGCATAGAATGAAGAACCCCTGACTTGGTAAAACTAACAAGGATAGGCATCTAAGTTTGGCAGGAAAACTGGGAACTGCAGCTAGTATAGAATAAAGTTTAGTTATGCAAAGAAGTCGTTTCAACCTGTAGGCTTTGCACTTTGGCCAAATTGTTGATTGAACAATGAACCAAAATAGATTTTTTGTTTGTTTGACAACTTGGCAACAGGAATCTGGATTTTATGCTTTGACAAAGTTAACAATAGTAACTTTGCAGGCCTTTTTGCTGAGTAAAAATAGCAAGGATAAAAATTATAGCATACTAAGTGAATTATAGTTTAATATTTACCTCTCATGCAAAGATGCCAACAAAAATAGAAGATTCGAATTGGGGTCTTATCCATCATGCAAAGGATATCAATTTAAGCATCCGAAAAAAGTCGAATTAAGAATGAAGAACCCTTGACTTGGTAAAACTAATAAGGACAAGCATCTGGTTTGGCAGACAAACTGGGAACTACAGCTTGTATAGAATAAATTTTAGTTATACAAAGAAGTCATTTCAACCTGTAGGCTTTGCACTTTGGCCATATTGTTGATTGAACAATGAACCAAAATAGCTTTTTTCTATTTGACAACTTGGCAACAGGAATCTGGCTTTTATGCTTTGACAAAGTTAATAACAATAACTTTGCAGGCCCTTTTGCTTAGTAAAAATGGCAAGGATAAGAAGTATAGCATACTAAGTAAATTACAGTTTATTATTTATCTCTAATGCAAAGATGCCAACAGAAATAGAAGATTCAAATTGGGGTCTTATCCATCATGCAAAGGATATCAGTTTAAGCATCCGAAGAAAGTCAAATTAATCTATAGGATTGGCAATATTAGCAAGTGTAAATTCAACTTCGGATTCTCTTGGCTTAGCAACCTTAGTAACAACTTCCTTTGTATGGAAAGACAGGATAAAACACCTAGACTAGGCCTTTTCTAGCTTGGAAAACTTAGGAACATTGCCACTTATGCAAGGGCAGTCAACCTAAGGATTTTGATTTTTTGGGAATGTCTCACATGCAAAAATATTAACCAAGAATAGCAAAGAAAATAAGCCTTTGGATTTGACCATGATAATAAGGTGATTTGTGGTTTTAGGACTAGACCAGTTTGAATCATATACACATGAAACCTACCAACCAACTGCCACATGTCAATTTAGGAGACAATCCTCCTGTACAACACTGCTCTTGACTCACCACTCTCCACCTACTAGAACCATGAACCACTCTACCACTGCATAGTTGGAACCGAGACCAATCTTGAAAGGAAGGTTTTGGATGAGGAAATATGCCTGCATAGGATGAAGAACCTTTGACTTGGTAAAACTAACAAGGACCACCATCTAAGTGTGGCAGGTGAATTTTGAACTTAGAATAAAGTTTAGTGATGCAAAAAATTATATTCAGCCTCTAGGCATATCACTTCAGCGTAACTGTTGATTACATAATGAAAACCAAAATAGTTTTTTTGTTTGACAACTTGGCAATAGGGATCTGGTTTTTATGCTTTGAAAAATTAACAATAGTAACTTTTTAAGGTTCTTTTGCTGAGTAAAAATAACAAGTATACTAAGTATGGCATATTAAGTGAATTAGGAGACAATCCACCTGCACAATGGTGCTCTTGACTCACTACTTTCTACCTACCAGAACCTTGAACCACTCCACCAATGCATGCTTGTAACCGTGACATCACAACCTATACATGCCATAAATAGAAATCATTAATTATAGACATGCTAAAAAGGAAACCCAACTCTGAAAAAGAAAAAAAGTAGAAAATCAGGGAAGACTAAATATGAAGGTAACGTTAGTGAGAATATTGTCAAATATAGCAACTCCAAATTTGGACACTATTAAAAGCAACAACATCTTGCATGCAGACAAAAGCAGCTTCCATGGACTCACTATTTTACAAGGAACCTGAATATGTAAACATCTGTGCCATGTGGGCCTTGGATCTTTGGATCCTAGAAAAAAAGAAAACTCTATCAAAAATAACAATTTTCTTGGAATTTGATGAAATTGAGTTTGAAATAAGCTTTAATCATTGTCAATGTCTGGATGCACTTGTAATAGAATCAACCTGACCTCCAGTTGCACAAGCACATATGGGGGTTAACATGGGTGACTCAAAGGGATGACGTCCTCTTGCAGAGTTTTGAGAACCATTGAATCTTCATACTCGGATGCTTTGAAAACTAATCCTTGGACATGTGGAATGTATGTAAGTGTTTTTCCACTTGGAAATGGAGTAAAGTGCATGGCACATTGGTTGATCAATCTCTTGTTCTTCCTAACCACATTCTTAATCATTTGATTTAATCTCTTGTTACTAGACTATGCTAGGCCATTAGCCTGTGCATAGTAATTGACCGAATGAGCCAAAGTAATGCCGTACCAGGAGCAAAAGGTCATCAATTATGTTGACTGGAAGACACTAGTGTTGATTGTGGTGATCTTACTAGATGCCACATACCATGTGACAACATTTTTTTTTCTGTGAACTTGATAATAGCTGCATTTGAAGAAGTCCTTAGTGGTACTGCCTCCACCCATTTGGTGAAGTAATTAGTAGTTGTAAGTATCCAGCTGAAACCATTGATGGAGTTCTGATGGAACTAACTAATGAAATCAAGCCCCAATTGCTGGAAAGGCATCCAAACTGTGATTAAATCAAGAGACAATGTTGGCAATCTCTGCTTCCCTTCAAAGCACTGGCATGGTTCACATGCATATACATTCGCATGCATATTTTCAAATATGTTGGGTCAATAATTCCCACCTCGTATGATCTGGTGAGCACTGGTTATAGCTAGAAAATGTTCTCCACATAAACCTGGATGCAATTCCTGCAAAGTATCTCTAGAATTGGTTGGATCATTACATTTAAGGATAACCCCATTCATGTTTCTCCATCCAAGTCCACCCTACACCAAACAACACTTAGTCGCACAAAGATTAAGGGACCACTTCTGTGTCTTGTCAAGGTCAGCAAGACATGTTAGATTTTTCAAATTATAAACAATATCAGAATACGCTTTTCTTCAACATTGTTTCAAGTTCTAAATCTATAATAGAAACCATAAATGAGCTAACAAATTATCCATTTATGGTTATTGATATAGATTTATAACTTGAACTAGGGTTGAAGAAGAGGAGTTAAATTCCTTCATGGGTACATCCAAAGCCATTACACACCATGATACTAAACACATTACTATTATGCAATGGCTTACAAAATGTAAATATTTTGGCTTCTAACACTGCATATAGCTTGACTAAATTATCCACATTAGGAATAAACGATGCAGCTAGACAATGAAATAAACTTGAATAAATCATTTGGCATCCTCTCATGTGTTGCATAATTATACACATACATACATGTTAAGGTTAGAATGCAACGCTCTTTATAAAGAGAATAAATGGTTAGAGAAGAGTGCACAATGTGTAGGACTTACTTTGACAAGTTTGAAGAGTATCCCAAGGTCAAATTTGCATGTTTAGGATGTAGGTGGGCCATTGTCATTTTCTATAAGTGCATCTTTAAAATCCAAGTCTTCTTTGTTTTATACATGTATAGGTCGTGACTACTATATTATGTATGTAACTAGAGTGCTTGCACTAAGGGATTAGTAAGGGACAAGCAATGAAAACAATAGTATAATAACGGATAATAAGGTATGGAAAGAAAGAAGTATTAATTATTGTCATAACTTACTTGAGAGGGCTAATATTTTCATGTTAAAGTTGGTTTATTTTGAACCATTTTGGGGATTTTGGGGTTATGGAATATGCAAAAGGGCGTATGGAGGAAATAGTAGTAGACTTGTTTGTGGATATTTGGCATAAATGGTGAGAGTATATGGATAATAGTCAAGTGAGAAGTTTAAGATTATAACATACCTATTTGGCTCAGAAGTAATATTTAGAAATGTTACAGTCATCTTTCGTATTTTGAGTCTGCATTTTATAAATCTAGTTCTCTGTTATACCACTAAATTGCTCTCCAATTGGTGCACCTTTCCTTTGATCCTAATACACTGAGCATTTCATAGTGTTAACTCTGTCATACATAAATCAACTTTATGGATCTAAATCTTAGTCAATCCTACCTTAGTTTCACTTAGAGAATTTGTGGCTTAGCAATTGACAGCTTAAATCTTCTTCAGAAATGGTTTACATAGACTCCAAAACCACTGTGTTCAACTACAGGATTATAAAATGTGTTGAAGGTTCGAAAACAACAGTTGTGGAGTGTTTTCATGCTCATCTTTGTAAGTGATTAAACCAACATAAACCCATCTTAACCTTGGATCTATTAAGCATTGAGAAGCATCATAGTCATGTCAGTACTTAAACATTAAAACATCTAGGGTTAAGATATATATATATATATATGGATCTGGATTTGACTTATTTTTACACTGGGGACCTCAACATTTTTTCATTTTAGTTTATAAACTTTACACATCTCATTCATATTGGGCCATAGAATACACCTTGCTTCTTCATGGGTAAGATAAATTTATCTACAATGGCTATGGATTGGTACTTGTCTCAGCGACAACGGAGGAAACATTGGTAGGCTTCTTTAATTTGGCCAGACAATACAATTTGTTAGTATTATATGTAGATTGGATCTTCTGCTCTAAAATGATTTTACATAACTGTAACAGGAAGGATTTTCAAGGTGGGAACCTCCTCACGGGCATTATAGAATGATGGGTGAATTCGTCAGAGTTGGTGGTGCCTCAAGCACTGCGCCTCCGTGACCTTGGCATTACATGGATGCACACAATTGGAGATCTAGGTATGTTATTCTTTGATATCTAAGATTTTAAAAATTCTTCTTATAATGAAATTTTGGTGTGGTTGTTCAATAGGTTTTTCATTATAGCTCCCGAGACTATCACTATTTTCACCATTGTGTTGGATGTTTTCTATTCATTGATAGAAGTAGAAAAATCAAGAAATATTTGCCAAGTGTTTTAACACTTCCCTCTAAATCTTACTTAGAGCAAAGGATCTTGATAGACCAAGAAACCACCCCTTAATACTAAAAAGTGCTGCCAAATACTATGTCCACTAAATATGTCAATCAATAAATTCCATACCTCCATTTTTTCAGCAAAAATAAACTAATAGACCCCTGTACAATTCCTACAACTATATTTTATCCCCCCCACATATGGTCCAGATCCACTCACAAAACAACCTAGAGACAAAGAACTGCCTCTAAACATGGCACAAACCAAATTAGCCCCCAATATTAGCACCATAAGCACCCTCACATATTGCATAAAAAATGATTTTTAATAAAGTCCAATGGTAATATGTTTCACTAATTCTTGTGTTTCCATTGGCTAGTTAGTTAGATCTTTCTCTGCTTTTAGTAGAGTAGTGAGAGGAGTTTCTTTCCCACGCTCCCAGTATGTATTTTTATTGGCTATACTTTTGAGTCTCATGGACCAACTTTGTGGTCACTCATTGGACATTAATAAAATTATCTTATCTTATCTCGTTGATTGTTAAAACAAAAACATGGTTCAAAATACAACAATCAGCCCTTCATGTGCATATAGATCAAAAAATTATGCTGCCCATTATAAGAAAATTTACAAGATGTAACCTCTTAAAAGAATACTACATACCCCAAGTAAATTCATATGTCCAAACCCTCTATTTGAGAGGGGAAGAGTTGAAATACATATACCAAACAAATAAATCCATCAACACTTAGGGTTTTTAAAACAACAGAATCAAGTTTAAAATTCCACTGTGACAATGTGAAAGGGCTCTCTGGTTGGTTTAATATTTTGTTCATGGATGTTTGGAAAGGAGCCTTGGTGTTTTCAGTGGTGCTCAGGCTAGAAGCAGACATAATTCTTCCAGGAATCATGTCAATTAGCTCTGTTATCTCTCAGATCTATGATTTTTAGTGCCTTGAGACAGTAGGGAGGATTTTTGAGCTTCCCTTTTCAGTGTTTATGTTTTCTCACTGACTCTAGAGAGTGCAATCTTAGTCTGCATTTCCAATCCTTCTATCCAGGAGCCCTATGCGAAGGAAAGTGAGATGGAAGGAAACAACCCTGTATGAGGTGTGGTAGTAGCTTGAAGGCCTTCATTGTTCTTCAGGGGTCTTTTGGGGCTGGGAGGGAAGTTCTGGTTTAAGCATCATCACTCAAAGAAATGACATTTTCTATTATCACAAGATGATCAAAGGGATTTGATCCAATTGTTTCACACTTCATTGTGCACATAGAACCCATATTGTTCAATTGCATAGAAAGGGTTTTCATTTTTCCCAAGGAACGCAACCCTCTTGAAGACTTAGACAACAGATCCTTTTAGAGGAATCATTCCTTCATCTAAATCCCTATTACATGGATTTTATTATCATTGTTTTTCCCTTTGGAGGTCTGTTTTAAATCATTTCCAGCCAACCTCAGATCAATCAAGGGAGCTACAGGAAAGGAGATTAAAAAATATACCAAAGATGATTTACAGAGCAAATATGTAGAGACGGGTCTGTAGCAATATACTCCAGGAACCATTGTCTGAGCATCGTTCTGCCCTTTGGAGGTCTGTTCTGACGTATTTCCATCCAATCTCAAATCAATCAAAGGAGCTACAGGAAAGGAGATTAAAAAATATACCAAAGATGATTGACAGTGCAAATATGTAGAGACGGGCCTGTAGCAATATTCTCCAACAAGAATTGTCTGTTTGGACAACAAATCATTCACATCAATTGCAAATCTCTACAGACCAAAATATTTACGTTGGTATTCTTCTTTGGCTTAAATGAGTAACATATGAAGATGAAAAACAAAGCCATGTGAAGTTCTCAAACCAACACCATGGCAAAGTAGGTAGACTGCCATTTTGATTCTCTATTCTCGAAGCTGAAATTGCAAGACAAACTAATCTGATCTTGAGTGTCTGAAGGTATCCAGGACGGTGTTAAAGGGTTTACAGAAGCAGTTGGGACGCCTCCAGCAGTGCATCTCCAGCTAGTTTGAGAGAATATTTAAGATGTGAAATCTTTACAGTCCTTGTGCGTGATCAGTCTGGCAACTGTCTGCATATTTGAAGAGATCAAACATGAATATGTATCCCTGTGGCTGCAGCATATGTCAGAAGAATCTCGTTTGTGTGCTTGTTGCCCCCAATTATATGATATGTGCAGACTTTTAATTTTTTGGGTTTATTTATCCAAACTATATTTAATGGCGATATATTATCCTTGTGACAGTTGACAATTGGAAATCAGCAGATGACTTTTTTTCATTAGGGTCAAAAATTTGTCATGTTCTATTGCAAACATGCAGTCTACTGGATCATTCAAACATTATCTATGCTAGTTGTAATATTTGTTGAACTTAAAATGTACTGTTATAATCTGGTCTTTACTTCTTGTATTGACTCCTTTTTTCCTGTTTTGTACATCCTTGTTTTTCATCAGTAATTTCTATTTTTCTTTGTATTATTCATATGTGCTTATGGATTTTTATATGAATTACTATGGATTAAAGGGGAACACTGAATAGATACTAGAATTGCATCTGCACAGGTTACAATTAATTCAGGGGGATTTTTTTTCTTTGCACTATTTGAAGTTACTGAAGGAAAAGCCATTTATTCAAAGGAAGGGGTAGTTGTTATGAATTTCTCTTCCTCATGGATGGCCACTCAATCTGAGCACTTGGGCTATGAATTTGCTAGACGTTTCGGAGTCCAAACACCACAAGTATGAATACTTTTTTTTTAACTCATTGCTAGAGGTGAATCATTTTTTACATATAGGGTTGTGTTGCATTTGCTTCTTTATAAGCGCTTATAATTCTTATGTCCTTTTTATCTTCTATATGATTCCCTCCCTCTGATTTAAAGCATGTAAAGAAATTGCAAGTAAATATGAAAATTAATCTTCATGAAAATACAACACAATAAACCACAAACTCTTATTCCATTATTGGCATTGCCTATAGAAAAGAGTTACTCATTAATTTGAAAAATAAGCTCACAAATTGGAAAAAATTGTTAATTAACCCAAGTGATGAAGTTGCAAGAAATATGGTTTGGTTATAACAACATAGATTTTCCAGCCAATTAAATGAATGAATTTATAGGCAAAGAAGATAGGAAATTGATTAAATGTATAAATGATGTGATCATGCCATGAAACATTGTAAAAATAAACCAGATCTGAATTCTTTATAAAAACTATTAAAGAGTGTTGTAGATGTTGCAAAATGTAAGAGAAATAACTCAAAAACAGTTAATAAGTTTAACCCAATTAAATGATAAATGAAAGGGCTAAATTAAAACAAATATGGAAGTAATTTCACCATAAGTTGGCCCAAAGATTAATTTTATAATGCAAAACACATCATATGTGTTACAACAAAGTCTGTCAATTCTAGCTACAAGTAACACATATCAAGAGTTGAATATTATGCTATCTAGTAAATGAAAGTTAGCAACTTTGAATTGAAAAGTAAAGTGTTTAACCCAATATTCTCATGCAAAATTCAAACACTTGTAGAAGAAGGCGATAATTGATATCAAACCCCTAGCTCAACCTAAATTCTCCAATATCCACCCAATACTCTCCCACAAGATTTATTTGCCAAGTTCTAGCAACCTTTCCCATCAACTAAAAAAAACGGAAAGAAGTTAGTTGTTTTTTAATTTTAAATTAATGTGTTGTTTTTGTTGCAGGCCATTATTTTTAAGTAATGTGTTGTTTTTGGTGCATGCCACTGTTTTTAATTAATGCGGTGTTTTTGGTGCAGGCCAGAGTTTTTCATAATTCCAGTACTGAGTGGTAGAGTATCAAGGATGTTGTTGAGAAAGCAAGAAAGATGGCAAGTACAAAGGGCAATGATGTGGGTACAGCAACATGCACTGAATTCTAAGTTGCAGGAAACGGGCTACCCCCCCACGTCCCCTGTCCGTTTCCGTACAGAAGCGACGAAACGCATACAGAACGGTACGGAAACTCGTTTCAGAAAATGTGAAACTCGTTTCAAAATCAGAAACCCGTTTCATAAATTTGAAAACCCGTTTCAAAATCGTGTTTGGAAATTTTGCCACGTTTCCAGTCATCAACGCTCAGTTCGCGAAAATGTTAATTTTTAATGAATTTTCGAGTTCCGATTTAGGGTTTAGCTAGCCCGTGACTCCATTCAACCTTATAAATTAGCAATATTTTCATTAAATACATCATTGCTCAGCGATTATTCATCTATATTCAAGGGGGATTGGATACCTGTGTAGCGTTTTTGTTCTGCTGCGAGTGTGAGCGTGTGAACCGTGAGGTATTGTTTTCAAAAAACAAATATAAATCATACTCGCAACCGTGAGTGTGTGAACCGTGAGGTATTCGCTTTGCAAAATTCCAGTCACTCCACTAGTAAACTCCCCTTAGCAATTCTAGTATCGAACTCCCAGCTTCCACACTTCTATTATCGAACTCTCTTCAACAAATTTTGTGAGCGCAGCAAACATTTACATCATATAAAAAGGAGATCCAAGAAGACATAGGTTATGATGCCAACGGCACGTGGAGACGGCAACATGATGGAAACAACCACACCTACTTTATTCCAGTTAACCAGTTGCCAGAACAGACGATTGTTATACCTTCCTTCTAATATCGAATGGATGGCTCTTCATTGCTTCACGTCCGCACATAGGAATTAAAAAATTAATTCATGCTTATCAACATAACTATTAATATTAATATTATATTATATAAATAATAATAATTTCATGATCATCTTATTAATAACAACAACATTATCGTATGTACATTTCTTATTAACACAATCATACAATTTGAGTCTCTTTGAATCTCCATAAAAACCCAAAAATAAAATTGTGTTTTATGATTATAAAATGCTTAAAGAATGCTTTTAAAAACACGTAAATGTCTTACCTTTGATTTCTATAATAGGCCATTTCATCCATATGCGCCTTGTAATAATATGTGGTGGATTATTAAATTATGAGACAAATTTGATACCATGATTACATAAAAAAAATGGTTGATTTATAAATTTAATTGTTTTAAAGGATTATGTTTTCTTTATAAAAAAACAAAAAATTGTTTTTTAAATCATTTATAAATATATATAAAATAATTTGAATTAATTTATTTTCACTATATATATATATATAATTTGAATATATATATATATATATATATATATATATATATATATATATATATATCGCGTTTCCCCGTTTCCTAAATTTTGGGGGGTCACGTTTCCTACGCGTCCCCGTTTCCCCGTTTCGTGCAACTTAGACTGAATTGCTAGAAGCTCTTGAATTGAATCGATGCCTATTACTTATGGGGTAGGTTAGCTCTTAATACATTGCCTCTCTAGTATATGGATATTAAAGCAATGTTTCATCGAGTTTTGGGGATGTGGGAATGTGTAAAAGCATTGCAGGGACATTTGGAGGTCCCCTCCAAATTTTAGGGGATTGTCACAAGGGAATTTGGGGACCTTGCCCAGAATGTGAAAAAAATGAAATTTAAATATATGAACAATATGTAAACATGGTTTTGGGTGGGTGTGGAGGGGTTTATATGAAGTGCAATCTGGGTTCATATGGTAGATGCTTTAGGGTTAGTTTTTTTTCTTATATTTTATTGATATTTTTCTATATTTTTATTTTCTCTCCATGGTGCATTGCTTGGGAAGGGAGCATCTAGAAGTACCATTTTTTTATCGTACTTGTGGGTATCCCATTTTTCATTAGGGCATTCCCATTTGTGTTTCTTGGATTACCCTCAAAAAGGGTACTTGGGGATATGTCCCCATTGTAGTACTTGTGTCCCAAGAAGGTGGGGAGCATCCTATGTTTCTTTGAATGAATACCTTGAACCGTGCCTTTTATCTTTGTATGAATACCTATTTATGTTGTATTTTCCAAGCTTTTATTGATTATCCATAAGGAATTCTATTTAAGGGTGCTAGCTCAATGGTAGAGCACCTACCTTATAGGAAGGAGGTTGGTGGTTTGATTCCTCTGCCCCCTATATATATTCTGAAACCACTAAAAAGAGATAAATTGCTAAAAAAAATGACCAAAATTTGCATATAAACGACCACCAGTACAACATGAGAGATAAGTGACCAAAATGTGCATATAAATGACCACTTTTGAGTTGGCGATCGCTGGTATCAAATTAACGGTCATTTATCACATGACAAAAAATGTGGTCATAAATTTGGTCATTAATTGTGGCAATTAATGACCAAATATATGGCCAAATTAATGACCAAATATATGACCAAGTATATGACCATAAGATAAGCTATAAATGACCAAGCTAAATATGACCACATTTTTGGTTGCGTGATAAATGACCGCTAATTTGCTACCAGTGGTCACCAACTCAAAAGTGGTTATTTATATGCGGATTTTGGTCATTTATCTCTCATTTTGTACTAGTGATAGCTAAATTAACCCCCAACACTAAATCATAAATCTAGAAACCAGAATGTAACATAAGAAACAAATATTCAATAGAAATCCCAAAAGTACTTGGATCTAAAAACAACTAGAAGCTTAATTTAATCAAAAGCTAGTTAGAGTAGGGAAAATTGCTTAGGGTGTGAACCAATTAGATCTTAGAAAAACAATTTTCCCCAGCTTCATCCACAAAGATTGATCCAAATACCTGCAAACACTTGAGAAAAGATTTAAAATTTGTAGTAATTGGAGAAATATTAACAAGAATAAATTATAACCCTCTAAATTCTAGATCTAGTGCCTATAGGGAACATTAAGGGGAAAATGGAGTCTTAGAAAAAATTCAGAAACTTTAAACCCAAGGGAGAGTGGAGGACAAAACAACCACCCTCTTTGATAGCTCAAGGAAACCTCAGTGTCTTTAGCTCCAATCCAATGATCAAACTTGCAAAATTCAAGATGGGAAATAAGTCTTCTATACTAGAACAATCTCAACCAGGGGTTAGTAAAATATTAAGTGAACATAAATTAATTATGGAAATAAGCACATCAATCCATATCCATACAAGACAAGGTTGCAACAATCATCAAGTATTTTACTCAACATAAGAAAAATAAATTGAAATTTACCTCAAGCCCTTATGGATTCTCCAAAAATTCCCAAGAAAAAATCATAAGATGATCCACAAGCCACCATTGAATAGCCTAGGCTACTAGAGAGCTACAAAAGTTTGAGTATAATTTTATTGCTTGCTTAAAAAATTTTGATTTGCACATGAAAATGGCTCCTTTATATAGATTTAGAGAGGCCAATTTCTCTTGAGGAGAAAAATAATAAAATAAGTGTCAAATACCATGGGTTTAGGAAAGTACCATAGGAAATACCAAGGGATGCCCAAATACCATGGGGCCCCTCCTAAAACCAAGAACAAGGAAAATGCTGACCTTCTAGGAGGGTGTTTTCATCTTTTTGAGAGAGAAAATAATAATATAAATCCCAAATACTATGGGTTAGCTCAATACCAAGGGATTAAACCATGGGTGGTATCCTCACTCCAAAACGTTTGCCTATGCATGTGTGTCATTCTCCAACTAATTAAATATCTTAAGAAAATTAATTAAATTTCCCCAAATTAATTAAAAAGTGCAATCTCAATGTAACATTAGAAGCTCTAGTGCACTTCTTAATTCTCCAAAAATTAATTAGGCTATACTTTGGAATTTTTTAATCAAAACATTAGTCTAAACCATAATTAATCTCACATGTGCAGAAATTAACCTGTATAAACCCTCCATGCCTAGAAAATTGCCAAGGAAGACAATGTTCCACAATCTAAAGATGGATATGGGTAGTAGGGGTGAATAGGACCCCAAATATGTCAAAACGTTGTCAAAATTCATAGTGGAAATTTCCCATGCATGTCCATGAAATTATGTAGGATGTCCACTAACGGAGTGTTGTTTCAGTTTCATATCTTTCCCATTAGTGAGGGAGTTTTGACACGTAAGTAAATAGGATGAAAGCACATGCCGAGAGGAATCCAAAACATCTCTCAGATCGAAAAAATATTGAATTATGCTAAAAAAAGTACATTCATGAAAATATGCACTACAGACACTAATAGAATCCCCACCACCTTTTCTGAACTGACTAATTTGTGGCATTAATGATCAATTTGATGGCACAAACCTGAATAATGGCGAAATGGGTATCCACAAATGTACTCGGAATGAAAATATACCAAGTACAACTCAAGATATGGCATACCCTCATTTGGCCACCTTGAAACACTGAAAATTGACATTGAAAAACCCTATTTTGGTTTATAACCTTTGATATATTGTCTAGATGATGCATATCTCTGTCATACGTCACTGATGGAGTAGCAACAAAGAATGTCCATGTGGACAGATACAAGAACACAAATAATCATCATAATTGACCCATTATACAGCTAGTCACGATATACATGATGATATACCAACCACATAGATATCTTCAAACATGTTAATGGGATGCATGAGTTATCCATTAACCAATACTAAGATAACACCAAGGCATTAATAAGAGCTATTTTATCCTTCGGGATGGAGTTAATTGGGTCAACCAAGGTTGGTCACATGAAAATTTTATTGCAATGAGACTTAATGGATTCCAGACAAGGAGGAAAGGGAAACTTTGAGTTCTTCACCACTTGAACAAATACTAGGGATGTGTCTTATTGTTATGCAAAAAAATTCCAAAAAGAGCATGAAAAGAGCATAAATAGATCAAAAATAGCACTCCACGACTTTAATGAAGAAAATAGATGAATAACAAGCCTCTTCGAGGGGGAAACCTCCTTATACAATTTACTAAGTACAAAAGACAAGACAATACAAGATACTCAAATGAAAAGATATCATTCCTATATATAAGAGATTAAGAGGTGCAATTACAACTCACTGACCCAAGTCGACATAACTAATATAACCATACTAATGACAATTACCACTAATGGACCAAAGCTGACATCAAAACTAATGTAATGCACCACAATATAGGCGGAAATGTGCCCCTATATAGGGATTAGCATGCCCCTCCCCTTCAGACAAGTGTTGTCCTCAACACTTGATTAGTTATGGATGCGTTTGTATGAAGGACTCATCTTCCCATGTCGAATCTTCCATTGGCAGGTTCTTCCACTTGATGAGGTACTCAGTAATAGCTCGATTCCATAGTTGTTTGGTCCTTGTTTCAATGATTTGTTCAGGTTCCAATATGAATTTTCCCTCTTCATCAAGCTCAGGAAATATTGTTTGAATTGGGATCTTGTCTCCTATTACCTTCTTTAAGCAAGAAACATGGAAAACTGGATGCACTTTCGAAGATGAAGGGAGCTCCAATTTGTAAGTCATACTACCAATATTCTGCAACACTTTATAAGGATCATAATACTTGGGTGCTAATTTATTGTCCTTATTTAGTTTCTTGGGGGACGTCTGCTTGTAAGGTTGTAGCCTAAAAAATACCCAAACTCCTTCTTCGAAACTTCTTTCATTACGATGTTGATCAGCTTGTTGTTTCATCCTGTCACTGTGATATAGCTATGGTGTCCTTAAGTATATGGAGAACTTCTTGCTGGTGCTCTATGTGATCTTCCACGGCTTGAAATTTATATTTTTCTTTTAATGGAGATGTGATAAAGGGAGGCCAGTACCCATAACGTGCCATAAATGGAGACATTTTTTATGAGGTATGGAAGGAATTATTGTACCACCATTCTTCCAAAGATGACCATTTCACCCACTGTGTTTTTTTATCAAATGTAAAGAAATGAAGATAGAATTCCAAACATTTGTTCACTATATCAGTTTTCCCATCATATTGAGGATGATAAGATGAACTGTGAGCCAATTGGGTACCCAAATGTGAAAACAATTCAGTCCAGAATTTTCCAGTGAAAATTGGATCTCTATCACTTACAATAATCTTTGGCTTTCCATGTAACTTTTGAATTGTTTCCATAAAGGCTGCAGCTACTATACTTGCATTAAAAGGGTGAGATAGTGCACAAAAATGTGCATACTTCGTGAGTCTATCAACAACCACCATAATAACATTCATTCCTTCTGACTTGGGTAGACCTATGATCAAATCCATTGAGACTTCCTCCCAGCATTGGCAAGGTATGTCTAATGGTTTTGAGAATTCATGGGGTCTTAACTATTTCAACCTTACTCTGTTGGC
The DNA here is from genome assembly GCA_027924585.1 of Larix kaempferi. Lineage (NCBI taxonomy): Eukaryota > Viridiplantae > Streptophyta > Pinopsida > Pinales > Pinaceae > Larix > Larix kaempferi. The sequence continues at coordinate 8,743,327 of BSBM01000071.1, forward strand.
AAACCAAACATTCGGCCATGAACCTTTGAACATCAAATTTAAGACCTTCCCAAAAAAATTATTTCTTGACCTTGTGGTAAGTTTTCAGGAATCCAGAGTGTCCACCTATAGGAAAGGTGTGTAATTCCAAGAGGACCTTTTGTTTGAGTTGAGATTTTTTGCATAAATATAAACGATCCTTATACCATAGTAAATCATTTTTCCACACAAAAGTATCTGATACACTAGGATTATTTTGTAGCTTTTGAATGAGCATCCACACAGATAGGTCATTTTCCATTCTTCCCTTGTTGCTACTACCCAATCGGGTTGTAGAATGGAAATTGCACAAAGTAATGCCCCAACATCTTCATCTTCTTGAAAAGTGCATCTACCACCACATTCTGTTTCCCTTTTCGATAGATGATTTCAGAGTCAAATCCCAACATCTTGGTTACCCATTTTTGTTGCTCTTTCGAAGATAGTCTCTGTTCCAAGAATTATTTAAGACTATCTTGATCTATTTTGACCTTAAATTTCCTACCTATTAGGTAAGGATGCCATTTCTTAAGAGCATGTAGTATTACCAACATCTCCTTCTCATAAATGGGCTTATGTAAGTTCTTTCCCTTCACTGGATGACTTCTGAAAGCAAGTGGGTGTCCTTGCATTAGAACAACACCAATGCCATTTCATGAAGCATCACATTCCACAATAAAGGTTTTTGTGAAGTCTAGTGTGGCCAAAACATGAGCTTTTCACATTGCCTCTTTAAGTTGTTCAAAAGCTTGAGTTTCCTCTAGAGTCCAAGAAAATGCATCTTTCTTCAATAATTTTGTTAGAGGTGTTTCTATTCTTCCATAGTTATGAACAAACTTGCGGTAGTACCCTTTCTGACCTAGGAATCCTCGAAGATTCTTCAGGTTTTTGGGAGTTGACCATTCCATCATAGATTTAATTTTGTTGGGGTCTACCTTGACACCTTAATGAGATACAATATGACCCAAGTACTCTACCTCCTTTACCCCAAAGAAACATTTGGAAGGTTTTGCATATAGTTTTTGTTCCTTTAGTAGTTGTAGTACACAGTCAACATGTTGAACATGTTCTTCCCAATACTTATTATAGATTAGTATATCATCAAAGAACACTAGCACAAATATTCTAAGGAAAGGCTTGAAAATGGAATTCATCAAACCTTGAAATGTGGAAGGTGCATTAGTGAAACCAAATGGCATGACCAAAAATTCATAATGACCTTCATGAGTTTTGAATGTTGTTTTTGGGATGTCTTCATCCTTCAATCTAATCTGATGGTACCCGAAACGGAGATCCAACTTTGTGAATAAAACCACTCCATGTAATTCGTCTAACAATTCATCAATGATAGGAATGGGAAACTTATCTTTAATGGTAATCTTGTTGAGCTCTCTATAATCTCGACACACATGCCATGATCTGTCATGTCCCAAATTTGGCATTGGGTCACAATGGCCTAATCACATTAGCCCTATTCATTAGAGTTTGTCAAATTGATGCTAAAGGTCAAATAATTGCCAAGGAGGAAAATTACTAGTTTCCTAGGTTTGGGGTGGAAGCTTTGGGATTTGGAATAATGGGGATAATAAATGATGTTTGAACATTAGAATGGAATAAATATTTAATAAAGGAGCTAAATAAATATATACAAGTGAAAATCAAAGTGGCATTTCATGATGAAGACACATGGAGGAAGTGGGACCCACATATGGCTAGATTTCCCCACTACATTTGGCATCATTCTCTCACCAATTCGAATTCAAGGTGAATGGTAACATACTTGGGGGAGTCCAAAAGGTATTATTCATTCCATGACTCATCCAAGGTCGAATATAGAGGAAGAGTAACTCCCATGGAAGAGGAAGAGGCAATTTGGAGCTAGTGAGACACTTGGGCTAGATTCCCTAGCTCTATGACAACAATGATGAAGATGCTATGACACCTATGACACAAATCAGACCTGAAGGCTGACATATGACATATATGACATGTCAGGGCTAAAAATAGACTCCAAGAGGGCGCTCAAGGGTGTTAGGGCAGCTAAGATGCTTCCACATGTGATTTGGTGGAAGTGGGAGACTAGGAATTGTTGTACAAGTGGCGTTCTTTGGAATCTCTTCCCAACTTGAGTTGGCATGAGTCTCTTGGAAGGAATTCGACCCATGGAGGACATTAGAAGTTTATAAATGTCAATAACAAAGAAGGAAACCAACTTTTGATCATTTGTAGAATTTGCAATTGCATTTGTGAAGAGGGAGAGCTAGTGGATGACTAGTTTCTTGCCTTAGCCAATTTCGAGGGTGAAAGATTCCCATCCAAGTTGGTAATTGGAAAGGCCATTCAGACCTTTCATTTGGAGCTTTAATGGAGTCTTTATTTGCAGGTGTAAGCTACAGGGCAGCTCATGGTTTCTTCTATTGCAGCTCACTCCTTCAACCATTTCCGGTTTTGATGGCATATTCTTGATCCTTGAGGGAGGGCGTTTTTGGTGAGCTATTGTACTCTTTGGGGAAGCTTTTAATGCCCCATTTCTTTTGTAATATGAATTAAATACTCTGTTCTTCATCTCCAAAAAGTTTCAGGTCGAAATTCCAAGTAGAAATGTATAAATCTCATATTTAATGGAAGAACAATGCCATTTCCCCACTACCTTGTTGTGAACCAATGTGTTGATGATGATTTCGAATGAATGGATGATTCTCTGATGAATTTGTGATTAATGGACTGCCATGTATGTATTTTACAAGTTTCATGTACTGTACTTGAGCATTTGAAGTATTTTTACTTAGTTTAATTGCACTGGGAGAAGAAATAGTGCCATTTCCCCAAGGGTCGAATTGGTGATTTTTGCAGTTGAATGGGAGAGGGTTGGAACAGATATAATAATCAATTAATGGTGCACATGAGACCTTAATAACATCCTTAATACATTGCCTACCTCTGTTCATAAATTTGAGTGGCTTTGGAGGCATTTGGGAAGCCATTTTCAATACTTACCCCAGGGGGATTTGAACCCCAAATTACTAGTGAAATTGCATACTTGGTCCAGAATCTTAAGAGAGTTTGCAGAGGTATTTTGGTGGCCATATATCATCCCTGAACATAATATTCAAGTCTTAATATCATTCATACACCTTCCTTGAAGATTTGAATGCATTTGGAGTCAATTCGAGACATAGAGACCAATACTAGTCAAAGGCAAATTACTAGTAAAGTTACCTACCTTGACCAGAATTGAAAGAGTATTTGCAGAAGTGTTTTAAAGGTACAAAGGCATCCCTAAAACACATATTTATGTTCTAATATCATTCATATACCTTCTCAGAAGATTTGGGATCATTTGGGGCAAATTTGGGACCTAGAGATCGAAACTAGTCAAAGGTCGAACCAAGAAAAAAAGTGGAAAATTGCAATTTTAATAAAATTCCTAACAAGGGACATTACAGTGGTATCAGAGCATGATCTTGGCACCTGATGTGGTATAATATTCATGAGGACAATAATTCAGGTACCACCATTAGATATTGAAACCAAAAGTGCTTTTGTTGAAGAAAAAAAAAAAAAGGTAGGAGAAGAAGAGCAAATTTTTTGAGGAAACTATGACTAGGGATGAAAAGGGAGCCTCATATGATGGTGAGGAGCATATAAAAATTATGAAAACAATATTTGAAGATATGACCAAGCAACTTAAGGAAGGATTCGAATTGTTTTCTATCGAACTTGTGGAAAAAATTATTGATTTTAAGGAAACCAAGGGGAAAAAGGCATCAGCTTGCTTGAAGGAGCAAAAGGAAGAGACATCACAAGATCATGAAGAAGATTCTATTGAAAATATGGAAGATCATTTTGAGACACCTTCTAGCTTAGACATGAACCAAAGAGCATCTACTGATGGATGCTTAAACTATGAAGGAGTACCTACTGATGGGTGCTCACACCTCTATGTTGGTGACATAGAGATCACTTTTGAAAGTGTTGCTACAAGCCCAAGTTCCATTAAGCATGATAATGAATACCTTGTAGCAGTTGAAGAAGAACCAAGATCAACTTCCCCATCACCACTTGAGCTTCATGAAGTTGGTCCAAGCAAAATTGAAGAAGATGAGAAGGTTCATTTGCAAGAGCCTCATTTTCTTGAAGGGTCCTTAAAGATGAATGAAAATAAGATCCAAGAGTCCCTCATAATTCTCCATGACACTCAAGCATTGGTGTCAAATTCTTGTTGGAGAGCTACATCATTGGAGGAAACATCTTTCCTTGAAGACATGGAGAAGATTCAAAGAGCAATGTGCCATATCAAAGGTAATTTCATGTCTTTGCTTTTTGATAGAAACTATTTGTTTGAGCTTAATGAATTGTTACATGATGCATATTTGAAGAATAATGAGGATATTCATAAGCTCACAATTCAAAATGAGCAACTTCTTGAAAAGTTGCAAGATACTTGTTTTTCCTCCTATGTTTCAGATTGTCAAATGGTAGATTGTTTGGAGGATTCTCATGACATGGTGGATCATGAGAAATGTGGGAATTTGAATGTGCTTAATGTGTTTGAAGATGAACTTGAAGAGATCCAAACACTTGATGTGGTGGAAGAGGAACTTGAATTGTCTCTTGATGAAGGTTATGCAATTTTTAAAGAAAAGCATGATTCCTCTACATTGGAACCAAACTATGACAAAGAGTTCATACTTTTGAAGGAGCTGCATGATACTACCCATATGGATCCTTACCATGATGAAACTTCTGTACTTTTTGATCATTTGGGTGATTTGGTTCATTCTCCTACATCCTACAATTCCATGTTTTGCAACATTAGTCTCAATGAAGTATGGGTGAAAGGGTTCTTTTTGATGGTGCCACATGAGGAGTATGGAACTCCTAGATTTACTTTTTATGATGACATGGTTGGAGAACATTCTTCTTCACATTTGAAGCAACATTATTTGTCACTTTATGATGATGCAAATCTACATGGATGCACCTATGATATGCATTTGAGTCACTTGAAGACTCATGGTTTTTCTTACTCAACACTTGATTCATTTGATGTTGGACGAACTTCATCCAACACTTGGAAGAATAGATTTATGATTGGAGAACATTTTTGTTGCAAGACACATACTTTGTTATATCTTTATGACTCTCCAATTCAGGGATGTATGGGTGAGACTTCTTTGAGTCATTTGAAGTCTCCTTATTTTTTCTGCTCACTATTTGGTTCAGATTTTAGTGGAGATTCTTCATTCACTTCTTGGATGAAAGAATACATGGTTGAATATTTTGATGCATATAACATCCTTTTGGAGCAGCATTATAGGACATGGGATCCTCACCTATGTCATTGGAGCAGATTTGATTGGTCACTTGAAGCTTGTATGCACTTGGAAAATGGTGGTCTACTTGCTTGGAGGTATAAGCACTTTCATGACTCTTTGATGAAGCATATCCTTGATGTACATTTTCATTATGTTGTTATGTACTTTGATGATATATATTTGGTACTCATGATGTTTGGAAGGATGCATACAAGAAAATGGGATCCAGGAATCCTCTTAACTAATGGTGTGGGTTGGAGAGCACTCTTAATTATTGGGGTGCAATACAAGCAATGGGACCCTGGAATAATTTTTATCTCATTGCTTTCAAAATTTTTTTTGGGAAACAAGCAGTATGGGAGATGGATTTCCCCACTTAATAAAGTTATTTTTATCATAGTAGTGCAGCAGCAAGCATGGTGGTTCCTCTCTAAAATCTTCATGGAAACTCAAAGACTCAAGGTTGGGCAATTCAATGGCAACTTCAAAGAATTATACAGAAAGCAGGTTCTTCAACACCCATGTTTAAAATTGCTTGAGGACAAGCAATATTGGGAAGGGAGGATTTGTCATGTCCCAAATTTGGCATTGGGTCACAATGGCCTAATCACATTATCCCTATTCATTAGAGTTTGTCAAATTGATGCTAAAGGTCAAATAATTGCCAAGGAGGAAAATTACTAGTTTCCTAGGTTTGAGGTGGAAGCTTTGGGATTTGGAATAATGGGGATAATAAATGATGTTTGAACATTAGAATGGAATAAATATTTAATAAAGGAGCTAAATAAATATATACAAGTGAAAATCAAAGTGGCATTTCATGATGAAGACACATGGAGGAAGTGGGACCCACATATGGCTAGATTTCCCCACTACATTTGGCATCATTCTCTCACCAATTCGAATTCAAGGTGAATGGTAACATACTTGGGGGAGTCCAAAAGGTATTATTCATTGCATGACTCATCCAAGGTCGAATATAGAGGAAGAGTAACTCCCATGGAAGAGGAAGAGGCAATTTGGAGCTAGTGAGACACTTGGGCTAGATTCCCTAGCTCTATGACAACAATGATGAAGATGCTATGACACCTATGACACAAATCAGACCTGAAGGCTGACATATGACATATATGACATGTCAGGGCTAAAAATAGACTCCAAGAGGGCGCTCAAGGGTGTTAGGGCAGCTAAGATGCTTCCACATGTGATTTGGTGGAAGTGGGAGACTAGGAATTGTTGTACAAGTGGCGTTCTTTGGAATCTCTTCCCAACTTGAGTTGGCATGAGTCTCTTGGAAGGAATTCGACCCATGGAGGACATTAGAAGTTTATAAATGTCAATAAAAAAGAAGGAAACCAGCTTTTGATCATTTGTAGAATTTGCAATTGCATTTGTGAAGAGGGAGAGCTAGTGGATGACTAGTTTCTTGCCTTAGCCAATTTCGAGGGTGAAAGATTCCCATCCAAGTTGGTAATTGGAAAGGCCATTCAGACCTTTCATTTGGAGCTTTAATGGAGTCTTTATTTGCAGGTGTAAGCTACAGGGCAGCTCATGGTTTCTTCTATTGCAGCTCACTCCTTCAACCATTTCCGGTTTTGATGGCATATTCTTGATCCTTGAGGGAGGGCGTTTTTGGTGAGCTATTGTACTCTTTGGGGAAGCTTTTAATGCCCCATTTCTTTTGTAATATGAATTAAATACTCTGTTCTTCATCTCCAAAAAGTTTCATGTCGAAATTCCAAGTAGAAATGTATAAATCTCATATTTAATGGAAGAACAATGCCATTTCCCCACTACCTTGTTGTGAACCAATGTGTTGATGATGATTTCGAATGAATGGATGATTCTCTGATGAATTTGTGATTAATGGACTGCCATGTATGTATTTTACAAGTTTCATGTACTGTACTTGAGCATTTGAAGTATTTTTACTTAGTTTAATTGCACTGGGAGAAGAAATAGTGCCATTTCCCCAAGGGTCGAATTGGTGATTTTTGCAGTTGAATGGGAGAGGGTTGGAACAGATATAATAATCAATTAATGGTGCACATGAGACCTTAATAACATCCTTAATACATTGCCTACCTCTGTTCATAAATTTGAGTGGCTTTGGAGGCATTTGGGAAGCCATTTTCAATACTTACCCCAGGGGGATTTGAACCCCAAATTACTAGTGAAATTGCATACTTGGTCCAGAATCTTAAGAGAGTTTGCAGAGGTATTTTGGTGGCCATATATCATACCTGAACATAATATTCAAGTCTTAATATCATTCATACACCTTCCTTGAATATTTGAATGCATTTGGAGTCAATTCGAGACATAGAGACCAATACTAGTCAAAGGCAAATTACTAGTAAAGTTACCTACCTTGACCAGAATTGAAAGAGTATTTGCAGAAGTGTTTTAAAGGTACAAAGGAATCCCTAAAACACATATTTATGTTCTAATATCATTCATATACCTTCTCAGAAGATTTGGGATCATTTGGGGCAAATTTGGGACCTAGAGATCGAAACTAGTCAAAGGTCGAACCAAGGAAAAAAGTGGAAAATTGCAATTTTAATAAAATTCCTAACAAGGGACATTACATGATCCATCCGGCTTGTGTACCATTACCACTAGTGCAGAGTAAGAACTTTGGATATGCCTAATTATGTCGGACTCTAACGTTTATTCAACCATACATTCAATCTCACTCTTCTGTCCAGACTCCATAGGGGTATATGTAAGGTATGATGTTAGGAGGAACACTTCATGGAATTAAGTGAATAGCATGATCAAAATCTCGAACCGGTGGAATACCTTTTGGAATATCTTAAAATACCTTGGAATCTTTATTAATGACCTTTTGGAGATGTGGGGAAATATGAGACTTAGATGTTTGAACATCTAATGAGCATAATTGTTCAATTACACCTTGATATCCCTTTTCATCAGTTTTTTCATACCATTAGAGATTATCACCTTGCTTGGTTTCCATGTGATACCATTTAACTCATGTTCTTTTCCTTCCCATAAAAAATTCATGAAAATCTTCTGAAAATTAAAAGCCATTGTTCCCAATGATTATAATCATTGAACTCCTAAGAAAACATCAACACCCCCCATTGGAATAACAATCATTGGACTATTCAATACATATTCCCCCATAGTAAGATTGATATTATGGCATTTCCCTGAGAAATTGATAGTTTCTCCATCTACAATCATTACTTGAAACTCTGGTACTGGATATACAAAGCAATTGAGAGCTTTGGCTAATTTATAGTGAATGAAATTATGAGTACTACCATAATCAATCAACATTGTTACCTTTTTCTTTTTGATATATCCTTCGATCTTGAGAGTCTGAGTGTTAATACCAACCAATGCATGACAAGATATGGTGGGAGTAATCTCTTCGGAAGTAGTATCTTCTATTTATGCATCTTGAAACAGTTCCTATTCTTTTGGTTCTTCCTCTTCACAATCTATGTAGAATAATTTATTCTTGCCACACTTATGTCCCTTACTATACTTTATGCCACAATTGAAGCATATGCATTTTTCTCTTCTTTCCTCTAGTTGTTGAGGTGTCAACCTTTTAGGTGGGTTAGAAGAAGGAACATTATTCTCTCGTTATGTATTGGAGGTGGTCTTTCTAGTAGCCATCGTCATATTTTTTACTTTCAACCTTCCTTGCCATCATGAAGGCCTTCTCCAAGGATGGTGGTTCAAAGAGACGTACCTCATTTTGAATGTTATCCTTCAAGGTGACAATAAAGAGATCCAAATTATCTTCCGAAATGTTTTTCACTCTAACACTTAGCTTCTGAAACTGCTCTATGTGCTCTATAACTGGACCTTTTTGCTTGATATTTATTAATTGGTTGAAGAAGGTGTTTCTATTAATATCCCCATAATGTGCAATCAATTCTTCAGGGAATATAAACCCAGATATAATAAAGTCATTTTTTCGGTCACAATGCCATTTGTACCATACAAATTAATCAGGCTCTAAATATAATGATGAAATAGTTACCTTTTGCAAAGTTGGAACCTGGTGTAGATCAAAAAATTGCTCCATCTGGAATATCCATGTTATTAGATCATTGTCGTCAAACTTTCTCATGTCAATCTTGGGAAGTTGGGTACCCCTTGGTGACCATCCCTGATGACTTCCATTACTAGAATCATTTCCTCTTAGAATATTCTTATTCATGGAATGTTTCTCAACATGAAAAGTATATTTATCCTCCTGAGTATATTGGAACACATCATCACCTATAGGGAGCGTATCCCTTGAATTATGTATGAAATTAGCAATATTTTTCATATTCCCCATCAAATTCTCCTCTAAATTGAGTAAATCAACTATTTTCACCGAACCTTTCATATTTTCCTCCATTTTATTCAATTTATTCTCTAAATTAACTAAATAAACTTTTTTCATAGACCCTTTAATCATATCTTCCAACTGGGACACTCGAAAAGATAGGTCTTCCCTTTCATCGTACGTCAGGGATGGATTCTCTAGTGGTTTGAGTGGAGTGTGAGTTTTTACACTTCCTTTTGGTGAAATTTTGAGCAATATAAATAGATATCACTCCCTAGGTTTCACCAAAATTAGATCCTTCTATTCAAAGTTATTCAAATTTAAAATGCCGTACCTTTTTCAAACCCTGATTGGAAGATTGTTTTATGGCCGACTTGAAAATGAGGTCAATTTGAAATTTCTTCTCCTCTGGGCCTGAAACTTCATCCTTGTGTAGCCTAACATTTCCTTTTTCCAATGTTGTAGGTCTGACCTAATTTTGATCTACCAATAAGAAGTTATTGCTTATCTCCCAACACTTCTTATTTTTGTCCTTTCCATGAGAGAGAACTTGTACGGTCTTCCACGTGTCCACTATTTCGGATATGAGTTGAAAAAATATACCACATATATTGTGGTCCATCTTATTTATGATGCAATAGGTCTCACTCAATTTAGATCTCGCATGCCCCAGATATGACCTTTTTTCCCATAACACCTATTTTAGACTAGTTTTTGGACTAGTTAAAAACCCTAGCTTCCACAACGAATATCTCTGAATCTATAATGTCTCGGGATTTGAAATTTGGACCACAAATAGCTCTACCTTTTTTCTAGGCGTTTTTTAGACTCGCTATCCGCAACCTTGTAGAAAAAAATTATAGCGAAAATGCCAAGATGACTCATTTTGAAGAAACTAATCCCGAGGAAAGAGCTCTGATACCAAATGTTATGCAACAAATTTCCAAAAAGAGCATGAAAAGAGCAGAAATAGATCAAAAAGAGTACTCCACAACTTTAATGAAGAAAATAGATGAATAACAAGCCTCTTTGAGGAGGAAACATCCTTATACAATGTACTAAGTACACAAGACAAGATACTCAAATGAAAATATCTCCTTCCTATATATAGGAGATTAAGAGGTACAATTACAACTCACTAACCCAAGCCGACATAACTAATATAACCATACTAATGGAAAATACCGCTAATGGAACAAAGCTGACATCAAAACTAATGTGATGAACCATAATATAGGGGGAAATGTGCCCCTATTTAGGGCTTAACACTCATAAAGGGAGTCAATTGTAAGGAGCTACTACCCCCTCGTACCTTGGCGATCAGATTCACATAAACCCCCTTTTTATTTTACTTACTTGGTAGTTTCAACTTGGACTTGGTCTTCAAGAACTAGTCTCTGTTGAATTTTGGGACTCTTCTCTCTCGAACTTCTTTTTGTATTTGAAACCTTGACATTTTCATTTTTCTTTTATTTTTGAAGCCTTTCTTATGGGAAAGTTTGTCTTGCCTTGATCCTTTTTAGATTTGACTTTTTATTTCTATTGGTCTTCAACTTTGACTATGAATTTTATTTTGCAAGTACAAGGAGTCTTCTACTGGGAACTCCTTATCATGCCCTCATTTATTTTTGGGGCATATTGGGAGGAGAACTTTCATGCTTCAAATCAAAGGGGGGGAGTAACTCCTTCGACTTGGTGTTAGTAAAGCCCCAATAATCTACAAGGGTACCCACATAACCCGTCATGTTTCTCCTTACAACAAATGATCAATCCCAAGACACTATGGATAACTGGGAGGTTCTCATCGTGAAGAGGTCTTAGAGGGGAGAGGTCTAAAATCCTTCTATCAAACCTTAACTATAGGAATTAAACCAAAGAATGGAGTGATATGGATAATGGATGAACAAGGTAAGGTGGACTCGAAGGAGGAGGTAAAAGCTTTTAACAATACCAAGAGTCACCTTGGTTCCTTGGCTAATAAACAAACCACACATCTTTCACCCTCAACAACCTAAGGGTGATACTGTTAGCTATACTCATTAGAAAATCGAAAAGCATCCATGTTCATTAATTTATAGGACATGCATCATCATCATCATGGCATTGGCACATTGTAATGTCCCCATTCAAATAAGTGCATAGTAAGACAATCTCATCAATCCTACTAGTTTCCTAGGTTGGATGGGCACATGTGGGATGGTAATAAGGAAGCTAATAAATGATATTTACACATTAGAGGGGTTCAAGCATTTAATAAATATGGTGAATAAATAAATTCAAGATAAATTCTAAGTGGCAAGTGGTTTTGGAGACATATGGAGGTGGTGGGACCCACACTAGCTTGATTTTTCATAATACATGGTATCTCTCTTTTGCAAATTCGAATTAATGGGAATGTGAACACTCTTGGGTGAGTTGGTAAGTCATAACACATGTCATTGAGCATCTTAGGTCGAATTGGGAAGGATTGGTAACCTCCATGGAAGATAAAGAGTCAAAGTAGAAGTTTGTGGACACTTGGGCTAGATTCCCTAGCCCCTATGACACCAATGATGGAGCATCTATGACAACTATGAAAAATTGCAGACCTAACCTCTGACATCTGACCACTATGACATGTCATCACCAAAAATAGGCTCAAGGAAGTCGAATTTGGGAGTTGGAGAAGCCAAAGAGACTCAAAATCGAATTTGGGAGAAGATGGAAGGTTGGAACTAGGAGACAAGTGGCAAATGTGGAATATTTCCTAAATGGAAATCTATTGAATCTATTGAGAGGATTTCGACCCTTAGAAGGCTAATGTTGGTTATAAAATGTAGAAATGAAGAATGAGAATGGCTTTTGATGATTTGAGAAAAATTGCATTTGTGAAGAGAGAGTTAGTGGTTGACTAGTTTCTTGCCTTAGCCAATTTCGAGGGTGAAAGATTTCCATCCAAGTTGGTGTCTGGAGAGGCCACTCAGGTCTTTCATGGTGCTTTAATGGAGTTTGTATTTGCAGGTAGCAGCTACAGGAAGTTTCATGGTTTGGTTTGGTGCAGCACTTTCTCTCCACCGTTTCCAGTTTTGAAGGCATATTCATGCTCCTTGAGGGAGGGCATTTTTGGTGAGCACTTGTGCTTCTTGAGAGAGCTTCTCATTATATATTTCTGATTATAATAGCTTCATATCCTCTTTTATTAATATTCAGAAAGTATCAGGTCGAAATACCCACTGGTTGTATGCAAAACTATCGATTAATGAGCAAACAATGTCCATTTCCCCAATGCATTGATGTATGACACTATAATGTTGATTATTTTGAATGGATGGATGATTCTCTGATATATTTGTGATCAATATACTTCCATTGATGTCTTATACAAGTTTCATGTACTGTACTTGAGCATTTGAATCATTTTTACTCAGTTTAGTTGTATTGGGAGGTGAAATAGTGCCATTTCCCCAAGGGTCGAATTGGGGGTTTTTGCAGTTGAATGTGAGAGAGTTAGAACAGTAGTAAAAATCAATTAATGGTGCATATGAGACCTTAATCAAATGCTTAACACATTATATACCTCTTTTCATAAATTTGTGGGAGTTTGGAGGCATTTGGAAGGCCATTTTCAGTGTTACCCGGGGGGGGTTTGATGCACAAATTACTAGTCAAAATTACCTATATTGATCAGAATACAAATCAAGTTTGCAGCAGTATTTGGAGGGCCATAAAAAATTCCTGAACCTGATATTCAAGTATAAATACCATTCATACACTCCTACAGAATATTTGGGAGCATTTGAGTTGATTTGGAGGTCAAAACATTTAAACTAGTCAAAGGTCGAAATTGGGGAAAAAGTGGAAAAATTGGCATTTTAATAGAATTTTGAAAAAGGGTCATTACAAGTGGTATCAGAGCATGGTCTTGGCACCTGATGGTATTAACAAGAAGCCAAACAAATAAAACACCACCCTTTGAATCAGTAGTTGAAGAAGTTTTGCTTGAAGAAGAGATAGTAGCAGAAAAAAGAGTTTTTTTCTAAAACAATGGGTAGAGAGGAGGAGAAAAAATTAAGACATAAGGAGGAATTTATTGAAGCCTTAAAACCATGTTTTGAAGGAATTACCATGGTTATGCTAGATATGAATAAACAAATGATGAAAGGTTTTGAATTGTTGGGTAGCCAACTTTCAGGCAAAGGGATGATAGGAGATAATAGTGGTTCACACTCAGGGGAAAAGATGAAAGGGAATGAGCATATTTTCTCAAGTACACGACCTCATAATATACCTGATGAATTTCAAAGCACACAAAGGCATACTGCACCTAAATTTCTCACACCCAAAAAAGAGCCCAATCTTGAATTGGATTACAAGAAACTAGTAAATGATTGGAATGATTTGAATGAAGAGTGTAAAAGAGGTGTACCACTCAGTGACTACATTGATGCTATGAAAAAGATTAAAATGAAGGGGCGCAATAGGAGTCCAATCCAAAACAAAGAATTGAATAGTGCTATTGGAAAAATGTCACTTCCTACTTTTGATGGTTCTTCTCAAAATTCTGCTAACACTTGGGTGCAAAAATTGGATGTATATTTTCAGCTGAATCCTATGTTGGAAGAGGATGCATTAAAAATGGCCATTTTGCATTTGGAAGGAGATGCTAATGAATGGTGGTTTCATGGGCTGAAAACCTTGGGTCATAATCAGGTTAAAACATATGGATAATTTGTTGATAGGGTACTTGAAAGATTTGAACAAAAAGATCCAGAATTGTCTTTCAAAGAACTAGCTCAATTGAAGCAAACTGGGTCCCCTACCGAATATATGTTGGACTTTCAAAAATTATCAGTCAAGGTGGCTGATGTATATATGGGAAGATTGGTATTGCTGTTCACTGAAGGTTTGGCTGAACCCTTAAGCGGTTTGGTCAAAGCCCACAAGCCAACTACATTAAAAGATGCAATGAGCTTGACTAGGGATCTCCAAAATGTGCTTCCTAGAATGCGATTTCCTCCTAAGCCTAGCTACAAATTTGAAAAGAAACCTTGGCAAAGGGATGGATATTATAAGAAACCTTGGAAAAGAGAGTCATTTGAGAGGAATAAAAAAGAGGGAATAAACAGGGATGAACTTAGAAAAAAGAAATTGTGCTTCACATGCTTCCAACCATGGACACTGGGGCACAAATGTACCAAAAGAAAGACTCAATACATAGAAGTATTTTCTGACAATGAAGGGTATGATGGGGGAATGGATGAATATGGACATATTTCAGATCAAGAAGAGGCATATGAGACAACAGTAGAAGAGGAAAGACAAGAAGAAAATCAGCCTTCACCGGACAAAGCAAGAATGGCAGTGCTTTCAGCAGTACCTCGCTATCATACTATCCGATGCAAAGGTGTGGTACAAGGACAAAGAACTTCAATTTTGGTAGATGGAGGAGCCACTCATAACTTCATTGATGCAGAGATGATAGAGAAAAGAAAGATACATATTGAACCATTTGATGTCTTCATAGTTGTCATTCCAGGTCACAACACAATGCAATGCAAAACATGGGTTCCAAAGCTGCAAGTCACCGTAGGTAACTATACTTTTGTTGATAGTTTTTATGTGGTTGATGTTGCTGATACTAATGTGGTTTTGGGAGTGCAATGGCTGTATTCAATAGGAGAGCATACAGTAAATTATCAAATTCCCGAAATGAAATTCCAAGATTCAAAAGGAGTACAAAGAATTGTGAGATGGCAACACACTTATCCAAATCAAGTAGTAACTTGCAATAGTATGAGATCTATATTGAGGCATGGGGATATAGAATGGGCTGCTGAATGTCATATTACATCTCCCAAGCCAACTATAAATATTGTCAAACACCCAAAGTAGATAGAGAGACTTTTGCAAAAATATGAAAAGGTTTTTAGAGACCTTCCACATGGTAGGCCACCGGAAAGGGGGGTTGAGCACAGTATTATTTTGGAGGAGGGAACTTCACCCATTCAGATACCACCTTATAGACATCCTAAAAAGTTCAGAGATGAGATTGAAAACACTATCCAAGAACTCCTAGAGTTGGGACTCATTAGACCAAGCTCTATCCCTTATGCTTCTTCAGTAGTGCTAGTGAAGAAAAAAGATGGAACCTTGAGAATGTGCATAGATTTTAGAGCCTTGAACAAAAAGACTATCAAGAATAGGTATCCTATTCCTAGGATTAATGAGCTCATGGATGAGCTACATGGGGCCAAATACTTCTCAAAAATTGACCTTAGATCAGGGTATCACCAAATTCGAATGAAAGATGAAGATGTGCAAAAGACCGCTTTTCGATGTCATTTTGGCCACTTTGAATTTCTTGTCATGCCTTTTGGGTTAACCAATGCTCCAGCCACCTTTCAAACATGTATAAATAGGATATTTTGCAAGCAACTGAGAAGGTTTGTTTTGGTTTTCTTTGATGATATTCTCATTTACAGTAAAACATGGGAAGAGCATTTGCAACAGTTAGAGATTGTGTTGAAAATCTTGCAAGAAGAGTCCTTATTTGCTAAATTATCAAAATGTGAGTTTGGGATGAAAGACCTACTGTATCTTGGGCACATTATTGGGCAAGAAGGAGTGAAGGTACACATGGAAAAAATCAGGGCTATTTTGGAATGGCCATCACCAAAAAATATTACCGAATTGAGAAGCTTTATTGGCATATGCACCTACTACAGAAAATTTGTGAAAGGGTTCTCCAAGTTGACTTCTACACTCACTGATTTGACTAAGAAGGATGCTTTCAAGTGGGATGAAGAGGCTGAAGAGGCCTTCCAAAAAATGAAAGAGGTAATGAGTAGTTGTCCCATACTTGCACTTCCTGATTTTACTAAACCTTTTGTTGTGGAATGTGATGCTTCAGGTGGAGGAATAAGGGCTGTCCTAAAGCAAGGCCAACACCCCATAGCCTTTGAGAGCAGAAAGTTGCAGCCTCATGAAAAAATTTACTCCATCTATGATAAAGAAATGTTGGTCATTATGCATGCATTGGCCAAATTCAGACAATACTTGGTGGGTAGCAAGTTTGTGGTGAAAATTGACCACAATAGTCTAAGACACTTTCTCACCCAAAAAGATCTAAATGAAAGGCAACAAAAGTGGGTAAGCAAGATTCAAGCTTATGATTTTGATATTGAATATGTCAAAGGAAAGAATAATATAGTAGCAGATGCTTTGTCAAGAAGGCCTTCTTTTTCTCTCATGGATATTGCCAAGGATTGGAAAAACATGCTACTAGTTGAATATGCCAAAGACAAATTTGCTTGTGATGTGTTGGATGGAATCAAAGGGGATGATAATTATAGGATTTTGAATGGTCTGATATATTATAAGGGAAGAATTTATTTAGTTCATAACTCCAAGCTCAAGTACCGAATTTTGCAAGAAGCACATGATTCCCCACTAGCGGGCCATTCGGGGATCTTCAAAACTTATAGACAGTTGAGGCAAATATTTTTTTGGAAAGGGATGAATGAAGATGTTCAGAAGTATATGAATGAATGTAAAGCATGTCAACAAAACAAATCAGAACTTACATGTCCAGCCGGCCTATTACAACCATTGCCCATTCCGGAGCAAAAATGGGACAGTATTTCCATGGATTTCATCACCGGATTGCCTAAATCCTTGGGTAAGGATTGCATCTATGTGGTAGTTGATAGGTTGAAAAAATTTGCTCATTTCTTTGCTGTTACATCCTATTTTAGTGCTGCACAAGTGGCTGATATTTTTTTCAAAGAAATCTTCAGATTGCATGGGCCCCCCAAGAGCATTATCAGTGATAGAGATAGTAGATTCATGGGTGCTTTTTGGCAAGAACTTTTTAGATTGGTAGGCACTCAATTGACTCCAAGTACCAGCTATCATCCAAAAAATGATGGACAAACAGAGATGGTAAACCAATGGTTGGAAGGATACCTAAGAAACTATGTGGGAGGGAAGCAAAAAGCATGGGCAAAATGGCTACACTTGGGTGAGTTTTGCTACAACACCACTTATTATATGTCAATAGGAATGTCTCCTTTCAAAGAATTATATGGTTATGATGCACTTACATTTGCTGACAGTATATTTGGTGATAGTAGAGCACCAAAGGCTAAATATTGGGTGGAAGAGAGCCAAGAAATTTTAAAGCTCTTGAAAGACAATTTGCAGGTTGCTCAAAATCAACAAAAACAATATGCTGATAGGCATAGAGAAGAAAGAACCTTTCAAGTCAATGATTTAGTATATTTAAGGTTGCATCCTTATAAACAAACATCTCTAAAAAAGAATGGAGCAGAAAAATTAAAACCAAGGTACTATGGGCCATACAAGGTAGTGCGGAAGGTTGGAGAAGTAGCATATGAACTAGAACTTCCGGAAGGGAGTAAAATCCACAATGTATTTCATGTTTCTTGTCTCAAGAAATATCTTGGTCAACAAATCATCACTTCAGAAATACTTCCTCCTTTGGATGATGAAGGTCAGCTCACACTTGTTCCGGAAAAGATTTTGAAGACACGGGAAAGAAGGTTGAGGAGTAGAATCATCAAAGAATATTTAGTGCAATGGAAGGACTTACCAAATGGAGATGCCACATGGGAAGAGGAGAATATTTTGCAGCATCCAAATCTGAAATTGCTTGAGGACAAGCAATCTTGGGTGGGGAGGACTATAATGTCCCCATTCAAATAAGTGCATAGTAAGACAATCCCATCAATCCTACTAGTTTCCTAGGTTGGATGGGCACATGTGGGATGGTAATAAGGAAGCTAATAAATGATATTTAGACATTAGAGGGGTTCAAGCATTTAATAAATATGGTGAATAAATAAATTCAAGATAAATTCTAAGTGGCAAGTGGTTTTGGAGACATATGGAGGTGGTGGGACCCACACTAGCTTGATTTTTCATAATACATGGTATCTCTCTTTTGCAAATTCGAATTAATGGGAATGTGAACACTCTTGGGTGAGTTGGTAAGTCATAACACATATCATTTAGCATATTAGGTCGAATTGGGAAGGATTGGTAACCTCCATGGAAGATAAAGAGTCAAAGTAGAAGTTTGTGGACACTTGGGCTAGATTCCCTAGCCCCTATGACACCAATGATGGAGCATCTATGACAACTATGAAAAATTGCAGACCTGACCTCTGACATCTTACCACTATGACATGTCAGCACCAAAAATAGGCTCAAGGAAGTCGAATTTGGGAGTTGGAGAAGCCAAAGAGACTCAAAATCGAATTTGGGAGAAGATGGAAGGTTGGAATTAGGAGACAAGTGGCAAATGTGGAATATTTCCTAAATGGAAATCTATTGAATCTATTGAGAGGATTTCGACCCTTAGAAGGCTAATGTTGGTTACAAAATGTAGAAATGAAGAATGAGAATGGCTTTTGATTATTTGAGAAAATTTGCATTTGTGAAGAGAGAGCTAGTGGATGACTAGTTTCTTGCCTTAGCTAATTTCGAGGGTGAAAGATTCCCATCCAAGTTGGTGTTTGGAGAGGCCACTCAGGTCTTTCATGGTGCTTTAATGGAGTTTGTATTTGCAGGTAGCAGCTACAGGAAGTTTCATGGTTTGGTTTAGTGCAGCACTTTCTCTCCACCGTTTCCAGTTTTGAAGGCATATTCATGCTCCTTGAGGGAGGGCGTTTTTGGTGAGCACTTGTGCTTCTTGAGAGAGCTTCTCATTATATATTTCTGATTGTAATAGCTTCATATCCTCTTTTATTAATATTCAGAAAGTCTCAGGTCGAAATACCCACTGGTTGTATGCAAAACTATCGATTAATGAGCAAACAATGTCCATTTCCCCAATGCATTGATGTATGACACTATAATGTTGATTATTTCGAATGGATGGATGATTCTCTAAAATATTTGTGATTAATATACTACCATTGATGTGTTCTACAAGTTTCATGTACTGTACTTGAGCATTTGAAGCATTTTTACTGAGTTTAGTTGTATTGGGAGGTGAAATAGTGCCATTTCCCCAAAGGTCGAATTGGGGGTTTTTGCTGTTGAATGTGAGAGAGTTAGAACAGTAGTAAAAATAAATTAATGGTGCATATGAGACCTTAATCACATATTTAACACATTATATACCTCTGTTCATAAATTTGTGGGAGTTTGGAGGCATTTGGAAGGTCATTTTCAGTGTTACCCGGGGGGGATTTGATGCACAAATTACTAGTCAAAATTACCTATATATATCATTATACAAATCAAGTTTGCAGCAGTATTTGGAGGGCCATAAAACATTCCTGAACCTGATATTCAAGTATAAATACCATTCATACAGTCCTACAGAAGATTTGGGAGCATTTGGGTTGATTTGGAGGTCAAAACAGTTAAACTAGTCAAAGGTCGAAATTGGGGAAAAAGTGGAAAAATTGGCATTTTAATAGAATTTTGAAAAAGGATCATTACAAGTGGTATCAGAGCATGGTCTTGGCACCTGATGGTATTAACAAGAAGCCAAACAAATAAAACACCACCCTTTGAATCAGTAGTTGAAGAAGTTTTGGTTGAAGAAGAGATAGTAGCAGAAAAAGAATTTTTTTCTAAAACAATGGGTAGAGAGGAGGAGGAAAAATTAAGACATAAGGAGGAATTTATTGAAGCCTTAAAACCATGTTTTGAAGGAATTACCATAGTTATGCTAGATATTAATAAACAAATGATGAAAGGTTTTGAATTGTTGGGTAGCCAACTTTCAGGCAAAGGGATGATAGGAGATAATAGTGGTTCACACTCAGGGGAAAAGATGAAAGGGAATGAGCATATTTTCTCAAGTACAGGACCTCATAATATACCTGATGAATTTCAAAGCACACAAAGGCATACTGCACCTAAATTTCTCATACCCAAAGAAGAGTCCAATCTTGAATTGGATTACAAGAAACTAGTAAATGATTGGAATGATTTGAATGAAGAGTGTAAAAGAGGTGTACCACTCAGTGACTACATTCATGCTATGCAAAAGATTAAAATGAAGGGAGGCAATAGGAGTCCATTCCAAAACAAAGAATTGAATAGTGCTATTGGAAAAATGTCACTTCCTACTTTTGATGGTTCTTCTCAAAATTCTGCTAACAATTGGGTGCAAAAATTGGATGTATATTTTCAGCTGAATCCTATGTTGGAAGAGGATTCATTAAAAATGGCCATTTTCCATTTGGAAGGAGATGCCAATGAATGGTGGTTTCATGGGCTGAAAACCTTGGGTCATAATCAGGTTAAAACATATGGAGAATTTGTTGACAGGGTACTTGAAATATTTGAACAAAAAGATCCAGAATTGTCTTTCAAAGAACTAGCTCAATTGAAGCAAACTGGGTCCCCTACCGAATATATGTTGGACTTTCAAAAATTATCAGTCAAGGTGGCTGATGTATCTATGGGAATATTGGTATTTCTGTTCACTGAAGGTTTGGATGAACCCTTAAGAGGTTTGGTCAAATCCCACAAGCCAACTACATTAAAAGATGCAATGAGCTTGACTAGGGATCTCCAAAATGTGCTTCCTAGAATGAGATTTCCTCCTAAGCCTAGCTACAAATTTGAAAAGAAACCTTTGCAAAGATATGGATATGATAAGAAACCTTGGCAAAGAGAGTCATTTGAGAGGAATAAAAAAGAGGGAATAAACAGGGATGAACTTAGAAAAAAGAAATTGTGCTTCACATGATTCCAACCATGGACACCGAGGCACAAATGTACCAAAGGAAAGACTCAATACATAGAAGTATTTTCTGACAATGAGGAGTATGATGGGGAAATGGATGAAGATGGACATATTTCAGATCAAGAAGAGGCATATGAGACAGCAGTAGAAGAGGAAAGACAAGAAGAAAATCATCCTTCACCAGACAAAGCAAGAATGGCAGTGCTTTCAGCAGTACCTCGCTATCATACTATCCGATGCAAAGGTGTGGTACAAGGACAAAGAACTTCAATTTTGGTAGATGGAGGAGCCACTCATAACTTCATTGATGCAGAGATGGTATAGAAAAGAAAGATACCTATTGAACCATTTGATGGCTTCACAGTTGTCATTCCCGGTCACAACACAATGCAATGCAAAACATGGGTTCCAAAGCTGCAAGTCACCGTAGGTAACTATACTTTTGTTGATAGTTTTTATGTGGTTGATGTTGCTGATACTAATGTGGTTTTGGGAGTGAAATGGCTGTATTCAATAGGAGAGCATACAGTAAATTATCAAATTCCCGAAATGAAATTCCAAGATTCAAAAGGAGTACAAAGAATTTTGGATGGCAACACACTTATAGAAATCAAGTAGTAACTTGCAATAGTATGAGATCTATATTGAGGCATGGGGATATAGAATGGGCTGCTGAATGTTATATTACATCTCCCAAGCCAACTATAAATATTGTCAAACACCCAAAGGAGATAGAGAGACATTTGCAAAAATATGAAAAGGTTTTTAGAGACCTTCCACATGGTAGGCCACCGGATAGGGGGGTTAAGCACAGTATTATTTTGGAGGAGAGCACTTCACCCATTCAGTTACCACCTTATAGACATCCTAAAACGTTCAGAGATGAGATTGAAAACGCTATCCAAGAACTCCTAGATTTGGGACTCATTAGACCAATCTCTATCCCTTATGCTTCTTCAGTAGTGCTAGTGAAGAAAAAATATGGAACCTTGAGAATGTGCATAGATTTTAGAGCCTTGAACAAAAAGACTATCAAGAATAGGTATCCTATTCCTAGGATTAATGAGCTCATGGATGAGCTACATGGGGCCAAATACTTCTCAAAAATTGACCTTAGATCAGAGTATCACCAAATTCGAATGAAAGATGATGATGTGCAAAAGACCGTTTTTCGATGTCATTTTGGCCACTTTGAATTTCTTGTCATGCCTTTTGGGTTAACCAATGCTCCAGCCACCTTTCAAGCATGTATGAATATGATATTTTGCAAGCAACTAAGAAGGTTTGTTTTGGTTTTCTTTGATGATATTCTCATTTACAGTAAAACATGGGAAGAGCATTTGCAACAGTTAGAGATTGTGTTGAAAATCTTGCAAGAAGAGTCCTTATTTGCTAAATTATCAAAATGTGAGTTTGGGATGAAAGAACTACTCTATCTTGGGCACATTATTGGACAAGAAGGAGTGAAGGTACACATGGAAAAAATCAGGGCTATCTTGGAATGGCCATCACCAAAAAATATTACCGAATTGAGAGGCTTTATTGGCATATGCACCTACTACAAAAAATTTATGAAAGGGTTCTCCAAGTTGACTTCTCCACTCACTGATTTGACTAAGAATGATGCTTTCAAGTGGGATGAAGAGGCTGAAGAGGCCTTCCAAAAAATGAAAGAGGTAATGAGTAGTTGTCCCATACTTGCACTTCCTGATTTTACTAAACCTTTTGTTGTGGAATGTGATGCTTCAGGTGGAGGAATAGGGGCTGTCCTAAAGCAAGGCCAACACCCCATAGCCTTTGAGAGCAGAAAGTTGCAGCCTCATGAAAAACTTTATTCCATCTATGATAAAGAAATGTTGGCCATTATGCATGCATTGGCCAAATTCAGACAATACTTTGTGGGCAGCAAGTTTGTGGTGAAAACTGACCACAATAATCTAAGACACTTTCTCACCCAAAAAGATCTAAATGAAAGGCAACAAAAGTGGGTAAGCAAGATTCAAGCTTATGATTTTGACATTGAATATGTCAAAGGAAAGAATAATATAGTAGCAGATGCTTTGTCAAGAAGGCCTTCTTTTTCTCTCATGGATATTGCCAAGGATTGGAAAAACATGCTACTAGTTGAATATGCCAAAGACAAATATGCTTGTGATGTGTTGGATGGAATCAAAGGGGATGATAATTATAGGATTTTGAATGGTCTTATATATTATAAGGGAATAATTTATTTAGTTCATAACTCCAAGCTCAAGTACCGAATTTTGCAAGAAGCACATGATTCCCCACTAGCGGGCCATCCGGGGATCTTCAAAACTTATAGACAGTTGAGGCAAAGATTTTTTTGGAAAGGGCTGAAGGAAGATGTTCAGAAGTATGTGAATGAATGTAAAGCATGTCAACAAAACAAATCAGAACTTACATGTCCAGCCGGCCTATTGCAACCATTGCCAATTCCAGAGCAAAAATGGGACAGTATTTCCATGGATTTCATCACCGGATTGCCTAAATCCTTGGGTAAGGATTGCATCTATGTGGTAGTTGATAGGTTGAAAAAATTTGCTCATTTCTTTGCTGTTACATCATATTTTAGTGCTGCACAAGTGGCTGATATTTTTTTCAAAGAAATCTTCAGATTGCATGGGCTCCCCAAGAGCATTGTCAGTGATAGAGATAGTAGATTCATGGGTGCTTTTTGGCAAGAACTTTTTAGATTGGTAGGCACTCAATTGACTCCAAGTACCAGCTATCATCCACAAACTGATGGAAAAACAGAGAGAGTAAACCAATGGTTGGAAGGATACCTAAGAAACTATGTGGGAGGGCAGCAAAAAGCATGGGCAAAATGGCTACACTTGGGTGAGTTTTGCTACAACACCACTTATCATATGTCAATAGGAATGTCTCCTTTCAAAGCATTATATGGTTATGATGCACTTACATTTGCTGACATTGTATTTGGTGATAGTAGAGCCCCAAAGGCTAAAGATTGGGTGGAAGAGAGCCAAGAAATTTTAAAGCTCTTGAAAGACAATTGTCAGGTTGCTCAAAATCAACAAAAACAATATGTTGATAGGCATAGAGAAGAAAGAACCTTTCAAGTCAATGATTTAGTATATTTAAGGTTGCATCCTTATAAACAAACATCTCTAAAAAAGAATGGAGCAGAAAAATTAAAACCAAGGTACTATGGGCCATACAAGGTAGTGCGGAAGGTTGGAGAAGTAGCATATGAACTAGAACTTCCGGAAGGGAGTAAAATCCACAATGTATTTCATGTTTCTTGTCTCAAGAAAGCTCTTGGTCAGCAAATCATCACTTCAGAAATACTTCCTCCTTTGGATGATGAAGGTCAGCTCACACTTGTTCCGGAAAAGATTTTGAAGACACGGAAAAGAAGGTTGAGGAGTAGAATCATCAAAGAATATTTAGTGCAATGGAAAGACTTACCAAATGAAGATGCCACATGGGAAGAGGAGAATATTTTGCAGCATCCAAATCTTAAATTGCTTGAGGACAAGCAATCTTGGGTGGGGAGGACTGTAATGTCCCCATTCAAATAAGTGCATAGTAAGACAATCCCATCAATCCTACTAGTTTCCTAGGTTGGATGGGCACATATGCGATGGTAATAAGGAAGCTAATAAATGATATTTACACATTAGAGGGGTTCAAGCATTTAATAAATATGGTGAATAAATAAATTCAAGATAAATTCTAAGTGACAAGTGGTTTTGGAGACATATGGAGGTGGTGGGACCCACACTAGCTTGATTTTTCATAATACATGGTATCTCTTTTTTGCAAATTCGAATTAATGGGAATGTGAACACTCTTGGGTGAGTTGGTAAGTCATAACACATGTCATTGAGCATCTTAGGTCGAATTGGGAAGGATTGGTAACCTCCATGGAAGATAAAGAGTCAAAGTAGAAGTTTGTGGACACTTGGGCTAGATTCCCTAGCCCCTATGACACCAATGATGGAGCATCTATGACAACTATAAGAAATTGCAGACCTGACCTCTGACATATGACCACTATGACATGTCAGCACCAAAAATAGGCTCAAGGAAGTCGAATTTGGGAGTTGGAGAAGCCAAAGAGACTCAAAATCGAATTTGGGAGAAGATGGAAGGTTGGAACTAGGAGACAAATGGCACATGTGGAGTATATCCTAAATGGAAATCTATTGAATCTATTGAGAGGATTTCGAACCTTAGAAGGATAATGTTGGTTATAAAATGTAGAAATGAAGAATGAGAATGGCTTTTGATGATTTGAGAAAAATTGCATTTGTGAAGAGAGAGCTAGTGGATGACTGTTTCTTGCCTTAGCCAATTTCGAGGGTGAAAGATTCCCATCCAAGTTGGTGTTTGGAGAGGCCACTGAGGTCTTTCATGGAGCTTTAATGGAGTTTGTATTTGCAGGTAGCAGCTGCAGGAAGTTTCATGGATTGGTTTAGTGCATCACTTTCTCTCCACCGTTTCCAGTTTTGAAGGCATATTCATGCTCCTTGAGGGAGGGCGTTTTTGGTGAGCACTTGTGCTTCTTGAGAGAGATTCTCATTATATATTTCTGATTGTAATAGCTTCATATCCTCTTTTATTAATATTCAGAAAGTATCAGGTCGAAATACCCACTGGTTGTATGCAAAACTATCGATTAATGAGCAAACAATGTCCATTTCCCCAATGCATTGATGTATGACACTATAATGTTGATTATTTCGAATAGATGGATGATTCTCTTATATATTTGTGATCAATATACTTCCATTGATGTCTTCTACAAGTTTCATGTACTGTACTTGAGCATTTGAAGCATTTTTACTCAGTTTAGTTGTATTGGGAGGTGAAATAGTGTCATTTCCCCAAGGGTCGAATTGGGGGTTTTTGCTATTGAATGTGAGAGAGTTAGAACAGTAGTAAAAATAAATTAATGGTGCATATGAGACCTTAATCACATACTTAACACATTATATACCTCCGTTCATAAATTTGTGGGAGTTTGGAGGCATTTGGAAGGCCATTTTCAGTGTTACCCGGAGGGATTTGATACACAAATTACTAGTCAAAATTACCTATATTGATCAGAATACAAATCAAGTTTGCAGCAGTATTTGGAGGGCCATAAAACATTCATTAACATGATATTCAAGTATAAATACCATTCATACACTCCTACAGAAGATTTGGGAGCATTTTGGTTGATTTGGAGGTCAAAACAGTTAAACTAATCAAAGGTCGAAATTGGGGAAAAAGTGGAAAAATTGGCATTTTAATAGAATTTTGAAAAAGGGTCATTACAAGTGGTATCAGAGCATGGTCTTGGAACCTAATGGTATTAACAAGAATTCAAACAAATAAAACACCACCCTTTGAATCAGTAGTTGAAGAAGTTTTGGTTGAAGAAGAGATAGTAGCAGAAAAATAGTTTTTTTCTAAAACAATGGGTAGAGAGGAGGAGGAAAAATTAAGACATAAGGAGGAATTTATTGAAGCCTTAAAACCATGTTTTGAAGGAATTACCATGGTTATGCTAGATATGAATAAACAAATGATGAAAGATTTTGAATTGTTGGGTAGCCAACTTTCAGGCAAAGGGATGATAGGAGATAATAGTGGTTCACACTCAGGGGAAAAGATGAAAGGGAATGAACATATTTTCTCAAGTACAGGACCTCATAATATACCTGATGAATTTCAAAGCACACAAAGGCATACTGCACCTAAATTTCTCACACCCAAAGAAGAGCCCAATCTTGAATTGGATTACAGGAAACTAATAAATGATTTGAATGAAGAGTGTAAAAGAGGTGTACCACTCAGTGACTACATTGATGCTATGCAAAAGATTAAAATGAAGGGAGGCAATAGGAGTCCATTCCAAAACAAAGAATTGAATAGTGCTATTGGAAAAATGTCACTTCCTACTTTTGATGGTTCTTCTCAAAATTCTGCTAACACTTGGGTGCAAAAATTGTATGTATATTTTCAGCTGAATCCTATGTTGGAAGAGGATGCATTAAAAATGGTCATTTTGAATTTGGATGGAGATGCCAATAAATGGTGGTTTCATGGGATGAAAACCTTGGGTCATAATCAGGTTAAAACATATGGAGAATTTGTTGACAGGGTACTTGAAAGATTTGAACAAAAAGATCCAGAATTGCCTTTCAAAGAACTAGCTCAATTGAAGCAAACTGGGTCCCCTACCGAATATATGTTGGACTTTTAAAAATTATCAGTCAAGGTGGATGATGTATCTATGGGAAGATTGGTATTGCTGTTCACTGAAGGTTTGGCTGAACCCTTAAGAGGTTTGGTCAAAGCCCACAAGCCAACTACATTAAAAGATGCAATGATCTTGACTAGGGATCTCCAAAATGTGCTTCCTAGAACGAGATTTCCTCCTAAGGCTAGCTACAAATTTGAAAAGAAACCTTGGCAAAGGGATGGATATGATAAGAAACCTTGGCAAAGAGAGTCATTTGAGAGGAATAAAAAAGAGGGAATAAACACGGATGAACTTAAAAAAAAAGAAATTGTGCTTCACATGCTTCCAACCATGGACACCGGGGAACAAATGTACCAAAGGAAAGGCTCAATACAGAGAAGTATTTTCTGACAATGAGGGGTATGATGGGGGAATGGATGAAGATGGACATATTTCATATCAAGAAGAGGCATATGAGACAGCATTAGAAGAGGAAATACAAGAAGAAAATCAGCCTTCACCAGACAAAGCAAGAATGGCAGTGCTTTCAGCAGTACCTCGCTATCATACTATCCGATGCAAAGGTGTGGTACAAGGATAAAGAACTTCAATTTTGGTAGATGGGGGAGCCACTCATAACTTCATTGATGGAGAGATGGTAGAGAAAAGAAAGATACCTATTGAACCATTTGATGGCTTCACAGTTGTCATTCTCGGTCACAACACAATGCAATGCAAAACATGGGTTTCAAAGCTGCAAGTCACCGTAGGTAACTATACTTTTGTTGATAGTTTTTATGTGGTTGATGTTGCTGATACTAATGTGGTTTTGGCAGTGCAATGGCTGTATTCAATAGGAGAGCATACAGTAAATTATCAAATTCCCGAAATGAAATTCCAAGATTCAAAAGGAGTACAAAGAATTGTGAGATGGCAACACACTTATCCAAATCAAGTAGTAACTTGCAATAGTATGAGATCTATATTGAGGCATGGGGATATAGAATGGGCTGCTAAATGTCATATTACATCTCCCAAGCCAACTATAAATATTTTCAAACACCCAAAGGAGATAGAGAGACTTTTGCAAAAATATGAAAAGGTTTTTAGAGACCTTCCACATGGTAGGCCACCGGATAGGGGGGTTCAGCACAGTATTATTTTGGAGGACGGCACTTCACCCATTCAGATACCACCTTATAAGCATCCTAAAAAATTCAGAGATGAGATTGAAAACGCTATCCAAGAACTCCTAGAGTTGGGACTCATTAGACCAAGCTCTATCACTTATGCTTCTTCAGTAGTGCTAGTGAAGAAAAAAGATGGAACCTTGAGAATGTGCATAGATTTTAGAGCCTTGAACAAAAAGACTATCAAGAATAGGTATCCTATTCCTAGGATTAATGAGCTCATGGATGAGCTACATGGGGCCAAATACTTCTCAAAAATTGATCTTAGATCAGGGTATCACCAAATTCGAATGAAAGATGATGATGTGCAAAAGACCGTTTTTCGATGTCATTTTGGCCACTTTGAATTTCTTGTCATGCCTTTTGGGTTGACCAATGCTCCAGCCACCTTTCAAGCATGTATGAATAGGATATTTTGCAAGCAACTAAGAAGGTTTGTTTTGGTTTTCTTTGATGATATTCTCATTTACGGTAAAACATGGGAAGAGCATTTGCAACAGTTAGAGATTGTGTTGAAAATCTTGCAAGAAGAGTCCTTATTTGCTAAATTATCAAAATGTGAGTTTGGGATGAAAGAACTACTGTATCTTGGGCACATTATTGGGAAAGAAGGAGTGAAGGTACACATGGAAAAAATCAGGGCTATCTTGGAATGGCCATCACCAAAAAATATTACCGAATTGAGAGGCTTTATTGGCATATGCACCTACTACAGAAAATTTGGGAAAGGGTTCTCCAAGTTGACTTCTCCACTCACTGATTTGACTAAGAAGGATGCTTTCAAGTGGGATGAAGAGGCTGAAGAGGACTTCCAAAAAATGAAAGAGGTAATGAGTAGTTGTCCCATACTTGCACTTCTTGATTTTACTAAACCTTTTGTTGTGGAATGTGATGCTTCAGGTGGAGGAATATGGGCTGTCCTAAAGCAAGGCCAACACCCCATAGCCTTTGAGAGCAGAAAGTTGCAGCCTCATGAAAAACTTTACTCCATCTATGATAAAGAAATGTTGGCCATTATGCATGCATTGGCCAAAT
This sequence comes from Larix kaempferi, assembly GCA_027924585.1. Classification (NCBI taxonomy): domain Eukaryota; kingdom Viridiplantae; phylum Streptophyta; class Pinopsida; order Pinales; family Pinaceae; genus Larix; species Larix kaempferi. Next base: position 8,773,130 of record BSBM01000071.1, read on the forward strand.
TCAGACAATACTTGGTGGGCAGCAAGTTTGTGGTGAAAACTGACCACAATAGTCTAAGACACTTTCTCACCCAAAAAGATCTAAATGAAAGGCAACAATAGTGGGTAAGCAAGATTCAAGCTTATGATTTTGATATTGAATATGTCAAAGGAAAGAATAATATAGTAGCAGATGCTTTGTCAATAAGGCCTTCTTTTTCTCTCATGGATATTGCCAAGGATTGGAAAAACATGCTACTAGTTGAATATGCCAAAGACAAATTTGCTTGTGATGTGTTGGATGGAATCAAAGGGGATGATAATTATAGGATTTTGAATGGTATGATATATTATAAGGGAATAATTTATTTAGTTCATAACTCCAAGCTCAAGTACCGAATTTTGCAAGAAGCACATGATTCCCCACTAGCGGGCCATTCGGGGATCTTCAAAACTTATAGACAGTTGAGGCAAAGATTTTTTTGGAAAGGGCTGAAGGAAGATGTTCAAAAGTATGTGAATGAATGTAAAGCATGTCAACAAAACAAATCAGAACTTACATGTCCAGCCGGCCTATTGCAACCATTTCCCATTCCGGAGCAAAAATGGGACAGTATTTCCATGGATTTCATCCCCGGATTGCCTAAATCCTTGGGTAAGGATTGCATCTATGTGGTAGTTGATAGGTTGAAAAAAATTTCTCATTTCTTTGTTGTTACATCATCTTTTAGTGCTGCACAAGTGGCTGATATTTTTTTCAAAGAAATCTTCAGATTGCATGGGCTCCCCAAGAGCATTGTCAGTGATAGAGATAGTAGATTCATGGGTGCTTTTTGGCAAGAAATTTTTAGATTGGTAGGCACTCAATTGACTCCAAGTACCAGCTATCATCCACAAACTGATGGACAAACAGAGAGGGTAAACCAATGGTTGGAAGGATACCTAAAAATCTATGTGGGAGGGCAGCAAAAAGCATGGGCAAAATGGCTACACTTGGGTGAGTTTTGCTACAACACCACTTATCATATGTCAATAGGAATGTCTCATTTCAAAGCATTATATGGTTATGATGCACTTACATTTGCTGACATTATATTTGGTGATAGTAGAGCCCCAAAGGCTAAAGATTGGGTGGAAGAGAGAAAAGAAATTTTAAAGCTCTTGAAAGACAATTTGCAGGTTGCTCAAAATCAACAAAAACAATATGCTGATAGGCATAGAGAAGAAAGAACCTTTCAAGTCAATGATTTAGTATATTTAAGGTTGCAGCCTTATAAACAAACATCTCTAAAAAAGAATGGAGCGGAAAAATTAAAACCAAGGTACTATGGGCCATACAAGGTAGTGCGGAAGGTTGTAGAAGTAGCATATGAACTAGAACTTCCGGAAGGGAGTAAAATCCACAATGTATTTCATGTTTCTTGTCTCAAGAAAGCTCTTGGTCAGCAAATCATCACTTCAGAAATACTTCCTCCTTTGGATGATGAAGGTCAGCTCACACTTGTTCCGGAAAAGATTTTGAAGACACGGGAAAGAAGGTTGAGGAGTAGAATCATCAAAGAATATTTAGTGCAATGGAAAGACTTACCAAATGAAGATGCCACATGGGAAGAGGAGAATATTTTGCAGCATCCAAATCTTAAATTGCTTGAGGACAAGCAATCTTGGGTGGGGAGGGCTGTAATGTCCCCATTCAAATAAGTGCATAGTAAGACAATCCCATCAATCCTACTAGTTTCCTAGGTTGGATGGGCACATGTGGGATGGTAATAAGGAAGATAATAAATGATATTTACACATTATAGGGGTTCAATCATTTAATAAATATGGTGAATAAATAAATTCAAGATAAATTCTAAGTGGCAAGTGGTTTTGGAGACATATGGAGGTGGTGGGACCCACACTAGCTTGATTTTTCATAATACATGGTATCTCTCTTTTGCAAATTCGAATTAATGGGAATGTGAACACTCTTGGGTGAGTTGGTAAGTCATAACACATGTCATTGAGCATCTTAGGTCGAATTGGGAAGGATTGGTAACCTCCATGGAAGATAAAGAGTCAAAGTAGAAGTTTGTGAACATTTGGGCTAGATTCCCTAGCCCCTATGACACCAATGATGGAGCATCTATGACAACTATAAAAAATTGCAGACCTGACCTATGACATCTGACCACTATGACATGTCAGCACCAAAAATAGGCTCAAGGAAGTCGAATTTGGGAGTTGGAGAAGCCAAAGAGACTCAAAATCGAATTTGGGAGAAGATGGAAGGTTGGAACTAGGAGACAAGTGGCAAATGTGGAATATTTCCTAAATGAAAATCTATTGAATCTATTGAGAGGATTTCGACCCTTAGAAGGCTAATGTTGGTTATAAAATGTAGAAATGAAGAATGAAAATGGCTTTTGATGATTTGAGAAAAATTGCATTTGTGAAGAGAGACCTAGTGGATGACTAGTTTCTTGCCTTAGCCAATTTCGAGGGTGAAAGATTCCCATCCAAGTTGGTGTTTGGAGAGGCCACTCAGGTCTTTCATGGTGGTTTAATGGAGTTTGTATTTGCAGGTAGCAGCTACAGGAAGTTTCATGGTCTGGTTTAGTGCAGCACTTTCTCTCCACCGTTTCCAGTTTTGAAGGCATATTCATGCTCCTTGAGGGAGGGCGTTTTTGGTGAGCACTTGTGCTTCTTGAGAGAGCTTCTCATTATATATTTCTGATTGTAATAGCTTCATATCCTCTTTTATTAATATTCAGAAAGTCTCAGGTCGAAATACCCACTGGTTGTATGCAAAATTATCGATTAATGAGCAAACAATGTCCATTTCCCCAATGCATTGATGTATGACACTATAATGTTGATTATTTCGAATGGATGGATGATTCTATGATATATTTGTGATCAATATACTGCCATTTATGTCTTCTACAAGTTTCATGTACTGTACTTGAGCATTTGAAGCATTTTTACTCAGTTTAGTTGTATTGGGAGGTGAAATAGTGCCATTTCCCCAAGGGTCGAATTGGGGGTTTTTGCTGTTGAATGTGAGAGAGTTAGAACAGTAGTAAAAATAAATTAATGGTGCATATGAGACCTTAATCACATACTTAACAAATTATATACCTCTGTTCATAAATTTGTGGGAGTTTGGAGGCATTTGGAAGGCCATTTTCAGTGTTACCCGGGGGGGATTTGATGCACAAATTACTAGTCAAAATTACCTATATTGATCAGAATACAAATCAAGTTTGCAGCAGTATTTAGAGGGCCATAAAACATTCATGAACCTTATATTCAAGTATAAATACCATTCATACACTCCTACAGAAGATTTGGGAGCATTTGGGTTGATTTGGAGGTCAAAACAGTTAAACTAGTCAAAGGTCGAAATTGGGGAAAAAGTGAAAAAATTGGCATTTTAATAGAATTTTGAAAAAGGGTCATTACACACATAGTAGTTCCATATATCTCCTCTAATCATCCATCATGCAACAACTACATTTCATATCATATGGGGAGCCCCAAATCAGCAAAGAAGGACTCCCATCCTTTGGGAAATTTGTAAAAAATAGTTTGAAAAAAGGGGTGCCCCATAAAGTGTGGCACAACATCTGGCTCCATGGGGGACATGTTCTCTAAGGAAAAGAGTGCTTGAGAACTCTAGTTATCTTTGGTACAATAGTAGTGAATGAAGTAACTACAATTACATGTATACCCTTCTCACGGACTGTTATTAGGGTGTGGAAAATAAAATTTTAACTATTGAAAGCAAATAGCACAAAATTTTATAATTAATGACATGAAAGTAAATTGCATGAAATGAAAAAATATCAAAACTTTCTAATCTAGGATGTTCAATATTGAACTTATTCATCCTACCTGAACTTATTCATCCTACCTACCCCTAAGCTAACCAACAAAGGTAGAGGCTAAGTAAAACCAAATATCCAATGTACCCATTTGTTGAATGGGTCAATCCCTCTAGGTTCTTCTAAGCAAGTCAAGTGGATATCATAAGTTAAGTCAATGAGAAACAAGATTCCTTGCTTGAAAATAGAAAATAGGTCATGCTCTTAAAGAAAAAAATCATACCAAGGTTGAGATTTGACTTGGAAAGCTTCTTCAATCCAAAAGCAAATGGGATTACCAAAATCATTAATTGAATCAAACTACATGGGTAATGAAGAAATAGAGTCATGTGACACTTCACAAAAAATTTCTTGGCTCTTAATGATTTCTTTGTTGAGAGGTAGGGCTATAAAATCATGATTTAAAGAGGAAGGAAGCATATGAGATTCCATAAATGAAGACGGGGATGGAGGATGGAGTGAATAAATATAAATTGTCCCACTTTATTTGAGGTTATTGATCCTAACTCTTCATGAGACGAAGGTCATTGATTAAGGAAATCATTAGAGTTATCAATACGCCATAATCTAGGAGAAGGATCAACATCATATGGATGGGACTCAGATTGATCATTTTCACACATGCATATATCTAAAGGGTTTGATCAAGGGTTGCAGGAACATCCTCAAATTTAAAAGGATTAGAAGTAGAATCTTCATTAGCATTTAGGCACCAATCCCAAGATGATAAAGGTTCTAAATATACTTGATCTTGATCAAGATGATTTAAAAAAATACTATCATCATGAGATTGTTTTTCCAAGGATCCCTATAAATATTCCTCACAAAGATTATCAAGAGATAAGTTAGGATTTTCTTCAAGGATAGATTCTTCATTTTGATCTCCCAAACTACACTCTATGTCAAAATTCTCATTTGTTCCTTCTAAAAAATGTGAATACAAGACATTTAAAACGATCTTTTGTAGACCCCTTACAAGTTCTACTTGAGATTTGATAGAATCATTACCAAGACAGGCCATGACTTCCTTAATTATTGAAGGGTTATTCATGAGATCAATCAAGGGGACTTGGACAACTAATTTAAAAGAATCCGCATTTAATTGATGGGCATTTTCTAAGGATACTTTATGGGCTTCCAAAATTGGTTCATCAATAATGGATGCCTCTTCCAAGGATACATTATCAAGAAGATCTAAGGATGGACTAAGATTTTCAATTATAGCTTGATCATGGGTTACTTCGTCACTGTATTTGGATTTCATAAGATCTAGGAAGAGCTCAAATTTATCCACGATGATACATTTCTTCCTAATAAAATTGATTAAATATGACAATGACTCTCAATGAGCATTGATCTCATCATGGAGGGGCTTGGAAGGGTTAAGTTCATATTGTTGTGTTAGAATGTCAAGTGTACTTTTCTTCATTTTACAAATATGAACCCAAAGGTCCACATCATTTAAGCCTTCCCATTGATCATCTAAATCCATCCAAAAAAAATTGGAAGGCCATAAGAAAGACACAAAATGAGGATATGATCTTTGGAAAAAGACTATAATACCACTTTCCCACATACATCCTAATTGAAAGGGAAAACATATTCATGAATTCATATTCATGGATCAAATGGTTTTTTACAATGAAGTGAAGGAAGTTGTTAACAAAGTCTACATAGTCATAATTATGATGCCCATAAAATCTAGGAGCATGCATTTTCCATATATCATAATGGAATTTATGAGGATATTCTGGAATATTGCTAAAGGCTAAAGGAACAAGAATTTCCTCCCACTATCGACAAGAGAGAGCCATTCTTCATATCCATGACAAAATTAAGCTTTGAAATATTTATACTTTGGGGTTCACTTCCTAGTGGAGTCACCTCTGGGTAATCTTTCCCTAGTGGAGTCAAGATGTGGAGTCACTAGATGAAGATATTATCTTCACCACAATATATATAATTGAAGGATTAACCAGGTAAGGCTTGCCTTCCTTCTCAACGGTGCCAAAAATGTTAATGCACAACCTAGCAGCCACGAGATAGGCAAGTGAATTGACTGCAAAATTGGCACAACTACGGGATCCTAACCCAAAGTGTCACTAATGGAAAGGAACCCACTATTTAGGTTTCCCGGGTTCAACAGTTATTGAACCTAGACTAACCAAGGGAGAGATCCTAACCAAGCTTTTACTAAGGTTGTTCATAAAAAACTATCTAGCCCTAGCTATTCACCTACTTATGTTTTTATATTAATGTGTCAATTAAAGATATTCAATGCAATTTAGCAAACACAACTTTATGAGACAAACAATGCTATGAAAAGTAGATGACACGGGATGAATATAAGATATACAAACTGGAAAAATAAAAGGGTAATATTCCCAAACCCAAGGCTTATAAGCTACAAAGAGTGTCAAGTTATTGTATCCCTTTGATCTATGTGCAGGGTCCAACAATGATGCTCGGCCCAATATCTTAGAGCACTAACCAGGGAGGATTTGGACTGTACACTTGGTCACGCCACTTGAATATCTAGGTATGTGAAGAGTATTATTCCTGGATGTTGTTTCCAGTGCATTACAACAACAAGACGGCTGAATGCTTGGTTTTAGGATTCCTAAGGAGTCCCCAATATGTGCAAGGTACGTGGCGTTTAATGTTTGATGCCACAATGCAATTCCATCATTGATCTTGACCACCCAAGACTCCTTAGTCTTTTCCTTTGATATTGATAATGGTTTTCCTATCGATCTCCCTATTGGCATTAACACCAATTGGGTAATTGTTAATTTGTATACTCACCAAACTTCTTAGAGATAATTTTTCCACCACTCTTGCTCCTTAGAACCTTGATTTACACATTAGTTCACTTCTCAATAAGTATATTGAACTTGTATAAGACATCATATTTCTTACACAACATTTCAACAATAATCATTAATAAATATGACAAAGTGCTTGGTTCCTCCTTTCAATGTTGCCACCATTGTCCTATACCCATTTGTGTGTTTAGTAAGTCAAATAATATCACAACTTGCATCATCAATCAATCTTGGTGAAATTCCTTTATATGTTAATCCTACCACACACTAATGACAAAACTCCATAGTAACCTTGCCATCAAGCTTATCAATAAGCCCAACCACCTTACTCATCCTTGTTAAGTTCCTAACACCAAGATGTCAGAATGTTTGATGCCCAATTCTAGCCTTCACCTCTAGCACTGACACAACCTTTCATATTCATCTTCTTATCAATGACGAGATTGGCTAGGTAATTGCAAACGTGACTCTTGTAAACTTGAACAACATCCTATAATGGATGGCTTTGATAAATGTCTTGTCATTCTTTTACAATACTCACTTGACAAGTTGTTCATCTCTAGGATATACAATACATTGCCAATGTCCTTCGTTTCATTGATCTACAATCTCAACAAAAGGTTTTTTTTTACGGACAAATTTCGCTAATTTGTTATTTTTTGGAATTTTTTTAGAAAATAAATTCACTAATTGATCATTTTTACTCTAAAAAATAGCCTATTATGACATAAAATATATATTTTGATAATATTAACCAAAATTTACAAGTTTTAATAATGAATGATATGTTTCTTATTTAATATTCACTTATTATTTATATATTTTTTTTTAATTCAAAATAATAATTTATAATATTATAATTAAGCATGAATCCTTAAAAACATACCTTGTCATACCTACTCTTAATTCTTATTTCCTAATTTTATTGTAGTACAAATCAAATATCGGCGAAAAACACCTTTGAGAGGACTTTCGCATTTTCTTCCTTATCAATTTCTTTTTTTCATTTTTCAATTTAAGCATTAGCTTTTTCACGTCTCTTTTATTGACATCAGATCATCTCCGTTATGCTGCCACTGGTTGATTTTGCCAGCCCAGCAGTCGAGGTCCTCTATGAATACAACCTTGACCTTCGTGCCAAGTCCTTTATGGACAACTACCTCTGTCTTTCCTATAGCATTGTTCCTGTCACCATGTTAATGTCTAGAGACTTGACTACGTACGTTTTCTAGAGATATATCATTATATTTTCAACTTTCCCGTGATTGGACAAGCTGTCAAATATGGTGTCAACTTGTTAATCCTCTTAGATCTTCACACCAGTAGAAGGCAACTCCTCGACCGACTTCCTCATGTGATCTAAATGTATGATAGTACTTGTGTTAGAGAATGGTCGATTCACCACTTTTTAGCAAGAGTTTGTCACACTTCACCGATTTATGCACAATGTACACAATATAACACAAAATAATTGTCCACCTGGTGTAGATTAGTTGACTATAAAATGCACGGTTAAAGTATTGATGTCACTGGTTTCAACCTTGACTAGGCTTGTGTGTCGTGTGTGGAGTAGGGTGGACATATAGGGACGTTATAGTGGTAGTGGTTGGAATCGACTTTGTGTCATGTACGAACCTGAATCAGTTGCTGATTTTGCCAAATAAAAAATAAACAAAAAAATAAAATAATCAAGATTTAAGAAATAAATGTGCCTATCCCTCTTATCCTTTTTCCTTCCAATTGTTGGGTCTTTCTTGACTAATAATCAACCACTTTTTTTTCACCAAAAAATATAACTCCATTCAAATCTTCAAGATGCCATCATTTTCTCCATAAAGCCACTTCACAGCTCACTTGATTTTTCTCAAGGAGTTCTCATCAGTTACCCACCCAACTCCCATTGTCATGATTATTTCCATAAAACCATACCCCACTCAGTTTGATTTCTGTCATTGCCATTTCTATGGAGTTCTCATCCCTCCCTCACACAACTCCCATGCATTGTGTTGAATTCCAAAACTCCCATTGAATACTAATTCTCTGACTTGCATGTCTTTAACATCTAGATCACCAAGAACATCACTAGGCACCTTATGGGTGTATACCACTTCTTTATTTGCTTCTTAAAGCAAACGAAGGACGGGCAATTGTGCTTTGATGCCACCTGATTCAACTCAGAGCACTAGCACTGATACAGCAACTTCTGCATAAGGAATTGTACACACACTTACTCTCAATTCCACAACGATACTAAAGTCGAGGTAAAAATAGTGCTTTTAATTTATCACAAAGATATGGGCGTTTTTCTAGTAACTCTAAGTTGGGGCTTTCTAGATTTCTGTTTATATTGCTCCCTGACACATCATGCAAATATGCAAAGAAACAACCTTCATGTACAACTCAACACACACATTGTGCACAAACTTTGTCAACAGCCCTCTTTTGTGGAGCAAAGCCTGCCATTTTATAAGGCAGATTAAAATAAGTCTTGAAAATGATAAAAAATATGCTGAGATATTCCACAAGGTACCAGACCAATACAACCAGCCTCATATAGAATTTTATGTTCAGACAAGCAATAATTCAACCTGGTGAAATACGGCATGAAGAAGATCTTTAAATAAATTATCACCAACAACAATGACAAGTTATTTCTGCTCTTTTAAGCATTCAGATAACTAGCACCCACCCAAGATATGGAGAGAAGCCATGAGCAACGATGTTTCAGTTTAACTGAATAGAAAAAGAATCCAATTTGTGAAGTAGGGCCAGTATCAGCATTCTGGGAAAAAGGCACAAGCAACACTTTTCTGTAGGCACAATCAACCCTATCTACTATTGGCATGAAAAAGATACATATACCACTTGAAGATAACACAAATGCATTCTAAGTCACTCAAATGCAATCTTAGTCTCAGTCACTTAGTTATCCAGTATTCCTCTATAGCATCATGATATCCAGAATAAACATTTCTTCTTAATGCAAGAACACTGAAAAAATTCCATGGCCATAACAAACTATAGACACCAATGTGGTCCAGAGAAAGAACAAAAGAAAATGCTCAAGGAGGAGCTAGCAATAAAATGCCCATGGAAAGCACATACAAGAGTTCCATTCATGTTAGAAAGCTCTAGAAATGAGTCATGGAAAAACAAGAAACATGCCCTGCTAATTCCATAAGGTAGCCATAATGCTAGATGCCAGAGGAACACTTCAATGCTCAATATCAACTTTTATTAATATAAAAGATATTTGTCAGCCAAATCAACCCTGATGCAATAGCTGGTTCAGGAACCTTGGTGATGTTCCTGACTAAGATATGGTAGGATGGACAAATACCAGCTTCTCTACCCTTATTAACATAGAAAAATGTAAAAGGCCTTGGGAGCTTCTCTTTTGAAAGGAACAAAACATCATAAACCTTAATCAGAAAGATGATTAAAAAACTAAGAAAAATACAAGGGAAAAACATATCGAAGATGAAAAATATTCACTTTCTCTTGCCTTTCAGGGGCTCGGGATAGTGAAAAGAACCGTGAATAGCTAAAGCTGCAAGGTAAGGAATTGCTAAAACCAGCAAAAAACAACAGAACTCTGTGTCGTGGAAGACTGATGTCAAAGACAACGAAAGCATGGTAAGTTTCTGAATAACCCATAATCTGTTTCAGATAGTAGGAATCTTCTTACTGTATATGCAATCGATTATGTTAACCCACCTGAACAGCTCCATCACAGATCTATCAAACGTATTTCATTTGCCTATTTCCTGGTTCTGAATCAATTAGTTCTGCCAATCATTACACCTTGCAAGCACAAATCTTTCCTCGGTCTACATTATTCAGGAAAGTGAGAGAAAGATCCATGGGAAATAATATCTGCTATGAGTACTTTCTTCAATATTTACCCTGACAGTTTGGTTTTGCAGGAGTGTCAACAGCAATGTTTGTGTCCTTGTGGATCTCTACCCTTTTGGACCTGAAATTGCTACTGCAAGGATCAACATCCAGCAACATCTGTACAACTTCTCTCATTGTTGGCCGCCGTGCCGGTAGTTCGGAAGTACAATGCACTGCTATTTTCAAGACTTTGATCATTTCTTCCTTAAACGACTTGCAAATCTTTGAGTCGAGAGCTTCAAGAGTATTTTTCCGGGAACATATCTTGTGTGTAATCCAGTATACAATATCTTTATTCTCACCAAACCCTGGCTCAATTGGTTGCTTGCCAGTAACAAGCTCCAACAATACCACACCAAAACTATAAACATCACTCTTTTCTGTAACGTTCAAAGAGTATGCATATTCTGCATAGCAAAAATGAATGTAACTTCTGAACCATTTAGGACAAATATATGCATACAAGTATAAATGAATTTTGAAAAAGGCCAGAATATATAACTGTGAAACCTATGAAAACCTTGAAAAAGAACTGTAAGCACAGGTGCAAACTAGGGAAGCACAGTACTAAGCTGAACATACCAGGAGCAAGGTAGCCATGGGTGCCTGCAAAAGCTACAGTAGAATCCCTTCCTCCAGAAGCTTGAAGAATTTTGGCAATACCAAAATCAGCAATCTTTACCTCGTAATATTTATCCAGCAAAATATTGGTAGATTTTACATCTCTGTGAACAATTGCAGGTAGGCAATCATGATGAAGATATGCTAATCCATGAGCTGCTCCTAATGCAATCTTGTACCGTGTGGGCCAATCCAAATCCATACCGCTTCTCGGAAATGCCTTCTCCTCATCATTTTCATGCAAAGCATCAAATAAGTTTCCATTTGGCATGTGTTCATATACCAATAGATTTGAATTACCATTTGACAAATAACAATAAAGCTTCACAATATTTTTATGCCGAATTGTTCCCAAAATATCCACTTCTGCCTTTATCAATCTATCTAGCTCATTTTGCTTATTGTTGTTTTTGTTCATTGTCCATATTCGCTTTACTGCTACAGTTTCATTGTTCTGCAAAGTGACACAATACACCTTGCCCGATCCACCACTTCCTATGACATTCTCTTCCTCTAAGGAAGCTTTGCGAATCTCTTCCTGAGAGAAGCTTAAATTCTGAAAAGGTTTCAGGGTCCATGAAGAATTATCCCTTTCATCCATCAAATCAAGTTGATTTTGACGGTATCTTCGCTGAAAATGTATCAATCCAAACACAAGTAACAACAGTGCTGTGCCAACAATGAGCCCGGAGATAATTCCCATTTGTCTGACTTCTTTCCCACGAAGAGAATCAGAACAAGTCTCCAGTATATTGTTATTATTATAATTATCATTTCCAGAGCTGTTAGCACAGAGTCCTGGATTTCTTGAAAAGCTTTGTCTGTTTACTCCATTAATGAGTGAATTTGGAACAGGCCCAGTTAACTCGTTATTAGAAAGATCGAGCAAACTGAGCTTCAGTGCACCAAGACTACTTGGAATTGAACCAGATAACTTGTTGTTTGAAAGATTTAAGGAGTTCATATCAGCAATATATCCCAGTGACTCTGGAATTGATCCTTGCAAGTTATTTTCTGCAAGATTAACAACAACCAAAGAACTGCAGGAACCAACTTCATCTGGTATGGATCCCTCTAACATGTTGTTCTGCAAATGCAGATCAGTCAATTCTCTCAAGTTGCCAATTTCCTTGGGTATTGGACCTGTAAAGTGATTGTTGCTTGCTTCAAGTTTGACCAATAACTTTGCCATGCCGATCTCCGGTACCAAAATCCCGGACAATTGATTATTCTGAATATACAACTCTGTTAATTCCTTCACATTTGCTATCTCGGAACCAATTTCACCAACAAAATTATTGAAGCTTAAATCAATAATGTTAACATTTGGCAGTCCCCAAATTCCCTTGGGCACCGGACCACTCAGATTGTTGTTATTTACTCTGAAGCGAACCAAACTTCTGCAATCTCCATATGTATCAGGCAGCTCTCCTGTAAAAAAGTTATCGAGCACTAGAAGTTTTTGCAGGTTTCCTCCTTTGCACATATCTTTTGGTAGCGTGCCACTAAACTGGTTCTCAGAAACATCGATCAAGTTAAACTCGGATAGACTGCCAAGTTTCGGTGGTAGTGGGCCTGTGAAATTGTTCCGATACAGTGACAAACATGCAAGATACGGGAATTCCCCAAAGCTTTCAGGAATTTGACCTGACAGTTGATTCGTGTAGAGCTCAAAGGAGACGAGGTTTCTTAAATTGCCAACCTCCTCTGGAATATTTCTGCTAAGCATATTATTTGATGCATCAAAATATTGCAGATATGTAAGATTACCCAGCTCTTGAGGTATATTTCCACTAAGATTGTTGTCGTACAGCTCCAGCTGGTAAAGTTTGCTGAGTTTGGAAAGTTCCCTTGGAATCGATCCATGGAGGTTATTGGTAGAGAGATCCAGCAGGCCCAGATCTGTAAAATTTAAGATAAAACTTGGAATTTCTCCTACCAAATTGCAGGAAGCCAGATAAAGCAGATTGAGTTTTTGCAAATTCATGAGCTGTTCAGGTATTTTTCCGGGATTGAATGGATTCTTTGCCAAGCTCAGAGACGTCAACTCTGGTAAATTTCCCACGTAGACAGGGAATGGACCCGTGAAGCTGTTGATTGACAAATCTAGAATTTGCAGGGATATCAATGGAGAGAAGTCTGGTAAAATACCAGACAAAGAATTGCTGGTAAGATTCAAGTATTCAAGCTTGCTGCAATTCATGAGGACCGATGGAAGATTCCCATAAAGGTAATTTACACCCAGTAGAAGTTTCTTCAAGTTGTTCAAACCGCATATGTTGGAGGGAAAAGTGCCATTCAGAAATTTGGTTTCAAGTATGATTTCAGTGACCATACCTGTAGAATTGTCGCAGGTAATTCCATCCCAATTGCAAGGCGCATCAATGGAGTCTTCCCAGTTTTTCATGGAATTGTGAGGATCTTTCAAGCTACTCTTCATCAGCTGTAAAATTTGAGCCTCTCGAGTAAGAGCTTGGGCTCTGTTCATCTGTAGCAATCCACATGAAAGTAACAGGCATACACTCCAAAAAACAATCTTGTTCTCCATAGTTTCTTCTGTATCTCACAAGCCTATATTGCAAGTTCAAGCTGTTGGGTATCTTGCAAGCTTACCTCAATTTATGGCCATGGCATTTTTTATGCACAGGTAAGTTACTTAAAAGATATCCACTCCCCATGATTTTGCAGTAGAGTAAACCTAACAATATAAAAATATCACATGTGGGTAACTACGTTTCATAACTAAGTCCAATTGAAGGCAACAGTCTTCAACGATGGCTCTGCAAGTTCAATTGCAAAGCTGCCAACAATCACTCAGTTGATGGCCCTCGATTCAAATGTTTGCTGCTGAGCAGCAACCTAAACCGCCCAAAACGAAACGCACAGCAAATCTCCAAAGTTGGAGTTTCCTTAGAACATAAACGCTCACCTACTATACTATTTGCAAACTAATTCTAACAGCCTTTGCTTCAAATTTTGGGCTTTTCAAGCAGTGACAGATGCAGGACCCTGGTAGTGCATGGATCTTCTTTTGAAATAGACTGCAAGGGAGATATGATACTGAAATCCATTAATTCAGGAAGGTTAAAGTGGCAAGGCTAGAAAGAGAGGAATCTTGCAGAGCTTTTACAAATGATGACATATGCCTTGCAATCAGTCGGCATTTCACCAAATCCTCTGCTTGGATTTCACAATTTCTTTTGACCGCTTGTTGTTAAATAATGTGATCCATTGCCGACGGTTGGCTGCAGGAAAGAAAGAGATGGGATTCCGTCAGGTGAATTCAATTCCTTGAAGGCCATATGTCAGTTTGAGATATGCCTCGTACAGTTCAGCATAGCAACTCAGACAGAAACCTCTGAAATATTTTAAAAAATTCAGCATAGCAACTCAGACAGAAACCTATGAAATATTTTAAAAAAAATTCCCATATTACCATCTGTTTAAAGTCATTTTAATTGGATCTATTTAACATAAAATGAAAGTCCGAAAAGGCACTTCGTGAAATACAAGCGACATAAATCCCTACGCGGGCTGTCCACTTATCTATCCTATGAAATATTTTTAAAAGTTGTGTCATATTTTTCCCGTTCGTGAAATACAAGCGACATATATCCCTACGCGGGCTGTCCACTTATCTCATAGTTTATGTTATCCAAGATGAAATGACGTTCAGACATACCACCCTCTAGAACTGTCAGCATACGAAGACAAGTTTACAAGGACATATAGCGACAAGATAGTCACCTCAAAGGCTTTGGCCATGGAAGGAGACACATGTTTGCTCGGTATCCCTTTCTTGGGAACTTAAATTTTAATTTCATATTCTCATTATAATTTAAAAAATATTCTTTTTCACTTTAATAACTAATATTATTTTTAAAAAATAAAAAATAAAACCCTCACCTTTACAAACCAATCCAGTATATGGTCTTTCACCCCAATAAGTAAAATAACTTTGAAGTGACTGTATCATAATATTTGAGTTTAAATGTCAAGGTTTAACACCTACACAAATATATATCATATTTTAATAAAAAGTGATTATTTATGTAGTGTTAAGGTTCAACACTTTACCATTATTTTCAAATTAAAATTTGACTTCTTGAATCTAACTAGAGACCATGTTATTTTATTTTAATATAGACATTTAAATTCAACCATAGGAGTGTAAGATATTGTGATTTATTATAGTGGAATAATTTTCACTTTGAGATAAAAATATTTTACTGTGATTTAATATAGATGAATGATTTAAAATTTTGACCATGGTCTCGTCTCCAACATATAGTGTGTATTTAACTTATGGTAAAAACCCTAGCGATGGCGGCTTGGTTTGCTCCTATCTTTTGGCGCCTGGTTTGGGTTGGATTTATGTCGATATGTGGTTGGTTTGCTTGAGCCTTCAATAACCCTTAGGATTATGGTTTCCCGGGAGTGTCTAGAGTTATCTCGGTCGTTTGTTGGGAGGGTTTTCGAAAATTCGGAATCTCGTGATTGGCACAAGAGCTTGTTCCCTTCAGGGTGATTTGATGAGCATTATGGATTCCTCATTATTTGAGCTGGAGGATGTCCACTAGGACCAATTTTCTTTGTCAGTTTTTGATGAAGAACACTCGCAAAACTGGTAGACATTAAATTTTTCCTCTGGGACAGGTGAACCCTCGGGTTTATCGCCTCAATTTATGGGTCATGCAATGTTTTATGATCATTCTTACTCTATTCACAGCCAAGAGGACTTTGTAGATCCATTTTTCACTGAGGGAACCAAAGATGAAGGGTTTTGTGAGGCAGAGTGCATGGGGGAAGCTAGTTGTCGGCCGAACTCATCCTTAAGGGGGTTCAAGGAACCAGATCCTTCTATTGATTGTTCTTGGCCGCTTCTGGAAAACGTTGTGTGCTCAGAGGGTAGTGAAGCCTCACGCAGTTCAGGACTCGGGGAGAAAGACAACTAGCTACATAAATCTCTTAAAGAACGTAAGGAACACATCCATATGACTCTCGGTCATAATGTGAACCTGGGTCACGTGAACATACTGGTTGTTCGAGCACTGGTCAGAAAATAGTGTTATACTAATTTGAACAGGTTGGAGCTCCTTAGCTAGATGATTTCCAACTAGAATCCATTATTGGAATACTTCCCCAGATTGCATATCTTAGAGAATCATTGGCTTTGTTTCTAGTTTGTCTAGGAGTATGACCTCCTGAGGATTCTGAATCGTCCATGGGTCATGGGGAGGGGATCCCTTTTCCCAAAATGTTGGCACACTGATTTTAATCCCCTTAAAGAATAGTTTAGGTGCCGACATGTTTGGGTGTTTCTCAAGGGTTTCCCCCCTAGAGCTATGGTATGTGGAGATTTTCATGGAGGTGGTGAATAATATTGGTTTCTTTATTTACCTTGATGAAAGGTCACTCTTCTGGGAAGACAAAAGGAATGCATGGGTTTTAGTGGAGATTAACCAATCCTTGGGTCCTTTGGTGGATATTGTTATAGACTGGGGGGACAAGTAGTTTACACAAAGGATCGATTATTGGAGAAGCTCCTTCTACTGCCATGAGTGTGGAGGTATGGGCCACTTAAAAAACCAGTGTCCAGGACTTATTTTGGAAAGTCCTATCACTTTGTCAGATCCCACTGGAGAGAATCTAGTTGGGGAGACCTCTTCGACCGGAGTTCATACTTCTCCACAACCTTCAGTTGGCGGATGCTCCACCATTGGTAGGATGAAATATCTCATTCTTGAGTTTTTTCTTTCCCTTGAAGAACCATAATTACTTTTTTCTCAATAAAATTGACCAGTTACTCAGTGGGAGTGATTCTGGTTCTAGGTGGGATGGTACTAGACTTGGTTTGGATGCTCCTTTTCCTGGGCCGGGGTTGGGGATTGGGTTTATTGTTTCCTCTGTTGGTGAAAATTTTTTGCTAGCTTCTTTGGGAGATTGTGGGATGGGCTCTGGGGGATCAACCAATCTCCTTCTAGTTGATTCTCAGTTTGCTAGTGATTTCCTTTCTAACCTTATTGGCGGTGTTCCTAATGTACCTATCTCACATGATGGTGATTCCCCTGATCTTCCTCCTGGGTTTTCCCAGCCATTAGATCTTCTACTGGAGGTCACTAATCCCCCTACAATGGGCATACTCCTATTGATCAACTACAGTTTCGCATGGTTCTCCTCATGGTGTTAGCCTGATTCCCTGCAATGCTAACTTGAGGAAGTTCCCTCTAACTATACACTCCAAATCTGGTATTGTTAGGGAATCTATTCTATATGGGATACCGACTGCTCATAATCCTAATGTGACTATTAGGAAGAAGTTGGGTGGCAGTGGATGGAATTCGAAGACTAGTTGGGTTCGGGATGGATTTGATTCTTTAGCTTCTCCTAGCTTATGTTCTCTTGTGCTTCATCAAATTGGGGCTTCCATGGAACTTATCAATGATTCTAAAATATCAGAGTCCTTTGGGCCACTTAGAGCAATGAGTGCCCAACACTTGGTTACATAATGCTCATTCTATATTTCAACATTCGGGGAGTGGGGCGGCACTCCGAAGCATCTATCCCTAAAGTGATTGTTTGAGGTTTATAGTCCTAACATTATTCATTTGCAAGAGACCATGGTTTCGAGTGTTAAAGTAGTGTAAGTGATGTTGTCGATCCTTTCAGGTGTAATAATATGCAAGGATCTGATAGCTGTAGCAACTCAGAATCAAACTCACAAATATGTTGCAAAGAAGAAGAGAAGGAGACACTCATTGATCACTCATAAACACAATAGAATAGAATAGAATCTCAGTATTATACAATGAATAAGAATGTAAGTGAATGAGTACAATGGAACAGTAAGATGCATAATATAGGATTCGAATAGGCCAAGTAGGGCATTCGAATTCCTAACTCAAAGTGTGGCTTGAATGATAGTGGAGTCATCATCCAGTCAATGTATCAGTCATCAGATGTAACAGTCAGACAATTGAGTCTAACTGAGTGAAGTAGGCACTAATTGAATGAAGGAGGCTCTATGGAGGGCGCATGAGGAGCTAACTGGAGTCAGAATGGACAGACTAGTCCCACTGGAGGTCTATCGGAGTGAAACAGTCAGTGGAGGAGTCAATTTAGCCTCAAATCAAGGAAGAACTAAGTGATAACTGACTGGTAGGTGAGAAAGGCGCCTAACTGTCTATGGTAGGTGAGAAAGGCGCACTTGGCATGAGGGAGGGCGGCTTTGGTAGGTAGGAGACTCCCTGGGGGCTATAGACAGGCTGTGGAGAGCTAGAAGCTCTAGGAGTTAGGAGGTCCACCATGATGATGACTGGATGCATGCAGAATTGAAAAATGATGGGGAGAATATTCCAACATCAGGTTGGGATTGTTTCACATTAATGCAGCATGACAATATGGGGGTTTACTCATTGCATGGAATCCTCTTCGGGTGAATCTTCATCCTTTTTTTTTCATTATGGAATTTATCTGGAAGTTCATGTGAAGGATCTTAACCAATGCTTGAAATTCATTAACTGTTACGTCCCCTATGTTGATAGATCGGTATTTTGGAACCGTTTAGAAGCCTTTGGTATTCTGGGGGACCCTGCTCTGATTGTTGCGAGGGATTTAAATTTGAATTTATCCGCTATAGATATTTGGGGCTCACGATCTAGATTGGACCCTTTGGCTGGTTGGTTCAGGATTTTTTTCACTATAGCAAACATGATAGATGTTGAACCGAGACCCTTGGTTCCCACTAGGCGGAATTGAAAGATTGGCGAAGAAGGGGTGGCTAAAAGATTGGAAAACAACAATTTGGAAGCACAATTAGTAGTGGTGTAGAATATTCCCAGATATTTCAGTCAGGAGGAGGATCGGGAAGTTGGGAGACCGATCACTTTGGATGAGGTTCGAGACATTTTGAAGTATATGGCCAAGGAGAAAAGTCCAAGCCCAGATGGATGGATGGTGTAATTCTATTTGCAATGTTTTGACCTGTTGGGCCTTGATATCCATGAGTTGGATGAGGAATTCAGGATCATGAGAGTGGTTCTGGGATCCATCAATTCTATATTTATCATCTTGATCTCGAAGTGTTCTGAGCCTAAAACCTTCAATGACTTATGGCCCATCTCTCTTTGTAAACTTATATACAAAGTCATTGCAAAAATTATTACAAATCGCATCAATCCCAAATTGGTAGCATGTATCTCCGAAGAATAGTTTGGTTTTCTCAATCAGAGCCTTATTTTTTATGCCATTGGGGATGCACAAGCGTCTATGCATTTGATAAAGGTTAACAAATTGGATGATGTCATTTTAAAAATAGACTTAATTAAGGCTTATAATAAGGTAGACTGGACTCTTTTGAGATTAATCTTGGTTCAAATTAGCTTAAGCTATCAGGTGATTGAATGGATTCTGGCTTGTGTTACTTCGGTCAATTTCATCATTCTATAAGATTAACGGCTCACCTTCAAAATTCTTCAAGAGAAGCAGGGGCTTATGCCAAGGCTTCCCAGTTTCACCGCTGCTATTTCTCCTTGTGGTAGAAGAGCTAAGTCTTATGATTACCAAGCCCAAAGATGTCATCATTATCAAGGCATTAATATTACTTTAAATCACCACATGACACACTTGTTCTTTGTGGACAATATTCTATTGTTTGTTCTGAGACAAATTGAAGAATAACGGGCCTACAAAGAAATCACTGAGACTTTGCAGGGCTTCGGGGATGGAAATTAGTGATGAAAAATCCAGTATCCATTAGTATGGTACTTCAGAGGATCTACTGGAATAGATTCAGAGGATTTTTCCTTTTCCTGCTAAACCACTAGATAAAGGCTTTAAATATCTAGGCTAATTTCTTAAGCCTAACAATTATCGTATAGAAGATTGGTGCTGGCTTGTGCAAAAAATTGAGAAGCGTATTGATAATTGGAGTTACAAGTGGATGACTCTTGGTGGAGGACTTGTTCTCTTAAATTCAATGTTAGAGGATACCTCGATGTACTAGTTGTCATTGGCCAAAGTCTCAAAATCCATTTTAGATCTCATTAGGAGTAATATTTTCAATTTCCTTTGGACTAGGAGCAAACCGAGAAATGGTATACATCTAGAAAAGTGGACTCACTTGGTGATCCCCAAATCATTAGGTGGATGGGGTTTAAAAAACATACACTAGTTTGGAAAATCCCTTGCGATGAATAGCTTATGGCAAGATTTGATGAGCTCTGGGATTTGGAGCGATATCATCAGAGAGAAATATCTCAAAAATTTGCCACTGATTCAATGTCTTATGAAACCAATCAAAAAAGTACTTGTGTCTTCAAACATTTGGTGTGCTCTTTTGGAGGCTTTTTCAAATTTAGGCTACTAGCTATTCTGGTAGATTGGTGATGGTAGATTGGTTCAAGTTGGTATTGATCCCTTTGTCGATGCAAAGGATGGATTTAAAATTTCTCAAGGATTAATTGATATTTACATACAAGAGGGATTTAGTTTTTATCTTAGGTTGCCATTCTTCAGGGACCGAGGATGGAGGTAATTATTGGACCACTTCTATTGATTTAGCATTAAATAGGGATCGTGTTATAGAATGGGAAAATTATATTCGAATGTTGAAGCACTGTAGCATTAGATTGACAAATTCAAATGATAAAACCATTTGGAACTGGAATGAAGCTACAAGTTAGGTTAGTGTGAAGATGGAATATAATGCCATTTCATTCCTTTAGTATACTCATCCTCCTAGATGGTGGTTAGAGAAACTTTGGAAATGGAACATCCCACTGAAGATTAAATGCTTTATCTGGTTAGTTCTTGAGAATAAAATTTTGACAAGTGAAAATCTCATGAAGAGAGGATGGGAGGGGCATTTTTTCTATCCACTTTGAAAAAGGAAAGCACAACTTACATATCATCTATTCATTCACTGCGATAAAAATCAACAGTTTTGGTACTCTGTCACTCAGTATTTAGGCATCTTTGATTGATGGGATCACGGCACAGTGGATTATAGTTTCTTTTAGTGGATGAATAAAGCTAATGCACTTTCTACCTTGCCTTTTTTTTCATGTGGGGCATCTAGAAGCATCATAATATAGCTATTTTTGAGGATATTCCATTCCATGCTCAGAGGGTCTATCATCATGTTAAAATGTTATTTGTTGAATCCATCAAAGTCCTAACTATTAAGGCTTCTCGACCTGATTACAGGACCTATTTTTGGGAACATATCCCAAATACATACTTCGATGGCACAACCCAAGCTGGATTTTGTGGTGTAGGTATGACTTTGGAATTAACAAAATCATATAAATTTCTCCTTAGATTGGCTTGTGGGGATGGAAAAATACGAGGGAAGAATTGTTAGTTTTGTGGGGTACTTTTTTTTCCCATAGGGAAGGTATTTCATTGATTTAGTTGGTAGGTGATTCAAAGGTTTTCATTAATTGGTCCAACAGGATCTCTCAGATTCATGTGAATACGCTAGACCAATGGATGAGAAGAATTAGGGAGCCCCATAACAATTTTTTTTATATAAACTTTCATCATATCTCTAGGAAACACAATGAGGAAGTTGATGCCTTATCCAAGAGTGCTCTGGGTGTTAGGGAGGGAACCTTAATCTTGGAAGAACATATCAACTCTTTGGTCAGCAAGAGAGATACTTTTCAGGTGTTTTAAATTTTATATCAATACTTCATACTTGGACCAGCAATTCCAGATTGTTGGGTCTTTGTATATAGTTCCTGGACAACTTTCGTTGCTATTGTTTATTTTTTATCGATGCTAGTACCATGTTTTTTTCAGGATTCCTTAGTCATAGTGAGGGATTATTTATTTCATTGTCATTGGAAAAAATTGTAATCTTGTTGTCATTGTTTTGGGGATTCACTTTTGACTAGCATTGGAGGGTATAGATTAGTGTAAAGCCAATTTAAATGTATTTGTCTTAGTTACATATTTATAGTATTAGAATATAATTTATAGTTCATGTTTGCGGGATTGACAGTACCGTAATTTTTTTGAAGTAGTTTTTTGGGATATTTTCATTGGGACTGTAGACTATTGGATTATATACTTTTAGAAAGTCATTAGAGAACAACTTTGTAACTTTTTGTCTTCTTTAATTCAATCTATAAATAGCAAGGGACAGATATTTTCTTTTGAAAAAAAAATGTGTAATTTATTTATTTTTTACTATTTTAATGTGAAACATGATGCCAGTGCACGATGAACGTTAGAATCTCTAGAATCTTAGTAAGAGGTTCATTTTAGATTGCCTTATTCATTTAAGCCTAGTAAACGATGTAAATTAGAGATTTGTATTTCTTTCATTTCATTTGAGCAATGAAAAACATGAGCAAAGGTTGTGTATGGCTTTGTTTTTAAAATAATGAAGATAATTTAAGGATATAATTGTTTAAAGTTTAATATAATTTTGTATGTTTATGTACTTTGTATAGAGTAAAGATGAAGTTGAGTTTGAATGGTTTAAAGTTTAATATATTTTGTGTACTCCTGTACTTGGTATAAGGTGAAGTTGAGTTTGAATGGTATGGTATAGAAGTTTATTAAATAAATTAGTTGATACGCTCAATTACTCTCTTTATTTGAAGTAAAATTGTTATATTGTTATGGTAATGCTAATTTTTTTTTTTACAGAAATGGTTGAGTAGCTTTGATTATATATAAAAACGGAGTTTACATAGAAAAGAGGACAGATTGCTTCCATAGCAGGGTGGCATCCATCACTCCAAGTTCATCTTCTTCAAACTTATAGCTGACATGATATCTTCCTGTTCTATGAAAACGATAACACCTAACAAATTGTCCAAGAAGGAAAATACAGAAATGAAACATAGCTACAATATTGCCTTATACAAAAACTAAACAATGGAGCTTTCTAGAAGTTTGCCAAGCCTATGGAAGTCTTCCATTCTGTGAATTTCCGAAGAACCATGCAAAAAACATAAAAACAGTAGGAGAGACATAACAAAATAAAAAAAGAAGGGCCAAACATCAAACTGCTAATGGAGTCTGGTATCCATAACTACGCCTTCAAATTCAACTGCCCCATTCTTTTCAGAGTTGAGATCAACGAAATTTCCAGCATGAACCATGAACTGTTTCAACTTGTCCATCTTCCTGTCAAGGTCTGCCATTTCTCTGCTCGTAACATCATATTTGTGTGCTTTGTGGGGGTAACAAAGACCCAGGGTCTCTTCCAGATGTTACACCTTCTCATCCACCTTGTTTTTCTGAGACTTGACTTCAAAGTGTGTTTCTTGCACCATAGAGTAAAGGCAGGTCAAAACTCGTTTAAATTCCAGGTTCTCATTTCGAACCAGACGAACTTGAGTCTCCAGATCCTGCATACAGTTCAACATTCCCACGTCATGCTTTGAAATACCATGCCTCACCTCATGTCCCTGAATTCTTCCAACCCAAGCATTCCTATGACAGAGGCCAAGCCCAGGAATGTTGTTACGTTCATTAACCACCGAGTCACCCAAAGTTTCATCCATCATCGGGATAGCCCAACTGCAGGTGCCATGAGAAATCCTGACAGGCTTGCTGCATCTCATACATTTCAAGAAATCGTCAGCCCATTCCTGCAAATTCCCAGCAATGTGATGCTCCATTCTCACACTATGACCTCCAACAATTCAGATAGCTAGAACCAGCACAAGGATGAATACGGGGAGATGCCTTCCCGTCCCATCTTAAACAATTTCCAATGCTTCGCATGCAGGCCAACTGACACTCTAGCCGGCTAAAATAAATGTTGAATTGAATGGGGATCCTTCGTAGATCAGGGTGGCCGTCGAAATGCTTGATTGGATTTCCCAAAAAAAAAATTTGTGAGTTCTATAGTTTGAGACCAAGAAAATGTGGAGACCCCATAATGTGTAAAGGGGGACCCAAGATATGTGAAGGAGACAAAGGCTAAGGGATACAGATGTTTTCATAGATAACATTGTCACTCTCAAGGAAGCTATAATGTCCCTTTTTAAGAAATTGATTAAAATGACAAATTTTTCACTTTTTTTCCCTAATTCGACCTTTGACTAGTTTTGATGTCTAGGTCTCCAAATTGCTCCAAATGCCTCCAAATATTCAGGGGAAGTGTATGAATGATATTAGTACTTTATTATGATGTTCGAGGATGATTTAGGACCATAAAAACACTTCTTCAAAATTCTTTAAACTTCTGGACAAGATAATAGTTTTCACTAGCAATTTGGCGTTCAAATCCCCCCAGGGTAAATGTTGAATATGGCTCTCCAAATGCTTCCAAACCAACTCAAATTTTTGAACATAGACATAGGATGTCTAAGGGACAATATTAAGGTCTCATGTGAATCATTATTCAGTTTATTAAGTATGTTATAACCCTCTCCCAAACAACTACAAAATCACTAGTTCGACCTTGGGGGAAATGGCATTAAATCTTCTCCAAATGCAATAAAACTAAGCAATGTGGCTTCAAATGCTTAAGTACTGAACATGAAACTTGTGATACTCATTAATGACAGTTCATTCAACATAAATACATCAGAGAAACACTCCTCCATTCGATTTCATCAACATTGCATTGGTATACATCAATATAGTGGGGAAATGGTCACTGTTTGCTCATCAATAATCAATTTTACATACAATCAATTGGAATATAGACCTGGTAAAGTTCTGAACATGAATAAAATATTATATTCATCTCAATACAAAATAAATGGGGCAATATAATCTCCCCCAAAGAGTACAATATCTCACCAAAAGCGCAATCCGTCAAGGAGCAAGCATATGCAATGAAAACTGGAAATGGTTTAAGGAGTGAGCTGCACTAGAAGAAACCATGAGCTTCCCTGTATATTACACCTGCAAATAAAGACTCCATTAAATCTCCATGAAAGGTCTGAATGGCCTTTCCACACACCAACTTGGATGGGAATATTTCACCCTCGAAATTGGCTAAGGCAAGAAGACTAGTATTCCACTAGCTCACTCTCTTCACAAATGCAATTTCTCAAAATGATCAAAATTGCTTCGCATGCTCGATTCATGTATTTTAAAACCAACCTTAGCCTCCTATGGTTCTAATTCCTCCCATTAGCTTCTAGATATTTTCAATTAGGAAAGATTCCACATTGTGCCACTTGTCTCCCAAGTTCCCAACCTTCCATCTTCTCCCAATTCGAGTAGGAGTCTCTTTGGCTTCTTCAACTCCCATGAGCGCCAAATTGGAGCCTATTTTTGGGCCTGACATGTCATATTGGTCAGATGTTAGCAATCAGTTCTTAAATTTGTCATAGGTGTCATAGATTCTTCATCAATGTTGTCATAGGATCTAGGGAATCTAGCCCAAGTGTCCACAAACTTCTAGTTTGAATCTTCCTCTTCCATGGAGGTTACCATTCCATCCAAATTCGACCTATGATGCTACATGCCATGTGTATGAGCCTACCAAATCCTCCAAGAATGTTTTCCTTCTCATGGATTCGAAATGGTAAGAGAGAGATGCCATGTGGCATTGAAGAATCAAGCTAGTGTGGGTCCTACATCCTCCATATGTCTTCAAAACCAATTTCCACCTAGAATTTCTCTTGAATTTCTTTAGTCAACCTCTTTATTAAATACTTGAACTATTCTAATGTCTAAACATCATTTATTAGCTCCCTTATTACATTTCCAAATGTATCCATCCAACCTAGAGAACTAGTAGGATTGATGGGATTGTCTTGCTATGCAATTATTTGAATGGGGACATTACAGTCCTCTCCACCCAAGATTTCTTGTCCTCAAGCAATTTTAGATTTGGATGATGCAAAATCTTCTCCTCTTCCCATGTGGCATCTTCACTCGGTAGATCCTTCCATTGTACTAAGTATTCTTTGATAGTTTTTCTCCTCAATCTCCTTTCCCTTGTCTTCAAAATATTTTCCGAAACAAGTATGAGCTAACCTTCATCATCCAAGGGAGGAAGTATTTCTGAAGTGACAATTTGTTGACCAGGATATTTCTTTAGACAAGAAACATGAAATACATTGTGGATTTTACTTCCTTCCGGAAGTTCTAATTCATATGCTACCTCCTCAATCTTCCGAACTACCTTGTATGGGCCATAGTATCTTGGATTTAGATTTTCTGCTCCATTCTTTTTGAGAGATGTTTGTTTATATGGATGAAACCTCAAATATACTAAATCATTAACCTGAAAGGTCATTTCTTCTCTATGTCTATCTGCATATTGCTTTTGTTGATTTTGGGCAACCTGCAAATTGTCTTTCAAAAGCTTTAAAATTTCTTGGCTCTCTTCCACCCAATATTTATCTTTTGGGGCTCTACTATCACCAATGATAATTTCAACAAAGGTAAGTGCATCATAACCATATAATTCTTTGAAAGGAGACATCCCTATTGACATATGAAAAATGGTGTTGTAGCAAAACTCACCCAAGTGTAGCCATTTTTCCCATGCTTTTTGCTGCTCTCCCACATAGTTTCTTAGGTACCCTTCCAACCATTGATTCACCCTCTCTATTTTTCCATTTCAACAAAGGTAAGTGCATCATAACCATATAATTCTTTGAAAGGAGACATCCCTATTGACATATGAAAAATGGTGTTGTAGCAAAACTCACCCAAGTGTAGCCATTTTTCCCATGCTTTTTGCTGCTCTCCCACATAGTTTCTTAGGTACCCTTCCAACCATTGATTCACCCTCTCTATTTTTCCATCAGTTTGTGGATGATAGCTTGTACTTGGAGTCAACTGAGTGCCCACCAATCTAAAAATTTCTTGCCAAAAAGCACCCATGAATATACTATCTCTATCACTTACAATGCTCTTGGGGAGCCCATGCAATCTGAAGATTTCTTTGAAAAACATATCATCCACTTGTGCAGCACTAAAATATGATGTAACAACAAAGACATGAGCAAACTTTGTCAACCTATCCACTACCACATATATGCAATCCTTACCCAAATATTTGGGCAAACCGGTGATGAAGTCCATTGAGATATTGTCCCATTTTTGCTCCAGAATGGGCAATGGTTGCAATAAGCCATCTGGGCATGTAAGTTCTAATTTGTTTTGCTGACATACCTTACATTCATTCACATATTTTTGAACATCTTCCTTCAACCCCTTCCAAAAAAATCTTTGCCTTAATTTCCTATAAGTTTTGAAGATCCTCGGATGGCCAGCTAGTGGGGAATCATGTGCTTCTTGCAAAATTTTGTACTTGAGTTTTGAATCTTAAACCAAATAAATTATGCCCTTATAATATATCAGCCCATTCAAAATCCTGTAGCTATCATCCCCTTTGATTCCATCTAATATATCACAAACAAATTTATCTTTGGCATATTCAACTAGTAGCATGTTTTTCCAATCCTTGGCAATGTCCATGAGAGAAAAAGAAGGTCTTTGAGATAATACATCTGCTACAATGTTATTCTTTCATTTCACATATTCAATATCAAAATCATAAGCTTGAATCTTACTTACCCACTTTTGTTGCCTTTCATTTAGATCCTTTTGGGTGAGGAAGTGCCTTAGACTATTGTGGTCAGTTTTCACCACAAACTTGTTTCCTACCAAGTATTGTCGAAACTTGGCCAATGCATGCATGATGGCCAACATTTCTTTCTCATATATGGAGTAAATATTTTCATGAGGCTGCAAATTTCTACTTTCAAAGGCTATAGGGTGTTGGCCTTGCTTTAGGACAGCCCCTATTCCTCCACCTGAAGCATCACATTCCACAACAAAAGGCTTAGAAAAATCAGGTAATGCAAGTATGGGACAACTACTCATTACCTCTTTCATTTTTTGGAAGGCCTTTTCAGCCTCTTCATCCCACTTGAAAGCATCCTTCTTAGTCAAATCAGTGAGTGGAGAAGTCAACTTGGAGAATCCTTTCACAAACTTTCTACAATAGGTGCATATTCCAATGAAGCCTCTTAATTCTGTGATGTTTTTTTGTGATGGCCATTCTAAGATAGACCTGATTTTTTCCATGTGTACTTTCACTCCTTCTTGCCCAATAATGTGCCCAAGATACAATAGTTCCTTCATCCCAAATTCACATTTAGACATCTTAGCAAACAAGGACTATTCTTACAAAGTTTTCAACACAATTTCTAGATGTTGCAAATGCTCTTCCCAAGTTTTACTATAAATGAGAATGTCATCAAAGAAGACCAAAATAAACCTTCTAAGATGCTTGCAAAAGATCCTATTCATGCATGCTTGAAATGTGGCTGGAGCATTAGTTAATCCAAATGGCATAACAAGAAACTCAAAGTGGCCATAATGACATCTAAAAGGAGTCTTTTACACATCTTCTTCCTTCATTCGAATTTGATGATAACCTGATCTAAGGTCAATTTTGGAAAAATATTTGGCCCCAAATAGCTCATCCATTAGCTCATCAATCCTAGGAATAGGATACCTATTCTTGATTGTCTTCTTGTTCAAGGCTCTAAAGTCTATGCAGATCCTCAAGGTTCCATCTTTTTTCTTTACCAACACTACTGAAGAAGCATAAGGGCTAGAGCTTGGTCTAATGAGTCCCAACTCTAGGAGTTCTTGGATAGCCTTTTCAATTTCATCTCTGAATTTTTTTGGATGTCTATAGGGTGGTATTTGAATGGGTGAAGTACCCTCCTCCAAAACAATGTTGTGCTCAACCCCCCTATCAGGTGGCCTACCATGTCGAAGATCTCTAAAAACTTTTTCATACTTTTGTAATAGTTTCTCTATTTCCTTTGGGTGTTCAACAACATTTATGTTTGACTTGGGAGATGTGATATGACATTTAGAATCCCATTCTATGTCCCCATGCCTCAATATATATCTCATATTATTGCAAGTCACTACTTGATTTGGGTAAGTGTGCTGCCCTCTCACAACCCTTAGTACACCTTTCAAATCTTGAAATTTCATCTCAAGAATTTGATAGTTTACTGTATGCTCCCCTATAGAGTACAACCATTCCACTCCCAAAACCACATTAGTATCAGAAACATCAATCACATAAAAACTATCAACAAAGTATAGTTACCTATGGTGACTTGCAGCTTTGGAACCCATGTTTTGCACTGCATTGTGTTGTGACCTAGAATGACAACTGTGAAGCCATCGAATGGTTCAATAGGTATCTTCCTTCTCTCCACCATGTCTGCATCAATGAAGTTATGTGTGGCTCCTCCATCTACCAAAACTGAATCTCTTTGTCCTAGTACCACACCCTTGCATCGAATATTGTGATAACGAGGCACTGCTGAAAGTATTGCCATTCTTGCTTTGTCTGGTGAGGGATGATTTTCTTCTTTTCTTCCTTCTTCTGTTGTCTCATATGCCTCTTCTTGATATGAAATATGTTCTTCTTCATCCATACCCCCTTCATACTCATCATTATCATAAAATACTTCAATGTATTGAGCCTTTCCCTTAGTACATTTATGCCCCGGTGCCCATGGTTGAAAGCATGTGTAGCACAATTTTTTCCTTCTAAGTTCTTCCCCGTTTAGTCCTTATTTCTTATTATTTTCATATGAATCTCTTTGCCAAGGTTTATTTTCAAATCTGAAGTTAGGCTTGGGAGGAAATTTTATTCTAGGAAGCACATTTTGGAGATCTCTTTTTTTTTTTAACAGTAACAGAGTAAAGGATTGTATTTATAAAGCTGTGCACAGCTATTCATTACAACATTCAGTAAGAGTTTTTAACAGTGCAGAGATATCTGGACCATCTATCACTATAATAACTATCTGTATTACATTACAAGCTCTGAGCTTGGTTTTCCTGAAATTATCCAGCATAGAGCTGGAATAAACCTTAACAAACTGACTGCATAGGATTATACAAAAATGCATTAACCAAAATGAGCAAATTTTTTTGAAACCTGGGCTGTATTGAGTCCTAGCCTTTCCTCCTTAGCTGAGCAGAAGAAGCATCCACCATAACCTGATTAATTTCCTGATTTACTGTTGGGTTTTCATGTACCCAGCTCCCCTGAGTCGCTCCAGTGAAAACGGCCATGTCTTCCTGTAACCTATCCATTTTCCCCATTAATTCAAAAATATTTCGTTCCAGATCATCAATTCTGGAATCCTGGCAAGATAACTGTGTGCACATATGATTTATGTCGGACGCCATCTCTGCATTCTGGTTTATGTTGGAGCAGACCGCGTCATAAGTGTTCCGGACTGCAAACTTAATGTCCACCAGCGTCCTGCTCAAAGCGGCTATGGCCGCCCTAATAGACTGCATTGTTTCCCAGTTCGACGCCTGAGCCAGCAAGAGACGAGGGGGAGGAGTGTCGACCTCGCCAAGGGAGAGGCGGCTCAGAGCTTCAGACAGATGGGGAGGACGAGCCATCGTGGAGGGAGGAAAAGAGAAGGTGGGTGGGGGAGTTAAGTGAGCCCCGTGGGAGCTGACACCGAGGGCGAGGGCGAGGTGACGGGTGGAGGAGCGGATGGAGTGGTGTGTGGGAGAAGTCTCGGGAGAGGGAGTGGTGTGAAGACCATAGCTTAAAAGAGTGTGAGGGTCCCTTGTAACCAAGGCCCTAACCAAAAAACCCAACTTGTGATCAATGAGCCTAGACATAGGAACCTTAAGGGATGTAATGAAATCCCAAAACTCCATTTTGGTCCTTGATTTGTCCTATTTCGAGCATTATTCCATGATTTGCCGCTAAATCTGCCATCCTATTGTTCTCTCGGAGGATATGATAGAAGGAAGTCTTTGAGAGAATTGTATTAGCTTTTATTCTTTGCATGTATCTGTCGGCTTTTGAGCCTGACGAGGCATACCCTCTTTTCATGATTTGGATGACGTGCCTAGAATCTCCATAGATTTTGAGGCTGTCTAAACTGTAATTGGAGGCCATTTCTAAAGAGAGAATGAGAGCTAACCATTCTTCCTCATTATTTGTTTTCCTACCTAGTCCCCAAGAGAATGATGCGATTTTAATTCCTCCGGGATAAAAAATTGGAGATCTCTAGTCAAGCTCATAACATCTCTTAATGTAGTTGGTTTGTGGGCTTTAACTAAACCTTTTAAGGGTTCATCCAAA
This sequence comes from Larix kaempferi, assembly GCA_027924585.1. Taxonomy (NCBI): domain Eukaryota; kingdom Viridiplantae; phylum Streptophyta; class Pinopsida; order Pinales; family Pinaceae; genus Larix; species Larix kaempferi. The sequence continues at coordinate 8,804,403 of BSBM01000071.1, forward strand.
ACTTCAGTGAGAAGAAATACTAAACTTACCATAGATATATAAACCACCTTGACTAATAATTTTTGAAATTCTAACATGTAATTAGCAGGAATTCCCACTTGCTTCAATTGGGCTAGTTCTTTGAAAGGTAATTCTGGGTCTTTTTGCTCAAATTTCTCTAACACCCCATCAACAAATTCTCCATAGGTAGTAACCTGATCATGTCCCAAATTTTTCATACCATGTAACCACCATTCATTGGAATCTACTTCTAGATGCAAGATAGCCATTTTTAAGGCATCCTCCTACACCATTGGATTCAGTTTAAAATACACATCTAGTTTCTGCACCCAAGTGTTAGCAGAACTTTGAGAGGAACCATCAAAAGTAGGAAGTGGCATTTTACCAATGGCACAATTTAATTCTTTGTTTTGGAATAGATCCCTATTATCCTCCCTCTTCTTGAGTTTGTTTGAGACAATAAATTATTGGTCAAATGGTAGAGTCCTTCTACAATCCTCACTCAACTTTTCCCATTCTTTTGCCAATTCACTCATGTCACATGGGATGTTAGGCTCTTCTTTGGGCATAAGAAATTTAGGTGTAGTAGACCTTGGTGTGATCTGAAATTCATTAGGTCTATTATGGGGTCCTGTGATTGAAAATATATGCTCACCCTTTGTCTTCTTTTCTTTTGATTGTGAACTACTGCTGCCTCCTATTACCCCTTTGCTTCCAAGTTGGCTAGCCATCAATTCGAATCTTTTCATCATCTGTTTGCTCATGCCTCTCATTCCCATTGACAGTTCATCAAAAAATGGCTTTATGACTGCAGTAAATTCCTCCTCATTTTCTGAGGTTTCCTTTCCTTCCTTAGGCATGGTTTCAACAATGTACTCTTCTTCTCCTACTACTTCCTCTTCAACAAAAACCTCTTCAAATTTAGGTTCTAAGGGTGGTGGATTATTTATTTGGATCCTTTTCAAGACCATCAGGTGTTAATCCATGCTTTGATACCACTTGTAATGTCCCTTCTTAATAAATTTATTAAAATGACAATTTTTTCACTTTTTTCCCTAATTTGACCTTTGACTAGTTTTGATGTCTAGGTCTCCAAATTGCTCCAAATGCCTCCAAGTATTCAGGGGAAGTGTATGAATGATATTAGTACTTGATTATTATGTTCAAGGATTATTTAGGACCATAAAAACACTTTTGAAAACTTCTTTAAACTTTTGGCCAATATAAGAGTTTTCACTAGCAATTTGGGGTTCAAATCCCCCCATGGTAAATGCTGAATATGGCTCTCCAAATGCTTCCAAACCAACTCGAATTTGTGAACAGAGATAGAGGATGCCTAAGGGAAAATATTAATGTCTCATGTGAATCATTATTCATTTTATTAAGTCTGTTATAACCCTCTCCCAAATAGCTACAAAATCACTAGTTCGACCTTGGGGGAAATGGCATTAAATCTTCTCCAAATGCAATAAAACTGAGCAAGATGGATTCAAATTCTTAAGCACTGAAAATGAAACTTGTGATACTCATTAATGAAATTACATTCAACATAAATATATCATATAAACACTCATCCATTCGAATTCATCAACATTGCATTGGTATACATCAATATAGTGGGGAAATGGTCATTGTTTGCTCATTAATAATCAATTTTACATAAAATAACTTGGAATCTTGACCTGGTAAAGTTATGAACATGAAGAAAAGAGTATATTCATCTCAATACAAAATAAATGGGGCAATAGAAGCTCTCCCAAAGAGTACAATATCTCACCAAAAGCGCAATCCCTCAACAGCAAGAATATGCAATGAAAAATGGAAATGGTTGAAGGAGTGAGCTGCACTAGAAGAAACCATGAGCTGCCCTGTAGCTTACACCTAAAAATAAATACTCTATTAAATCTCCATGAAAGGTCTAAATGTCCTTTCCACACACCAACTTGGATGGGAATCTTTCACCCTCGAAATTGGCTAAGGCAAGAAGACTAGTATTCCACTAGCTCTCTCTCTTCACAAATGCAATTTATCAAAATGATCAAAATCCCTTCTCATGCTTGATTCATGTATTTTATAACCAACCTTAGCCTCCTATGGTTCGAATTCCTCCCATTAGCTTCTAGAGATTTCCAATTAGGAAAGGTTTCACATTGTGCCACTTGTCTCCCAAGTTCCCAACCTTCCATCTTCTCCCAATTTAAGTAGGAGTCTCTTTGGATTCTTCAAATCCCATGAGCACCACCTTGGAGCCTATTTTTGGGCCTGACATGTCATATTGGTCAGATGTTAGCAATCAGGTCTTAAATTTGTCATCGGTGTCATAGATTCTTCATCATTGTTGTCATAGGAGCTAGGGAATCTAGCCCAAGTGTCCACAAACTTCTAGTTTGACTCTTCCTCTTCCATGGAGGTTACCATTCCATCCAAATTCGACCTATGATGCTACATGCCATGTGTATGAGCCTACCAAATCCTCCAATAATGTTTGCCTTCTCATGGATTCGAAATGGCAAGAGAGAGATTCCATGTGGCATTGAAGAATCAAGCTAGTGTGGGTCCCACATCCTCCATATGTCTTCAAAACCAATTGCCACCTAGAATTTCTCTTGAATTTCTTTATTCAACCTCTTTATTAAATACTTGAACTATTCTAATGTCCAAACACCATTTATTATCTCCCTTATTACATTTCCAAATGTATCCATCCAACCTAGGGAACTAATAGAATTGATGGGATTGTCTTGCTATGCAATTTATTTGAATGGGGACATTACAGAAGCCATAGGAGAGCCCAACGCCTTTGTTGGCCATGTCATCAACTTGTCCGTTTAGACCTCTCAGAATATGGAAATAGGTTACCTCTTTGAATTCCTTGCTAATGTTGATTAAGAGATAATGCATCTTAGTGGAAGGGTTCTTCCTTTTGGTGACGATGTTTCTGGCTTCTCTAATGATGATTAATGAGTCCCCAATAACTGTCAAGTTCTCAATTCCTAGGTTAATATCGATCTCTGGCCCTTTGATGAGATCGAACTAGCTATTACAGTTGTTCTTAGCTGACACTGGGCATCTTCCATTGTATAAATATATCTTATTCTTTGTAATTTAATCAAGTACTTTTGATACTTCTTCATGGTATCAGAGCGGGGTAGTCCCGACTCTGTCACGAGATGGACTGTGATCCCGTCCTGCTCATTTTATGAGATTATTCAAAATATATTTTCAAGTCCATTTTTCCATCTCTTTTGATCAATGAATCGGTGGTGGGTTCATTTTTTCTCTGATCGTGATACCAACATTGTTTGGCACATAGTTTGCCACATGGTTGTGGCTGCTTTGTTGTCTGTGGCTATGATCTAAGAGGTGACTTCGTTTTTCATGAATATAGAGAACATTGGGGCCTTGTTGTTCGTATCCTATTTCCTTTAGGCTGCCGCTTTCACATGGTCAAGCCAACCGCTCCCGGGCACTCTTATTTTTATCTTAGGGCATGAAGATGGAAGGCACACTATTTGAGAATAGATCTATTGATCTATCAACCAGATCATACCTCTGATTTGCTCAGTTTATGGATCCGACTTTGAATCGTGTAGCCAATGAGAATTTCAAGCCTATATCTTATCTATGATAGCCCAAATTGATTGAACCTGCATGAGTGGGATTTATGGCCTTCATCTGGATAGCTAGAAATCTTTTTGCATAGTGTCTAGATCTGTTGGACTAAAGCGTACTGTTCAGATCTGGTGTAGAAGACCAGAGTGGCCTCTTACAAATTATGAAAAGGAGATAGGACTTGTGTGAGGAAGATAAGGTGGATTGATCTTCGATCTAGTGGTTTTACCGAACATTGATTCGTTACCGTGGAGGATCTTCATGCTTTTTTATTGTGGCGTTTTGGCTCATTCCTTAGAAATATCACAACCTATTCTTCTTGATCAAGTCTAGTTTGGAGTGTGTGGATAACTTGTGTCTGTTTTTTTGTGGGCCCTCTTGCACAACATATCGACTGGTACAAAGATTTCTAGATCTGATGTTCTATATGCAACTTGTTTCCTTAATTTGGAGACTCGTGGCTCTTTCAAATCTGATTCCTTTCAGATCTGCGACACTTTCTTATCCAAGGAATATTTCTACAGTCATCCCTAGTGGCTTCTTGTTTAGGTTGGATACCCTTTATACCAACTGTGGGTTGGATGCCCTTATTCCAACTGCAGGTAGTTCATTGGTGGTGTGGCGTTCTCCATCGATAAATGCCAGATCGTCTCCTTTTCTCATTGCTGGTGCATCTCAACTACTCAATATTTCTGTGGGTATCCTGAAGTGCCATTTTTGCATTGGCCATGAATTTGGAGGGAGACACCTCTTCGATGTAGTTGCTCCATCATTGCCATGGTTCGATCTGTCCTCGGAGGTTCCTAGTTCTCTTATGATTCGAGTCTGCTAGTGATTGTGGACATGGCCAAATATTTCTCTTGGCCTTCCTCTATTTCTACCATTTTTTCTCGCTGCTACAAATTGGTCAAGCACCACCTACACTTCTTGTGGGTGATCTATTTTCTTCTGCATTTATTGTGGGGTCTTCTCAGCCTCCTCGAATTCTAGATCTGTTTGGTGGTTTCATGAGGGCACTCTTCTCCAATAAACCCCCATAGAAGTCTTTTTGCCAAACTAGGAACGCAAGCCATTTTTTCAGCAATATGCTTAAGAACTGATTACGTTCGAAGTAAAGAGAGAGAAGCATCTTTCCATTCACATCTGGATTTATTGAAGATGGGTAGAAGATTGTAGGAATTACCTGAAAAGAAGGCTACTGATCAGCTTCATCATGAGTTTGTTTCCTTGCAATCCATTGTTGCTTTGTTGGAGATAGAGAATGTTGAACTAAAGAATCAGTTGAGACTTGCTTTGACTGAGAAATCCCAAAAGGTTGATATCCTGTAAAGAAACATGGAAACTTTCCTTGGAGACCTTGAAGACAAATTTGTGGCAAAGGTTGATCTTCTCAATAATATGGAAGACGAAGTAAAATCTCTTCCAGGATTCTATTAAGGGATCATATTTGCAAGCTGGAAGAGACTAATTCCCAACTAACTAATGAGGCTTCTCACTTACAGGATTCTATTGATGAGCTTCATGCAACAACAACTTCTCTTCAAGAAAATGACGATAGGAAGTTTGATGAGTATCAAGCTTTGAAGGAATCTCCTGAATCTCATTCCTTGTTGCTGCAATTGACTGAGAAGGATGAGACAATTCAAGGATTATTGGTTTGTAGACAAGATCTTGATGAAAAAGTCTCTCGACTGCAGAATGTTGAGATGAAGATTGTTGAGCTACCCAACTCACCTATTGATGATTGTAGCACACCTGGTTGTAAGTATGTTGATGTATCTATTTCATCACATGCTTTATTGTCTACTAATGATTGTGTTTCTCCTATATTTGAAAAACACACTACAGGTATTGGGTATCGATTCCTAGCAAAATGGGCTATACCGGAGGAGGACTTGGGAAAAATGGACAGGGTATTGTTATTCCTATTTCCCTTGAGTTGCAAACATCAAAAGCAGGTCTTGGATATGATGCTCCTGCTCCCTCTTTGTCTTCACCTAGCCTTTCATAGTCAAGGAGTTTTGAATTTTTTACTAGTGGTATTCAAAATGAAGAGAAACCTGTTGATAAATGTGTTGTTTAGTTGGTTGTCCATAAAAATACAAAACATGAAGATGTTGTTGCTACTTCTATAAGTGAACCAAAACCTCAGCTTGCCTCTTATGTTCTACCAGGAAAAAACTATGTGCCATATAGACATTCTCATAACAATCAAAGAAATGTGCTCAGGAAACAAAATTCTTGGAAGGATGGCATCTCTTCTTTCCAAACTTTCCAAAGAAGATGTGAAAGACAGAATCGTGGACCAATATCGACTATTCATTGTGGTTGGATTGATGAATGGTCATGGAATCATTTGCATATATGTTTGAGGACTTCATACGTTGTGCATCTTCGATTGCACAATCAAACAGAGTTCCTCTTACAGATGATTTCCTTTGAGTGGTCCATTGATGTTTGACCAGTGGTGGCAATTGACTGAAGCTTCGACTAGTTTGCTTTTTTATTGATATTTGATCGATATCTATTGCTACATTTTGCTATTGGTGATATCACTCAGTTATGTTTAATGGGGGGAGAATTGGAGGTTTTTTGGCATCACTTTTTATTTGGGGGTTATTGGTTGTAAGTTTTCCATCGATCCTCTTGGAGCCTTCATTTTATTGCCTTTGTTTGTAGCATTGCGATGAGCTCTCTGCTCTCTTTCCAAAGAGTGGTTGCACACCATATTGTTTTGTCCCTTTGAGATTGTTTTTCTCATCAAAGCTCAATGAACTATATTAATTCCTGACTTGTTATAAATGGGTATCTAAAATGGCTTTGTTTGCTGGAACCCATCATGTGGATTGATGTCCATGATGGATTTTTATGGTACCTCTCATTTTGCACCTTTGCATAGTGTATTTTGGGCCACTCGTCGAGCATTTATCTCCCTGTACTGCTTTATTTCACAGTGTCTTGGAGCTTGCCACTTTGGAGTGTTTCATGCTTACGTTGTTTTTCATCTTTGTCGCCTTTAGCTTACCTCCATACTTTTTCCATCAATTGTGACATGCATTGCCATCATCTTCTTCCACTCAGTTCAACATTGTGGGGGGGTGGTATGTAATGCTTGCTAAGGTGATTTTTTACTCAGCATGTTTGATCGATATCAGACATATTTTGAGTGATCCTCGTACATAGCACCAGTTCCTATTTTGACTTAGCGGTTGTAGCGGATAGCTACCCATGCAATCCAGTGAAAAGGATTGGCGTCCATAGGGACACTCAACATATGATGTCTTCTTAGTTGTTGACGTTCATTTTTGAAGATCAGTTTGTTTTGAAGGATGTGTTCTTGGTTGTTGACATTCGTTTTCAGGACCCATCCTTATTTTTCTTTTGTTTCCTCCCTACGTTTCGCTTATGGGGGGTGTTGGTGTTGGTATTTTCCAACACAGTCAGTGTTAGAGTTCCAATGAGTGAGCTATAAGCTTACGTAGAAGTCTCTATATGCCTAGTTGTTACAACTGTTCTTAGCTGACATTGGGCATCTTACATTGTATAAATATATCTTATTCTTTGTAATTTAATCAAGTACTTTTGATACTTCTTCAATAACAATCATTAATGATTTTTTTTTTAATGTAAATGATTTGTGCATTTATTTCTTTTCTACAATTCAAATCTATCACTAGAAAGAAAATTGAGTGGCACATTAAAACATTATAGGTTATAAAATGCCAGAGAATTCATTATTGAAGCTCTTAAATATTTTTGCAAGCAATTTAACATATTTCGGTAATTTAGAACTAAATATTGGCCTCAACAAAATAGTGTCAATGAGAGGAAAATTAGAAGGTTGGTGGAAGTTGTGAGGTGCATGCTAATCCAAAGTGGGGTAGATACAAAAGATTGCATAGAGTTTGTTTCCAGAACAACATATTTAAAAAATATATTATTCAATGCAGTAGTGAACAATAGAACGTTGGTGGAAGTTGTGAGGCGCATGCTAATCCAAGGTGGGGTAGATAGAAAAGATTGCATAGAGTTTGTTTCAAGAACAACATGTTTACAAAATAGATTATTCAATGCGGGAGTGAACTACAAAACTCCATAAGAAGCTTGTGTTCGATTAAAGCCAAATTTTGAACACTTTAAGTGTTTAGGTGTGTCGCATACATGCACAATGTATCAAATGAAAGAAGAAAGAAGATGAACCCAAAAGGATTGAATGCCATATTGGTTGGGTATGGTCACGAGGAAAAGAGATATTGATTATATCTAAAATGATGCACATTGGAAAATATGTGATCTTTAATGAGAGTAACTTGGCTAAATCCGTAGTAAACCTAATGGTTCTTTTGTTGATGTGATTGGATTTGTATCACTTGAAGAATCCAATAACAATTATCACTTGAAGAATCCAATAACAATTAGTAAGAGAAACCTGCAAAGAGTAAAAAAATTGAATTTAAATATGAAGGTGAATATATTAAAGAGTTTATTGCATCGGGGATTGCCTTTTGTTGGACCACTAGAAAATGAGGCACAACAAAAACCCCCACCGCTAGTTCATCAACATCCCAGTACGTCAAACTCAAGGATTCTTCGCAAACAAAATAGATCTCTCACTTGGAAGGTTTCGAAAAATCTTGATCAAGAAGGCGATGAAGTACTCTTTTATTTTGATCATATTCACCGTGTTTGTGCTTTAGCAACCATTGTTGAGCTTAAAAATGATCAAGAAGTCACTATAGATGACAATTGCAAGGAATGGAAAAACACCATCAAGGAGTATGCTTCTCTTTTGAAAAATAAGATATGAGATTTAACTCTTCTTCTAGAGGGGAGAAAGGTAATAAGTTAAAGTGATCATATCCAATCAAAAGGCTAAGGAAGATGCTAGCATTGACTTGGACAAGGTTTGAGTTGTATAAAAGGTATATTCACAAGTTGAGGTAATATACTATATTAAAACATTTTATCTAGTTGTGAAATGGTCAACATAAGAACATTATTGACATTTGTGGTTGCATATAACCTTGAGGTACACCAAATTGACATTAAAATAACATTGATTCATGGAAATATAAATGAAGAAATTTATATGCAACTTGTTCATAAGAGTTTCAAATCAAAGGCTTGAAGTATTTGGTTGCAAACTAAAAAAATCATTGTATGGGTTGAAACAAGTATCAAGACCATATTATGTTAAAATGGGTTTGTTCCTTTGTGGTCTTAATTTTGTGATAATGTTAACATTAATTTTTTTTTAAGAAAGTTTCATAATTATTTATTTGTATGATGATGATATGTTGCTTATCAACAATAACAAGATATTATGAGTATGTAAAATGAGAGTCTGCATCCAAGTTTGACATTGTAGATTATGGGGATGTAATTATTATCTAGGTTTAAAAATTCACAAGGATAGAAAAAAGGGATTTATTTTTGTGATGATCCTTCCATGATAAATTGCAAAATCATTGATATTCCAATGAAAAGAGGTGCAACTTTTGCAAAATAATGATGACCATCCAAATATATTGATCGCAAATTGTGCCAGAGTCTAATTTGTAGGGTTATGTATATCATGGTATGTACAAAACCCAATATAGTTTTCTCTATTGTCAATTTTAACCACCATTTAATTCTAAACCAAGCATTAACCAATGAATATTAACAAAAATAATATCAAGATATTTAAAATGCTCTAAAAGGTATGGCCTTGTGTATGAAGAAGATTATTTCAACTCATAGGATATGCATATACTATGTAGAGGGACTCTGTCTCACTTTGCTTTCTTTGCTTTTATCTACCTCTATGAATTGAAAAATCTGTAGTGCATTTGTTTAGGAATTATATTTTTTCATTTTGGTTCTCTATGAATTTTGATAAAGGCTATGAGTGTCTAGCACTTGTGATATAACTAAGTTATTAGAACAACCCTTTTTGTAAATAGGATAAATAGGCTTTTACTAGTATGTAGACGTATAGATGTCAATTATGATGTAATCTGATTTACAACAACTGTGAACACTATCTGTGGGATAGGTACACTTTGTAGTTTCTTTGATTCACTCTATGAATAGCAAGAAAATTGTTTTTCAGTTGAAAAAAAAAGTAGAGAGGTTTCCTAGATATAAGTGTTATTAAATGTTTGTTTGAGTAGTGGTGGTATAGCTCAACATAAAACAAATAATATTTATTATGTATTCCGTGGACTCTAAATATGTTGGAGCATGTCAAACAATATGAGATTTAGGATTATGTTGTAGCATCCAATTTGTGTTTGGAGTTAGAGTGGTGTTTGAATAGGTTTGATTTGTGATTGAATGTGATGTGAAGTTGATTGAAATGATTGTGAATGAAGTTGATGTGTTTCTGGGGTTGTTCCCTATTTTGAAATATTTTCTCTCGCTAAGATTTCATATTTGACCTTGCAAGGTTTCTAAGGGTTATAAAAGTCGTGTCATGTCACCATAATGAGGATAAAAATAAAAATAAAAGGGGTATTAAAAGTGTTATGGATAAAAATGGATACCTTGGATATTTAGTGAAAATAAGGGTTTTTTAAACGGTAAAAATGTATTGGGGGCTTAACAAAACATTTTTTGGAAGAAATCCTTAGTATCTAGCGAAATTATTAGTATTCTTTAATATGCTATGAATATGAATACATGTACTATGCCTCCATAGGTTCACATAATGAACTCCTTGAAAGTTATGACTCAATAAAAAAACAATAATAACTTCATTTTCCACAAACTTTGAATATATTGAATCATGTCAAACAACATAATTATGTCGAAGGCGTATATTAAGGGGCCGACTACCCTCATGCCATCCTCGTCTGTCGATGACCAATCAGGAACCGCCCCATGTCGAATTTACATCCACACGTTAATTGAATGCGCATAGCTCAATTTAACAGGAATGGTGTACTGTGCCCATATGGCCTTTCCTCTTACCAGTCCTCGTGATAATACCGGTGGTTCTACCCTATTTGTTCTCAGAAGGAGCGGGAAAAGGACGAACGATGTCTAGCAGCATCCTTCTCCGTTGTATAAGATGGATAATGAATACTCCATTGGGGTTGAGTCATTATCCCTTTCTTTTGTTTCTGCAGGAACGATTTATCCACAATAACCACCCACCTCTTTCTCGCTTTAAGTCCTTCGCGTAGAAACGATTGATAGAGGACCAAGATCTCCGTGCGATCGCTGCCATGATCTCCATTCACTGCTGCAAAGGAATCACCTTTAACCTCCTATGCAAGCTTCTTATTGTATTACAGGAAGAGGAGGAGTTGTGTGTGTCAATTTTTAATGTGCTCAATGAGTTATTGGCACGGAAGCTGAAAGCGTTCATTCCTCAATCCATTTCCATTGGGCCCTATCACCACTTGAGATAAGATCCGAGTTGTTTGATATGGAACGCTACAAACCAGCAATTGCTCGTAGATCGAGAAGGAAAGTTTGAGGCCGTGGTCATGGAGGAGTTTCAGAAGCACCACTGGCAAATCTAGAGCTGCTATCACAACTTCATCGACTATAAGGATGAAACTTTGGCATGACTCATGTCTCTCGACGCCGTCTTCCTTCTTGAATGTTTACAGTTTTATGTCAGACACGCGGACAAAGCTCGAACGCAGACGTCAGGCCTTTGGGCTGAGTCTTAGATCCGAGTGGCGCCAGGGCTGCCTACAAATGTATTCTCAGAGATCTCATGATGCTCGAAAATCAATTGCCACTCTTTCTATTCCAAAAGTTTTTGAAGTTGCAGTTGGATTCTAAAGCCATGGCAGATGAGAGGATTGAAAACCTGCTAAGGTATGTACTGGGAACTGGAGGTGTTGTATTACACTATGATCGTCCCTGAATGCTTGCTTCCTCCATTCATAAGTAAGGGTTTTGATGTGAAAATAAATTGAACTGCTTGAAATATTGTAATCTATAGTTTAGAAAACGTGATACCGTGATGACAGGGATTGCAAAACCAATGAATGCTTCGAGACAAAGGGATTGCGCATGCGCTTATTAGCAGGTTTTCGTTACGAGTTACAATGAAATTCCTAGCTTTGCATAACAGTTTGAGATACAATGTGTGAAAGTATTGAACAAATCCAAATCCTGGACTTTGATGCCTGATTCTGCAATTCCATGAGCAATTTTGGAAACCGTCCATTCAAATTGACAGTGACCATTGCAACTGAGCAAGTTTGGCAGCTTCCTCCACGTAGATCCCTGGAGAGAAGATGACTTGGAAGCCAAAATTCATGCACACTTGTGCATAAGGAAGAAGTTAGAAACCAAACGAATTAGGGGTCCCCACCTCCTTGAGACAAGTGGCATGGAAAAAATGAGCCGCCATAGTTGCAATCCAAGAATACAAAGGCTAAATGAAACACAACGGGAAGACCAAGAAAATAGAAAAGCAAAGTTCAAGGTGACCAACAAGATGTAGGAAGAAACAACACAAGGGAGGATGTGGTACAAACACAAGAAACTTGTCAAATAAGGAGAAATTGTGGTCACCACCTTATTTTTTTAAGATGAATTTAACACCCAAATTTTCAATCCCACACATGCACAAGAAGAAGAGACCAAATGAATTCGGGTGTCCCACGTTTTTAAGACAAATGGAATAGAGAAAATGAGCCCCCATCCTTCCACATAAAGTTGGGCTTGCAAAGATAACTTGCATGGAAAGAAGACATAGGACTAAATGAAACAAAAAGGAAAGACCGAGCATAATGACAAGGAAAATACCAAAGTGACCAATGGGAACAAGGTGAGGTCAGCACAAGGAAGCATTTGATAAAAAACACGAAAATTTCCAAATAAGGACCAGTTTTGGTCACGAGTTTACTTTTTTACATTAATTGGAAACCCAAATTTGGAAGCATCCTTGTACACAATAAATAAGTTAGGAGAACAAATGAATTCCGGTTTCCCACTTACTTGAGATGAGTGGCATGTAGAAAATGAGCCACCATCCTTCCATATAAAAAAATGTCTGGGTTTCCAAGATAAGTCGCAAGCCAAGAAGACAAAGGGCTAAATGAAACACAAGGGGAAGACCAAGCAAAATGTCAAGACAAAGACAAAACCACCCAACGAGGGAGAGATAATGAAAACACAAGGAGTTCTTGGTAACAAGACGGGAAAATTGTCAAATAAAGAGAGACTTTCGTCACCACTTTAATTTTTTGAGATGACTTGAAACCCCAAACTTGCAAGAATGCCCATGCACAAGGAACAAGTGATGAGACCAAAAAAAATCGGTTTTTTTTGCTTCCTTGAGATGACTGGCATGAGAAAATGAACCATCATCCATCCACATACCAAAAAGTTCAATTTGTTGAGATAAGCTGCAATCCAAGAAGAAAAAGGTCTAAACAAAACACAAGGTGAAGGCCAAGGGAAATAACCAAGCAAATATCAAAAGTAACCAACAAGGTGTGGGAAGTGACAACACAAGGGAGTGTGTGGTGAAAAGATAGGAAAAGTGTCTAACAAGGAGGTATTTTGGTCACCATGTTACCTTTTGGGGATGACTTCGACATGCAAATTTTGCAATCCCTCCCATGGACACGGAAGAAGAGACAACGCAAAATAGATTGGGGGTATCCCACTTGCTTGAGACGAGTGGCATGGAGAAAACGAGTTGCCATTCTTCCATAGCAAAAAATGGGTTTGCAAAGATAACTTGCAAGGAAATAAGAAAAAGATAGGAATGAAACACAAAAGAAATACCAAGCAAAACAACAAGGAAAAGAACAAAGGAACAAATAGGGTGAAGGAATGGTCAACATAAAGGACTGCATGGTAAACTTAAAGAAAAGAAAATTGCCAATAAAGAGAATTTTTTGTCATCACTTTAGCATCTTGACATGAACCTTTTGTCATTCTACTTGGGAGGTTCAAGGCTCGCTTGGCTCTCTAAGAGGGTTTGTCTTTTATGATCTCTTACCAAATTTGCATCAGAAATGGGTTATGACGTTATTGTATTTTTTCAATGGCGATAATGTATTATCCTTGTGATTTGTTTGTGAACAATGATGACAAAGGAATTAATTGTACTATTTGCATGGCATTTAACAAATGGCCATTTGTAGGGTGGTTTTCTTTTCAATTTGATTCCTCTCTTCTCAATAACACACGGGTTGTAGTGTTTGATCATGCTAGTTTTCAACCATGTATCATTCAATAATCTTTAATCCTCCATGTGCTACCAAAGGATTGAAAAAATTGGCAACACTTCTACTTGTCAATACATAGTTGGAAATAAGATTGGGAGCATTTACATTGTTGGTTAATAACTGACAAATTGAAAAAAATGGGCAACATTTATGTTGCCAAATTTCATTTGCAACCATGTATCAATGGATAGTTTCCAATCCTTCATGCATTTATGGAGGATTGAAAAAAATCTAGCAACATTTATGATTGTCTATTAATGGTTGGAAATAAAATCGACACCATAAATTTTGTTGAATGATAACATTTAAACAAAAAAATAAAATTCCAACAACATAACTATTATCAGATGACAAACTATAAACAAAATATTTACAATTTATTTTAATATAAAATTAGAAACCACCTACCCCTCGACACAAATGCCATCGTGTGGTGGGTGTGGTCAAAGTAGATACTAAATCGAGGTGTCAGGGTTGTTTTTGGAAAGGTTAGATTAAGGTTCAATGTTGGATCAAGATTTAATGCATGCAATCATTGTCAAAATGAAATAAAATGAAAAAAAGGCTCACGACCTATTTAAGTTTCTAAAACAAAAGAAGGGACCTCAATCGAGCTTTTAATCTTGACTAGAGTCCTCACTCTTGATTAAGTAATAGTCCTTGATCAAGGGCTTAGTTGACACTCATTGAGACCTTAATGAAGGAGTTGTTGATTCCAACAAAAATCCTTGATCAAGGTCTTGAAAGCTTGATTGAGCACTTAAAAAAAAATATTTCAACTGAGGTGTGTGAGGATTATTCTTGTGCACTACCTTGTCAAAAAGTGTGACCAGGCTTCATGGATTCACCCCTCCACAAATATACACAACTATTCTTGGTAGATAATAAGAGGATGTGATTATTTGGGTTTGGAGTTGAGCATAGGTTTTATTACTTGTGGCAACTTTCATTTATAGTCTTAAGGGTGGTCCATTTTAGGATCTTCAGACTGCCATCATTTATAATTTTGAAACATCTATGGTTTTATGATGTTGTCACCAGTAATATTATTATTCGCAAATAAAGTTTAAATTGTATATGTCTCTCTTTTGGCAAGCCCTAAGTTTTATATTGTTTAGTCGTGGTTGATTTCGCTTGAAAAATTACAGTTATGGTATGGTTGCACATTGCACATTGCACATGCCCCAGGAGCAGAGAAGTTGTCCATATATCACAACAATTTCTTATGAAGACTCCAACAAAAGTATCTCTTTAACTGAATTCCATCTCCGAAGAATATGTCAAAGCGCATTTGATGCATTGACAGCTCACTGCATGGTTGCAGAAATCATGAACCATTAGCAAACTACACTTGATCTAGTCACTTGGTTTTTTCGTGACTCTAATGCCTTGATTTTTAAAACCATAATATCTTCTGGAAATTGAAATTTGCACTTAGACTGGCATGACTGGATATAGCGAATTGGAATTTTGTTCAGTTGCATTTTTTGAGAATTGGGATTTTGATTAGTTGCTTGTTTTGCTATGTAATATACAATATAGCTCGTGGAAAATACTTTGAAATATTGAACTAGATACATATGAATACACTTGTATGCATATATAAATGCCCTTGGAAGGTACAACATGAATCATCATTCTGTACATTTATGGAAAAAAATATCGCCCAACACGCATTGACCCTTGTCTGAACAAGCATACTTCAAACATGGTGAGCAAATGTACATCACCAAATATGTTGTCTTGAAATACACATCCAAATATGCTTCCAAAACAGAGGGAAAATCAAATACCTACCATCATATGGTGACTAAAATCACAGACTACAGTTACATCATTTCCACGTGACTCGACCTTATATGCCTATCACCGTTCGAACTCATAAGCAATTGTTGACCGAGACATCACTGCTCAATAAACTTGCCATATGTTGCAAAAATTACCCATTGCATACATACGCGCAACTTTCTCTCATTTTACAACATATTCAAGTTCTTCTCGGCGTTTCATTTCTCCCTTTTTGGGGGTGCTAGTATTTTTAAATATGTTACCACATCTCACAATTTCAATGTGATAGTCAAAATTGTATTGCTCTATGAATTTTTTTTATAATCTAGCTGATGAAAATAAGTAATATACTCTAAACCCATCTAAAAAATGGTAGCATATTTTTTTTTTTCATTGCAAAAAATGGTAGCATATATAATGACCAAAACATTTCCCAAGCGTATATAAATATGGAGTTTCCTTATAATGGAATATGCTCACATACTATACTATTTGCAAACCACTTGTAACAGCCCTATTTTGGGCTTTTCAAGCATGGACAAATGCATGGCCCAAGTAGTCCATGGACTTTCTTTCGAAAAAGACTGCTAAGGAAAACTTTCTGGTGATATAATATGATACATAAAGTGTCAAGGCTAAGCTAGAAAGAGAGGAATCTTGCAGATCCATAAAGTGTCATTTTACCTTTTCTTTTCATTGCGCGTTTAATAATGCGGTCCACTGCGGACTTTTAGCTACAGAGAATTTAATTCCTTTGAAAGGCCTACGTCACTATGAGATATGGCGTCTCAAGCACAGGAGAGCAAATCAAACAGAAAGTTCTGAAAGATTTTTATTATAATTTTTTTTTTCCATACGACCGGCAAAAACAGTCTAGATTCATTTTAATGGGGCCGATTAAGATAAAAGGCTGGTCTTAAAAACAGTTGTTTGATTCGCTAGGAGCATTAGATCCCCCGGCGAGGGCTGCCCGCTTTTCTACACATAAGTTATGTTTTTATTAGAGTTTTAATGACACAGATTTCGTTTCTCAAACCTTACTTTTCTAGTCAGTCCAGAACGTTCACATGGACTTTAATTGGACTAAGTGAATAGTGGTTATCGTGGTTGGGTGTGTGAAAATTGAAGTGTATGTTTGGTTTAATTATGTTGATAGGTGTTTTTATTTTAGAATTTGGGGTGAACTATAGTTTATGTTTTTCTAGGATTGTACGAGAATGAGACAAGTGTATGGCAGTCCTTCAAAATTTGAAATAAACAATTATAAATAATTTTTTTTTAAAAGTGATGGGTGATGAATGGATCACTCGTAAAAAATAACTCGTAGTTAATGAATGGATAACCAAACGTTTATAACTAACATAATTGATACATAAATGCATAAATAACTCATAAAAAATAACTTATAATAATCCACCACAAGACTCGATCCTTGTATATATTGATAAAGATAATGAATTGAAAAATCAAGATAGACTCTTACTCGATTAGATTTTGTAATTTCAATTCAATCATTTATAATGCTCGTTAACGATATTGCTTCGTTGACATTTGACTAGTAAGGGTAGATTGCAAATGTTTTGTTAAAAATGTGGTTTACGAAACAACTATTTATGTCAAGATTGTCTTGTATATGTGAGCTAATGAGTATTTGTCGGTTTTACTGGGTTTATAGACACTTTCCACCAACTACTTGTTGGACTTTTGATCTTTTGATTATTTGCGGCATTATTCATCAGGTGTTTGTATGGTATCGGTCTGTATATGCGGCATTATTATCAGGATTATGTATGACAACTGTGTTTTTTGGTACTTCGACTCATGGGGTCACAGTCTTTTGCGAAGAACTGCTGCCTGCTGCCTTGTGATAGATGCTCTGCTTTTGCAGTTTATTGTGCCACATATGTATGTGGTCTTTGTTTAGGTTTGGTCCTATTACCTATGAGATTTGGGCTATTTCTTGCCCGAGATATGTATTGCTCATATAACTTGATGGGATCAGTTATCCTTGATGCTTTGATGTTTTGATATAATTGGAACTATTTACTATTTCACGGTATTAATAGTAAGTTATATTTTTCGATGGAAAAAAAAAAGTAAGTTAAATCTATTCTAGGTCATAGTAAGTTAAAAGTCTACAAAGGAGTAAAAAGTGTCATAATCAATCTTAGCCGTACCTTATGTTTAGGTGTATAGATATTGCCTTGGATACTAAATTTCACACCCACGTTTGTAGCAATCTCCTCCTTCCATTGAAGTGGGGTCAACTTGTCTTCTTCATAAATGTATGTTACCTTATCCTCCACCTTTACCGGATTGTGATTTATCTTCTTCCTCATGCATGTTCCCGTGCATTGCTTATGCTATTTTTGTATGATATATATAATTAGGTATTATTTCATCGGGGTAAAACTTTGAAAAGTACGAGAAGATTAAGTATTTTTTTTACCATAATGTTATGATTAAGTTTTTTTTTTATCATAAAGTTAGATTAACATCACAAAAATTTAAATGATTAATAA
The DNA here is from genome assembly GCA_027924585.1 of Larix kaempferi. NCBI lineage: Eukaryota > Viridiplantae > Streptophyta > Pinopsida > Pinales > Pinaceae > Larix > Larix kaempferi. The sequence goes on from BSBM01000071.1 coordinate 8,822,512, forward strand.
ATTATTTACAATTATAATTAGTCTTAATTAATGAATTAGAATTTTGATATTTATATTCATGATATTCTCTTTACTAAATCTTTTGAAAATTTTTGAACTTAATATTAATATTGATAAGCTTAAGAATATGATAATCTAATTTCAACTAAGAATTTAACTTCAAACTTTTTATATGAACACCTTTTTTTTTAACAGAAACAAGGGAAAGATATATATAGATAAAGGCTGTGCATAGCCATTCATTACAAAAACAGAAGCCAACACTCTGCATCTGATAGAGGAAAATTGCAGAGATTGATAGAGTTTTTGTCATTGAGTTCTTTACATCCTGACTTCCTATAGATTTTGTTCAAGCTGTTGGGATAAACCCTTACAAATTGTTTACTTCTATGTGAACACCCTTAAAAAGGATTAATCTAATAAATTCTTGGCCATCAATTTCATTTCCCATTTAAAGTAGAACCATGATGTTAAAAAGAGAACAACATTAGAAACAACTGTTATGGTTTTAAAAATAAATGTAGAAATGCTAAAATTTAGGGGTTTTTCAGCTCTAGTTATTCTATATGGTTGTGACTTTTGGACTTTTAGTGTCTTCTTTAGACTTGGAATAAAATTTGAGCAAATACAAAATGTTTTATAAAGTATAATTTACAAATAAAATGCAACACTTACTACCCCATTCTTTTTATTGGAGTTATATATACTTTTTTTTTTTGTAAGTATCCACGAGGATTTGAACTTGTCACCTTCCATTTACAACTTCTCATATCAATTACTCAATACCAATTGCTCCACCCTCCATGGACCTTATGGAGTTAGATATACTTTAGTGGAGTTTAAAACTATGATTAAATATTAAAATTCCCTTTAAAATGAATGAGATACACGTAACATTTGTTTAAGTTGGAAATTATTTTATAGCCTAAATAATTCTTTCTATATTTTCAATATAAATACAAAATATTGAAGTTGAGTAAGAATATGCTCCATATTGTAACATAGAAGTGTAAAAAATTAGGTTTACCCAAGATCAAAGATAACCTGCTTGACATAATAAATAAAAGAACAAACAAAATAGTATATTTGTTTCTTGTGTTTATTACAAGAGAAAGCCAAGTTTATTTATAAGAAACTTGGAAAGTATTGGCACAAAATTTGATGGCATGCCAACTAGGAAACAAGGTGTACCTAGTTACCAGATAAGCATACTAGCATGGTTGATAAGTTAGCCTAAGCAAGCTTAACCACTTGTGTGCACAAACACCACCACTTAAGCAAAACAAATGGAGTAAACATAAGAAAAAATGGGTCTCAACAATGAGGCCTACTTAGGTACCCGAGTACAAAACTCTCATATGTAGAGAAAAGGAAAAAAAATCCATAGAAAAAAATCCCTCCCCAAAAGAGAGTCAATCACCAATGTTGAAAGGGAAATGGAGCTAAATCTAAAGAAGATCTCTCAAAGATGCATTGAGTAGTGAGAGCATGAGGCCCGTAGAGGTTGAAAACTACAATTAGGAAGTATGACCAAAACTCAAAAGAGGAGCCAAGTGACCTCAAAGAAACGTTGAATTCTAAAACAAAAGAGGAACTTGTGTAGAGACATGAGATTGACAAACACTGACAACCACCACATGAATGCTCCATAAAAATAGTCGTTGCTTTCAAATAGGAACAAATCTTGAAACAAAAGCAAACCATCAACCATCAAAGAATAAATGAGGTTTGGAGATACTAAAAGGTATACACAAGATGTATGGTTGAAACTCTAAAGAAGGCCAAGTAAATTGAAGTTGACAACGCCATCAAAGATCCACACAAGAACTTCAACCTATAAATTTCAAACTCACGAGACAATGAGAATCAAGTGCACACCATCCCCATAAAATATATTGATAGTCTAAAAGGAGTCCTATCATAAAAGGATCGATTACGTACTCATGTACAATTGAGAAAAACTACACAAAATAAGTGTCCCTATGGATGTTAATCCATCTCATTAGAGTGCATGGGTCACCAACACTTCCGTGAATCCTAGAACGCATAGAAGCCTAAAAATGGCTCCATGAAAAGGAGACACTTGAATCTCAAAGGAGTTTGTTGATTTAAAAGAAAATAATAACAAATGGAATATATCCCTTGCTTGAACCTTACAATATTATGAACCTAAACAACAAATTAAAGATCATTTTTATTTTTTTTGTAACTAGGGGAATCAGAATTTGGGAAGGGGCCGGTAGTCACGTGACATGGGGTCAAAGGATCCAATCTCGTCCGCTACCACTATACCCTTAGGTGCACTCACACAACCCACAAGCATGGGGCATGGGTAAGCCGGGGTGATTTGAACTCGTGACCTCAATTTACAACATTTCCTTCATATCAAACGAATCGTCGGTTGAGCTACACCCATGGGAGCAACAAAATAAAGATCATTAATAATAAGATTAATATTCATTTAATCTTCATAATGAAACTGCCCAAAAACACCTTCTAGATGAATAAGTTGTAAAATTTATTATACAAAGCTCTCTAATTTAAATAAATTCACCCACTCGATGAAACAATTTTTACAACATTATGAACCTAAACAACAAAATAAAAATAAAGATAGTTAATACTATGATCAATTCAATCTTCATAGTGAAACCGTTAGTTAGATTTATTATTCAAAGCTCTATAATTTAAATAAATTCACCAAGTTTGATAACTTATAGAAACCATAAAGATTATAATATTTTCATTTGCATTATGTTAAATGAGGAATACTTAGTCTATTTGTTCCAATAAATTTGTAAGCTCAAAAATAGCAAATTTATAACTATCATAACGGATCTTCAGTCATTTTACTTAATGATAATATAGCTAATTGAAACATAGAGCTCGCAACCGGTATACGGTCTTTCATCCTTACTTACCTAAGTGAAATATCCAGTCAAATGTCAAGGTTGTATATTTCAAATAATGATATACCATATCATAAGTGACAATATATTTAGTCAAACGTCAAAGGTTTAATTATATTTCAAATAATGAGATACCATGTTAATGATATTATATTTCAAATAATGAGATACCATGTTGATGATAAGGTTTCTTTTTATAATCAGAAATTATTAGGAATTTTATGATTTATGTAAATTAGAATTCTAAAAAATATTTTTACATTGAAATATAAAAAGAATATTTAGTTTATTTTTTAATAATAACAATAATACATTTTTAAGGTCACGGTCTAGTCATATACTATTTTGATATATGAGACTCCCTTATTTGTGGGATAATGGACCCTCTCTGCACAATGATTTGACTACTAAAATTTACAGAGGTGTACATACCCTACCCCCTTTGGTTTTGAACCTTTGACTTCATAGGAGAAACACATGTTCTATATTTATTTCAATAGTTTTATTATATTTAAAGATCACAAACTTATATTAATGAAGGCCTAAGAATTGAATGCAATATCCTCTTGCTAGGAGACTTTAATACTAAAATAACAACTAACCAATTTATTACTTTAAGTAATGATTATAACCCTAATCTTCTATGGCTAGATGAGAACCTTGTTTTAGCTAGCAAATACAAAAGAAACTATGAAGAGTTGGTTGAGAATTTGTTTGGTACTGAACTAATTAATCTCTATAGTTCTCAAAATCTAATAATTTGCAATGGTCTTATGAAGTGGTCGAAATCCAACCTGATGACTTGTATCCATGGTTTGGGTAGTAGTGTCTTAGATTATGTGATATCTCATATCCCTGTATACAACCAAATAGTAAATTTTGACATCTTACATGACCATGAGCCTGACTTTGACCATAGACCTTTAAACCTAACTCTAAACTTTGACAGGCACATAACCTTCATAACATAGAATTGTAATAACCAAAAGCACTTGATCTCATATAACAATAAAATTGATATATTTTTAAGGGATTTAAATAATGAATTAACTATATTATTAATTAATGACAATATTGAATACCTCTATCATAATTTTACCACAACCCTCTCTACTTGCATTAACAAGTTCTCTATCGAGGTGTCATATAAAAAGGAGAATAGAACAACCAACTCTTGGTATGATAAAGAGTGCAAGCACGCTAGAAAAGCCATCAATGATGCTTATAATGAGTCCTTAAAAACTAACAAGATCTATAGGTACAAATCCCTAATTAAAATAAAAAAAATTTGCTATATAAATAGAAAGCAAGAGAATCTTTTGCACTTCTCTAAGGTAGATTCTAAGAAATTTTGGAGGCAAATTCTAAGTCGTAAAACTAAAGAAAATAATATGATTCCCTTGAGGGACTATATTTCCTATCTTAAAATATTTATGCATCCTCTGATGTGTGGAAAACATTCAAAGCATTTCTACATCAAAATAAGTTTTATCTTTAAAAGACATAGAGCTTGGATTTAAACGACTTGCAAAAGGGAAAGATAAGGACACCAAGAAAAATAATTAAAAATTGGTGGGTCTATCCTTATCCCTCACATCCACAAACTGTTCAATTTAGCAATCAAGAAGAGCTTCCCTAAACCCTAGACAAAAAGCCTCATTGTTCCTATTTTTAAAAGGCTTGGAGATAAAAACAATTTATCTAACTATAAGACCATTATGATTAGCCCTATTTTAACCAAATTATATGGAATTATTTTTGGAAAGAAGATCAGCATATGGATAGAAAATCACGGAAAAATAGCTAAAGGCCAGGTAGAATTTCAGGGCTATCATTCAATTGTGGACCACATTGTTACTCTTCCGATCATTGTTGAGGAGTGTCACAATGATAAAATAATATTTTGTGTTTCTTTGTTGACTTTAGAAAACCATTTGACACAGTGCCTAGAGCTAACCTTTGGAATATATTAGAAGAGCTAAAAGTCACTTTCAAGTTGAGAGTTGCTACGATAACGTTGTACAAGAAGGTTATTGCCAAGTTTAGGAACTTTGAGGCTCGGTTGGAAGATATTAATTGTAATACCAAGAGTCAAGCAAGGTTGTCCCCTATCCCCTACTCTTTTTGGTATTTACATCGACAAGTTAGAGGGTTGTTTGGAAGAGGCGAGTTGTGCTAGCACGACTAGATGGTATAGTCATCATCCTTCTCATCTATGTTGATGATATGTTCTTATGGCAAGGATTCTCTATGATCTTGGAAAGAAATTAAAAATTATCAAGTATTTTGGCTTTAGTATGGGCATGCCTATTAACATTGACAAATGTTATGATAATCAAATCCTAAAAGATCGCTTATGATAATCTCATGTACGAGAAAAACAACTTGGAGGAAGTGATTTCATACAAATATCTTGGAATTGATCTTCGTCATCATCTTAACTGAAACTATAGCATTGAGAAAAGGATCAATAAGGGTGGAAATCTTATTATGGACTTGAAAACAATTGTAAATCAACACAACTCTGGATTTGGGATAGGAAGAAACTCTTCTTTGAGACCCTCTTCACTCATGTTCTCTTATATGGATGTGAAGTTTGGGGTTGCAACATCTCTATAGACTCCTGAAGAAGGATAAATAAAATCCAAAAGCACTTTATAAAAGTAATTCTCAAAATTAAAGGAAATACACCCTATCCAATTGTCCTTGTAGAAGTGAGTCTCTCCTCAATGGAAAGCATGACTATGAATTGATATCTAATGTACAAGAACAAGATAAAGAACATGGGAGACAAGAGGCTTTCTAAGATTGCTTCATACTCTAGTCAAAACCATCGACAACTTAAGCGAGGTTGGCATAAAGATGCCAAGTATTGGCTAGATCATTTGGGAGTCGATGAAGAGGTCACTCTACATAATAGTGGTATTATTAAAAGTATTATTAAATTTAAATTTAAGGAGATGATGTGGTGCAATATAGAGTTAGAGGATTAAAGAAAATTAAGATATTATAAGGAGGTGATCAACATTAATTTACAATATCAAGGGTATTTCTTTGTTTTAACTAGAGTAAATAAGAAAATCAACCTTGCTAAAATAAGAACAAACTCAAGCTCCATTGCAATGGAATGAAATAATTTGTCATCTTTATGACACCAAGGGGGTTGAAGATGAAAATCACTTTCTCATAGAATGCCATCCACATTAAAGTGCAACTTCAAAATATTTATTACAATACTCACATTTCTAACCTTTTAACTCATCACAATTATGGTGATTTATAAATGCTTTTCTTAAAACTTTTCAAAAATAAAAATAAAATTTTAAAGAAAATCAAGTGTGTCGTTACCTTTTTAAGATATAGATAAATCAAAGTTGATTTTAATGAACATTAATAACTATTATCAATATAAGATATTTTAAATACTTTTTAATAATATTTTTATTATTTTAATAATTAAAAAAATCAAACTTCGAATCTTTCACCGAATATTTTCGAAATCTTCCTTGGATCTAGCGAGATATCATGTTATTTTATTGTATTGTATTGATAAGGTTGCATTGATTATAAGCATTTAAATTCAACACCAACATTATAGGATAAATGTGAATGGTTTATAGATTGATGTACGAATTTCCATAGTGTTAGTTTTAATATAGATGAATGCTTTACATTTAAATGTATAAATTTCCTCTCTTTTATTATTTTAATGTGAAGCTATAAATGAGTGGTTTACATTTAGATATATAAATTTCCTCTCTTTTATTATTTTAATGTGAGGCAGGATGTCAATGCCTAGTCAACAAAAGACTTTCGGGTAAGAGTGCCATGATCTTTTGCGTATATTATTAGTCTTAAAGGGAGGACTCTTTAGTTTTAGGTCAGCTACATTAACCCAGAGGTATTTTTCGAAAAAACTTTTATGCCTAATGTTAGGGTATGGTTTCAAGGAAATTTTTATTTAAAATATTTATTTATCTCATGTTTTATTAGCTACGTATAGCTGACACCATCCTGGGATTTTTTGCCCCAGGGGTTGGCGGCGGAGTGGTGTTAGCATTTAGGGGTGTAGCAGGGGAGCAGCAAGTTATAACATTTTACAATGAAATTTACCGTTTACTGTTAAGCTGGAGTAATGGAATAAACAATATATCCATATGGTTTAATGCGGTACGAGCAAACACACTGTATCCGTATTCAACGACTTGGATGAGTCGATACGAAAATTGAATCTTCTCTACCCAATGGAAGGAACAAAGCATCTGGTTATGTCCGCTATCCTACTCTCTTTAACAAGGGTTTTGGTTGAGGGGAACTGCCAACAAGTGTTGAAATTTGATGGATAAATAGTCGTCGTTTTCCATTTTACATGTTAAAATACGACCACTTCATAAAATTAAATGTCATTAATGAAGAGTGAATTTTAATTTCACCTGTCATTTTGAAGTGAATTTATGGAAATTTTGATTTTGTCATGGTGTGGTTGGTTTTCTCCCCTTGTTAGGTAAACTTGACTTTGTCATGGTTTTTTGGGCCCATGGTAATGGCCCATTGTATTTCTTGTGAAGAAGCCTATTTAAAGGTTTTGAGGATAAACATGAGATAAATCTTCTTTACATCATGTGTGTGTTGGTTTAATTATTATGTTTCTTTTTATTATTATATTTTTGTATTATATAAGGCAAGAAATGAGAATTAATTGTTTTATTTAGTTATTATAAATGTTATTTAAAGAAAATAAACTATTATTATGACTCGTAAAATTAAGATTTAAACATAAAATGAAATGCATTGTTAAAATTAAAACGTCATATAAAAATTTCTTGACGTGCAAGGTAGTACGCCAAATTTCAACCCTGCTTCCAACCCACAGAGTTAGGCCAGCCGCTATCAAGTGAGTTAGATTGGAAGGATGTAAATAAGGTTACCGGATAGTAAAGGTACAGGGATCGATATAGTTAGATCCCGATAATTCATGGATCCAATACAAAACATTGGATAGTTGTTGGAATAGCGCTTAAGATATGAATGATTAAAAGAAAACAGATGACATGTACATAAAACATAGAAGAAAAACACATATATCCTAACAACTCATAAAAAATAGAACAAAAATGTAGATATCCTAACAAATTAGGCAATGACGAAATTTATGCAAGAAAAAAAAATATAGGAATTTTTTTTAAAATGCCATAGTTTAGTGGAAAGGTATTCAAGATGCCATACCTTTGAAAGGAAACCAAGTAGGCCAAGCATTACCAACTACCAATAGAAAACTCATCGAAAGCTACCAATGTTTCCATACTTGGTAGCTCATACTTGGTATCTCTTAGAATAGTGCCCTCCCATTGCCAACAACCTCCATACACCAGAGGGATGCACCCTTAGAACAAAACAAAACAAAACAAAACATCAATGAACCTGCAAAACAGAAAAATTCTTAATAAAAAAGATTAATAACTAGGGGAATCCATTTCACAAAGCCCCTAAAGACTCTCCTTATACATGTAATTGTCCCGTTGGTAAAGCAGTTCATGGGGTGATTTTATGCCCTTTTCATAGAAACATGAAAAGGTCCTCTCCCTTATGGTCAAGCTGCACCAAAATTTCCTCGCTATGGACATAACATCAAGCTGATGAAGTGGTTATGAATTCCGCCATCCCCTCGTGAAGTGGTTACGAATTCAACAATTGAACCTAAAGAAAAAGCATAGACAAGGCTTCGGCGTGCGGGTTTAAATCAGGTTGCCATGACTTCATTAATAAATGAGCACCACCCGAAGCAGATGAGAGGGGAGACGGGGCAAGTGAATTACCAAGATCCAGGAATATTATTTGGTATTAAGTCCCACGGTATTTATCAAGAGCCGAGGGAAGCCATGCCAAATGACTAAATAACGACCAGGAAATGCAATGGGTGACCTCCATTGCAGCCGATCCTTTCCATGAAACTCGGAATGTAGGTGGTTGAGAGACTAAAGAGTAGTGAAAATGAGTGGATGAATGAAAATATTAGGACCCCGTTCTAAATCTCATTGTTTAACAGTTAGGATTTCTTATCTTAGAAATGGTGGTATTGGAGGAACTCAAGAAAGTCTCATCTTAGAAAGAAATGGTGGTAATGGAGGAGCTCCGAGCAGTGTACACTTGGCGACGTGCATGCAATTATATTTTAAATGGGTGGATATTTAAAGACTTATCTCTGGATATGTGGAAATCGTAAAGCTTCCTGGTAGCATATTAATTATATTTAATTCCTTAATTAATTATATCTAATTATATTTAATTCCTATGTAATAATAGTAATAAATTTCTTTCAGATAGTGCATAAGCTCTCAAAATGTTATGCAGCATGTCTTCTTTGAACTTGTGAACAAGCCTACCTCTTCAAATTGACAAAAAATAATTGCATAGGAGGAAAATAAAAGCAGTAATGTATGTGAAGCTTACATGTCCTTTCTTCAAAGCTACATCATAAGGGGTTTCTCTGTTAAAACTTTTGATATGACTATCTGCGCCCACATCCAAAAGTGATTCTACAATCTCTAGATACCCATTGGCGGATTCTCTAAATATAATTGTTATTCCATCGTTGAGTATAGCATCTTTGTCTGCACCAACCTCCAATAAAATCCTCTGTAGTGTCCCTTTTTAATAATTTGGAAAAATTGGAAAAAATGCAATTTTTTGGTCAATTCGAACCTTGGATTAGTGATGACCCAAGTGCATCCAAATGGCTCCTAAGGCTTTCGAATTGGGCCTGAAGGTACTTGAAGAGTATTAGGACATAAAAATGAGGTTGATAGGTGCTTGGACACTCTCAAAATACTTCTACAACATTCATTTGCAATTAAGAGAAAATAGGGAATTTACTAGTAATTTCGAGGTTCAAACCCCCTAGGGTAGAGGTCACTAATGGATTCCCAAATGCAATACAACCCTCCAAAAATTTAGAATAGAGACATGGATTAGTCATATTACTTAAATGGTCACCCAAATGCATCATTAATCAGTTCCTAAAGGCTGTTGCAACTCCCATAAATCAGATATTTGTGAGCATGTCTTAACATAGGGGTAAATGAGAGAAAAACACTATAACTTGCTATGAAATTTGAGAGAAATGTTCCAAATACTTGCATAAGGTTCATGAAAATTATTAAATACATTAATGGCTCTCCAAATAGCAATAAAGCCACTAATATTTATTGAAATAGTTCCATATCAAACAACTTCAAGCTCTTACAACAAGATATATGGGAAAATTGCACCATTCATACATAGTTTGGTATTTTTACATAGTTTCACTTGGATTTTCGATATTAGGTTCATCTGAGCATCAAATACAGAGTGTAGACATCACATTACAAATAAATGGGGTCCCTTGGACTTCCCCAAAGAGATCATCATCTCACCATGTGCGCCATTCGTCCAAGAGAAAGAATATGAAGAGAAGAGTGAGAGAGATGTGGGAACAAGTTGAAGAAGATATGATAACGAACAACCCTGTAGCTTCAACCTGTAAAAAATTACTTCATTGCAGCTCCAAATGAAAGGTCCGAATGGCCTCTCCAATTTCCAATTAGGATGGGAATCTTTCACCTAAACACTCAACTTGCATGGACAAGCTATGCTATCAAAATTACCAAATGAGAAATGATCAAAAGCTCCTCTCCTTCTTTTTTCTTGTATTTTATTAGCTTCACAAGCCCTCCATGGTTCCAATTCCCTCCAAGAGCTTCATTCCAACTCGAATTGGGGAGGGATTCCAATGTGTGCCACTTTTCCAACAATTCCTAACCTCCCTCTTCCATCAATTCAAATGGAGGAATATTTGGCTTCCCTAACTCCCTTGTGTGCCTTCTTGGAGGCTATTTTTAGCTCTGACATGTCATATAGGTCATATGTCATCAATCAGGTCTGATCCTTTTTATAAGTGTCATAGAATCTTCATCATTGTTGTCATAGAAGCTAGGGAATCTAGCCCAAGTGTCACAATACCTCTAATATTCCTCTTCCTCTTCCATGGGAGTTACTCTTCCTCTCAAATTCGACCCTCCTTGAGTTATTCCAAGTATGATTCCCTTCCAACTCCCCCAAGAACGTTAGACTCCACCTTGTATTCGAATGGGTGAGAATAGGATGCCATGTGGCATGGAGAATCTTGCTTGTGTGGGTCCCACACCACCAATGTGCCCTCATGACCAAGTGCCACCTTATTTTCCTATCATAAATATTTTTTTATCCCCATTTTAATATATTTTGTCAAGCTAATTTCCATTTTGGGTTTTATAGCTCCCTTATTCCAAATCTAAATGTTTCCACCCCAACCTAGGGAACTAGTAGATTGGTGGAATTTTCCCTTCTAGTGATTTATTTGTATGGGGACATTACAGTCCTCCCCACCCAAGATTGATTTCCCTCAAGCAATTCCAAATTGGGATGCTAGAAAATTTGTTCCTCTTCCCATGTGGCATCCTCACTTGGAAAATCTTTCTATTGTACCAAATATTCTCTTATGGTTCTGCTCCTCAATTTCCTTTCTCTTGCCTTCATTTTTTTTTTTTTTTTTTTTTGGAATAAGTATGAGTTGTCGTTCATCATCTAATGGAGGGAGTGTTTTTGAAATATAAATTTTCTGACCAATATCCTTCTTAAGGCATGAAACATGAAATACATTGTGAATTTTTCTACCTTCTGGAAGTTCCAACTCATAAGCTACCTCCCCAAATTTTTGAACTATCTTATATGGACCATAATATCTTGGTTTACTCTTTTCTGATCCTTTCCATTTTAAGGAGGTTTACTTATATGTATGTATCCTCAAATAGACCAAATCATTCACTTGAAAATTTCTTTCCTCCCTATGTTAATCCACATATTGTTTTTGTTGATTTTGGGCAACCTACAAATTGTCTTTTAGAAGATTCAAAATATCTTGACTTTCCTCAACCCAATATTTATCTTTTGGGGCTCTACTATCACCAAAAATGTGCTCAACAAAGGTAAGTACTTCATAACCATAAAGTACTTTTAAATGATACATGCCAATGGACATATGGAAAGTAGTATTGTAGCAAAAATCACCCAAGTGTATCCATTTAACCCAATCTTTCTGCTGCTCGCCAACATAGTTCCTCAAGTACCATTCCAACCATTGGTTCACCCTTTCTGTTTGGCCATCATTTTGAGGATGATAGCTTGTGCCAGGAGTCAATTGAGTGCCCACTAACTTGAAGAGTTATTTCCAAAAAACACTCATAAGTATGCTATCCCTATCACTCGCAATGTTTTTGGGAAGTCCATGCAATCTGAAAATATTTCTAAAGAATAGATCAACCACTTGTGCAGCAGTAAAATATGATGTAATAGCAAAGAAATGAGCAAGTTTGGTGAGTGTATCCACCACAACATAAATACAATCCTTACCCAAAGCCTTGGGAAAACCTGTGATGAAATCCATTGAGATGCTTTCCCATTTTTGTTCGGGAATGGGAAATGGTTGCAATAGACCAGTAGGATGGGTGTGTTCAACTTTGTTTTGCTGACATATCTTGCATTCATTCACATAATTTAGAACATATTCCTTTATCCCTTTCCAAGAGAACCTTTGTCTTAATTTCCTATATGTTTTAAAGAAACCAATATGGCCTGCTAATGGAGAATCATGAGCTTCCTTCAAGATCTTGTGATTTAGGTTCAAACCATGAACCAAGTATATTCGGTCCTTATAGTAGATTAGGCCATTAAATATCTTGTATCTATCATCTCCTTTGACCCCATATAACACATCACAAGCAAAACTATCTTTGACATACTCTACTATTAACATATCTTTCCAATCTTCTGAAATGTCCATAAGGGAAAATGAAGGTCTCCTAGATAATGCATCTGCTACAATATTATTCTTCCCTTTTACACATTCAATGTCAAAATCAAAATCTTGGAACATACTTACCCATTTTTGTTTCCTTTCATTGAGATCCTTTTGTGTGTGGAAATGCCTTAAACTATTATGATCATTTTTTACCACAAACTTGTTCCCCACCAGATATTGTCTAAACTTGGATAAGGCATGCATGATGGATAACATTTATTTGTCATATATGGAGTATATCTTCTCATGTGGCTGCAATTTTTTGCTCTCAAAAGATATGGGGTGTTGATTTTGCTTTAGGACCACCCCTATTCCTTCTCCTGATGCATCACATTCCAAAACAAATGGTTTAGAAAAATCCAGTAATGCAAGTACTGGATAACTACTCATTACCTCTTTCATTATTTGGAAAGACTTTTGATCCTCTTCATCCCATTTGAAAGCATCCTTCTTGTTCAAATCAGTAAGGGGAGCAATTAGTTTGGAAAACCCCTTCACAAACTTCCTATAGTAAGTGCATATTCCAATGAAGCCTCTCAATTCAGTGATGTTCTTGGGTGTTGGCCATTCAAGAATAGCCTTTATTTTCTCCAAGTGCACCTTTACTCCATCTTTCCCAATGATGTGCCCAAGATACAAAACCTCTTTCAACGCAAATTCACACTTGGACAACTTAGCAAACAAAGATTGTTCATGCAATATTTTCAATACAACTTCTAAATGGTGCAAATGTTCCTCCCATGTCTTACTGTAAATAAAGAAAACCAAAACAAACTTATGGAGCTGCTTGCAAAATATTTTGTTCATGCATGATTGGAATGTGGCTGGAGCATTGGTCAAACCAAAAGGCATGACAAGAAATTCGAAATGACCATAGTGACATCTGAAAGCAGTTTCCTGCACATCCTCCTCCTTCATTCGAACCTGATGGTAACCATATCTAAGATCAATTTTGGAGAAGAACTTTGCTCCAAATAGCTCATCCATGAGCTCATCTATTCTAGGATTGGGATATCTATTCTTTATTGTCTTCTTGTTTAGATCTCTAAAATCAATGCACATCCTTAGGGTTCCATCATTTTTCTTCACCAAAACAACTGAAAAAGCATAGGGACTTGAGCTTGGTCTAATGAGTCCCAATTCCAATAGCTCTTGAATAGCCTTCTCAATCTCATCTTTGAACCTTTTTGGGTGTCTATATGGTGGTATTTGTATAGGTGAAGTACCCACCTCCAAAACAATGGTGTGCTCAACTCCTCTGTTAGGTGGTCTTCCAGGAGGAAGATCTACAAAAACCTTTTCATATTTTTGTAGTAGTTGCCTTATCTCCCTTGGATGTTCTGCAATATTTATGTTTGGATTGGGGGAAGTGATGAAACATTCAGCAACCCATTCAATATCTCCATGCCTCAATATGGACCTCATACTGTGGGAAGACACCACTTGGTTAGGATAGGTGTGCATTCCTCTCACTACCCTTTGGTTTCCTTCCGAATATTTGAATTTCATTTAAGGTATTTGGTAGTTCATTGTATGTACTCCTATAGAGTACAACCATTGCACTCCCAAGACCACATTTGTATCAACAACATCAACCACATAAAAGCTATCAGAAAATGTGTAATTTCCAATGGTGAGTTGTAGCTTTGGAATCCATGTTTTGCATTCCATAGAATTGTTACCTGGAATGATGACTGTGAACCCAACGAATGATTCAGTAGGTAAATTTCTCCTCTCCACCAAGGCTGCATCAATGAATTTATGAGTGGATCCTCCATCTACCAATACTGAAACTCTTTCCCCTTGTACCACTCCCTTGCATAGAATGGCGTGAAAACAAGGCACTCCTGAAAGCATTGCCATTCTCTCTTTTTTAGGTGATGGATGATCTTCTTTTTCTGTGCCATATCCTTCTTATTGGGATGAAATATGTTCTTCTTCCTCCATGTTCCCTTCCTCTTCATCATCATAAAATACTTCAATAAATTGTGCTTTTCCCTTAGCACATTTATCCCCTGGTACCCATGGTTGGAAGCATGTGTAACATAGTTTCTTTCTTCTGAGTTCTTCCTTGCTTGGTACCTCTTTCTTGTCTTTTGAAAATGCATATTTTTTCCATGGCTTATTTTCAAATATGAACTTGGAAGGAAAGTTGGGCTTGGGGGGATACTTTGTCTTGGGTAACACATTTTGCAGATCTCTTGCCAAGTTCATGGCACCTTTCAATGAAGTAGGTTTTTGGGCTTTAACTAAACCCTTTAAAGGTTCAGCCAAACCTTCAGTAAATATCAATACCAATTGAACCATATATATATCAACCACCTTAACTGATAGTTTTTGAAATTCCAACATGTACTCATCAGGGGTTCCCATTTGCTTCAACTGTGCTAGTTCCTTGAAAGGAATTTCATGGTCTTTTTCCTCGAATCTTCCAATAACCTGTCAACAAATTCTCCATATGTTGTGACCTGATCATGTCCCAAGGTTTTAATCCCATGGAACCACCAATCATTGGATTCTCCTGCAAGATGCAAAATAGCCATTTTTAGAGCATCCTCTTCAACCATTGGATTCAGTTGAAAATATACATCTAAATTTTGTATCCAAGTATTTGCAGAACTTTGAGATGAGCCATCAAAGGTAGGAAGGGGCATTTTATCTATCGCATAATTCAATTCTTTTTTTTGGAAAGGAGTTCTATTTCCTCCCCTCATCTTGAGCTTGTTTGAAACAGTAAAGAATTGATCAAATGGTAAGGTCCTCCCACAATCTTAACTTAACTGCTGCCATTCTGCTAGAACTTCTTGCTTTCAAAATAGGGTGTAAAGGTCATCTTTAGTCTCAAGAAACTTGGGTGTGGTGGCTCTTATTGAGCTCTGAAATTCCTCGGGTCGATTATGAGGCCTTGTCCTTGAGAAAATGCTTCCACCAACTGCCTTCTTTTCCTCACTAGAGGAACTACTGTTGCCTCCTATTGCCAATTTGCTACCAATTTGACTAGCCATCAATTCAAACCCTTGTATTATTTGCCTTGACATGTATTCAAAAAATAGTTTCATGAATTTCATAAACTCCTCTTTCTCCTCCATATAAGAAGTTCCTTTCTCATCCTTAGCCACAGTCTCAAAAGAGTGCACCTCTTATCCTTCTTCTTCCTCTTCACCAGAGGTACTTTCAGTTTCTGTGTCTAAGGGTGGGGGATGAACTCTTGACCTCATAAATGGTCACCCAAACCAGGTTCAAGGACCATGCTATAATACCACTTGTAGTGTTCCCTTTTAATAATTTGGAAAAATTGCAATTTTTTGGTCAATTCGAACCTTGGACTAGTGATGATCCAAGTGCTTCCAAAAGGCTCCTAAGGATTTAGAATTGGGTCTGAAGGTACTTGAAGGGTATTAGGACATAAAAATGAGGCTGATAGTTTCTTGGAAACTCTCAAAATACTTCTCAAACATTCATTTTCAATCAGGAGAAAATAGGGAATTTACTAGTAATTTCGAGGTTCAAACCCTCTAGGGTAGAGGTCACTAATGGATTCCCAAATGCAGTACGTCCCTCACAAATTTCAGAATAGAGACATGGATTAGTTATATGACTTCAATGGCAACCCAAATGCATAATTAATCAGTTCCTAAAGGCTGTTGCAACTCCCATAAATCAGAGATTTGTGAACATATCTTAAAATAGGGGGAAATGAGAGAAAAACACTATAACTTGTTATGAAATTTGAGAGAAATGTTCCAAATACTTGCATAAGGTTCATGAAAATTCTTCAATACATTAATGTCTCTCCAAAAAGAAATAAAACCACTGATATTTATTGAAGCAATTCCATATCAAACAAATTCAAGCTCTTACAAAACAATATATGGGAAAATGGAACCATTCATACATAATTTGGTACTTTTACATAGTTTCACTTGGAGTTTCGATCTGAGGTTCATATGAGCATCAAATAGAGAGTGTAGAAATCACATTACAAATAAATGGGTCCGCTTTGACTTCTCCAAAGAGATCAACATCTCACCATGTGCGCCATTCCTCCAAGAGAAAGAATATGAAGAGAAGAGTGAGAGAGATGTGGGAACACGTTGAAGAAGATATGATCACAAGTAGCCCTGCAGCTTTAGACTGTAACAAATGACTTCATTTCAGCTCCAAATGAAAGGTCTGAATGGCCTCTCCAATTTCCAATTAGGATGGGAATCTTTCACCCTCGAAATTGGTGCTAAGGCAAGTAGAATAAACACTCAACTTGCATGGACAAGCTATGCTCTCCAAATTACCAAATGAGAAATGATCAAAATATCCTATCCTTATTTGTTCTTGTCTTTTATTAGCTTCCCAAGTCCCCCATGGTTCGAATTCCCTCCAAGAGCTTCATGCCAACTCGAATTGGGGAGGGATTCCAATGTGTGCCACTTGTCCAACAATTCCTAGCCTCCATCTTTCATCAATTCGAATGGAGGAATCTTTGGCTTCCCTAACTCCCTTGTGTTCCTTCTTTGAGGCTATTTTTAGGCCTGAAATTTCATATAGGTCAGATGTCAACAATCAGGTCTTATCCTTGTCATAAGTGTCATAGCATCTTCATCATTGTTGTCATAGAAGCTAGGGAATCTAGCCCAAGTGTCACAATACCTCTAAGATGCCTCTTCCTCTTCCATGGGAGTTACTCTTCCTCTCAAATTCAGCCCTCATTGAGTTATGCCAAGTATAAATCCCTTCCAACTCCCCCAAGAACATTAGACTCCACCTTGGATTCGAATGGGTGAATGTAGGATGCCATGTGGAATGGAGAATCTTGCTTGTGTGGGTCCCACACCACCAATGTGCCCTCATGACCAAGTGCCACCTTATTTTCCTATCATAAATATTTATTTATCCCCCCTTTAATATATTTTTTCAAGATAATGTCCATTTGCGGTTTTATATTTCCCTTATTCCAAATCTAAATGTTTCCACCCCAACCTAGGGAACTAGTAGATTGGTGGAATTTTCCCTTCTAGTGATTTATTTGGATGGGGACATCACAGCCTCACACAATATTCATGTCATTATGTGGCTACAGAATGCAATGAAGTCCTCCCTTCTTTGTCATTTTCTTCCAAATATGCACCTTTTTCAATCAAAAGTAAAAGAATATCAATCCTTCTCCTTGATAGGACTTATTTTCATCTCTCGGCACTCTCGACGAAGAAACCCTCCAAATTTCCTCCACAGCTACAGCTACAGCAACAACAACATATTGAATCCCACCTATAATTTCTTCACAATATAGATTTCTTATATCTCAATAACCCTCACAGGGATCTCAGACAATGATATATTTTGCTTTCCATGTGTCTATGTCCATTTGACAACCATTGCATAATTCACGAGAATGATACGGGGCGAGATCTTAAAACATATGCTGCATGATGTTAGACACGCATGGGTTCTTTTTGTTCGTATAGCTTTCACAACTGGTTTCTTTTCATTGCCTTTGAATTGTAAGCTTTGTTGTTTTAGACAGCTAGAATTTCTTAAATAAAATACTTAAAAAACTTTTATATTTTCTTTTGGACATTTAAGGTTTATCTATTTATTTTATTTTAAGAAAAATTGTTATTTGATAACATCATTGGACGTATTCATTAGCATTGTATTATTGATTCTTTCCTTATCCAGTTTTGCTTGAGCTGCTTTAACCCTCAGAACCTGTGAATAGTTCTACTTGATCTCCTTTAACTGAGCTATATCTAGGAGCTATGTTTTTTTTTTTATAGTAACGGTTGGAATATATATATTAAAAATCGATAAGAGGTTACAAAATGCTGGGAGGCTATTCCCAAAAAAGAAGAGGGGGAGTTCACCTCTGTCCCAGTCTCAGAAATTCGACTTCACCAAAATTGACAATAGAGGGAACTAGACACCTTTGTGCTTTTCAGAACTACATATCGACACCTATAAACTGACTTCCAGACCCACTAGATATTTAGCATAAGAGGGGAAAAGACACCTCAGAAAAATTCTTAACTTCAGACATAGCATAACTGGACCTTACATAACATGCAAGGGGAAACAACACATCTATAAAAATTTTAATTTCAGATAGACGGACTGGACTTTTATATAAACAAGACATAGAACATAGCAGCTTCACAGGTAACTGGACCTTCATTAAATTCTGGGAGACAAGTTCTTCTTTTTCTTTTTTCTTTACGCAACATCTTCATTATCTTCTATGCCCAGTAGAACCGCTGGGCTGTTGCTCCTCCTGGTGCGAATGCAGTCTACCTTGGCCTCCACTATCCTTAACCCACTGTGCAGAGAATCCATTTTGCTAACCAGCCCTTCAAAGAATTCCTGCATTTTGACTGTGTTGCTCTAATGTCTGAATTAGATATCTGAACAAAGGTGGCTAACTGTGAAATGGCCTTCTTTATGTCCTTGATTTCCCCCCTTAACCACCCAACCTGAGCATCAATATCGTGCAAATGCGAGAGCACTCCTGGCAGAGGGCTTTCCGGGCCGTGAGGAGAATAAAAGTTCCCAAAGCCTCCAGTACTCCCATTCACATTCCAGAGCTTGGTTTCCCCGGGGTTTTCATTGACCAGATGCATAGCCAGATTGCTCTGATGACCGAGACCTTCCTCCATCTTTTTCTAGTTCTTTTCACTCTCCTACTCGTAGCCAATGTATCCTGCATTGAGACGCAGCCTTTGCCTTTGAGCCGTTTCCATCTGCTGATTACCTCCACCAATTTGGCTGTTTGGACGACGAACACATTTTGCCAGAATGCCCAAAGCCCCCTATAAAGATTTATCTCCATTACTTTGAACTGAATCTATGGTTAACGGGAAACGCTGCATCCCAGTTCCTCCCATAGAGACCTGCAGATTTGCCATACAATTCTTGCACTGCAGTGTCGGAAGGCATAATCCTGCATTGCTCCCGACATTCCTTCTATCCATCTTGGAGCGTATAACCGCAGGGCTACTAGAACACAAAGATGGAGGGCAGAGAAGCAGCAAAAGGATAATCCAGTCGACCGCCAACGTTCCCATGATAATAAACCACCTTGCCTTCATGTCAATTAAATTTCCTGCATGCGGAACAGGTGTGGCCTGACAGGCCATGCCGTCTCTTTGAGCTTGGGAATTCTCAATCAAATCCAAAGTGGATTTGAATTTAATGTTTCTCTGACCGCGATTGTACACATCGCCTGTTCCACTAAGGCATCCAATGGTTCCATTCATGCCACTAAGGCACCCACACCAATGTTTCATGTGCTCCATTTCTTATTAAGACACCACAATTTTTCCTAACCCCAAGGTTGGCCATTGTATCGGCCGCAGCGTTGTTCTTTCTTAAGACATGACAAATAGAGAGGGAGTCATAATTGTAGGAGTTGATCGAGCGAGCGAGAAGGGTCTGATATTTTGAGGTTGGAATTTTTTGTTTTCTTATGATAGCCCTGGCGGTTTTAATGATAATGAGAGAGTCGCCTATCACAACAAGTTTTCAGATATTCTTCTCCTAAGTGATATCAAGGCCTTTGATCATGGAGAGCCACTCCACCTGATTGTTGGTTTGTTTTCCTATTCCCCAAGCGCACTCTTCCACTTTGCTTCCTTCGGAGTCCATCAGAACCCCCCCCGCACCTGCCAACCCTGGGTTGCCTTTTGAGGCTCCGTCAAAGAAGAGAAAGTAACTGTTGCAAGATCTCATCCAATCTTTGAGCTCATTTGTTTCTAGACATAGCTTCCAGCCGGATGTTTTTTTAATTGCAAATCTAGGAGTCTTGAGAGGTGAGTTGGGGATCAGAAGGTCTGCTGTCCAAATTTTTTCTTCAATAGTAAGGGGTTCTTTGCTGAGATTATGCATACCTCTCGAGGAGAGCATCTCAATCCATAGAGTAGTTGAATTTGAGACCACCTTTCTCGACGAAGTCTGGGTTTCTTCAAATATTTCCTTGTTTCTTGCATTCCAAATCTTCCAGCATATAAATTTGGGATAAGCTATCCAAGCTCTTTTGAAGTTCGGCTTCCTAGCAAATGTATTATCATAGTAAAAATTCCAGTAGGCAAAGAGATCTCTCCAGGAAGTGGGGAGTGTAAGCCTTGGTTGAATGAGTTGGTATGCCCTGCTCCAAACTTCTCTGGCAAAGCTGCATTCAAGGAAAAGATGCTCAATCGTTTCCTCTTCTATTTTATAGAGAACACACCTAGCTGGTCCATGGATACTTCTTTTCTGGAGATTATCAGCTGTTAAGATCTTTTTCTGTGCGAGGAGCCAATTGAAAACATTTACCTTTGGAATCCCATCTTTGCTTCAAATACGATCCCACTTTATGTCTTTGTTGTAGGGGTGGCTCAGGGTGTTGAGGTAATTATACCCCTCCTTAACCGAATAATGTCCAGCAGATCCCCATCCTCGCTTGTCTTTCTCATAAAGGTGGATGGGGGTTGCCCCATGAAAGAGGGAGAGTGGGAAACAATAGTCAGAAGTTAAGTGAGCTAGAAGATCAAGAGTTTTCCAGCTTGCCCATTTCCCATAACTTGTCCAGGTGGAAAGATTGTAGAGAGTGAGAATGTTGGCCTGCTCCATCCAATGTTTCAGATTAATGAGCTTCTGGAGATAATTTGCAGGAGGATTTGCGCAGAAGTTGTCTTGCCATATCTTGATTTATTTACCATTTCCAGGGATCCAAGTGAGATTGTCTTGAATTACATTGGCTGATTTTTTGCAAAGATTCCATATATTGGTTCCTTTTCTGTCTAGTTGGATTCTTTCCACACATCTTTTCCTGGTCCCCGACATGTATTTTTTATAGAGGATTTCCTTCCACCATGATCTCTTGCCTGTAATAACTCTCCATAAGATTTTCGTGCCAAGAGCTAAATTCATCATGGTGGGATCTTTGATACCAGTTCCTCCAAACTTTTTTGGTCTGCAAACTGAGTCCCAATTAACTAAATGGAATTTTTTAGTGCCAGTGTTTTTTCCTCCCTGCCAAAGGAAGTTGCGAAGATTTTTCGTGATTTTCTTCATGACAGTGTTGGGCACAATGGAGATGGAGTAGGCATACAATGGGTAGGCAGCCAAAATGGATTTTATGAGGACCATTTTGCCGGCTGAGTTTAACCACCTGGATCCCCACGATGATATCTTGTTTTTTTATTTTGGAGATAAGCCCATTCCAATCTGCAACTTTTTGTTTCCCTTTGAAGATGAGAATTCCAAGATAAGGAAAGGAGTTCAATTCCCCTATACCCTCGAATCCAAGAATCCTAGAAATTCTAGCCATTGTTCCCACAGAGCAATTCCAACCATAAATTTTGGACTTGGTCGAGTTGATTTTTCAATCCGAGGCACGCAAAAAGGAAGAG
The DNA here is from genome assembly GCA_027924585.1 of Larix kaempferi. Classification (NCBI taxonomy): domain Eukaryota; kingdom Viridiplantae; phylum Streptophyta; class Pinopsida; order Pinales; family Pinaceae; genus Larix; species Larix kaempferi. The sequence goes on from BSBM01000071.1 coordinate 8,844,672, forward strand.
AGGACGTTGCCAAGTCTTTCAGTAATGATCATTGAAGCACCTCCCAATAAGATAGTATCATCAACAAATTGCGAGTGATTGACTGGATTGACACCTTGGACAATTTTTATACCTTTGAGCTCCCCTATAGATTGAAGGTGATGTAGCTTCCTACTTAGAGTTTCAGCCACAAGGAGATAAAGGAAGGGGGAGAGAGGACACCCTTGGTGCAAGCCTCTGGAGACAGGAAAAAAATTTGAGGGCCTACCATTAACAAGAGGGGCTATCCAAGGACTGTGTATACAAGATTTTATCCATCTCACAAATTCAGTAGAGAACCCAAATTTTAGCATGATGTCAAAGAGGGATTTGTGGTTCACTCTATCAAAGGCATTTGCCATGTCGAGCTTGATGGCCATGCCCTGATGTTTCTTGTCAATGCTTGTATGAATAGCTTCCTGCACCACTACAATATTGTCCAAGATTTGGCGGCCAGCTAGAAACCCTCCCTGAGTTTCTGAGATTAGCTTACTCATGATCTTTTTCATCCTGGTAGCAATAATTTTGGTGAGGATTTTGTAGGAAGTGTTACAGAGGGAGATTGGCTTGAATCTTCCCATAGACCCTGGGTTTTTTTCCTTAGGAATGAGGGCCAGAAAGGAGGAATTTGTCGCTCCTCATATCTTGTCTTTCCTCCTCGTCCAGTTGAGCATTCTCTTAAGATCATCCTTGATTATGTCCCAGGCTGCTCTATAAAAATTTATAGTAAATCCATATGGCCCAGGCGATTTATCTGGGTACAGAGACCAAATAGCTGTGATGATCTCTTGATCCGTTATTGGGATAATAAGATGGTGATTGACTTGTTACGAGACTAGAGTGGGGATTTCTTTGATAATATCAGCCTGAGCCTCAGGGTCTGCTTCTCCACTGTCAGTGAAGAGATCATGGAAGTGATTGTAGGCGAGAGCTTGAAGATTATCCTACCCATTGATTTTTTCCCCTGTCATATTCTTCAATTCTCTGATTGCATTTTGATTTCGTCGAGCTTTGGTTTGATTGTGGAAGTACTTGGTGTTATTGTCTCCACCTTTTAACCAAAGTTGCCTAGATTTGAATCTCCAGATTTCCTCTTCCTGCTTTGCAGCCTTTAAAATTTCCATCTCCAGTGTTTTTTCCTGATTTAAAAGATGTTGCGAGACTTCCTCTTTTTCCATCCATAGTTGCAAATCCACAAGCTTGGATTGATTGTAGAGCTTGCTATGACTGGGATTAGTGAAAGATACCTTGGCCCATTGCTTTAGAGCAAGCTTGACCGAGCAGAGTTTGGACTCCCAAACAAAGTTGGGGGATCCACGAACGTTGACATTCCAGGCTTGAGTAACAAGGGAAGGCAAGTCTGGATGCCGGTCCCAGAGAGGATTAAATCGAAAGGGTATAGGCTCAAGGTTTTTCGGGGGAGCAATAGAGAGACCGATAGGTTTATGGTCCGAAGAAGCACACGGAATGGAAAAAGCAGAAATTATAAAGTCTAGATTGCAGAAGGAGGAACTTACTAGAAAGCGATCCAGTCAGGCCGCTATATGTCCCTTTTCACATCTCCGGTTGCTCCAGGTGTACTTTGCATTCTTGAGCGGGATGTCCATCAGATCCAGATCTGCTATTAGGTCCTCAAGTTTTTCCCTAAAGGGGTCCCTAACAATACTGCCGCCTCTTTTTTCTTGTTGTGACTTGGTCACGTTGAAGTCGCCTGCCATGATCAAATTTTTCCCTTGCATGTCCTCTTTGAGGCCTAAGAGATCCTCCCAGAAGGTGTTCTTGTCTCTGTAGTGGTTAGGCCCATAAACGTTGCAGATGTAATAGACGTCGTTGCTGTCATTGTCTTTAATTTCGATCATCAACCAATTTATTTTAGATATGGTGTTAATAAGAGAGAATCTTAGAGAGAGCAGGGTGGCGATACCCTAGATGCCCCCCGGGCGCTAATAGTTGTGCCATGGCAGTATTTCCAAACAGAACATGAGAGTGCCATTACCTCCCCGTCCTGCAATTTTGTCTCTTGGATTAGAATGAGGTCTGGTTTTTCCATTTTTATTATATTTTTCAGAGCTTCAAGCTTATTTACTCCTCCCAGTCCTCTACAATTCCAAGAGACGATATGCATTACTTCTTACTGTTTTGAGGCCCTACTCGGGACCTGCCTTCCTTTGCTAAGTTCTGCGACTTTGGGTTTTGCATTATCTTCATGTCCTCCAGGATTTTTTGCCTTCCCAGCTCTATTTCTCTCTCGGTTTTAACTTCTCTGTGGTATCTGTGTGACTTTCTTCCTCGAGTGTTTGGAGGTTGCACTTCCTCGATTTCTTCCAGGGATTCCGAGGAGTTGTCCAGGGAAGCTTCTAATGGCACAAACTTACTTTTGACCTTGTCTGCCCATGATCCACCAGGTGTACTTGAGTCGCCTTTGTGTGATTTTTTTCCTTGATCTGGAGGAGGGGATGCTGTGACTTCACGTTCTTCCCTTGTTTTTTCTGCTTCCAATTCTTCCTCGCCCTCGATTTCTCCTTCTTCCGTGGCTAGTTCTTGAAATTTGTTGTTGGTAGGCACTTCTTTTTCCATAACTGGAGTGGGTTGAGGCTGAACTTCTTTCCCAAAGTGTGGTCCTGCTGCAGATTTTCTCCCTTTTTTCACTTGCTGCCATTCCTCAGATTGCCCTTTCTCATTGGTTTCCTGAACTGTCTTGGGACAGTTTTTAACAAAGTGCCCATACTCGTGGCATTTTTTGCACTTGAATGGCAATTGCTCATAATCCACCTTTTGCAGATGCTCCCATCCATCCATGGCGAGGTTTACCTCTTCCGGTAGGCCTTTCTCTAGATCGACTTCCACACAGATGCATGCACAAGAAAAGAGAGGAGCTTTTGGTTCGACTTTATCAATGTACTTCCCTAGCGAGTTCCCAATGGCTTGCAGGGTCTCGTCATTCCAGCAGTGAAGCGGGAGGGTGGGGCAGACGAACCCATATAGGAACTGCGGAGGGGACATCCTTTTCTGGATCGAAGGGAAGACTCTAGCGATTCAAGTAAACGCCGCGAGGACCCATGAAATAAGGTCCACTTCTAAAAATGATATCCCGGTCGATTTTGTGTTCAAAAAGAAAGGTGAAAAATCCCTTACCGCAGAAGCAATGCTGAAGGCCACCCGAGATCAAGGGCATCCAGTTCTTGTTTACCAAGATTCCATGGATTTTGGGGAAGGCCAAATTCCTGTGAACTGTCCAATCAACTCGTGCTTCCTTAGGGACAGAGCTTTGAGTTTAGAAGGTGCCGACATGATTTGGATGCAAGGGGCAGCGGCTCTCTTAATGAAACTGTCATCCGAGGCATCCATGGAAGAGGGAGGAGGTGGAGTCGCACTTACCAGGACTCGAAAGGCCTTGTCCAGGAGGAGGTGGCGGTCCTCAACAGGAGGTGGTTGATCCAAAGCAGCCATCGCAAGGGGATCCCACGAGGGCCAAAAAACCAGAGGGGCGTAGAGCCGAGCAGAGGACGTCGCGGCTAGGGTTTTACCATCTCGTTCACCGGATAAACACCAACAATCATACATCCTCATATCTAGGAGCTATGTTAAAATAGAAAGTTAGAGGCATAAAATCCATGAATTGAAGCTGATTCTAATAAATGTCTGTTCAGTTGTGTCAATTGCACCTAGACCCATCCTTTGTGTCCTTTTTATTATGTTTCATTGTAATGTGGTCCTTTGTGTCCTTTTTATGATGTTTCATTGTAATGTTTTGATACTCTATAGGAACAAGAGCCACGAAGTGGCAATGTCCCGCGCCATTGCTAAAAAAATGTTTTTAAATTTTGAAGTTGTTTTCAAATTTAGAACGCTTGTACAACAGGTAGATGTTAGAACACATGTATGGAGAATAATAGATTATCTTTACACCAAAGTGTTCCTAATTGTCTTTGTTGTAAATACCAAAGATAAAATCCTTTAGTCATACAAAGCTGCCACTTGCAAGTATTCTCCTAAGGTTCAAAGTCATGAAACAGAAGAATGTTGGAAGATTTCAGATCCGTGTGAATGGCAAGCTGATCACAACCATCATGCAATTATTCCAATGTTTCAGACTAATCGCAACCATCATGCAATTAATCCAATGCTTCAACAACTCCAACAACCACTTTCAATCTAGTTTACCCTTTTCCACTTTTATATATAGCTTTCAATCTAGTTTACCCTTTTTCCACTGTTATATACAAAATGTTAGTAACAAAGCTAATTTCTAATAATAAAAAATTCCCCTACGAAACCAGTGAAATCAACTTCAACAAATCATATTGCATACCATGAAGGTTCTCCTCAAGATTCCCTCTTGATACAAAGTTATAGAAAAGAAGGCATTCCTTGTCATATATATAGTAACCAATTAGGACAATAATATTCTTGTGTTGTGAAGAAGTAATAATCTCAACTTCTGAGAGTAGCTCTTCTTTTTCTTTTGGAGAAAAATTCAAAAGTTTTGCTACCACTGATTGTCCGTTAGTAAGAACACCTTAGTAAAATCTGCTAGGGTTAAGTACTCTCATGGGTGATGTTGCATGCTATATGCAATCTGATTTCATATCAAATACATTATCCTGGATAAGACTATCACTAGAATATGATGTTAAGTCTAAAAAAATTTCTATGATAGAGATAGATTTTTCCAAAACCTTACAACCACGAGTGCTTGATTTCCATTTTAAACCTTGGAAAACTCTTATCCCAGTACCATTGTTTACTGACACTCATGGAACAATACAAAGTCAAGTAGTTAAAAATTACAACTTTACCATACAATATAGCCTATGTAATTCTGCCTAATCTAATCTATATAATCTTGGCTTTCTTAGCTCAAAATAATCAACAGAGAAAACTGGGTCATTCTCAAAATTGTATAAGTAGAACATAAACCTGAGATAGGTATTCTTTTAAAAGGAGACCTTCCCATGATCAACAACCAAAACATAGGAGTTAGGAGGTAATCCTTGTGCAGAATACTTAGCCAACGATATTGGTGACCTGAAATATATACAATTGGTCATGTAAAAATCACTTTCGAAATTCTGCAAATGTAAATCATTTAGTTCTCAAGGTTGATGGTCTGATATATCATACACTAGAGAATTCTTCTTACTTATTCCTAAATCAGTTGTGAGACCATTCTCCTTACTTATCCATTCGAATCCATCAACATTACATTGGTTCACAACAAGGTAGTGGGGAAATGGCATTGTTTGTCCTTTAATTAGCAATTTAACATAGTTTTTCTTGGAATATCGACTCGTGGATCTTATGATATGGTTATTACAGAGATATATATCATATTACATGTACATGAATTCTAAATGGCATTCCTTCACTAACTATATGCAACCACAAGAGCGCTATGCAAGAGCTATGGGGAATATGGCACCATTTCTTCATTAAAAATCAGATTTATACATTTCCACTTGGAATTTCGACCTGAAAATTTCTGTAGATGAAGAAAAGAGTATTTAATTCATATTATAAAAGAAATGGGGCATTATAATCTCCCCCAAAGAGTACAATATCTCACCAAAAACGCCCTCCCTCAAGGATTAAGAATATGCAATGAAAATTGGAAATGGTCGAAGGAATCAACTGCACTAGAAGAAACCATGATCTGCCCTGTAGCTTACTCCTGCAACAAATGAATCCATTAAATATCCAAATGAAAGGTCTGAATGGACTTTCCAATTACCAACTTGGATGGGAATCTTTCACCCTCGAAATTGGCTAAGGCAAGAAACTAGTCATCCACTAGCTCTTCTCTCACAAATGCAATTGCAAATTCTAAAAATGATCAAAAGCTCCTTTAATTCTTTGTTCTTGACATTTATAAAGTTTCAAAGCTCTCTATGGGTCGAATTCCTTCCAAGATATGCATTCCAACTCAAGTTGGGAAGAGATTCCAAAGGATGCCACTTGTACAACAATTCCTAGTCTGCCACTTCCACCAAATCACATGTGGAAGCATCTTAGCTGCCCTAACTCCCTCGAGCGCCCTCTTGGAGGGTATTGTTAGCCTTGATATGTCATATATGTCAGATGTCAGCCTTAAGGTCTGATTTGTGTCATAGGTGTCATAGCATCTTCATCATTGTTGTCATAGAGCTAGGGAATCTAGTCCAAGTGTCTCACTAGCTCCAAAATGCGTCTTCCTCTTCCATGGGAGTTACTCTTCCACTCCAATTCGACCTTAATTGATTCATGCCAATTATATTGACCTTCCAACTCATCTCAATACCATTGGGATTCTTATGGATTCGAAATGACAAGAGGAGGATGCCACGTGGCATAGAAAATCTAGCTTGCATGGGTCCCATTTCCTCCATGTGTCTTCATGGTCAAATGCCGCTTTGATTTTCCCTTGTATATTGTTTGTGCCAGAAATTGTTTCTAAGGCCAAAGAAACAAGCCAACACAATCTCAAATAAAACTCAGTAAAATAAAGTAGGTTTTAGGTTTTTTAAAGGTTTTGTGGTTATAAAGTTTTGGGAACAATCAGGGAATACATTCATGAGTAAAATAATAACTAAATCATAAACAAAAGATGATAAAGATGCATGATATATCCAACAGGATCCAACAGAAAAACAATGTTAAGGTTCATTCATAAAAGACAAGCATCACCAGTAGATACACATAAACCAGCAATGAATATATCTATTAAGCAACTAAATAAGCTGAAAAATGAAGCCAACACAGAAAACTGAAGGGTAAAAGTCATATATATCTCATAATTTCATCAGCAAATGCTTACAAGAGTCATAATACTTAGCTCTGAACAAGTCTGAAAACAAAAGCAGTTTGGAGACCTCCTGAAGTTCCCAAAAATCGAACCCTCTCAATGACTTTCTAACCTCTCTAAAGACCATTCTTTTACAAAATCAGTTAGGGATCTAACCCTAACTGCCTCCCATCTATTCGATGAGGTAAAGTAAAATGTACAATATTTACAAAATTACAAAATATGCTAAAAATAGTAAATCATTAGCTATATGTGTTTATCAACTACTGACAACTAACTAAATGAACAACTGACTTATAGATCTGTTGTTGCTTCAGCCAGCAGAGCGATACCATCTGATGCTTGATCTTTCTTCTTGGCTTTCTTCTGCTCCTGCTCCATGTCATTTATCTTCTTGATGAGCTCCTTGTTTCTCTGTTGCAGGTCCTGGACTGTCTTCTCCAATTCTGTGCAATGCATGTCAGTAGCTCTTTTTCTCTTTAGTGCTTCTTTTGCTTCTGCTATCAGCTCTTGAAAATTGTCATTTACATCTTGTAGATCTTCTCTCAACCTTTTGTTAGCCATCATTAATCCATCATTGACCTCTTGCATGTAACTGATCTGATGTTTGTACTGCTTTACAGTTTTCTGCAAATTCTCTCTGTCAGAGTCAACTAGTTTGTCTATGATAGGATCTTGTTCCTCATCAGGTCTCCAAGGTATATCAAGTTTTTTGAATATTTCAGCCTCTTCAATTAACAGGTCTACAGGAGTGTCTTCAATGCTAGGATTTTTCTCATCTGTTGCTTCAATTAAAGGAGCTTCTTCTTTTGATTGTGACTCCTTTTTTTCTAATTCCGGTTTATCATCCATGGAAACCTCATCTAGGACAGTAACTTCATTTTTATTTAATTTGGGATTGAGCAATTTCTTCATGTTCAGTCTTAGCTTGTTCTTTGACCTAGTTTTAGGTCTCCAAAATGATGCTGCTTCTCCCATCATTTTCAACTCCTTTCCTTGATGCTGGATAGCAGCCAACTCTACTACTTCAAGTTTATTCCTTTTTCTGTTAGGTTTTTTTATTTTGCTGTCTGAAGTAGGGATTTCTTTTCCTGTTTCAATCTTGACTTCTGTTTTGGAGATGGGCTGCTCTTCCTCCAATAAATATCCCTCATCATCTAAGAGAATGGTGATAGGGATTCTCTGTTGAGTTTGAATCTCCTCCTTAGGTACAACAACCTCTCTTATATCAACAGTTTTCACTTCATGAGAATCCTCTACAGGTGCCAAATTCTGTTCAGGTTGCTCTTTCTCATCTACAAATAGTGAATACTTGCCTTTAGGACTAGATGAGAACAGTTTTGGTTCACTATCCTCCTCCACATGCTTTGATGCTTCCTCAACTTTGACCTCTTCCTTGTCTTCAAGTTTTGGCTTCTGACTTAATTTTCTCATCAAGACCTTACCCTTGTCTGCTTGCCTCTTAGATTTCTGATCTTCAAATCCAGACCAAAAGATAAAGAAATCCCAGGTCTTCCCTTCATGCTGCAAAACAATGCTAATAATTAACTTGATTAGACCATGGTGAAAAATAGACTGAGAAGAATGATCTATCAGCCCTTTCACCCTGTTGGACATCTTCTGCAAGCTTTTCAAAAAGAAGAATGGTAGGTTCATCTTGGACACCCCCACCATGTGTTGAAGGAATCTGAAATGATATTTGTATACATAAGCATACCTTCCCTTGCAAGTAACATAGCTCTGCAATATTCTGATTGGCTCAACCCATTCCTTTCTGAAATTTTGAATAAGGACGCCTTTATTCCAATCAGGGGTGACATTTGGTAAAAGATATCTTTATGGATCAAAGTCAAAAGGCAGTTTCTTAAACCATGGTTCACCCTCATCCTTAATCCCTGTAGCTTCTGAAATCAGCTTCACTGTCAGCTTGAATTCAAGAGTATCAAAAACCACCATGTCATTTTTAAAACCCTGAGCAAACTTACAGGACACCTCTGCATTGTACCCATCTATCTTCTTGAAAAAGTCCATCCAACCAGCTTGTTGAAACAACTCAACACACCCAGGGAGTTTTTCAGTCCATCCTACATCAGTAGGTTCGGCTCTGTTTATCTTACCACTCTTTCCCATTCTTCTTCAATCACTGCAAACTGAATAACTTTTAGGGTTCTTAAATTCAGTTTATTTTAACTCTCAGGAATCTTAGTATCAAAATGATCATCCAGTCTCAAGTCTTTAGCTCTTCGCAGCTTCTATATCACTACAACCTTGGCCTTGACAGAGTCATATTTCATTAAGAAACTGCTATCTTCAACCCTCACTTCAGCCTGTCATCTCAGAGCATCAAAAATAGCTATTTCTCTGGCCGAAATTGCATTTAAAAGCACAATTAAACCTTTCCTTTGATCAATTTTGACAGAGTAAGCCCCAACGAAAAAACCCCAAATTTACAGTTATATTGGTTTTTCAGGAAATACCTATAAATTGCTCAACTGCAGTTATTTAAAATCACGACTTGAGTTGTCAAATGAGTCACCTTGGATGTACAGACGTCCTTCAACGTTCAATTTAACTGCTAGCAACGAAATTAGGAAGCCCTAATTTCCCGTGAAGCCATCAACAACTCTCCTTTGTTCAGCAACGACAATGTCTAGTTTTTTAGTGGTTATGGCTACTCCACTAAGTCCTTCATCTTTGAATGTGCCTGTAAGTGACAAATTTATCCCACATTTACCTCAAACCATACTGCTACCTGTCAAAAGGAATTACATCTCGGTTCATGATGAGCACGATTTCCTCACAACGTGTAACCACTCGGAATCATGATGTTCCCTGCATTAGCACGTAACGAATTCTCCAGAACATGTAATTAGTCATTTCAAACGTGCCAAGATTTGCTAAAAGATCGGAGGAATTTTGGAGTCGCAATATTCTTTTAGCGTGCCTTTGGTGATTTTGAGCTTCAGCGCTACAAGAATAAATTTAACACTGTTTTGGTGCTTTTTAGCAGCTTTTGGTCATTTTGCATGTGGTTTAAAAGATGAACCATACTCATGATGCTAAATGTGACCTCATTATTCAATAATATGACTTTTAAAAACCCTTCAACACCTAAAGGAGAAAAAACAAAATAAATCTAAAGGCAAAAAACCTAAAAATTAAAATAAATATCAAAATTTCCTATAGTAATTGAAAATAGTAATTGAAAAAATAAAGTCAAAGAAATAAGCAAATTTGATCAAAAAGGTTATCAAGCTGTTAAAAGGTAAAAACAAATTCCTAACATAACATATATATTTATTTATCTCCTTTATTAAATATTTATTCTATTCTAATGTCCACACATAATTTATTATCTTATTTCAAATCCCAATGCTTCCACCCACAACCTAGGAAACTAGTAATTTTCCTCCTTGGCAATTATTTGACCCTTAACATTAATTTGACAAATTCTCATGAATATGGCCAATGGGCTTAGGCCATTGTGAACAATTCAAAATCCCCCCTTCCCAATATTGCTTATCCTCAAGCAATTTCAAACATGGGTGTTGAAGAACCTGCTTTCTGTATAATTCTTTGAAGTTTCCACTGAGTTGCCCAACTTTGAGTCTTCGAGCTTCCATGAAGATTTTAGAGAGGAACCACCATGCTTACTGCTGCACTACTCTGATTAAAATCACTTTATTAAGTGGGGAATCCATCTCCCATACTACTTATTTCCCCAAAAAATTGAAACCAATGACACTAGGAATTATCCCAGGGTCCCATTGCTTGTATTGCACTCCAACAATTAGAAGTGCTCTCCAATTCATAGTTCCTGGATCCCATTTTCTTGTATGCATTCTTCCAAACATCATGAGTACATAATATATATCATCAAAGTACATAACAACATAATGAAAATTTACATCAAGAAGATGCTTCATCAAAGAATCATGAAAGTGTTTATACCTCCAAGCAAGTAGACCACCATTTTCCAAGTGCATACAAGCATCAAGTAACCAATCAAATCTGCTCCAATGACATAGGTGAGGATCCCATGTCCTATAATGCTACTCCAAAAGGATTTGATATGCATCAAAATATTCAGCCATGTATTCTTTCATCCAAGAAGTGAATGAAGAATCTCCACTAAAATCTGAACCAAATAATGAGCAAAAAAAACAAGGAGACTTCAAATGATTCAAAGAAGTCTCACCCATACATCCATGAATGTGAGAATCATAAAGATATAACAAAGTATGTGGCTGCTAACAAAAATGTTCTCCAATCATAAATCTATTCAACTAAGTGTTGGATGAAGTTCCTCCAACATCAAATGAACCAAGTGTTGAGCAAGAAAAACCATGAGTCTTCAAGTGACTCAAATGCATATCATAGGTGCATTCAGGTAGATGTGCATCATCATAAAGTAACAAAGGATGCTACTGCACATGTGAATAAGAATGTGCTCCAACCATGTCATCATAAAAAGTAAATCTAGGAGTTCCATACTCCTCATGTGGCACCATGAAAAGGAACCCTTTCACCCATACTTCATTGAGACTAATGCTGCAAAACATGTAATTGTAGGATGCAGGAGAATGAACTAATTGACCCAAATGATCAAAAGGTGTAGAAGTTTCATCATGGGAAGGATCCGTATGGGTAGTATCATGCAGCTCCTTCAAAAGTGTGAAACCTTTGTTGTATATTAGTTCCAATGTAGAGGAATCATGCTCTTCTTTAAAAATTGCATAACCTTCATCAAGAGACAATTCAAGTTCCCCTTCCACCACATCAAGTGTTTGTATCTCTTCAAGTTCATCTTCAAACACATCAAGAACATTCAAATTTCCACATTTCTCATGATCCACCATGTCATGAGAATCCTCCAAACAATATACCATTTTCCAATCTTTGATGTGGTACATTGCTCTTTGAATCTTCTCCATGTCTTCAAGGAAGGATGTTTTCTCCAGTGAAATAGCTCTCCAACAAGAATTTGACACCAATGCTTGAGTGTCATGGAGAATGCTGAGGGACTCTTGGATCTTCTTTTCATTCATATTTAAGGACCCTTCAAGAAAATGAGGCTCTCGAAAATAAACCTCCTCATATTATTCCTTCTTACTTGGACCAACTTCATGAAGCTCAAGTGGTGATGTGGAAGTTGATATTGTTTCTTCTTCAACTGCTACAAAATCTTCATTTTCATGTTTAAGGGAATTTTGGCTTGCAGCAATACTGTCAAAAGTGTTCTCTATGTCACCAACTTAGATGTGTGAGCACCCATCAGTATTTTCTCCTTCATAGTTCAAGCATCCATCAGTAGATGCTCCTTGATTCATGTCCAAGGTAGAATGTGTCTCGAAATGATCTTCAATATTTTCAATAGGATCTTCTTCAATTTCATGGGATGTATCTTCATATTTCTCCTTGAAAAAATATGATGTACTTTTCCCATTGTTTTCCTTAGGATCAATATCTTTGGAATCTCTTTTTGAAGAAAATCCAAAAACTCTCATCCAGTAGGAAAGAGATCTATTCTTTGGAGGTTCAGATATTTCACTGCTCTTTTCATTCACACACACATGATTTTCTCTCCAAGGTCTTTTATAAGAATGGCATAAGCATTTCTTTACTAACTCCACATATTCATTTTTGGGTCTATTTGCAAACAACCCATAAGCATAGTCTTCAAAAGAAATGGCATTTTGTGTATTTTCCTTCGAAGCAAGATATGCTTGATATCTTTGATATTGTTGGGGCAAGTTTTTATATGTTGCTCTCCATCTTTGTAACTCATCCATAGAATTATCCTTTGGTGGTGTGACATACTCATATTTATCATACATATGGTCATAATAATAATCATCATTCCTCCAGAAATTGTAAGAAGTGTTGCATGATGGTACCTCTTCCTCAACCCATTCACATTCTGCTTCGTATTGTTCATAATCATCTGCATATTCCTCATAAGAATTGTACTCATAGGATTCATCATAATAGTAAGACATGGATGCAACTTATTATTCAATGTATGAATGTAATCCACAGGTGCAAGGACCATGCTCTGATACCATTGTAATGTCCCATTTTGAAATTGTTTAAAATGGTGAAATTTTCAACTTTTTTTCCCTAGTTCAACCTTTGACTAGTTTTGAGCTCTAGGTATCCAATTTGATCCAAATGCTCCCAAATATTCTGAGAATGTGTATGAATGATATTAGGACTTGATTATGATGTTCATGGATGATTTAGACCCATCAAAAATACTTCTACAAACCCCTTTGGCAATCTGGTCATTGTATGGAGTTTTACTAGTAAATTGTGGTTCAAATCCCCTAGGGGTAGATGATGAAAATGACTTTCCAAATGCACTCAATACAACTCTAATTTATGAATGGAAGAAGGGGACACATAAAGGACATCACCATGGAATCATATGCATCACCATTCAACTTTTAATGTCTGATATAACTCCCTTAAATCATATGCAAAAAGACTAGTTTTAGCCTTGGGGGAAATGATAGGCAATCTTCTCCAAATGCTATGGAACTCAACAAAATGACTCAAAATGATTTGTATTGGAAATTAAACTCATATAATACATCAATAATATTCCATTCATCAATATACCATCAGTATTTTACTTATCCATTCGAATCCATCAACATTACATTGGTTCACAACAAGGTAGTGGGGAAATGACACTGTTTGTCCATTAATGAGCAATTTAACATAGTTTTTCTTGGAATATCTAATTGTGGATATTATGATATGGTTATTACAGAGATATATATCATATTACATGTACATGAATTCTAAATGGCATTCCTTCACTAACTATATGCAACCACAAGAGTGCTATGCAAGAGCTATGGGGAAAATGGCACCATTTCTTCATTAAAAATCAGATTTATACATTTCCACTTGGAATTTCGACCTGAAAATTTCTAGAGATTAAGAACAGAGTATTTAATTCATATTTTAAAATAAACGGGGCATTATAATCTCCCCCAAATAGTACAATAGCTCACCAAAAATTCCCTCTCTCAAGGATCAAGAATATGCAATGAAAACTGGAAATGGTTGAAGGAATGAGCTGCATTAGAAGAAACCATGATCTTCCCTGTATCTTACACCTACAACAAATGAATCCATTAAATATCCAAATGAAAGGTCTGAATGGACTTTCCAATTACCAACTTGGATGGGAATCTTTCACCCTCGAAATTGGCTAAGGAAAGAAACTAGTCATCCACTAGCTCTTTTCTCACAAATGCAATTGCAAATTATAAAAATGATCAAAACTATACTTTCATTATTTGTTCTTGACATTTATAAAGTTTCCAAGCTCTCTATGGGTCGAATTCCTTCCAAGATATGCATTCCAACTCAAGTTGGGAAGAGATTCCAAAGGATGCCACTTGTACAACAATTCCTAGTCTACCACTTCCACCAAATCACATGTGGAAGCATCTTAGCTGCCCTAACTCCCTTGATCACCCTCTTGGAGGCTATTTTTATCCCTAACATGTCATATATGTGATATGTCAGCCTTCAGGTCTGATTTGTGTCATAGGTGTCATAGCATCTTCATCATTGTTGTCATAGAGCTAGGGAATCTAGTCCAAGTGTCTCACTAGCTCTAAAATGCGTCTTCCTCTTCCATGGGAGTTACTCTTCCACTCCAATTCGACCTTAATTGATTACTTTCGAGTATATTTACCTTCCAACTCATCCCAAGACCCTTGGGATTCTTATGGATTCGAAATGACAAGAGGAGGATGCCATGTGGCATATAAAATCTAGCTTGTGTGGGTCCCACTTCCTCCATGTGTCTTCATGGTCAAATGTCACTTTGATTTTACCTTGTATATATTAATTTAGATCCTTTATTAAATATTTATGCTATTCTAATGTCCACACATCATTTATTATCCTTCTTATTTCAAATCCCAATGCTTCCACCCACAACCTAGGAAACTAGTAATTTTCCTCCTTGGCAATTATTTGACCCATTAATTTCACAAATTCTCATGAATATGGCCAATGGAATTAGGCCATTATGAACCAATGAAAAATTTGGGACATGACCATCCTTGGGGCCGAGACAACGGCAAATACCAGATATCAAGGTGCCAAATATCATAGGACTCTTGTCATTCATTGGAACACCAAGGCACTTTTGGGGAAGATACTGCTAGATACCAAGGAGGATCATAATGATATCCAATTACAAATGGATGAATTGAATAACAAGATGGATTTCATCATTTGCGCTACCATCGACAAGGATTATGAGGCTGGCTCCAAGGCTCTAGCTCCAAATATGCCTATTGTCTCTATTTCTGATGATGATCCTTCTCAGAGAGTTCTTATATTTCTCAAGGCTTTCTAGCAATATCAGTTATGTTAACCAATATCTATGTTTTTCTGTGTTTTTATAAACCTGCTATAACTATCTATATAAATCTAGTTAAACTACGGTTTTATTAGTGGTATAATTTCGCTATGGGCATGCCCATTTTGGACATGATGTATTTGGTTGTCTGATAATATAATTTCCAAGCTTTACAAAAGAAAAACATATTCTTTGTATAAGTTGTAAATTTTGCACTTTGTGAAATTATTTGGAATATGTATCACGTCTCTATCTTTTATGAACTTTCCATGCAAAGAAAAAAGTTATGCATCCATGACATTGCAATGTATGTCAATGGCCCATTGTCTTTTGATGATGGAATTTTGGATAAAATGCATAATCTTTTTCTAATCATGCTTCAATAATTATTGATAGATGAAGATTACCAATTGAGTGAATTCTTTTGAACGTCTCTTTGGAATGCAATAATCATAACCTCCCAATGTATATATTGAACCCCAGTAAATATGATTTTTGAATGTTTTTATTCAATGACAAGTATGCATTCCTTCTCCATGGCTTGCTTGTAATCTAAACCTTTCAAAGATTCCTTTTTGTAACATCTATTTCAAATCAAAACAATAATAGAACATGGGATTATGAGAAATAATTTACGAGGCCTTGTATAACTAAAATATGATGGATTGATATAAAAAAGGTCTAGCCCTATTCTTGGTCTTGGTTGTAGATGAAATGCTTCTTAGTATTTTATCCATTGTGTTTATGTGAATACCATCATCCTTGCTAGTAGGAAAATCTTCATTATTAGGAGGGATATCATCATCGCTATCACTATACTTAACATTCCTATGAAACTCGTTAATAGAATAATCACCACCTTGAATTGTTGCATTGTAATGAATAAGAACTTGACCTTCATTCCCAATCCCACCATCATCTTCAATCCCAATATCATCACTAGGTTGAATAATATACTCAACAAGATAATGATCGCCATCCTTACCCTTGTCACTAGATTGATCTTCCATTAAAATATTCACTTAGAGGAAAATCATCATCATCAACAACACTATTGGTGCCATTAAAGTCCCCTCTTGGAGTAAATTCATCATCATTAGCATCAACATGATCATCGATGCTTGTAAATTCCCCAATGATAGGAAAATATTCATTATCATCATTGTCATTTGTCCCTTTAAATTCCCCACTTGAAGGAAAATCTTCATTAAAATTGTTGGCGCCTTAAAATTATCCACTTGGAATATAATATTCATAATAATTAGTATCATCATCATTTGCAAAATTGACGTATTTCTCCTCTACGCTAATGTTACCATCAAAATGTCAGGATACTTAGAACTTATGTGTTAGTTATGATCAACTTGGTCTAATGTGTCTTTAGGTAAAGTGTGTTTATTTACTACACGCATTTGTACTTATGTAATCCGATGATCACGACATGTTCTAAACTTAAAGTGATCCAATGGTTCATTTCCCCTTGATCTTAATAACTATATTGATTTGTCTCTTAGTACCTATTTGTTCCATGATCTCTATTTAAAAAGCATGGAAGGTCATTTGTTGATGATCAATTGTGAGAAGCTCATATATAAATTATTTCCTTTTTCATTAATATATTTCCTCAAGATGCCATGTTGGTTGGGCTATGGATTGTTTTCCTTTTGGAGGGTTTCAACCATGTAATACATCGATTTATTGATCTATAATCTATTTTTGTGAGTGGTTTCTTATGGTGTTCACCTTGTATGGAAATACCCTATTTTAGTTGAACATGGTATTGAATTTCTTATGAAGACTTGTTCCCATGGTTTATCGAGATATTGAACCTATGCAACTACATGCCTAAAAGAGTTTATACATTCTACTATTTATGTGTATTTTTGAGCCGAGAAAGATATTCCATTGCATCTAGAGCACTACTTTTAGTTGGAAACACTTTTCGTTTCACATGAAAATGCTTTCATTTGCCCAAGATACGACCATTTAATTAGATCCATAGGTACACTTTCGGTGAACACAAATTAGAGTGGAAAGTATTTTCTTTTTTTCATACTCTCTTTGTCATGCACCTTGTGTAAGCTCGGTAAATAAAAAATAGAGAGAAAACTTATAATTTTTGGGTAAGCTAACCAAGCTTAAAAGTTTCAATTTCAAAATTTTGTTTGTTTTTAAGTGCGGCTATTTTGTAATCAAAATTTAAAATATCTTGAGCATGTCCTAGCAACTAGCATGTCTATCAATTTTTGTTGTTCATAGTGATGACTTGAGAAAATTAGCATGAATGATTTGGTCATCTAAACTATTGCTTGTTGCAGCAACTATGTAATCATAATATGGTGATTGGCCTTCCTCTTGTTTGTTGTAGAGATGGTGTTTGTCTCAAGTGTGTCCTTTTTTTAATAGTTAATATAGATATTATATTAAAATAACTGATAACATACATGGAAAGAGTATGATGGTCCACCAAAGGGGAAACTATACTATATGCAAAAAGAATATTACCAATCTTAATGTGCTTGGCCCAACTAATCATTTTGTTTTTGGTTTGTATACTATGATAATACTAGTGATAGCTAGAGATATCTACGTACAAACTAATATAATTAGAAATAAAAAAAGGAATATTAACAGATTCTAAACTAGGTAAATTGATCATCATCGGAGATAGAGATCATGGGAACCTCTTGTACTTGATTGAGTGGGTTCCCCTTCTCCATGAAGATGGTACCATTGGTAGCTTTGGCAATTATATTTATCTTGGCATTCAATTTTCCAATTTGAACTTGGAGTTCATCCACTTGCAATAGAATATCATTGTGAGCCTCCTTTCCTTCCATGAGTATTTCCTAGTAGGGCCCTCATTTACTAGTATAGAACCATTGTTTTGAAATACTTAGTTTCTTACATTCAAGATGTACTAGTATGCAAAATCCAGGGACCTATGTCCTATTCAATTTCCTTATTCTTAATGAAGTGATGCTTTTCTCTCACCCAATCCTTGGCTTGTGAGATATCCTTTTGAATATTTGTCGGGATTTACTTCCTATAAGTGGTTGACAAGTCCATAGCTTCTTGCATGACATTAGGCTAATGGTTCATCCTCCTACTCTTAATCCCATGCCACCCTCTTCCTTCTTCGAGCATGGTTGAGAATGTTGGAGCTAAGAGATTATTCGAGATGAGGAGTAACCAAGAGACTGGTTGGTTCCACAAAGTAGTTTTAGAACTTGTCTAGATGAGAACCATATAAAATTCTAGATAAAGTAATTAGACTGAATCAAAGTTGATTCATTAGGGGTGACAATTAGGGGACTATAGCTTTGGGAGTTGAGACTAATATCTAGTCATTCATGATCAAGATTAAACCAAAATTCGAAGGGAGAGTGTTATATAATTTTCCATGAGGAGGTGTGCCTTCCTCCCTTGCTACCTTAACTAACAACCTTTGAGCATGTTCTTGTCCCACAATTGTTAATTGAAGGGACAAAACAAGTTGAATTTTAGCCATCATACCACAAATCCCTCGCATGATTACGCATACCATCGCCAACTTAGTTTCCCCTAGAGGCATTGTATCACTTAAGGATTCCACACGTCACCATTTCCTATGCTCATTACCACCAATCTCTTTCAACCTTTCTAGCCTGTACCTACACATGTGGTATCATACTTTCCCTATCGCCATCTAGATCCTTGATTGATGCACCATCACTTAACTTCCTTTTGTTTCCTTGTATGCTGTCTGAAATGTTAGTGACCCTGCCCATTTTTCCTACCAACCCATCTAGGGAGTTGTAATCAACATTTTAAAGGTATAAATAAGTCAAAAGTTAAGGTGGAGGGAGTTACACGTTGCCAATATCAATCCAATGCATTCTTCCCAGTTGCTACACCTCCATTTTCTAAGTGAGTGATATACTACTTTTTTAGTTGATATATGAACATGGGAGGGGACTAGACCTGGAATTCGAGGTATATTTTTTTCTAACCCTTTTAATCTTGCTTCAAGTCGCCATTTTTTTGATACTTTACTAATAGAAGATCCATTTTGGAGCCTCTTTAACATGCAGATGATAATATGAGAACCACCATTGGATATAATTTTTGTGAATCCTCGTGGAACTACGATTCATATACCATACTTCGGTGCATATAATTATATAGGATTATTACTTTCTATGCCAAGAAAACAAACATAAACCCAAACAATTTCACTTCTATAATTTTGAATGATGCCACCAAATCATGTCGGACTTGGGTTTCCTTTCAATGCACCATCGAAGTTTAGTTTTTTAATACAACAGGGGGTGGAGACCATTTATTTCGAATAGAGATAAGAGGATTTTATGGATGATACTGGCCATTATATTGTTTGGGCTTAAATCCCATCCCCGCAAGATAATTTTTTCCTTCTCTTGGAAGTTAAGTCTTCCTCAAACCATTGGATGATTTGGAGTGCCTCTCTAGCATCTTGCCAGATTTTGCAGCAAACTTGATTACTGTTCATTTTTTAATCCTTGAAGATTCTTCTATTTATTTCTTTCCAAGTTTCCCATAGTTGGAATCTTGGGAATAATTGCCATGCATATTTGAGAATGGGATTGATATAAGCCACTTTGTTTCATTGCTCTATGGTATATTTAATACTATATCTGTCTCTATATATGTTTTGGAATAATGATGCTCCCTTATCATATAGGTCATAAACAAAAGAACAATGGTTTAGGAGGTGCTCCATGGTTTCTTCTTCTATTCGACAACGATGACATAAATATGGACCTTCAAAGCCTCTTCGAGTAAGCTGATCCCATGTTAGTATTTTTTTCTTTCTACCAACCATAAAAAGTAGATATCTTCAACGATAAATTTTGCTTCCATATTTGTATCTAAAATCTTCCAACATGATCTTGAGAGTGCCCAACTGCTAATTAGGAGTAGGCATCTTTGAGAGAGAAATTGCACCCTACTTTGTGTCCCCACCTCATCTTATTAGGTCCAGAGTTGGATTTGATTCTTCTACTTTTTATTTCAGTCCATCAGTCCTCCTAGTCAAGGTTTTCAGTGAGGTTCAACCATTTTTATCTAGGAAACTAGGATTTCCATCTCATATAGGTACTGCTAGTATCCCAATAGTAATTGAAGTGAGTCAAATTAGAATCAAGAAGAAGGGTTTTGAGATCCTGAAAATTATGATGATCTCATACTTATGAAGTTGTTTCCATGCGTCATCCTAGAAGAGGGATGATTTCCCATTGTTAATTTCCTAGAAGTTGTGATAATGTAAAAGGGTGTGTTTCTTCTAGGCAATATTCCAAATTAGAGAGAAATTCCTATTGCCTGCCATCTTGAAAATATCTTTACTTGCTATATCTAGTGCATATTTTTTCCTCCAAATTTTCTCTCACAAATCATTCTCATATTTTAACCATCTCCACCAAGTCTTGGCTCCCAAGGTTGAACTTCCAATTTTTGGGGCTCTTAGACCTTGTCCTCCAACCAACTTGGGAAGGAAGACTTTGTCCCAAGCGACTATAGCCCATTTATGATTAGATTTTTTTCATCCCCACAAAAAATTATTTGAAGGTTTCAAATAGCTTTGAGAATGTACTTAGGGTCTTCTAGGGAGGATAATAAATACAAAGACATCATTTGAAGGACCAATTTGATAAGCGCCGGTTTGCCTTCTAAATTGAGGGATTTGAAATTTCAAGAAGATAGTCTCTTCTCTAATTTGGTGAGAATATATTCCTAGGAGACATTACAAAGAATATTCTCAACTTGTGGAACACCTATATATTTGGATGGAAGGTATCTTGTTTGGAATCCTAGGATCTGAGAGATATCATGCTGGATAATGAGAGGATGATTGAAAAATAAGATCTGAGACTTACTATGATTTATCAATGTTCTAGAGACCTCCATCAATAGATTTAGTACTTTGTTAAAAGAAATTGCCTCTCTATCTTAAGGGAAACCAGTGAGCATGGTTCTATCCATGAATTATAGATGTGATGTGACAAGGTCATCACCCTAAATCCTTATGCCTTTGAACCTACCCTCTGATACTGCAACCTTAATGTTCCTCCCTAGTCCCTCAATACTATTCTTAAACAAAACTTTTAGAGAAAATATAGGAAAATACAATAGGGAATAGATAAAATAGATAGAAATGTTCACTTTCCTCTTCAAGGGGAAACCTCCAAGAGCAAATATCCAAATACAATGACACATATTGACTAAACATTACATATTATCTTACTAATGTCTATATAGTTCTTCAATAGCCAAAGTCCTGACTACTTGTGGTCTCGCTATTAATGAGGGTCAGCTACCTAAGGGCCTTTATTTAATAAAGAGGGTCATTTTACATTGAGTCACTTTCCACTAACTATCTTATGGGCCTTATGGCCTTGTACATTGAGAAAGTACGGAGGTTAGGGTAGGACCCCAAAATTCCCTCCCACTTCAAAAGAACCTTTGTCCTCAAGGCTAGAGATGGGGAAAATGCTACAAAATGGTTGATAGTTACCAAGTAGCATATTTGGGTGAGGTATACTTCCATTGAATAAAAAATTCATGAATAGTACATTGACATAGCTGGTGCTTTCGAGTTTCCAAAACTACTTCTGGTTAGATTCAAATGAAGCCTTCTTCATTCATTTGTGGTAATGTAGTTTGAAATCGATCATAATTTTGACCCACTACTTTCTTCAAACAAGACACCTGAAATATTGGGTGGATCTTGGAGTGATAGGAGCACTAATTTGTAGGCCACTTGACCAATGCATTGAAAAATATGATATAGGCCATAAAAATTTGGTGCAAGCTTATGATGGCCTTTAACTTCTCAAGAGGTTTGCTTATAAGGTTGGAGGCAAAGGAACACCTGGCTGCCTTATACAAATGAATCTCTGAGAGCTACTAGTCTTCTTGTTGATTCATGTGATTTTGATCCATTTCCAAATTTTCCTTAAGTACGCAAAGAGTAACATCTCGATTATGAAGAGACTATCGATTGCATGTAATTTGAAAGTTCCTAGTAGATAAAAAACCATGGAGGGTGGCTGTTGGCCATAGACTATTTCATATTGAGTCATTTTTGTATCCCCATGATAAGTGTTATTATACTGTCACTCTTCCAAAATTAACAAATGTGCCCACTAGTGGTGCTTTTTGGATACAAAACATCTCAAATAGGTTTCAATACACTTGTTAATTGCTTCATTCTGGTCGTTTGTTTGAGGATGATAAGAGGTGCTCATTTGCAATTAGGTGCTCTAGATTTTAAACTATTCTTGCCAAAATTTGCTAGTGAATGTGGGATCACAATCTGACACAATGGAGGTAGATGTGTTATGGAGTTTGAAAATATGGTCTAAGAATGTCTGGGAATTTTTTTTGGGATAAATGGGTGTTGCAGAACAGAAAAATGAGCATATTTGGAAAGTCAATCAACTACCACCACAATATTGACTGATTTCATACCTACTTTTGAATACCAACAATAAAATCCATGGAAATGTTAGTCCAAATAGTGGTTAGGATTGGCAATAGTTGCAATGCCCCAATAATCTTTACTATCTCACCCTTGCTCCTTTGGAAAGTGTCACATTCTTCCATAAAAGTAAGTATATATTTTTTCATGCTCTACAAGGAAAACACCTTCTAGTGAAGGTTTTAGCAAAATATCCAAGATAAAAATCGTCTTTATCCATTTATAGTAGAGGTGGATAGAGGAGGCAGGAAACAAGAGGTTTTTGTGGATGTTTTGTCTCTGGTGCGCTTATTATATATAAATGCATTGGTGCACTTTAACATACATTGGAGAGTGAGAGTTAAATTGTCATGCTATTTAAATTTTGATTTTAAAATTTAAAAAATAAAGAAAACCGTCGATGCCCCTAACATAGAGATAAGCATTGGTGTGTTTTAAACAAAGCACACTGAAAAAACTAAATTTAAAGAAAAACGACATTTTACATTGTGTTCATAAAAAATAACCATACTGGTGCGTTTTATTCAAACACACTAGACTAATCAAAATGATTTAAAAATTATTTGTCCATTACTCGGTGCACAATGTGCCTAACAACGCACCAGTGTGGATATATTTCATAGTCCGCACTTGTGCTTTACCTCGAAGCGCACCAAATTGTTAAAATGTCCCGTAAATTTAATTTTCATTTTAAAATACAAAACTAAAACAAAACAAATGGTGCTCCTAATGAATATAGATGCACCGATACCTTTTATACAGGTGCACTATCCAACTTATATTTAAAAAAATATTCCAAAATCACATTATCTAAAATAAACACACCAGTGAATTTGCGTTTACTAACATGCACCGATGTGTTTTGTCGAAATAGACACATCGATGCATTGTAATATATATATATATATATATATATATATATATATATATATATATATATATATATATATATATATATAACCTGGCCGTAAAATCCATTTTTCATCGTTACATTGCTTCTATAGAGTCGTACAAGCATTGATGCTCAAGAATACAGAGAAGTGCCCCATGTCACATTGTTCTTGTACCATTGTACTTGTTGGTTTATGTGCATCCGGTATTGATTGGTGGTTGTTTTGGAATTTCCAAACAACCATTTTTTTTCATTTTTTCTTGTACATCGCAACCATGCCTCCTCAACATGAAAGGCACAAAGTAAATCAATTCTTATCCTCTAATTTAAAATTTCAGTGGATTTAATTACGAAATTCAGTTTGTAGGAGTAGAATTCTAAAAAAAATAAAAAATGTTTCTGTTGGTGCATAATCATGGATCAGACCACACCAAATAAAAATGTGTTTACAGGTCACACTGTCACTAGTGTGTGCCTTTCACACAATATGTACTGGTGTATATGCGCCAAAGATGGTGCGCCTAAATTTATAAATGTGCACCTCATTTATGGTGCACGCATTCATGCACCATTGATAATGCGTATGGTGATGCATCACTAACAACATGTAATGAAAAACACTAAGCCAAATGATGTGTTATACAACACACCATCACTGGTGCACCTAGTTATATTATACGAACCGATAACATATTTAAATTTTGAAAACCCTAGAATCCACTAGTAATATGATAACTTCTAAAATGCATATAATGTAAAACAAAAGAACTAATTTCCAATTGGTGTTTTATGTGGCTCACCATTTCCGATGCATGTATTTATATTAGATGCACTAACATCATATATTAAATGGAAAAACCCTACAACCTATCGGTATGTTAACTGACACACCATTGGTAATGCATTTACTAGTGCACCGTAAAGTTATAAGTGCGTTTACTTATATTGTATGCACCAATAATAGATTTAAAATTTGAAAACACTATAACTTGCCAGTGCTTTAACTTGCGCATTGCATCTAACGTAAAAAAAAAACTTAATTTCCAAATGGTGCATTATGTGGCACACCGTTTCTAGTGGATATGTGTATATTAGATGCACTGGAATCATATATTAAAAAATAAAACCTAGAACCCACTTGTGCATTTGTTGGAGCACCATTTGTAGTGTATTTAATAGTGCACCGTGTACGGTGCTTTGTGGTTAACAAAGAGCATCGATAATGGGCAGGATATTCTTTTGCATTCAAAGTATTGGAAACACATTCTGCTGCACTACCTTGTGCACCATTGACAATGCATTTGATAAAGCACTGGTTACAGTAACATTGAGCACTAGTAATGGTGCTACCCCTTCGACACTGTCATCGGTGCGTTGGACTACCATAGGAGCACATATTTGCTTATTTTATTGTTTTTAATTTAGTTTCATATTTTGTTAAAAAAATTTAGGCACACTTTTCGAGTACATTATGTGGAATATGCATGCACTGCTAGTCAGTGCGTTCATTTATAGTTAGCACAATTAGAAATATACGCACTGATAAAAGTGCTTAGGTAAAACAATGCACATGATTGGCGGTGCTCCTATTTTAAAAGGTATGCACCGTTTATAAATTGTCTTTTAGCCCCCCCCCCAAATTGAAAAAGTTGTTATAAGTATTTCCTTTATCTATATTGTATTGTATTAATATGATTCGTGATGAAATTTGTATGTAGATCAGGGAGGGGAAGTATTGACATAGCCTCCACTAGTTGATTCATAAAACATCATTCAGGTGTGGACGATGAGGGAGAGGGAGAAGGATTTGGTTCCTCAACCTATTTCTGATGATACTTTCCATCTGTTATTTCAAGTTGCCTCAATTTTTATGAAGAGGCTAATTCACTTAGGGGCCGAAGTGAGCTATTGACAGAGTTGATCCATCGATGGGATCATGACAAGAAGGCCTTCAGGGTTGGTCTAGATATTTGGTACTAATCCACATAGGAGGATTTGTACTTGATTACCTATTTATCCAGGAGGGGGGAGGAATTTCCCCACTTTAGTGATCTACCACATGGTGTTGCAACTGACACTGAGTTGAGGTATGTTCAATTGAGGTATTTTCATTATAGGTATGTGCCTCAATACCTTATGAGGAGGTCCATGTGCCTTACCCTTTTTTTTTAATATCAGGTACTTGTGGTGCCCACATTTAGGACATATCTTGTTGTCCTCGTATTCACCTCTGTATAAGATACAATCATTCAAATAAGCATGATATGATATGTACTCAACACACACATTTTTCAACAACCATGTTGCCTCTTCGCAACTGTCTTTGAGGACATTATTGCTTGGAAGTAATTTTTATTTGAGTAACTTGCAATTAGTGAAAAATATAATTGTGCATTTCCATTAAGCGTGCAAAAAACCTCTTTTCAATGTTGATTTAATGGGGACTTGATGGTATTTACCTTATGGCGATAAGCACACGTCCGACATACCATACATTACTTTCAAGTTGTACTATAACATTGTTATCCCCAGTTGGGTAGACCTTGATCCATGCCCAAAGAGAGGGGTGGTGGAGGCAATTTTAAGGCTTTCGAAGAAGGCATTGACAATGTCAACATCATTCCCGAGATTATCTTGTTGGAATGAATTAACAACATTCCTTCCATGGCATGGGTATCCCATAAGAAATCATCTATACCACCCTCTATATCATTGTTTTTAACCCCAACCCGTGAAGAACTATTGTTACTATAGATGTTTTGAATTGGTGACTTGGTACATAGTGGGAATTGGATAGGTGGTTGATTCAACCATGCTTTGTATGCTTTCTCTTTGAGCTCTACTCGTTTCACGACGACCTCTCGATTTGACATCGTACTCGGGTGCAACAGTAGATGGTAGACAAGTTGATCATCGTCATAATCTTTCTTGCAAAAATATTGAACATTAAATCGATGACATTATTAAGAGAATGGATTTAGTATGTTGAAACATGATACCAAACATTTATTAGAAGCATAAACATGTTATACAACTTGACGAGAACTTTATACTCAAAACGATAACTCTAGCCATAAAAATTCATATTTTTTCATAAAACACTCCAAAAAAAACCTCAAATCAAAAAGTGGTGCTATTGGTAGCACCACTTTTTTTTATGGTTAAAAATATAGACATGGACCAAAACAATCCTTATTGTTGTTTACAAAAACCTTAAAATCAAGCCCTGAATTGAAAACTAATGCTACCGGTAGCACACTTTTTCAGAAAATGGCATTATTATATCATTGTATCATAATTTAAAATTGTATTTATTAATTCTTTTAGTAACACTATATAAAACTAGCACATAGTTAAATACAAATTATTCAAGAAATTTTTTAACCTCTCTTTCTATATAAAATAAACGAATTTATAATATTATTCATAATAAAACGATATATTAAATCATAAAACATATAAGTTATGACATTTGGGTGTGTAAGGGAGGAAACACCTATAACAAATCATATTGTTGCATAAAAACACTAAAAAACAACCCCAAAGACCTCCTAGATTTAAATAAAAAAATTCAAAAAAATGAAAATCCAAAAATCCAAAAAATATTTTAAAAATTTCAAAAAATAAATTAAAAATAATTTCATAAATTATTTACAACCTTAAAAATTTTTTTATAAACAAAAAGTAAAAAATAAAAAAATCCAAAAAAATAAAAAATTAAAATTAAAATGGAACCGAAATTTCAAAATTTCAAAAAAAAAAAAATTTAAAAAAAGTAACATTTAAAAAAAATAAAAACACTTTGAGAAAATTATAAAATAAATAAAAAAAATCAATTTAATATATATATATATATATATATATATATATTTGAAAAATACCTCAAAATATATAAAAATGTTTAAAATATTTAAAGAAAAATTAATAAAAAAATTAGAAAAAATGTTAAAAAATTAAAATTTAGAAAACAAACTAAATTATATATATATATATATATATATATTCAATTTTAAAAACAATTTTTTTGTTTTTTTACTATATAAAAATCTAAATAATTTTTTTTACAAAAATTAAAAAAACATAAATTAATTTTAAAAACAAAAAACATATAAAAAAAATTAAATTCTAACCAAAATAAATTAAATTTAAAAAAAAAATATTAAAAAATATAATAAAAAATTAAATTAAAAAAAAAAAAAATCTCCCCTCCCCCTCCCCCTCCCTCCCACGCCTCGCCTCCCCCTCCCCCTCCCTCCCATGCCTCCCCTCCACCATCCTCCACGGCCCCTCCCTCCTCCGCCTCCCCTCTCCCTTCCACCCCTGCCTCCCCTCCACTATCCCCCACGGTCGCCTCCCTCCTCCACCTCCCCTCCCCCTTCCTCCCCCGCCTCCCCTCCACTATCCCCCACGGCAGCCTCCCTCCTCCACCTCCCCTTCCCCTTCCTCCCCCCTCCGCCTCCCCTCCCCCTTCCTCCCCCGCCTCCCCTCCACCATACCCCGCACCCACCTCGCTCCCCCCGACCCCTCTCCTCCCTCCTCTCCCGCTTAACGCCGCCCTATCCCCGCCCCCCTATACACCACTCCCCTCCCCCTCCTCGCACCTCGCCCGCTGCCCAGACTGCCATGAACTGGGTTGCGCGATACTCAGAATCGCGCCGCTGTGAAGGGGTGGTGCAAGGAGTGGATTTGTTCCTTGCACCACCCCTTCGCGGCGGTGCAATTCTCAGAATCGCATCTCCTGGTTGATGGCGGTCTGGGAAGTGTGCAGGGTGCGGGGGGGGGGGGGGGGATGGGAGTGGTGGATAGGGGGGAGGGGAGGGGGATAGAGCGGTGGGGAGGGGGAGTGGAGGGAGGAGAGGGGGCGGGCAGAGAGAGGGGGCGTGGGGTATGGTGTAGGGGAGGCGACCATGGGGGATGGTGGAGGGGAGGCGGGGGAGGAAGGGGGAGGGGAGGAAAAGGATGGAGGGTTCATGGGGGATGGTGGAGGGGAGGCGTGAGAGGAAGGGGGAGGGGAGGCGGAGGAGGGAGGGAGGCAAAGTGTTTTTTAATTTTTTAAATGCATTTTTTTTAATTCAATGTTTTATTATGTTTTTAAATATATATATATATATTTTAATTTGATTTTTTTTATATTTTGTTAATGTTTTTTTTTTTTAAGTTTGTTTGGTTTTTAATTTTTAATTTTTGTATTTTAATTGTTTTTTTTAATTGAAAATATTATTTTTAAATTATAATTTGTTAAAAAATTGTTTTTTTTTTATAATTGTTTTTAAAATTGTTATATTTTTATTTATTTATTTATTTGGTTTCTAGTTTTTATTAAAAATTCTTAATTTTTTGAGCCCACACGGGTGTGGCTCATTGGTGATTCGCTTGATATGAAGTCACATGTTGTAAACAGAGGTCACGAGTTCAAATCACACCCGGGCTTACCTGTGTCCCATGCTTGCGGGTGGTTGTGGGGCACCTAAAGGTATAGTGGTAGCGAGATTGGATCCTTGGACCCTGTGTCATGCGAGTACCAACCCAGTCTCCAGTTGCCGATTCCCCTAGTTACAAAAACAAAAAAAATTCTTAACTTTTTTTAAATTTTGATTTTGATTTTGTTTTTAAGTTTTTTTTTTGCTTTTTTTTTGGGTGTTTTTATCATTTTTTTTTAATCTTCTAAATCATAAGTTAGATAATTAAAATAGTTGAAAATGAATAAAAAATGCTTAAAATTGTTTTTATTTTCTAATTTTGTTTACAAATTTGTCTATCTAAATTACTTATTTAAGATAAAAGTTCAGAGAAAAAACTTGAAAAATATGTATATTTTTCATTCTATCTACCTTCTAAAAGTTTTAAAAATTTAAAAATTTATATATTTTTTCATTATGACTTGCTACTAAATGTATATTTTTTTGTAAAAGTTGAAAAAATGCATTTGTAAAAAAAAAAATTACCAAGAAGTTTTCAAAATCACAAAAAATTGCTCAAAATGAAAAATGGTGCTACCAGTATACACACTTTTTGAAATGAAGGTAAAAAAACTACTAAAATTGACCCCGCAAAAAACGAGAACAATGCCGGGTTCTCGTCAAGTTATATACCATGTTCATAGAATGTTTTCCCCAAAAATACACACACAATCAACTACTTTATAAAATAGATGTGGAATTATGCAATACAATAAAATTAATTCCATTGAAAATCCAAAAATACAATTACTCAATGCTATTTTTCTTACACCCCAAGGGTATGTATAAAGGTATGCCCAATGCAAGCTGTTTTTAATGAGCATTTGGTTGTCTAAGAAAGTTATAGTTTATTAACAGCTCATCACTAGGAGACAAACTACATATTGCATGCACAACAAAAAATTTGGATGCCTTCTTTTTCATAAATAACTCTTTGTCATTGGAGTGTTTCTCAAATGAATAATTTGCACTAAACAATGAACACCTGCAACTATTTATGAACCATACCATGTTCCCATGAGTGCATGGCGACCATTGATACATAACAGCTTCTTCCTATTAAATTTTTTCAAAGCACAACCATTCATGTACATACTATACATGGAAATACAATGTTTGTATTTGATAGTATCCAAGTAATCGGATTGACTATAAAGAGGACCACAAAATGGCATAAGTGCTATTTACTGTTTGGGAGGAAAAAACACATTTGAAAGGATAAACAACCCAACATTTTCAACATCTATTTTAGATTTTGCAATCATGTAATTGTTACTAAAATAGGATAATTTGGTCCCAACATGGGGATCAAGTAGGGAAGAGAGAACTCATCTCTATCCTCCAACAATTGAACCAACATTTGTCTATACTTGTACATTTTTTCTCTTAGCTCATACAACTTTTTGGATATCCTTATAGAGATGTTTTGGGAAGTATTGATATCATACATTGGCTCACTAGAAATATCAGTTGACTCAATAGAAGGAGATACGTTGGTCAACTTAGGACTCAACATGGTTGATTTGGATTCCAACTTTTCTAAGAATGAGCATATGAATTGTTCCTCCGTGTCTTGTCTATTTCACCTTTTGGATCATTAACTGTAGTGGGGGGTATTAGACTGTTAAATTTGGGTAGTTGGTAATTAATATAATGGGACAGAGTGATGCGCCTAGGGTTCTCCATCAATCCTTTACATTTTGAACAATCACATACTACTGGGGTGTCATAGAGATATCCAATTCACGTTAAAGTAAAATTGGTTCGGGATGGTTGCTTGATGATGGCATGTTACGATTGGTTAGGTAAAGTGTCACGTCCCCTCCTACCAATATGACTAGTGGAGGGAACATAATGGATGTACGGGGTGCTATAATTTTCCTCTAAGGTCGTATTATCAAATTCATTAACATTTCAATGCGTGTGCAAATGCATAATTGAACACAACGGAATTAAAATCCATCATGCACGCACAACATGCATACACCAGCATGTTCATCACAGACATAATAGTAAACTCATGCACAAAAATAAACTCAGCTTATGCTAATTACTGGCATTCAATTTTAATAATTCAGATCGAATCATTTCATTCACTCGGACATAAACAAACAATCATTCATAACACATAAATTTGGTATAATTAGAAACAACAGTGAACATTTATCTTTTAATTGAAATTGTCATGCAACTGGCTATGGAAGGGTAACGTTCCACCCAATAATAGGTCTCTGTCCATCCTATATTAATTCAGCTGAGAGACCACCCTCGAGCTGGATTATGTATCCACTAAGGGCGAACTACTCAGTCTCACTCACAGCCATAGGCGTAATCACTCATACTATGTTGGCACACAGCTAGGTTTGGAAATCATGCAACGAGACAGGGAGGGAGAATGCTAATCCAACGAGCTCAACCATAGAGCTATAGGAATCTCAACTGATCTTAGTTAGCCTTGGCACCCATGATAGCTACCACACCCAACACAAGGAAGGTCCCCTTCTCTGCTACACAGTCCCTTAGGATCCCCTTCTCTCCAATGCTCTTCAAGGTGGGCATACAAAGGCCCAAGCTGCAAAAAATTCATAGATTCTTTCCTTTGTTGGGTTTATCAAGCAATTCCGACCTATGATCTCTCTTCCAATTCAATCCACTCTTTGATTTTTCTGAATTCTGGCCACGTGACTCTCAATCAAGAAATTCAACTTCCAGGATTCCAAATTTGGGTCTTCCTATGGATTTCTGGGCATTTAACACTCTCAAATTTTCCCCAGGTTTTATGTCTATGGATTCCCCACTAGATTTTGTTGCTCTCATCAATTTTTGGTCATTTTTGACACTCTAAATCATGGCTTCTTTCCGAGTTGCTATTTCTGCAATTCTTCACTATTGGGAATGCATAATGCTTGAGAATTGATGTTTGGTTGTTTGACAATGGAATGGGGATGATGGGAAAATGAATTCCCATGAGGAAATTAACTTCTGGGACAAGTAAACTGAGCCCATACCCAACCATACGAATTTCTGAGTTTTCCCATGGTCCATTAAATTCATGGGATGATTTCTCAATTGCCTCTTACAACATAATTAAATGTCAGCATATCTAGTCAAGATGGGTTCTCAAGAGGACATTTGGAAACAAAGGATTCAATCCCCCAACCCCTCACCTCTCCCTAGTGGATACACACAACCCCCTCATTTTTAGTTGCTTCCATAACTAGCTCCTGGAATTTTATTTTCATTATAAATATTTACATGTTTTTACAATTTCCTATGTTTTACCAACTCATGGTTCTCAAAATATAAAATACTTTCCCTTTTAAAGTTGAGCATTCACCAGCGGGGCCTTGGCCTTGAGCTCTGTGCTAGGAATTTATACATTACGTATGCACAATATTCACATATGAAGCCAATACATTCTAAGGGTCAAAATGGGGGTATAACATTCCCCTCCCCCTTAAACAACATTGTCCTCAATGTTCCCAAAATTGGACAAAAATGTGTATGCCTCTTTCATGGCATCCTCTAATTCCCATGTAGCCTCATCGGGACCAAGGTGATTCCATTGCACTTTACCTATCTGATGGTTCGGTTCTAGAGCAATGTTACCTTCTTGTTGAGGATGCGCATGGGTTCCACCTGTATCACATTCCAACCAATTATGTGATTAGAATCATGTACATACTTCTTAAGCAAAGAAACATGAAAAATATTATGAGCTCTCATGTTACCAGGAAATGCACTATATGCAACTAGTCTTATCCTATCAAGGACTTCGAAGGGCCCATAATATCTTGGTTCCAACTTGGCATAAATTCCCAACTTTAGGGCACTTTTACTTGGTTTTACTCTTAAATAAAAATGATCTCCAATTTTAAATTCCTTATGCACTCTTTTCAAATCTGCATTTCTCTTCTGTTTGTCCTGGGCTGCCTTTAAATTCTGCCTAATCTTAACAATTTCTTGCTCCATTTCCTTGGTCATTTCTGTCCCAAGCACTACCCTATTCATTGGGATATCCCAATTCACTGGATTTATGCATCCCTTTCCATACAATTCCTCAAATGGGCTCATTCCTAATGATGCTTGATGTCCATTATTCTATGCAAATTCTACAAAGTGTAGGTAATCCTCCCACTTGGATGGTTTATCCATCACATACATTCTCAACATATCCTCGAGAACTTGATTCACCCTTTCGATTTGTCCATATTTTGAGGATGATACGCTGTACTAAAATTGAGTTGAGTTCCCAATTCCTAAAATAATCCTTTCCAAAAATTGGATGCGAACTTTGCATCTTGATTGGAAACTATTTCTTTGGGTAATCCATGCAATCTAAATATTTCCTTCATGACGATGTTCGCTATTTCACTTGTTTTATGAGTGGACTTGGCTGGAATAAAATGCGTTTCCTTTGAAATCTTGTTCACCACAACCATAATTGAATCATGCTTCCTCACTGTCATTGGAAAACTTGTTCTAAAGTCCATAGAAATTACTTCCCACTTCCATTCTAGAATGGGAAAAGGGTGCAATAGTCCTGTTGGATGTTGATGCTCTGCCTTGACTTGTTGGCATTTTTGACACCATGCAATTTATTCCGATATATCCTTCTTCATCCCATGCCAAAAGTATTGCTTTCTTGCTGTCGTTATTTTCTTTTGATATCCCGAATGTACAGAGTATGGCATTTGATGAATTTCATCCATTACCACCTTCTTCAAGTCTGCACAATTTCAAATGTACAATCTTCCTTTATAAAGAAGAATATCATCTTCTTCGAGCTGGTACCCTTCACATTTTTTATCTAATTTTCTTTGCTACAACTTTTCTTTTACTTGAAGGTAAGTTTCATAACTATTTTAAGAACCCTTGTTCTCAAATCTGATTTGCAAACACTTAAGGCTTTACATGAAAGTTTTTGATAAGGGATTCTACAACCTTATTTTCCTTCCCTTTTACATGCTTGATTTCAAAATCGAACTCACATAGGAATTCCATCCATCTGGCTTGACTGGCATTTAAGCTTGGTTGATCAAACAAATATTTTAAGCTCATGTGGTCGGTTCTAAGCTCAAATATTCTTCCCAACAAATAATGTCTCCACATTTTGAGAGCATGTACTATGGATGCTAATTCTAAATCACGAATCGCATAATTCTTTTCATTCTCCTTTAATTTTCTTGACTCATAGCAAATCACAAAGCCTTCTTTCATAAGCACTCCACCCAATACTTCAATGCAAGCATCCTTCCACACTTCAAAATATTTCTTTAGATCTGCAATCTTCAAAACAGGAGTGCTAGTGAGCAGCTTCTTCAGTTGTTGAAATCTTTCTTCACATTTTTCAGAGCATACAAACTTTACATTCTTCCTCTGCAACGATGTGATTGGATGAGCAATATTGGAGAAAAACTAAATGAACCTTCTATAGTATCCCGAAAGACCCATAAAATATCTAACCTATGTAACATTCTTTGGAGTAGACCAATCTATCATGGATTTAATCTTTTCCAGATCCACTGAAATTCCTTCTTCCTAAATAAGATGGCCCAAATATTGTACCCTTCTTTGATAAAATTCACACTTTCATAGCTTTGCATAAATCTGGTGCTCTCTAAGAACTTGCAACACCATTCTTAAATGTTCCTCATTCTCTTCTTCATTCCTTGAATAAACAAGAATGTCATCCAAAAACACTAAAACGAACTTGTTCAAATATTTGCTAAAGACACTATTCATGAGGCACATGAATGTGGTAGGTGCATTAGTGAGTCCAAACGACACTACCATGAACTCATAATGGCCATATCTTGTCTGGAAGGTTGTCTTGTAACTGTCTTCTTCTTTTATTCTCACTTTATGATAACCGGATCTCAAGTCAAATTTTGAAAACACTTTGGATTCCTTCATTTGATCGAACAAATCATCAATTCTAGGAAATGGGTACTTATTCTTGGCTGTCACTATATTTAACTGTGTGAAAATCAGTTCAAGTCCAAGAACTATTCAAGAAATTACACTCTCATAAGAAAAATCTCACAGTCAAAGACACAAAAGTTATGCACAAGAGTAGATTTCTGTATTAACTTCTCATGATAAAAATACATCATCCAACCATATGAAAGTAATAGGATGCTGTTAAATAACATTACATCAGTAATTCAAATGGCTAAATATTCCAAAAGAATCATCTCTCCATCAGACTTGCTAAAAATTCCCATCCCCCTAGGTGGCAAGTTGACTTTCCAAATCAGCTCAAAAGCTCACGAATTGCCTAATTTGTGATCTGAAGGTGAAGTATGGACAAAAAAATGCCAAATACAAAGTTTGGAAGGAAAACTCATTAAGGAAAGTCTTGGGTGCAAAAACCAGTTTCCTAGGTAGAGTAGATTTTCCCCCATAGGGAAAAAGCAGTAAAAAAGCTCTAAAACTCATAAATGTGCCTTTCCTTCTAAATCTTATCCAAAATCAGTTAGGAAAGTGCCCAAGCGACCAAGTGGCCTAGATGGCTTGTGGTTCACACCTTGGATGTATTCTTATCCTCCCATGTTTCCTTGTGGCCCACACAAGGCAATTTCCTAGTCGATTACATAGAATTAACCATAAAAGATTAATTAATGCATATAATGTAAATAAATGACATGGTAGGAAGACTTAAATATTCCAACACCCCCTCTTAAGTCTGACTTAAATGATCTAAATATCAGAAAATGAAATACTAAGGGCCCAGTAACAAGACTTGGTCACCCTGTACAATATTGTCGGTCCACAAAAACAAGAATAGAAGGAAAACCTCATGGGAAAAACCTCCCTTCAAAACATGGGAATATCAAAATTGAAAGGTTGTTGATCAACCCTTCACTCCACCACATGTTCAACCATCCAAAGCAGTGATCTAAGATAGCTGAATGTCTTCTCTGTGAAAGCCTTGGTGAAGATATCTGTAGTTTGCTCACCTGTGGGGCAATACTGCAAATCTATGATCTGGTCATGCACTAGGCCTCTGATGTAGTGCATACGATATCCTCTCCCTCTGTACTGGATCACATGAAACTATAATGGCACTCTGGTTGTCACAATAAATGACAATAGGAGTACTGAAAGAAATCTCAAACTCAGACAAAATCCCCTGCAACCAAACACACTGTGTAGCAGCATTCACTGCTCCTCTGTACTCTGCCTCCGCTGAAGATAGTGCTATGGCATTCTGTTTCTTGCTGGACCAGCAAACAAGGCCACCTCCAAGCATGAATACAAATCCTGATGTGGATTTCCTGTCAAGGCTATCACCATCCCAATATGAATCTGTGAAGCCCAAGAGATCTAGGCTCGAATCTACAGCATAGTGAATCCCATCACTCTTTGTGCTCTGCACATAATGAAGGATTATTTTTGCAGCCCTCCAATGTATCTCATGTGGCTTCTCCATGTATATTTATGCCACACTCACAGCATAAGCAAGATCTGGTCGAGTGTGTGTCAAGTAGAGCAAGTTGACAATCAACTGTCTATATAAAGTGTTGTCAAATAGTGGTGTAGATTCTGCATCTTCTAGTCTAAATACAAAAGGAATGGAGTCTTAGAAGGCTTGAAATCAGCCATCTTAAACTTATTTAACAGATAATAAGCATACTTTTACTGACATACCTTGGTTCCTTTTTTTGTTTGAGAAATATCAAGCCCCAAAAATTGCTTAAGAATTCCCAAGTCACTCATGGAGAATGCTTGGTGCATTGCGGTCTTCAGTGATGCTATTTGTTCAGTGCTATCACCTGTGATCAACAAATCATCAACATACATCACTATTAACATTACAAAACCATCAACAAGCTTCATATAGACATTTGGGTCATATTTACACCGAACATAAGATTGTGACAGCAGGAAACTGTCCATCTTTGCATACCAAGCCTTGGGGGCTTGCTTAAGTCCATACAAAGATTTTTTCAACCCGTAAACAAGGTTTGGATATGATGTGTACCCTTGTGGCTGCTGCATATATATTTCATCTTCAAGCTCCCCATGGAGGAAAGCACTTTTCACATCCATGTGATGTACTTCCCATCGCTTGGAAGCTGCCACTGCCAAAACTAGTCTAATGGAGTCTTTCTGAGCCACCGGTGCAAATGTTTCATTATAATCAAGTCCTTGGACCTGATAATACCCTTTTTCTACCAGCCTTGCTTGATATTTAATGGCTGTACCATTTGTTGCACATTTGGTCTTATAAATCCACTTGTATCTCACCAATTTTCTTCATGCGGGGAGCTTGACTAGCTCCCAAGTTTCATTCTTCTGCAATGACTGAAACTCCTCATCCATAGAAATATGAAATTTAGGATCATGTGAGGCTTCTTTATATGTTTGTGGATCAGAATCTATCATCATATATCATTTCTTAGAAAGATAAGGATCATTCACATTGAGAGCAGTCTCAAACTGTGATCTAGTCCTTCTTTGGTCTTGAGGATTGCCTACTAGTTCACCTGCTGCTTGGAAAGTTTTTGCAGCCCACTTAGGCCTTGTAGGTGAGTTAGAATCTGCAATAAAGTGATCCCCATCATCAGAAATATCAGGATAAAAAATATCAAGAACATCACTTACTTCTTCTTCAGAATGTGGTGAAGATGAATCTCCAATTCCAGCGCTCTAAGAGGGCTCTTCCTCAAACTGCACACTTCTTTCGATGAATGCTTTGTGAGTGGTCATGTTCAACAAATTATAACCTTTGGAGTCCTCTGAATATCCAACAAATAAACATGGTTGTATTTGGGGCTGCAATGCCCTCCTCTTCTCAAGTGGAATCCTCGCCCAAGCCTTTGAGCCAAAAATCCTGAAATGAGAGATGTAAGGTTTGTGACCTGTCTAAGCCTCGAAAGGAGTGATACCTTTGAGATATTTGTGTGGCACTCTATTCTGAATGTAAGTGGCACAATTTATTGCCTCATCCCATAGCTTAGGAGATAATGCCTTTGCCTCAAGCATACAAGTGGCCATCTCCTTTAGAGATATATTTTTCCTCTCAGCAACCCCATTCTACCGAGGTGTATATGGAACTGTGTGTTGCATCTGAATGCCTGAAGAGGCACAAAATTGCTGAAACTATGATTTCACATATTCACCACCATTATCAGATCTTATAACTTTAGTATGCCTACCATACTGGTTCTCAAATAAGGCTTTGAACAACTTGAACAACCCAAAAACTTCTGACTTTAACTTAATGAAATAAATCCAACAATACCTGCTGAAGTCATCTATGAATGTGAGGATGTATTTTGCATGATTCAAGGACTCATGAGGGAATGGAACTGATATATTAGTATGAATAAGGTTTAATGGTGCAGTGTTTCTCTCAGAATTGGATCTCCCATACTTATGCTCAGGGTGTTTACCTAGGATGCAAGATTGACAGACACCTTTGGAAAACTTGATATTGGGCAACCCTATAACCATCTCTTTCTCATGAAGTTGGGAAAGGTATTTGTAGTTCAGGTGGCCAAATCTTTCATGCCATAGCTTGCTGGAATCATTGGCATGGGTTAACAGAGCAGAAGGTCAGGGGGTTGGCACAAAATGAGAAAACTTGTAAATTCTAGAACAATGATCAGCAGTACCAAATGCAATAATTTTTCCTGTTGAAATTTCTTCTATCTCAACATCATTGGGGGTAAAGGTTACTCTCTTGGGAATCCCTGTATGGGTCATCTGATAGACTGACAATACGTTTGTAGCAAGTCCAGGGACATATAAAACATTATTAAATGACCCAAACTCGAGATCTATGCTACCTTTGCCTTTGCTAGAAGTTTCAGAATTGTTTCCCAATACAATATTCAGACCACTGGAAGAGTCAAGTGAAGTGAAAAACTTACTTGTAGACACCATGTGTCTTGATGCAATGGAATCAATGATGAATGAAGAAGGTTTTGAAGTGCTGGCCATCAATGCATGAACTCTCTCTTTATCATCAAAATTTTGTCCTCCATCCTTCCTCCTTGCGCTCTCTAGAAGAGGAATGTTGGCTTTCTCCAAGAGTGAGGTCAATTGGTCAATGGTTTTCTTCATGGAAGAGATTTCAGGATGAAAGTCCTTGCTGCAATAATTGCACTTTGTCCTCTCATTCTTCTTGTTTGGGTTCTTCTTGAAGTTGGATGTCTCTCCATTTGAAATCTGCTTGTCTTTCCTCTCACCGGTGGGCTTCTTGAAATTGCCCTTCTTCTTTCCTTTCGAACCCCTTGAATCTCCAACATTCAGAAAGTGGTCTTTGGATGGATTTTTAATGGCTCCCATCAAGACCAATTTGTCTTGTTCTTGTG
Organism: Larix kaempferi; assembly: GCA_027924585.1. Classification (NCBI taxonomy): domain Eukaryota; kingdom Viridiplantae; phylum Streptophyta; class Pinopsida; order Pinales; family Pinaceae; genus Larix; species Larix kaempferi. Next base: position 8,884,034 of record BSBM01000071.1, read on the forward strand.
TCAAAGACTCCATGAATTCTAAAAGTGTTGGGCTCTTCCAATTTTTAATTGCTTTCCGGGTGGAATGGAAGGTCGAGACAAAGATTGAATAGTCGGGGCCAAGCCTAGAGAGAATGGCCAAAAATAATTACTCATGTTTCTTGTCTATACCACATTGCTTCAGCTGCAATACAAGAGACTTGAATTTGGAGAAAAAATCATGTATATTATCAAAATTTTGCGGGCTCAAAGAGACTAGCTCGTTATCCAATTGGTGGCCTCTCAATTCATCGATTTTTTCGAACAATTCTTGAAGTTCAGCCATACTTCATTGGGTGAAGTGAGGCCATCAAGATGAAATAGAATCTCTCTGGATGTAGTGAGACATAACATCCCATAGGCTTCATCCCTTCGATTGTGCCATTTCGATTTCTCTACTGCCGAGGTTGGCTCAGCTTTAGTTTCCATGGTCACCCTGTAGAGCCCTTTGCTCCTCAATAGAATCTCCATCTGTGCTTTCCAATCAAAGTAATTGAAAGGAGTGAGGATGATCTATTGTGTGTGGTCCATTTCTTCTTTAAAATAAACTCATTGACTGATTTTAGAACACTTATGGATTCCAAAATGCGCCCTGTAGAGAATAGAATTCACTCGGTGAATTGATCAATGCGACCTTCTTGAGACTATTGGATCCTGAAAGACAATCAAAGATGAAAGGAATAGATTGATTTCTCTGATACCATGTGAAAATAATTTCACATCCAAGAAATATTCAAGAAATTACACTCTCTCATAAGAAAAATCTCACACAACTAGTCAAAGACACAAAAAATTATGCACAAGAGTAGATTTCTGTATCAACTTCTCATGATAAAAATACATCAGCCAAGCATATGAAAGTAATAGGCTGCTATTAAATAAAATTACATCAGTAATTCAAATGGCTAAATATTCCAAAAGAATCATCTCTCCATCATACTTGCTAAAAATGCCCATCCCCCCTAGGTGGCAAGTTGACTTTCCAAATCAGCCCAAAAGTTCACGAATTGCCTAATTTGTGATCTGAAGGTGAAGTATGGACAAAAAAAATGCCAAATACGAAGTTTGGAAGGAAAAATCATAAGGAAAGTCTTGGGTGCAAAAACCAGTTTCCTAGGTAGACTAGCTTTTCCCCCATAGGGAAAAAGCAGTAAAAAAGCTCTAAAAATCAGAAATGTGCCTTTCCTTCTAAATATTATCCAAAATCAGTTAGGAAAGCGCCCAAGTGGCCTAGATGGCTTGTGGTTCACACCTTGGATGTATTCTTATCCTCCCATGTTGCCTTGTGGCTCACACAAGGCAATTTCCTAGTCTATTACATAGAATTAACCATAAAAGATTAATTAATGCATCTAATGTAAATAAATGACATGGTAGAAGACTTAAATATTCCAACAAACTGCATGTAATCAATACACAGCCTTAAATTCCCATCTTTCTTCTTGACAAATAACATCGGTGCTCCCCAAGGAGACACACTTGGTCTTATATACTTTTTGTCCATTAATTCTTGTAGTTGCATCTTAATTCTATAAATTCTGTTGTGCTCATTATATAAGGAGATTTGGAAATTGACGTTGCTCCTGGAACAAGATCGATTGTAAAATCAATGTCCCTTTTTGGTGGCATTCCCGACACTTCTTCTAGAGACACATATTTGAACTCTTGTAACAACTGATAATCTTATATCCTTGGGCATCTTCTCTCTAAGGAATTTGATACGTGGGATGCATATAATTTCCAACCCTTCTTGCAAAACCTTCTTAATTGTAAGGTTGAAATCTGTCTTACCGATACTTGCTTAGGAATTCCTTTTACCAATCTCGGTCTTCCCTCTTCATCAATACATTCAAGAACCTTTTCATAAAAATATACCTTGGCTCTATGTCTTTCCAACCAATCCATACCAATAAGGGTGTCATAGGATCCTAATGGTAGGGCATTTAGATTTAATTTGGTGATAAATCCATTCAACTCTAGGGAACATTCCATCACTACTTCACTCACTTTTCTTTTTGTTTCCATGGCTAATTGAACTAACCACGACTTATTATGCCTCATTTTTCCAAGGGAACAACTTTCAACCACTTTTGGAGAAACATAACTATGAGTAGATCTTGGACCAATCAAAACAGAAATATATTGCTTAGCAATCTTACCTTCAACTTCCACTACTGTTGATTGATGTTCTTCCTGATGATTAACCAATGTTGCATAAATTTGGGGAGTTCCTCTTGCCATATCCTCCACTGTAACTGTTGCTTCTAAGTTATGCAAGCCTCAAGGGTTCTCTCTCTGATGTGGATAGTCTTTAAGAATGTGGTTCTCTTCACATCCCCAACATTGAAGTGGTCCTTTTGGCCCTCTTTCTGTTTCTACTGCATGATTAATCCCACTTTGTGCTTGCTGACCTTGTTGGAAATTTCTTGGATGTTTTTTAAATGGAGTCTTAAATCCACTTCTCCTTTGGTCAAATGTTCCTTTTGGATTTCCCTTCTATGCTGGATGAACCTATGATTTTCCTTTTCTCTGCTCATAGCAATGCATAGCCATCCTAATGGCTTCATCAAGAGTTGGTGGAATAACAAAATCAATCCTATCTCTGAAATTTTGGGGCAGACTTCCAAGGAAGCATTGGATTTTTACTCTTTCATCTTTGATGTAATCTATGTACCTCAACAATTCCAAAAAATTATGGACATGTTCTTCCATATATTTTTGTCCCAATTTTAGTTCATTGAACTCCTTCCTCTTATTATCATAATACCTAGTAGATTGGTATTTCTCCTTGAAATATTTCTTAAATCGCTTCCAACTGATCCTTCTATCCTTGATTAATCCTTTTACTTGCATGCAATGCTCCCACCAAATTGAAGCTCAACCATTTAGATTATAAATAGAAATTATGGACTTTTCATTTCCCGTGTAATCACAAATTCTAAAATACTTCTCCATCCCAAGAAGCCATGCTTCCGCTTCTTGACCCGTTTTACCTTCTCCATCGAATGTGGGAGGCCTTTCCTTTCTAAATTCTCCATGTGGAGTCCTTTAAATTCCCTTATTCTTTCAAAATTGTTGGAAGTATGCCTTGGGATACTTTGGGAACTTTGAGAATCACATAAACTGCTAGAATAAGATCTTGGAAAAGATACGCTACATTCCCTTCTCAAGGGACAACTTCTCGGACTTGGTGTCCTCTTTCTATTACGATTTCTAGAGCGACTCTTTGCACTTCTTCTTTCTTGACCAACATTGCTTGGATTATATCCAAGATGAGCTCTCTGCTAAATATCAATGGAGTTTGAAGGATAGAAGCATTGATCTGGTTCTGCTCTTCTTGAGCTTTGATCAATCTCTCATTGAAACTTCTCATTGTTTCAACCAAATTTTGAGGAGTGATCTGCTCCCTTATCCCATTTGAATCCACCTCAACATTGTCCTCTTGTATATTTTCTCTTAAGAAATCCTCATCATGTTCATATGGGTCCTGGGCATCATTCATGGTCACCATTTTCCTTTGGAAACTCTTTCCCTCTTCCTGCTGCCCTCTACTGCAACTGTTCAAAGCTTATCAACTGCAAACACTGTGCATCATAGAGTTATTTATTAGACATTTTAGTAATACATGAAATGAAACATAAAAATGATAATTTGAATAGAATTAGTCTCATGGAAATATTCACAAAGTTCTTAGTTCCTCTTTTCCTTTGTTCCATTTATGCATTTCTAGAAATTGCCTTTATGGACAATTTTTTTGTCAAAACAAGGTCATAAACACTTTTCTGTTCTGATCTCCGAGACATTGGAGTTCCTCATTCTGATACCGAATGTGCCACTTTATCCCCTCATGGATAATATTTCCAACTCCTATCTTCATACTCCATTATGATTTCGGATATGGAATTTACACCCTTCCAAAAATGTCAATTTTTCCCAATTCTGCACTTTTTTCCACAGGTGCAATTAGCCTCGGCAACCAACTTCAACCACTTGTAGAAGTAAATCTAGAGAGAATTATAAAAAAATTTCTACTAGGAAAATTTATTCCATATGATAAGAATCACTCAACAACTTTCATATCTCCAATCCGATGCACCAGTCAACCTCTATAAAATTCAGGGTTTGACTACTTTTGAATTTTGCAACTTTTCCAAATCTTGGATTTTTTGGAAAAAATGTCTATCTTGCAAAGTAAGCATTTATGTAAAAACTCCGTCTAACAAAAGTTGCTTGTTTTAATGAGTAGGTAAAATTTCGAGTTCAGAAATTTTCTTGGTTTTGACATGTAGGGTCACTTTTTCTAGAGTTAACTCCGTGCCTGATCCATGACTCCACCGTAGTGATTCGATCCAAATCAACCTCCCATCTGGTCTCAGGACATCGATCTTTGAAAGTCCTTAATTCCAAATATCCACCAAATTGAAGCAAAATGGGCTCGAGCCTCTCACTGATGTTTTTGTGACCTTCTCTAGTGGCGTCCCAATGTCACAAGTCTCATCTAATTCTGAGTTAAACTGCTCCTGTTATTGCCGAAACAATTTTCAGGCTATATCTATATCTATATCTATATATAGATAGATAGATAGATATATGTCATGACCCTGACTTGGTCAATCTCGACTTTTCCAAGACTTTCCGACTTTTTCGATTCAAAATCGGAAATTAGAATGAACAACTGATATGTAATGAGTCATTTCGGACTTCCCAACTCTGACTGATATCTTCCGTACGTCAGAAGTCGAAAGTCGGAACCACACAACGGCTTCCAATAGACTTCCCTAACATCCCGACTCTGACTACTACCTTTTGTACGTCGGGAGTCATAATTCGACACTATGAATTCAATCTCGGTGAACCACTACCGACCTCATGACTATGACTGCTACCTTCCATACGTTGGGAGTTGAAATTCAGAAGTGCACAATGGATCCTAGCAAGATTATCCCAACTTCCCAACTCCGACTACTACCCTTCGTATGTCAGGAGTCGAAAGTCGGCGCCACAAAACCAAATCTTGACAAGTCCCCTTGACCTACCGATTGTGACTACTATATTTCGTGCGTCGGGAGTTGGAAGTTGACAACACCAACCCAGCCTTAGCAATCACCCCAGACCTCCCGACTCTAACTACTATATTATGTACGTCGGGAGTCAGTAGTTGGAACCACTAACCTCAACTTCCCACGACCGCACCGATGCCGATATCTTTCACATCCGAAGTTTGTTTTTGATGAAACGGGCATCTCAGGAAAGTCCTCAGCGAGCTATAAACAATGGTGTTCTCCTTTGAAACATTTGAAGATTTTGATTTTTAGCCATTATTTGAGCCCATAATCTTACCAACTGGTCACCAAAACTTCTTGTGCATTTCTGATTTTCTTCCTGTAGGTGTAGATTCTGTTCCAAATAGCCCAAGTGATGCAACCATTAGCTCTGATACCACTCTGTCATGTCCCCTCCCACTAATCCAACCAGCAGAGGGAACATGACGGATGTACGGGGTGCTAAAATTTGCCTCTAAGGTCATATTAACAAATTCATTAACATTTCAATGCGTGTGTAGATGCATAATAACAAACACATCGAAATTAAACTCCATCGTGCACACACAACACACATACACCAGGATGTTCATCACAGGCATAACAATAGACTCATGCACATAAATAAACTCATTTTATGTTAATTACTGGCATTCAATTTTAATAGTTCAAATAAAATCATTTCATTTAATCGGACATAAACAAACAATCATTCATAACAGATAAATTTGGCATAATTAGAAACAACAGTGAAAACTTATCTTTTAATGGAAATTGTCGTGCAACTGGATATGGAAGGGAAACGCTCCACCCAATTATAGGTCTCTGTACAGACTATATTAATTTAACTAAGAGATCACCTCCGAGCTGGGCTATGTATCCAATAAGGAGGAACTAATTAGGCTCACTCACAACCATAGGCACAATCACTCATGTTATGTTGGCACACAACTGGGTTTGGAAAACATGCAGGGAGATGGGGAAGGAGAATGCTAAGCCAACGAGCTCAACCACAAAGTTATAGGAATCTCAACTGATCTTAGTCATCCTTGGCACCCACGATACTTACCACACCCAACACAAGGAAGGTCCCCTTCTCTGCTACATAGTCCCTTAGGAGCCCCTTCCCTCTAGTGCTCTTCAGGGTGGGCATAGAAAGGACCAAGCTACAAAAAATTCAGAGATTCTTGCCTTCGCTGGGTTTATCAAGCAATTCTGACCTCTGATCTCTCTTCTAATTCAATCCACTCTTTGATTTTTTCGAATTCCAACCAAGTGACTCTCAATCACTAAATTCAATTTTCATGCTTCCAAATCTGGGTCTTCCTATGGATTTATGGGCATTTGACACTCTCAAATTTGCCCCAGGGTTTATGTATATGGATTCTCCATTGGATTTCATTGCTCTCTTCAAAATTTGGCTATTGTTTACATTCTAAATCATGGCTTCTTTCATGGTTGTGATTTATTCAATTCTTCACTACTGGGAATGCATAATGGTTGATAATTGATGTTTGGTTGTTCCACAACGGAATGGGGATGATGGAAAAATGAATTCCCATGAGGAAATTAGCTTCTGGGCCAAGTAAACTGAGCCCATACCCAACCATATGAATTTCTGAGTTTTCCCATGCTCCATTAAATCCATAGGCTGATTTCTCAGCTGCTTCTTGTCGTGCCCACTATATGTCAGTTAATTAAAACTTAACATGCAGAGTGCTAAACATAAATTATCAACCCGAGGAAGTCTTTTATTTCAAAGTTATCATGCAAGATATATGCAAGCACAATTTCTACCTGACACTGTTGGATCTATTGTTATGCAATCAAAACTATTTGTAAACTAAGTCACAACTTCTTGAAAGTAAATCAAACCTCAAACCTATTCGTAAATCAAACTGTGAATCAAACACACTTCAACAAGATCTATTCCTATGAAACAAGATCTGATTGCATAAATCTAAAATAAGTCTTGTGTTGTCCAACGATCTATCAAAATGAATTAACATGAGAATGCTATGATAAATCTAATGAATAGAAACATGAACTGAATAATAAAACAACTATGATAAATCTAATGAATGAAAACATGAATTAACAAATAACAGATCTACAAAATAAAACACTTACAATCAACACTACCAGCATCTACTCAGGGAAGAGGGCCATTCCTCCACTGAGCAGATTTGGATCTCCACAATGAAAGCCTACAACTCCAGAATTAAGAAACTGCCAGCATGTATTATCATAATGGAAAAATTACAACAGATCTGGATCAAATCCTACATCATAACATTGTGTTCTCTCCTATCTTACATCTCCTATCCTGCCTAATCTATCATGCTTAATCTCTATCAATATATCCTCCCTTATCAATGAGATTGATTAAATATTTATACATAAAATTATCTCCTGGAAATGAAGAACTGAACCCCCAACTTGTGATCTGCAACAGCTGAAACACGGCCGTAACTGCTGGCAATTTTGGAACCGACCGCAACACCAAATCTATAAAATACCCTCTCAAAGAACCACCTGTATATCGCAAACTGTAGCTTTGTTTGGCGATTTCCTCGCGAGTCAGGTAAATGAGGATGTTACGCACAAAACCCATGTCTCATATTTGTGATATTCGTTTCCATCTTCCCAAAAATCAAGATGCGAATCAAGGTGTTCTTATGTGGCATGCGTTTTTGGTTAAGGCTGTAACAACTGGCTATGAGCGTGCTATACGTGACAACTCACTCCACAAACCATCATTAGTAAAAGTATGCATAATAGTCTTTAATTCATCAAAGATAAAGGAAAATAATCACTATTAACCACTTAAAACATCAATGGAAGTAGCAGGCTGTTCAACGCACAGCTACAACAAATGGATAAAAAATGGAATGATAAATGAGAAATAATGGTAAGAAAATGGATGAAAGGTATGTCGATAAATGATGAAAAAATGGACAATTCCAGGGCCCAACACCTCTTACAACATAATTAAATGTCAGCATATCTAGTCAATATGGGTTCTCAAGAGGACATTTGGAAACAAAGGATTCAATCCCCCAACCCCTCACCTCTCCCTAGTGGATACACACAGCCCCCTCATTTTTAGTTGCTTCCATAGCTAACTCTTGGAATTTTATTTGCATTATAAATATTTACATGTTTTTACAATTTCCCATGGTTTACCAACGCATGGTTCTCAAAATATAAAATAATTTCCTTTTTAAAGCGGAGCATTCACTGGCGGGGCCTTGGCCTTGAGCTCCACGCTAGGAACTTATACATCACGTATGCACAATATTCACATATGAAGCCAATACATTCTAAGGGTCAAAATGGGGGTATTACATAAAGTGGCCTTCCATTTTCATCTTCCATCCACGTGTGGTATGTTGCTCCTAAGAAGACCTTGTGGATTTTAGGGAGTGGTGGAATATCATGTTTATATGAAATTGATCCAAAATCATGATCCTACAAAAGTCAATGTGCAATTATTCAAATGAAAATGCAAATAAATCATAAAATCAATAAATATGGACTCACTGGTGATGGAAAGGGAGAACTTGAAATTGGAACGATATGGAATGAGTTAGAATTTAAAGAATAATCCATTTGATATATCGCTCTTTCCCCCCTATATTTAAGTCAAAAATACAATCAATACATGTCTTTGTTCTTAAAATAAAAATTGGAAAACAGAAAACATCATACTTTTTTGAAGTAACCGGTGTGCCATATTCTACAAAGATGCACCGATGTGCCTCAAGAAAATAAGCGCACAAGTGCGCACATACCAGATGCACACTTGTTGAAACCTCCACAAAGGACAAACCTTCCCTAAATATTAATTGCTAAGTATTTCATTTCTATTTTTCATTTGTACATATGTTACTGGTTCTATTATATCAGTATAAGGCATCAATGAACTATTACCTATCTAGTGCATCGTTATCCTAACCAAAACCAAAAAAAAAATTCATTATCTTGTTGTTTATATGGTGCGCTTATATATTTAAAGTGCATTGGTTTCCTAGTTTCTGATGAAACCGTACACATTTATAATTAATGGACCAAAATACCAAATAAAAAAAGAAGAAGAATTTAATTTTAAGACACCGAGCTTACAAATGAAAGAGAACCCTAATCCCTAAATACGTTTTGGACAAAATTTTGAGAGACTTATGCAACAAAGATTTACCACAAAATAGTATGAGAGGAATATTTCTTTGAAGACAAATTTTGCAAGGGCCATCACCGTAGACATTAAAAACTTTGTAGAGAAGACATTTTGGGTAAGTTTTCTCTCAATAGATTCTAAAAATAGCGTAAGTTATATATATATTTTTAAAGAAAACAGATAAGATAAGAGTTACCTTCAATTCTGAAAACCTTCGTTGTGTTCTTCTTCCTTTAGAGATACCTTCACTACTACAAACCCCGGGGTTCTATTTTCTTTCCTTTTCTTTTTCACAATAAAATTTCATTGTTAACAAATAATAATAATAATCAATACACTTAATATATAAAGATAGTCCCAATGCAAGGTGTCTTTGACGAGTTATTGGTGATCTATGAAAGTTATAGTCTATTAACAACTTGTCACCATGAGACAGACTATGTATTGCATACACAACAACAAACATGGATGCTTTCCTTTTCATAAAGAACTCCTAGGCATTGAGTATTCCTCAAATGAACAATTTGCAAAAAATAAAAAGCACCTAGAACTATTTATGAACCCAACAATGTTCCCATTAGTGTGTGGATGACCATCGATATACAATAGGTTCTTCCATAGGCATAACAATGCATGCACATATTATACATGGAAATGCCATGTTTGTTTTTAACAATATTCACGTAATCAGAGCGACAACAAAATAGGACCACAAAATGGCATAAGTGCTATTGACTATTTGGGAGTAATGAGTACATGTGAAAAGATAAACACCCAATATTTGCAGCATCTATCTTAGACGTGGTAACCATAAATTTATTACCAAAAAATGAGAATTTGGTTCCAACATCAGGAATGGGAAGAAAAGATGGTTAAGCGCCATACAAATTGCGGTTGTAACAATTTTTGTATTTACTTTACAAATACATGGGACCGACCTTGGTGTGTCCTTGGACATTTTTGCTCTCAACTCATACTGTCACATTTTTAGATCTCCTAGTAGAGATGTTTTGGGTTGTATTTATATCATACTTTGGATCACTAAAACTTTCAGTTGACTAAACATAAGTAAACAAGTTGGTCAATTCAGGATGAAACATAGATGTTTTGGATTCCAACTTTTCAAAAAATGACCATAGGAAAGTGTTCCTACATGTCTTTTCTATAAAACCTATTGGATTTTTTATTACAATAGGAGGTATTAGAACATCAATATTGGGTAGTCAATCATTAGGATAATGGGTGAGTGTGACATGCTGAGGGTTCTCCTTCAACCCTTAACATTTTGAACAACCACATACTACTGGGGTGTCATAAAAGAGATCATTCTCGTGACAAATTGTCATTGATGACCCAAGATTGTGGATGGAAGCCATGTTACAATTAGAGGGGTAAAGCGGCTGCCCATTTTAATCTACCAACTCCTTGTGATATCTTGCTCCTGATAAGAGCTTGTGAGGTTTCTTAACTGGTGGAATATTTTTTGCACTCGAAATCGATCCCGAATTAGGATCCTGCGAAATTGAATACATTGTTATTTAGATTCACATGGATAAATAACATAAATTGAATTAGATAATCAAAATATAAATAAAATATGAACTTATTGGAGATGGAAATGGAGAACTTGATGAAATTTGGACGATATGGAATGAGTTGGAATTTGAAGAATTGGCCATTTGATATTATAATATTTTCTCCATGCATTTGAGCCAAATAAAAAATCAACACATGTCTACAGTTCTAAAATAAATTTTGAAAACCATATCACAATCTAACTTCCAATACAGTTTTGAAACCATTTTTCAAGAATAAGGTGAGTTTAAATAGCATATGTATAATATGAAGTATTGTAATTGATGTAGTTGAATCCTAAAAGAAAATTTGAGATGAATACATCATTTTAAGTTCAAACATACATTCATAGGGATTTTTAATTACTCTGGCGTGCCTTAATTATATATATGCACCAGTGCATTTTGAATAATAAAACACACTAGTGCAGCTAAAACACTTCCGCAATAACTTTAAGCATCTACAAAAATGTCCGCAAAAGAACATATCCACTATATTTGATAGCGGATATTTAACTATGCATCTTTTGATATTGTTGACATCAGTGTGCTTTATATACAAGCACAATAGTGCAATCATATTTTCATATGCACCAATGAATGAAAATTTTATTTTTTATCTTTAATGTATGCCAATATGGTGCGTTATATACAATATAGCGCACTAGTGCACTCATATTAATGGCGCATTGGTTTTATGGAAACAATTAAATGAAGGTATATGGTAACTGTGCATTGTATGTTTTGATGCACTGGTGTGCCTATATATATAAGCACATTGAGTTGCGGAAAAAAAACTCACCATTTTTTTTCCCATGAGTTGGAAAAGGAGCGGGAATTACTTTAAAAAATAATAATTACATAAATTGTTTAAAAAAACCTAATCACTATTTCATTATTTTGTGAAATTTCGAGGAGAGAGTTTGCAAGAGAGAATTACCATGAAAGAATTTGGAGCAACCAGAATATTCTAAAGATCATAATTTCTAAGGTATGGTGAATCACAAAAAAAACCCAACATAGTATTAATTTCAAGTATGCAAATTCTTACTATTGATCTCAATGCATGATTTTTTATGTTTCTATTAAGATTTAAAAGAAATTATGAAAAAATAAAATATTTCATAGTTACCTTGAATGTTGGAACCCTTGCTTTCTTGTTGCTTCCTTTTTTTATGTGGCTGCACAATTTCACATTAGGGTTTAACTCCTCCTATTATTTCACAATTTGGGTTTTTATTTTTAGAAATTTTAGATTTAATAGGTTTGTGGTTATATATATATATTCTGTTGGGTGCAATGGAATCACTTATTGCGTCAGATCGAAAATATTGTCCCTATTAGTTTTTTTTTCAAAAAATGCTTTTCCCAATTTTTGGAGCAGTTGTTTTCATATAACACATCGGTGCGTTTACAGTAAAAATGCACTGGATAAGGCATTTCATAAATTAGTAATTTATTTTTAATTAACAACGCGTTTAACTACAATGCACCGATGCATACACTATGTAAACATAGCGGGGTGTTTGTATTCTTAAAGCACATCGAGATGGCATAGTACTTTTTTTGCTGTAAGTTATGTAATTTATTTGTATAATATATTTAATACCTTCTCTATTTAATGGTACAAGATGTTTATTGATAGAAAGTGTGTGATAACAGTTAAAGGAGCAATAATTCTAATCGGCGTGATGCGAGCACATCCAAAAATGAAAAGAAGGAAATTTCTTTGTAATTTATGTATTAAGTTAATATGTTTGACTTATAAGTAAGTTTAACTGATATTTATTGGTTAATGTGTGTCACACAGAGCCAAAAAATGAGGAAACTCGATAAGATTCTTTGCACTCTAAGTGTGGAAAAGTGTAAAACCTTGATGGAAAAGTTGCAGAGGGATGAATCAGGTGAATACAAAACTAATCAATACGAATTTGTTCTTGAATATTTGGTAATATTGTACTTAATAATATTTGCTAACATGTTTCAAACAATCTATTTCACATATGTTGAATATTCTGCAGGAACTCACAACAATAGAAGGGAATGCCATTATAAGAAAAAAACAAATTATGGAAGATGTAAAGGATGATGAATTGGTCCTTATCTCATTTGGATTGGTTCTGGAAGTTAATGAGAGGGAGAAATTTGTTTATAAAATTATGAGGGATATAGTGGAAAGAATGTATAGATGAACTTTCCACTTATAGTACATAAATCAATCCAATGATTCCAAGAATTAGGTTATTTCTAAAATACACGAGGTGTTTCCAGAGCAATGGTTAATGAGAAATTTTAGGATACAAAAAAAAAGAATATGATTCAAAAATTTATATTCCTAAACATGCTTTTATAGAATATGTATATAATACTACAAATCATTATTTTATTAATATTAATTCTACTATATTTACTTTTTATATTAGTATAAAAATAGTTTATTGTCATTTTAATTTTACAGAAATAATATGAAAATCCCAAAGGATGAATGATGTGGTATCCGAAGTACAAGGAGATGGTCAAAGAAATGGAGATAATTGCATCGCAGGAGGAGCCATCTCAACAATAACGCGGTTCAAATGTATGTAATCATTTAATTTTTCTATTATGTACATATAATTGATTAATTTAGCATTAAATATTAATTTTCAATTGTTTTGTCACATAAAACAAAACAAAATGGAACCCATTCAACATATAAGACAATACAACAAGGAAAAAATGGTTGATAGCAAAGTTTGTGAGTAATTGTGATTTCCTTATAACAACTTCATATTTCATATTGGTTGTGATATTTATATTTTAATTTTTTTTATACTGGCCATCCTTGGATGTATTCAAACAAGTGCTAACATACAAAGAAGAGCCATCAAAAGAATTTATTGAAATTAGGTTAAGTATGGTTGTGAGTCTATGTTGGCATATCAAAAATTAATTATGGAATTTGTAAGTATATATGTTGTTTTACTTCTCTCATTTTATAATTAATGGAACAACAAAAATCATTTATATTAAATCTATGATTTGTGATGGGTTATAAAACTTGCAAGAAACAAAGAATGGAGCGGAGCCAATAGAAGAGTTCAATTGAGAGAAGGCATGATATTTGGTTTTGAAAGAATGTGTATCATTCATGACTAAATTATTTCTATGGTACACATTTCAATTTACATTCATGTATATTATCTATTTTAATTTTGCTTATTCCCATCAATGTAGATCTACACTCATTACACTTTATTTTTATGTTTGTAGATAGAATCCAAAAGTAGGAAAATAATTGAGGCAATGAACAAAACATCCGGCCAAATAATCCAAGTCATGCAAGTAGCTTGAGCATTGACAACATTTCCAACGAAGAATGATAATCAATATATTTGGATGTTAATGCAAGTTGTTGTATATTTTGAAATAATCGTTTGTGAAAATGAGACCTTTTGTATGATGTATTGGACATAGTGTCGTAATTGAAAGACAATGGGTTACAAATAAGTGTAACAATTACATATAGATATTTTGATTATTGTGGACCTTTATGTTGTCTCATTTTGTATGACAAATGGACTCTTATTCATATATAATACAATAAGGTTTCTTATTCTATTGCACTGTCCAATGCCGTTGTGAAATGTTACATTGCTGATTAAATATTATAATAGATGCAAAAACTGATGATATAACAAATTAATCCAAGCACAATGATTAAAATTAAAATTATATGAATACTATTATAAAAAATATTTCAAATTTGGATGATAATGGAATTAAAACAAATAAAAATAAAATATAGATATTCCAATGCGATGTCACTAGTCACTATTCACCAAATAGAAAATGATTACTAGTGCATTTGATTGTTTTAATCACACTGGTGCATTTGAGTAGTATCACACCGATGCATTTATTACATATGTGCATCGATGCAACAAACTACTCGTTCCATGGTCCGATGTATTTTTAATATTACACACTGGTTCTTTCTACATAAGCCCACATGTGCATCCATATATGGTAAACGTATCACTGAATGTAAAAAATGAAACCATCGTCAATGACCCGATCAACTTCACAGGTGTGTTTTCATCCACTTATTGCATCATTGCATTATAAGAGTTCATAAGCATCGGTTCTATATTTATTATATTTAAGCACCGATGCATATAATGTTATAAAGCACCAATGCCATTCAAATTTAAATACGCATTGGTGCGTGCTTTTATTTAAAGGAACCAATGCGTTTTGTAGTTGATTGCACTGGTGTGCTTATATAAATAAAACACACTGATGAAAATACCTCCGCTAAAGCCTCCAACCACTGAGTTTTTTTAGTTATAATGATTTTTCATAAAAACCTTTGTCAAAACATCTAGTACCACAGGAAGAGGTTGTATTAGATTTGTTTTGACAATTTTGGCCAATCTTATAACACTAAAAACCTCCACTACAAGTTCTTTTCCTTGTAGTGTTTATGAGCATCCTAGTGTCTCAAACTCAATAATTCTTCCCAAACAAAATAGAAGTCTCACTTGGAAGGTTCTAGAAAATGTTGATCCAATGGAAGAGAAGCTCAACATATGGACATATTAAGAAGGTTAGGGTGTCTCCTTTTCTTTTGGTCTTATTTAGTGTGCCTATCCTTTATCAACCATTATAGAGCCTAAAAATGATCAAGAAGCCATTACCAATGATGATTGGAAATAATGGAAAAAAACCATTGAGGAGGAATATGCACCCTCTTTCTTGGAAAATAAGACATGCGACTCGACTACATTTTTGGAGGTGAGAAAGGGAGTCTATTGAAAGTGGGTCTATCAAATCAAATCTATGGAAGGTGGTAGAAATGACAAGGACAAGGTTTGATTTGTATGGGACATTGCCAAGTTGAGGGAATATACTATTTTAAAAACATTTTATCTAGTTGCAAAATTTAAATGGTCAAGGTAAGGACATTATTGACATTTGTGGTTGCATATAATCTTGAAGTACACCAAATTGATGTCAAAACAAGATTTTTTCATGGATATTTAAAAGAATAAATTAATATTTAGCAACTAGAAGGGTTTCAAGTAAAAAATATCAAAGCATTTGGTTTTCAAACTAAAAAAGGAATTGTATGGCTTGAAACAAGCATTAAGATCATGGTATGTTAAAATTGATTCTTTCCTTTGTGATATTAATTTTGTTCTTGGTAAGGCCAATGATAACATCAACATAAAAAATATTGAAGAAGGTTTCATAATTATTGTTTTGTATTTTGTTGCTATGTTTCTTATTAACCATAACAAAGATCTTATAAGCATGCAAAATGAGAGCATACATCCAAGCTTGAGATGGTAGATTTGTTGAAATATTGTAACTTCAAAGAATATTATATTTATACTTTATTATTCTGGAGATGTTTCATTCCTCCGTAAAGATCTTATTGTATATCCGAAGATGTTTATTCCTCCGTCGGAATGTGGTAACATGGGTTATTAGACTTCCCTAGTGGGGGTCGGCCCTGTATGTGTTATGTGGGTCAAAGGGTTGTTATACCATCCTAGTGGGGTCGGCCCATTCAGTTATAATAGGGTATTTAACCTTATGGTTAAATACGAGCCTACATGTACTTGTGTAAAAGATATGTTAGAGTAGTGTATAAATACAGGAGGTGTGTTCCTCATTTGATACACACACTCACTTGAGAGAGGCGCACTTGTGGAGGAGAGGTCTGCTATGGTGGAGGAGGAGATCATGTCTTTGGTTTGCATCTTTGTATATTGCTGGTCATCTATATTGAGGAAGATTTACTGGGTTTTCTACCCCATGAGGGTTTCCCAGGATAAATCTGTGTCTCTTGTGTTTATGCTATGCTTGTTGTTTCTTCAGTGATCCTGTATATGCTATTATTGTGAAATGGAATGTAATGCTTCTATTTTCTATCTTAGCATATTAAATATTAACATGGTATCAGAGCTAAACTGAAGGAAGGCAAGGTATGGCACTTACGACACTTGCTTTACTTACGACAATTTGAAGGTTAGGGTTTTATATAGCAAAAACCAGTCATCGTGGAACTTTCGCTATAAATACATTTTGGCGAAGGTTCAGGATATGAAACCTTTACAGGTCGTAGATAACATCTCTAGGTATCTTGTGTCCAAAGGGCACCCTCATATTCGTTGTACTTTGTAAGTTATGATCAGTAAAAGTTAGGGTTTCTGCCTCTTCTAGATCTCAGTCAAAATCAGGTGAGCTAGGAAAAAAGGTCATAACTTGGGCTAGGAAGCTCCAAATGAAATTTAGTAACAAGTGATAGGCAGTACACAGACTGTACTATCTCAGGAAACTATTTCAGAGGCCGAAGCTGAACCAGTTACACGTGGCACGCCGTACAAGTTCGCTCTCCTGTTTTATCCCATAAACAGGTCACGTTGCGACACTTGGGATAAATCTCTCTCAGAGAGTCCAATTGAGGTCAGACCTGTCAGGATGGAAAGATAACATGGTGATATATCCCAGGAAAAGTTTTCAGAAGCCGAAGTTGAAAAAGTGACACGTGGCACACCGTACAAGTTCGCTCTCCTGTATTATCCCAAAACAGGTCACGTTGCGACATTTGGCATAACTCTCTCTCAGAAAATCCAATTGAGGTCAGATATGTCAGGATGGAAAGATGATAGGTCAGGCTACTGCAAAAAACGTTTTCAGACCCTGTGGAGTGAAAATTTCAGAGTTATAGCAGAAACAATCAGGTACATATTTCTGTCAAAACAGAATTATTTTTGGAGCACCTTTATTCATGGCTTCCAGAATTTAGGGTTTCGGAGAAAGTTAGAATTTTTGGAATCAGAATCCATGGCTGAATGCTCCTCAGGAAAATCACAATTTAGAGACCAAGATCGAATTTTTTGGTTGGGTAGAAGACCAGGCTTGATTAAACCCTAGCTCGGGATTTTGATAAAAAAGATGAAAAATTAGGGCTTCAGCAAAAGTTGGAATTTTTGAAGTCTGTAACCACGGCTGGAAGCTCCTCAGAAAAATAAGAGTTTAAAGACTTGGATCGAAACTTTTGATTGGACAGAAAGGTGGGATTCATCAAACCCTAGTTTGGGTTCCTGTCCAGAAGATCGAGAAGTTTCGAAGGCAATTTTGAGGGGTCAAATTTTGGAGATTTCAAAATTGAAGTATGCTAGTTTGATCAGCTCAGCAAGACACATCCTTCCATTCATTCAGAAGTGTGAAAGTCAAAGATTGAATTTTTAGGGTTTCTCTAGCAAACCCTAATCAAGCTCTAGATCAAGTTTCAGGGGGAGTTGAGGCTAAGGCCTTACATAAGAAGACTACAAGAAGTCTCGACAGGTATGACTCAAGGAGGTTCAGGTATGTCTTGAAATCTGATTCCTGATTAAATTCATAATGTGTTTGTCTTCATATTATTTGTTAGTACAATCTTGATTAATGTTAGACTTATCTTATCACCCTAGTAACAGTATGAATGCATGTGAATGATTGAAGACATTCATTGATTAGGGCTATATGATTGTACTAATGCATTATGGTGTTGTGTGAGGTTGATGTTGTTTGCTAACAAGATTTAGGTACATCACGAAAGACAAATCAAGTTCCACATGAAGACAAAGACTCATCCATAATCTTTGTTCTACTTACGAGGTATGTATGACTTTGATATATTGTGCTTAACCTATGAGACATGCAGGTTCTAGCTCAGGATCTCTAAATCATTGAAGAGATTGTTTAGGTATGTTGTACATAACTAAGCAGGTATACTAATCCAGGTATGTTTTCTTATGTCAAGTTAGAATCTTACCTTGTGTTAGGATCCCTTATATAAGTATACTTGGTATGATTGGTTATGCTTATTCATAAAGTTAGTAATCAAGGGTTTATGCATATTATGTCTCTTGTCTTGATGATTTAATTAACCAGAAGAGTACTATGATCAAACAAGAATATGCATGAGTAAAAGAAGACTTCCTTGAAACCCTGAATACTAATGATCATGACTATACATATTCAAGATTATTTAGAATTAGAATGTTTTGAGAATATACTAATGAATGTATGTTTGTGTATGAGATCATGAGGATGACACTAGTGCACACTTGAGCATGCACAGTGGTACATAATGAATAGAAGTTTAAAAGACATACAGAAGATCAAGCGGGAGGCAACCACACAAACATAAAAGATAAGTATTTGAGTCGTTATTTGAAATAGTAAATGATATTGCCTGTAATAGGTTGTATGCATAGAATATATGATGCTGAGTGTAAACATTCATAGAGCATTGAACAGTATACTACTAATATGCATATGATTGGTAATTTGGACAAACATTCCATTGTTGCTTGCCTAGAATGAAACCTCTTTGCTGACATGCTGAGAGCTATGCACACTCTCGATAGTATGTTCTGGTAGAGATGGAAGGCATCTAGATAGCCACTGTATGCATACAGGATATGGGAAAGTGTTGTGCCAAAGTATTGGTAAAAATAAGTTGCATAACTGTGTAAATGATATCTGTATGCATAATAGATTTAATGATTATGAAGTATTGCTAATCATGTACTTAATTTTGATTTGTAGGAAACATCATGATGAATGATGAACACTGAACAAGCAATGGATGTTCAACAAAAGGATTTACAAATCAAACACACTATAGAAGGCTCGCGGCTAGAAGATTCTCTTAGAAAGAGGAAGAGAATCATGACAAGATGTTTGCTCCAAGTGGCTAGATAAGACCATTCTCTTAATGGTGTAAGTAAAGAAGAAGTGTGAATCAGGTTCTGTATGGGTACCGAGGATCGATAATCAATTGATGAGCTTAATGATCACCATGGGTAATGTGGATCTCAACCTTTGCTACAAGGTTGAATATGGTTTCTAGACACAGATGGCATGGATGCAAGAAGGAACTCACCACAGAGTTCGAATGATATTGAGGCCCATATCAGTAGACCCATCTAACGAGAGATGGCATAGATAGATATGTAGAAGATCATTCAATGCAGAGTGTGAATGATGTTCAGTCACAAAGGGAGAATTGACAGTTTCTTGATAAGCTTGGGCTTTACCAAAAGTAAAGTTGTTCCTAACCTTTACTGTAAGGTTATGGATCATACTATTATTGTATGTAGATGATATATTTCTGATAGGGAATAAGAATCAGATCATGAAAAGAAAGAAGAAGATGGATGCAGAAATGAAAAATGAAAGATCTCAAATTGATGCATTACTTCCTAGGTCTGGAAGTATGGCAAGGCTCAGAAGGAATCTTTCTCAAACAGGGAAAGTATGCTGAGAAATATTAAAAGGAATTGATGTGTTGGAATGGTCACTCTCATGAATTCCAACTTGAAGTTCTTAGCAGGTGACTCATTAGAATTAGTGGATATAACTCTGTACAAACAAATTATTGAGTCATTGATGTGTCTAACGAATACTAGGTCAGATATATGCCTTGCTGTAAACACCTTGAGTCAGTATCTAGTGGAAACTAGAAGTGTTCACCTGTTAGTTGCAAAGCATGAGATGAGGTACCTAAAGGATACAATAGACTTTGATCTATGGAGATCATGAATTCAGATGGCTACACAGATATTGATTGAGCAGAAAGTGTATCAGACAGGAAGAGTACATCGAGAAGATGTTATTGTCTGGGATCAGCCATGATCTTGTGGTTTAGCAGGAAGCAATCTAGCACAAGCAGAATATATGGCTGCTTGCTTTGCTAATTGTGAAATGGCATGGCTTCAGAATTGTTTGACTTAGATATGGACCCAACTGTGATCCTATGTGACAAACATAGTTGTACTAAAATGGAAAAGAATCCAGTGTTCCATGATAAGTCAAAAGCACATAGAGATCTGGCATTTCTATATACGAGATATGGTGCATATAGGAATCAAAGTTCAAATTTGTAACAAGTTACCAATGTACTAACCAAACCTCTACCGATCCGATGTACTAACCAAACCTCTACCTCAAGTAAAGTTTTCCGAGACAAACTTAATATAGTCTAGAAGGACCCTCCTCGAAAGGGGGAGTGATGTGATCACTTATGATGAGATTGCCTGCATCGACAGTGAGGTCGATGATGTGAATACCTATATTGGTGATGCCGACAGAGAGGTTGGTGGTCCTTAGACAGAGTCTAAGGTGACAAGGGGATTGCATCATCCTTGAACACATGTTCTAAAAGAGAGCCGTAGACGTATGTCTTCGAAAATGAAGTCCTTGGTGGACATATAGGATTGCATCATCCTCAAGAGAGCCGTAGACGTATGCCTTCGAGAATGAAGTCCTTGGTGGATTTGAGGGGATTGGATCATCCCTGGACTTCAGTCCTAAAGAGAGCCATAGACGTATGTCTTCAAGAATGAAGTCCTTGGTGGACTTGAGGGGATTGGATCATCCCCGGACTTTAGTCCTAAAGAGAGCCATAGACGTATGTCTTCGAGAATGAAGTCCTTGGTGGACTTGAGGGGATTGGATCATCCCTGGACTTCAGTCCTAAAGAGAGCCGTAGACATGATGTCTCCGAGAACAAAATCCTAAATGAACAGGTAAGGGGATTGGATCGTCCTCGGACTTTAGTCCTTTGAATTGAGCCGTAGACATGATGTCTCTGAGAACAAAATCCTGAATGAACAGGTAAGGGGATTGGATCATCCTCGGACTTTAGTCCTTTGAATTGAGCCATAGACATGATGTCTCCGAGAACAAAATCCTGAATGAATAGGTAAGGGGATTGGATCATCCTCGGACTTTAGTCCTTTGAATTGAGCCGTAGACATGAGGTCTCCGAGAATCGAATGATAGGACTGGATCGTCCCTGAGATTCAGTTCAAAAGGTACATGATAGGACTGGATTGTCCCTGAGCTTCGGTTCAAAAGGTACATGATAGGACTGGATCGTCCCTGAGCTTCAGTTCAAAAGGTACATGATAGGACTGGATCGTCCCTGGACTTCGGTTCAAAAGGTACATGATAGGACTGGATCGTCCCTGGACTTCGGTTCAAAAGGTACATGATAGGATTGGATCGTCCCTGGACTTCGGTTCAAAAGGTACATGATAGGACTGGATCGTACCTGGACTTTGGTTCAAAAGGTACATGATAGGACTGGATCGTCCCTGGACTTCGGTTCAAAAGGTACATGATAGGACTGAATTGTCCTTGGACTTCGGTTCAAAAGGTACATGATAGGACTGGATCGTCTTTGGACTTCGGTTCAAAAGGTACATGATAGGACTGGATCGTCCCTGGACCTCAGTTCAAAAGGTACATGGTAGGACTGGATCGTCCTTGGACCTCGGTTCAAAAGGTACATGACAGGATTGCATCATTCATGAACCCATGTCCTAAAGAGAGCAGGATTGATCATCCTGTAATATGATTGTGTGTGTTGATGTGGTTACTTGTATCGGTATGGATACTCGTATTGATGATGTGGTTACTTGTATCGGTAGGATACTTGTATTGATTATGTGGTTACTTGTATCGGTAGGATACTTGTATTGATGATGTGGTTACTTGTATCGGTAGGATACTTGTATTGATGATGTGGTTACTTGTATCGGTATGGATACTTGTATTAATGATGAGGATACTTGTATTGGTATGGATACTCATGTGATGACGATGCTGATGATCGTGTGATGACGATGCTGATGATCGTGTGATGATGATGCTGATGATCGTGAGATGACGATACTGATGATCGTGAGGATCCAGATGTTGATGTTGTTGTAGCTGTTCGAGTGCTGCAGAAGATAAAGACTCAGTACTGAAGATGTTGATGTTCCAGTATTGAAGATGTTCCAGTAACTGCTTGAGTTACTGATGATGTTGAGAAAGCTTCCAATGATTTATAGATGTATCATGTATGATGTTGATGACTCCTTGCTCGTGCAGATACTGTTATAATATCCTTCTCGTTAAGGGGGAGTGTTGAAATATTGTAACTTCAAAGAATATTATATTTATACTTTATTATTCCAGAGATGTTTCATTCCTCCGTAAAGATCTTATTGTATATCCAGAGATGTTTATTACTCCGTCGAAATGTGGTAACATGGGTTATTAGACTTCCCTAGTGGGGGTCGGCCCTGTATGTGTTATGTGGGTCAAAGGGTTGTTAGACCACCCTAGTGGGGTCGGCCCAGTCAGTTATAATAGGGTATTTAACCTTATGGTTAAATACGAGCCTACATGTACTTGTGTAAAAGATATGTTAGAGTAGTGTATAAATAGAGGAGGTGTGTTCCTCATTTGATACACACACTCACTTGAGAGAGGCGCACTTGTGGAGGAGAGGTCTTCTATGGTGGAGGAGGAGATCATGTCTTTGGTTTTCATCTTTGTATATTGCTGGTCATCTATATTGAGGAAGCTTTACTGGGTTTTCTACCCCATGAGGGTTTCCCAGGATAAATCTGTGTCTCTTGTGTTTATGCTATGCTTGTTGTTTCTTCAGTGATCCTGTATATGCTATTATTGTGAAATGGAATGTAATGCTGCTATTTTCTGTCTTAGCATATTAAATATTAACAAGATTATGAGGAGGTCAATTATTATCTAGGTCTAAAAATTAGCAAAATATAGAAAAAGAGGATTCATTTTTTAAGAATGTTGCGATGACAAATTGCAAAATCATTGATATTCCAATAGATAGAGGTGTAAATCTTCCAAAATAATAGTGATCATTCAAAGCTATGAATCATAAATTGTGTTCGAGTCTAATTTGCAACCTTATGTATATAATGGAATTTACAAGACCCATCACCCAATATAGCTTTTTGCTATTATCTAAGTTAGCCACCGTTAAATTCTAAACCAAGCACTAATCAATGAATATCAACAAAAATAATATCAAGATATTTAAAATGCTCTAAAAGGTATGGCCTTCTGTTTGGTAAAGATCATTTTCAACTCATACGACATGCATATGCTAAGTAGAGGGGTTTCTTGTATATAAGGTTGTGAACAAAGGGTTGTCATTAAATGTTGGTTTGAGTAGTAGTGGTATGACTTAAAGAAAATAAGAGTAGCTATGTCTTCCATGGACTATGAATATGTTGGACCATACCAAAAAACACAAGATTTAGGAATATGTTAAAGCCTTTGAATATGTTGAGCATACCAAACACCATTAGATTTAGAAATATGTTAAAGCATTTGGATAATTTTAATTTTTTTAATCAAAATTATATCTCTTTATATAAGAATCCTATTAATCCAAACACACCTAAAATATTTATATTTTGAAATTATTTCTACTACATACATACTATATATTTCATTAAAAACAAAGTATATAACATTATTATTAGATTCTTTCATAGAAAATTCATAAAATTTAAAATTTTGGTTTCTATATTACAAAGTAGAATTTTCGCAGGTGATTCTATTACAGTTAGTCGTAAAACTTAAACCTCTTCAATACGAGATTGAGATATGTTCACTTGTAGCAAACCCAATGAAAGCAATAACAATCATGCACTTCCTATATTGCAAGTTTAGTATTGGATATTTTGTAATCGTAACTCTATTTATGGCCATGAGATATGCACATGCAAGTTTTTTATAGGATCTCCAACCCACATGGTTTTGCAATAGAGTAAACCCAACAATATAAAAATTATTTCACTTGTAGCTAACTATGTTTCATAACTTTGTTCAATGAAAGGCAATAGTTTCAAATGATGGCTATGTAATTTCAATTGGAAATATGCGCACAACCACTCAATTGATAGCTTTCTATTCAAACGTTTGAACCTAAACTGCCCAAAAAGAAACATACAATAAATATCCAAATTTGGAGTCTCCGTAGAATGTACTATGTTCACCTACTATACAATTTGCAAACTCCTTATACAACCCTTATTTTGGGCTTTTCAAGTAGAGACAAATGCATGGACTTTCTTTCGAAATATACTACAAAGGAAAAATTTATTGTGATATAGTATGACAAGTAAAGTGGCAAGGAAAGGCTAGTAAGAGAGGAATCTTGTAGAGCATTCTAGGGGAGGGATGGTAGTAGTGGTGCACCCTCCCTTTTTCCACTTGGATAGACATGTGACCACAACCAGATATCGTACAACACAAGTCCAACGTGTAGTTCCACGATTTCTAGTTGTTGTGTACTTTAATGTGCTTTAATTCACTTTGATCTAGGCAACCAAACCCACCTTTTCTCGTGGTTTCTCCACCACTCCAATCATTCTTGCTTGGGCCCAATATGTGGGTGTTCCAACACCATGGTAGTGATCCTCACTCCTCCTCTGGTTGCACCTACAAGTTTTGTTGGTGGTTGTATGAGTTGTCCATTACACTGCCTTTTAGCTCTAGTTGTGGTGCTCTTGGTTGGGGGTATTCCACTGATCTTATTGCTTGGTGGTTACTTGACATAGGGTCTTCTAGTGCTGCGACAACCCTATCATGCAGTTTGTTGGGATTAGTGGGCATTGCTATGGACCTATGTGAGGAAGGTCACATTGCTCTAGACATGAGTGGTTCAATAGGACTCAATAGTGTGCTACATGGCAGTTGCATGGAATTTTCATTGGTAGGATTCCATTCCTACCAGCTTCTTTGATTGTGTTTATCAATGCCTTCAAGCTCCCAGTGAAATTTTGACCTATTATTTTTTATGGGTATGTTTGTTCTCATGGGTATTTTCATAGTTGGTTTGAGTGGTTTGAAACCCTGAATTACATGCTCTTGACTTTGTAAAATTGATGGGTTTGTAATGCCATTCACCACTGTTATATCTATTTAGAAAAATTAATAGTGTCCTCACATTGATAATGGGTATTTCTATTGTGGGTTTTGTTCTAATAGTTGGTTTTAGTGGTTTGAAACTGTGAATTGCATGCTCTTGAAATTGTAAATTTGAACCATTTCTCATGGTTTTTTCTTATTAGTCTTTAGGAATGTAAAATTGTATTATGCACCTCATTATTTAAAGAAAATATATGGTTTCAAGGTTGGTTATTGTCAATGGGTATTTATGTTTCCAGTCATATGCCAATTGTATCAGATATAATCATATGCCAATTATTACTCCTTTTAAGTTCAAGGTTGTCCCTTACACTCTAAATTTGTACCTTTTCCTATTAAATGAGTCTTACTATTAGTGAATAAAGTACATCTTTCATCTTATCATTGTTTAGTATTTCGATGTTGCGGTCCTTAAATTCTCAATTGAGTTGACTTCATTCTAAATTTAATTTTCGTTGGATTTGGATGTTAGATAAATCTAACTCTATATGCTAATTGCTTTTGGTCATTTCAATGTTTGTTGTGAATGTTTGAGTCGTTTTCCACAATCGACATGTGTGGGTTGGTATTCCATAGTATATTAAAGTCATTTGTGTAAGAAATGCATCCTTGGATTTGTCTTTTTTATACCAATGTTTCAATGCTAAACATTTTCCATAGGTTAATGTTTTAAGTCCATACATGATCTATTTTTATGATATAAAACATGGATATTGAAGTCCATACATGATCATTTTTGTTGTGGGTTTTTTTCTCATAGCTAGTTTGAGTGGTTTGAAACCCCGAGTTACATGCTCTAAAATTCAATTCCTGACTTGTAATTTGAAACCCTACATGTATATTTAGAAATGAAATTATGTGCAATGCGAATGGAAATCCTTGTTTTGGGTATTCTTATTTTAATATTTTGTAATTTCTAATATTTCTTTAAAAATTTTGTAAAATGTTGTCATAATATCAAGTGTGAAAAATTCATGATTCGTATAAGCTTGATGGTAGAAGTTGTGTAGATTCATGTAACTTGCAAATTCTTATCTATGGCATTGATAATGATGTGTTCCCCTTACCTGCAACCAATAGCCTACTTCATAATATTTATTCATATTCGACCCCACATTCAACCCAAATGGCTCGACAACAACCAAAAGTAGGGATTGTCTTAGTAATGGATTTATCACTGAGCATCTGCTACTCCATTGCATGTCTAGCCCACACGTTGTTTTTATTTTTGTTATTCCTTCTCTAGAATTATATACACCGAAATATGTGTACTTTTAGGTTAATGGAGTTCTCAAATCACTATTCTTTTGTAATCCTTCAATTAGAAATATCTATCACTATTATTTGTTAATGACGTGTTACTTTATAATTTACTATAGTTTGAACTAGAGAATGGATTCAACTGAGCATTTTTGGGTTCTTTTTATTCAATTCAGTTGAAATGTTGAAAGTTTAATTCTAATTTGATTGCAATTGGATAGGTGTCGTGTGTCAGCAAACCTTAGAGAGAAGAGAAAAGCTAAATGTTGGGTTGGTTTGGTTCGTACTCTATTTTGATAAAAATGGATGTACAGTTGTATATTTTGACTTGCTCAACTTTAATTACTAATTTAAGTACTATATTTTCTAAATTAGTTACTGATTATATAATTTGAGTCATGATGTTATTATTGTAGCATACTACGGTATCATTAAGATGATGTAAGGTGTTGATTGATGTTGTTGAGTATATGACATATATACTGAACAAAGTGATTTGGATGACAAATATGTGATATATTTTTAATTTGCTTTTTGTGTATCTTGATTTGCTAAACTTTGGTCACTAATTTTGATACAAAATATTTGATATAGTTTAATTCGATTATGATTTCTATCATATGTGTAATACTTATAATTACAATATGTTATAGTTGTTGCATAATAAGTTATCATTAAAATGATGTAAACTCTTGAATGATGCTGTTGAGTTTATGAAATTATTGTCAATGTTAATGGTAATCTATGTTCTTGGTATTTTTCTTCCAAGCTTTTTCATTTTATGAGATATGTTTCCATGAATTAATCGAGGATTAAAACTAAAAACCTAATGCTTGTTTTTATGAATTAAAGTAAGGATTAAATATAGTTAAAATAATGTTTCCATGAAATAACCGAGGATTAAAACTAAAAACCTAATGCTTGTTTTCATGGATTAAAGTCGGGATTAAATGTAGTTAAAATATGACATGGCACATGAAATTTTTACTTGCCAATCAGTGGACCTATCACCAACTCACCTAGAAATTTAAAACTTCAAATTTACCCAACACCTCGAGTTGGGGCTGTGGTTTGGAACAAGAGATATGCTTTAGAGATGGAGGTTTTGGTGTTGGAGGCATGGTATAGAGATGGAGGTTTTTGCATTGGATATATGGATTAGATTTGGAGTTATCTCACATGGAAAATGCACCTTCATGTTGATTGTCGAACTCACCTTCAATAGAGAATTGATTGTTCTTGGGTATATACACACCAATTAATATTTGTTATAAATTCCCTATAATATTTTAAGATAGAGCTAAGAAAAACCCTATTGATGGATACCATCCCTACCCTACAACCCTATAGAATGGCCATCCCCTACTATAATACAATTACAACAAATCCATTAGTAGATTGCGCAACCATTGCCTAAGAGAAAGAATATTAATTTATTTATGCAAAAACATTGGCAAGATAAAAGAGAAAATGGATATTGCCTTTGGGTTTCTATGGAAAGCACAACTTTTATCTCCATTGATTTATATTTTGGTTGGACTAGAGATGTAGTCATCAAATAAAATAGTCTAGAGTCTATTTTGTCTAATGATCAAGCAATTTCAATTTTCTTCTATTCATTTATGATAAAAAATAACTTAAGAGACTATCACTTGTATTCCTTTGTATGCCATTTATTATTGTTGGTTATTGTTATTTGGGATATAGTCACTTCCATCTATTTGAATGCATGTGTTTGAATAGAATGCTTCCTTAGCCTTGCATATGAAAGTTGGATATATAAAATGGAATACTAGGTTAAATTTATAGGCCAAAATTCAGTTATATACGATGAGATTGATGTTAAATTTTGCTTGTTTCCCAAGATTAGATTTGGTTGCACTTCAAAATTGATATAGAAAACCAATTTTAGGTAACCAAACTTTCATTTATATTGATAGTACCTGAATACAATGCCTCAAATTCTAGATAAAACTAGGACATTGACTTTAATAGAGGTCAAATCCCTTATGTATTGGGAGTGAATACATCCTAATCAATTATTTAGATTGATTCACTTTAAAACTAGAGGAACAACCAAAAAATGCCTCTGTAACAAAATCCATATTGCATGTTGTTAGACTAAACATATAACATCTCTATGGTTGAAGAGGTTGATTATCTTCATTTTCCAAGATTGTTAAGTTGCTTGCATTTGCTTTAGCCAAGTTGGTTGAGTTGCCTAAGTTTGCTTGATCAGAATGGGTTGAGTTTCCCACATTTTCTTGAAGCCAATTTGTTTCTTGCAGCCAAGGAGGAATTGAAAAACCATAGTTATGACTTGTGCTCAATTCCACTGGATTAACTGGAGGTGTTGGAAAATATATCAGATTATCCCCTTTACTGGTAGTAATAAAGGGGGGAGGTATACCAAGTAGATGATATTGGAGGATTTGGATTTTTATAAGGTCATGGAAGAATAATTTATTCTCTGCAATTTGATCCAACAAGTTTGACATCCTCCTCCTCTTCTCAATCGTGTTTGCAGTTTTTTCCACTTCCTTCGCCCTCCCTCGATCATTTTGAAGTCCCTGTTGCACCTTTATTTGTTTCTTTTCCTACCTTGGGAATAGTTTTGGTGCTATTTTTATTGCCTTTCTTTCTCTATTTGAGCCTTTCCTAGCTTTGATATTCTACTGCAACAATCCTTGTAGCTTTCTTCTCCTTTATTAAATCATTTTTCTTTTGTTTTAATTAATGCATCTCCTTTTTCTTTTGTTTTGCCTCAACCAATAGTGTGATGTAGTCATTTGAAGTGAGTAACTGTGAACTCCTACTCAATTAAAGATAGTCTATTGTTCCTATTGATCCTTGTGTTACCACTCTCTCCATTGGAAGCTATAGTAATTGGCCGAGTACTGGTGTGGTACTTGGTTGAATGTGAGGATCAGCTAGGAGCAGTGCTTCAACTACATAGTCTTCTTTAGTTTGTTCTTCATTGTCTACAGTATGTTGTTCTACATGCCCAACATCCACATAATAGTGGGCAACTCCAGTGTTCAGTATTTCTCACAGTGAAGGCATGTGAAGGATTTCATCATTGCTCTAGTGGCAATATGTTTGTTCATATTCATCATGTCTTCCTCTAACCACTCATGTCATGATAGTTGGCTTGGAAACGCCAATTTCTCCTTGTTGCTTCTTGACGTTCGACCACCTTCAACCAGATTCAGAACAACAATGCCATTATGAATATGAGCTACAGAATCAATATGTGTTTCATAAGATCCAACAAATTCTATGTTATCTTCAACTGGTAATGACCATATTGAGTAGCGGACTAAGTTCTTTCATTTCTGAATTCTAAGGGCTAGCTAAAAATAATTTTTTATGTTAGAGCTGATCTAGCTGACATAAAACCATTGATGATAAAGGTTCTTTTAACTAAAAAGAATACGTTTTGTCACTAAAAGAATGGACAATAATCTGTCAAATGTAACAATTACAACTTAGTTGCACTGTATCCGTGAGGTTGCTCAACAATAGATTGTATTCCTACATTGGATTATGGAGGATAAAATTGGAATCTGTGCATTTTTTACATTCTATGTTTTGACAGAAGTTCTGATTTATATATTGAATCTGAAGTAAACAATAAACGGATTCACCACTTGTTGCAGCACAAGAACCTTGCTAACTGGTCAATCTTTATTGTTGCATGAAAGCATGCAGCCCTGCATACTGTTTTGGTAAAGTACCATTTGGCTACAAATACAATTTGATGGTTTTGTAAGAAGGGTCCAAATTTATGGGCCCCTTTAGATAGATGATTACAAAAAGAAGTGTTTTAAGAGTGTCTAAGGAAAAACGTCTGAAACGAGCTAGGGTTTGCAGCAACGTCTGCTAGAATGGAGCCGCCGCCAGACCCTGGTCGCAACGGCCCGGAGGCTGGCCGTCCTCCTATCATCGACATGTTCAAGGAACTGGTAGCTTCTCTACCTGCTTCATCGTGAGCCCCATCCCAATCCGACTCTAGGTTTGTCAAGAGAACAGAGGTTCCAGAAGTGAAGCTCACCTCAACCGCCTCGAAGTGTAAATCCATTGCGCTAGCAGAAAAAGGACTGGTCGGACACTTCACGGGGCTTTGGCCCTCGCCTCGCTCTACTGAATCTTGGCTCAACAAAAATTGGCGACCTCTAATTCAAGGTGAGGTGCAGCAAATCTTCTGCGGGAAAGGGTTTTTTGTTTTCTACTTTGAGAAAAAAGAGGACCGGGATTTAATCTTCAGGAATGGGCCATATTTCATGGGGCCAAGGGGAATGTACCTCAATAAATGGGATCTTTCTTTCGAACCAGAAAAAGACATTCCAAAGGCAGTCCCTGTCTGGGTAAAATTGCCGCATCTCCCCCTTCACTGTTGGAATGATGAAGACTTACGAGCCATTGGAAACTCTTTGGGGAAATACATTGACAAGTCAGAGCCAAAACCCCCCATGTTCTCTTGTGCAAGAATATGTGTTGAAGTTGACCTGAAGAAGGGCCTCCCAGAAGCTATAGACTTAGCTATGGAAGGATGGAGTCACAGACAAACAGTGGACTATGAGCAAATCCCCTTTAAATGCAAGGTCTGCCACGAATATGGGCACTTCGCGAGGCTATGCCCCAAAAGGAAAATGCCAGAAGTGGAAGAAACTCAAGGAGGAGAGTGGAATGAAGTCTCAAAGAAAAAGGGGAACAAGAATAATGCAAGTGCAGTGAACAAACCCCCTTCAAAAACCAAAGAGTTTCCCAACAAATTCCAGGTCCTGAGCAGTGAAGAAAATGAAGAAGAACAAGAGCAAGAAAAGCAACCTGAAGAACATCAGGGAGACCAGGATCATATCGAAACTGAGGATAAGAATCAAAACCCACCCTCCCCTCAGCACGCAGGGGATGGAATAGAACCTTCACTAACCTCAGGAGGCTCAGTAACAAGAGCCAAAGAAAAATTAATTCAGGAAGAAACCTCGGAGAGCAAAGAAGAAGAGCAAGAACCCATAGCCAAAAGAGGAAGAAGACTAAACAAAACTGTCAGAGAACAAGAAGCAGCCAGAGAAAGGGCGGCGGGAAAGCAAACCAATTTGGACCAGCATGTCAGAATATTATCTAGTACGAAACAGATCCAGGAAGAAAGAAAGGACAGAGCGGGTCCTCTTCAAATCAAAAAATAATGAAAATAGTCTCTTGGAATTGTAGAGGATTAGGCAGGAAGCAAAAAGCAGAGGCAATAAAAAGAATAAAAAAATGGAGAACATCTCAATCCTCACAATCCAGGAGACTAAAATGCAAAAGGAAGACTGCATCAGCACCATGAAGAAAGTATGGCCCAAAGGAAAAGGAATTGCAGTCAATGCAATAGGAGCATCTGGAGGACTCATATCCCTATGGGATGAAGGTAAGTATAAATGCCTTTCATTTGAAACAAATCGACGCTGGATATTTCTTGAGTTAGAAGATACCTCAAGTAATAATAGGTTCTAGATAGGAAATATTTATGGGCCGACCATGTATGGACAAAAGGAACAGTTTTGGAACCAGCTAATAGACATGCGACCCCTCCTGGCAAACACCCCTTGCGTCCTGGCAGGGGATTTTAATGTCACCATCTCAGCGTTGGAGAGAAAAGGTGGTTCAAAAATCAGAGACCCATTTGGAGAAAGGATGGAAGATCTAATTTCGGACTGGAATTTAATAGACATCAAGCCCAAGCAAGGTGTCTACACTTGGAACAATAAGAGGGTTGGCCCAAACCACATTGCTGCTCGCTTGGATCGCTTCCTAATCAGCTCATCCTTTCTCCTCAACCCAAAAATTCCTGAATCCAAATTACTAGCCTCTGCCACCTCAGATCATAGACCCATCTCCCTTTTTTTCACCTCCCCTGGCAACCTTGGCCCCCTCCCCTTCAGACTCAACCCGATCTGGCTTGAAAATCAATTTTGCTTGAATGAAGTTGTCTCAATCTGCAAGCAATTCATTCCAGGATCCCCTGGCTACATATGGGAGACCAAATTAAAGCTAACCAAAAGAGCGCTAAAAACATGGGCAAAGCAAAATAGTTTAAAACCTGGAGAAGAACTAGATAAGCTACAAAAGGAAATGGAACGACATCAACTCAAAATGGAGCAGAATACAGTCACAGTGGAAATGCTGAGAGAAGAAAAGAATCTGGATGAAGCAATTCAGAACATAGCTAGAAAAGAAGAAGAGGAATGGAGGCTTAAATCAAGATGTCTCTGGTTAAAGGCAGGAGACAGGAACACCAAATTCTTCCATGCTCAATGCAAGGAGAGATACAGGAAAAACAATATTCTGAGTCTCACAAGAGAGGATGGTCAAAAGATAGAAGGACAGGACAACATTCTCCAAGAAGCTAAAGCCCACTTTGAAAGGTTATATAATGAAAATGAGGAAGTCTCTAATGAGGAGTTAGATCAAATGAGCACGGAAATCCCTGAGCTCATTTCAGAGTCTGACAATAAGAGATTAATGGACTAGATCACAGAAGAGGAAGTGAGGAACGCAGTCTGGTCTTTGCATCCAGAAAAGGCCCCAGGCCCGGATGGACTTCCCATTCAATTCTACAGGAAACTTTGGTTTTGGCTTAAAAAAGACTTGATCAGAATGCTCAACTGGACCAAGGTAAGAGCAAGAATTGGAGGGGCCACAAATTCCTCATTCATAGCTCTCATTCCCAAGGAGAAACACCCCCTCTCCATAGGAAGATTTTGTCCCATCTCACTATGCAATTCCTCCTATAAAATCCTCACTAAAATCATAGCAAACAGAATTAAAAGGCTCCTTCCCAGAATCATATCTCCAAATCAAGGCGGATTCATGGCGGAACGGCAAATCTATGACAATATCCTACTTGTTCAAGAGGCAATACACTCGAGCATCCAAAGAAAAGACTCAGGTATGGCTATAAAACTGGACATGGCAAATGCTTTTGATAGAGTAAGGCATGAATTTCTCTTCAAAGTAATGGCAAAATTTGGGTTTGGGGAAGATTTCATAGGATGGATCAAAGCTTGTATTGGTTCCCCTTGGATCGCCCCATTAGTTAATGGCAGACCCTCTCCCTTCTTCCGACTGACAAGGGGACTTAGGCAAGGCTTCCCCCTCTCCCCAAGCCTTTTTGTCATCATGGCAGGCTCCCTGAGCAGAAAACTTAATAATCAGCAATTGAATGGTTCCCTCCCAGGCATAGTAATCTCCAAAAACGTCTCCCCCATTAACCATGCACAGTTTGCTGATGATACCATCTTTTTGGGAAGTGCCTCGCCCATCATTGCTTACAGATTCAAGTCAACCCTCGATCTCTTCCTTCGTGCTTCCGGGGGGAAAACTAACAGCCAAAAATGCAACATCTACAGCTGGAATTGCGGAAATCTCCTCCTTAGAAATATAGCCCTCATCTTAGGCTTCAAACCCTGCTTTGACTGGACAGCTTTCAAGTACTTAGGTATCCCAATTACTCACAAAAAGACCACCTCAGCCACCTGGCAGCCGATATTGGAAAAAATCAAGAATAAGATTAACTCCTGGGGATCACGCTGGCTTAATCTAGCTGGCAGAGTGACCTTGATTAAAGCAGTCCTCTCTTCTCTTCCCATCTATACTGGAGCCATTCTTCTGGCCCCCAAGACAGTCATGAATGATATTTGCTTGGAAATCAGAAAGTTCCTCTGGCAGGGAGGGAGATCTCAAGGCAAAAAGTACCATCTAGTTAATTGGAACACTGTTAAGGAGAATAGGAAAAGAGGAGGCTTGGGCATTCGGGACCCAGCAATGATGAGCAAAGCACTTGGAGCCAAAATTGTCTGGAGGTTGGTATCAGGTCAAAAGGAATGGTGGAAGGAGGCAATCAAGAATAAATATACCAGAGGGTCAAGGCAGAGATGTCTAAACAAAATGAAGAAGAACACAGGCACTGCCATTTGGAAACTTATGCTCGATTCAGCAGACATAATCAAAGACAATATGTATTGGGTTCCAGGGAATGGAAACAAAATCAATATATGGACTGATAGCATAAACGGAGAGCAGCCTATGGGCGAGATCCAGGAAATCCAGAATATCAAAATCTGGCTTCAAGATGCAGGAGTAATAAAGCTGGCAGATATGGCCATATGGACACCCACAGGGAAATGGAAAGACTGGAAAAATATGAATCCTCCAGGTCATCTTCTTGACAGCTACAAAATTTTCATGCAACTGTTGAATGGGAAATCCCCCTTAAGCGTCAGAACCAAGGACACCAGAGGATGGGGAAAAGCTGGAAAATATTCTGTCAAAGATGGTTATGCAATGCTCACCAGGAACAACAATCCCTTGCAAACAAAGTGGAAGAAAGTTTGGAACAGAGATAGTATTCCAAAGATAAACTACTTTTATTGGGTTCTTGCTCACAACAAGCAACTGGCAGCAGACAACCTCAAGCAATGTGGTATTGAAGGTCCCTCTAGATGTCCACTGTGCCAAAACGCGGAGGAGACTGCACAACATCTTTTCCTGGATTGCATCTTTGCTAGACAGGTTTGGAATGCGGTCCTCGACCCCCTGTCACCTCCTGTCTCCTGCCCTAGACAGATGAAACAGATGTTGGAGGAATGGAATTACAAAGTCCAGGGAGGTTCAAAAAATAAGCCTACCTTCTCTAGAATCTGGAAGCTCATCCCCATGAATACTTGCTGGCAAATATGGCTGGAAAGAAATAGAAGAATATTTGAAGACAAAACAAGATCAGAGGTGAGACTAGCAAACAAAGCAATAACCCTCATCTCTGAGTCATTGAAATCCAAAGGAGTAGTGCTTTGTGCCAAGGAAGTCCTAAGTTGGAATGAATTCCAATGGAGCCAAAGGTTCACCACGGTGAGTTCACTTCAGTCCAAAACCCCTTCATCCTGGCATGAGTGGGAAATAAGAAAAGATCAAGAAATCTTTGGGAAATGGTGGAAGGAACAAGCAAGATTCACAATCTTCTTTGATGGAGCTTCAAAGGGGAACTCGGGGGCGGCAGGTGCGGGGGGGGTAATTTTTGACCCTGGAGGAAATAAATTAGTAGATTTCTCTTGGGGACTTGGAACTAGCACCAACAATCAAGCAGAATGGCTAGCCTTGTTCTATTCTCTAGAATTAGCAGTCACCCTCAACATGAATCGCCTTCAAGTTTATGGGGACTCCAGGCATGTTATTCATGCAATGAACAATGGCAATTCCCTAAAGAATGACAAAAATCGGAGAATCCAGAAAAGAATAAAACGTCTTACCCTCCCAAAGGACACACTCTATTATCATGTGCTAAGGGATCTCAATGGTAATGCTGACACTTTGGCCAACAATGGAGTCAAGTTAGAAATGGGGCAAGTAATCCTAAACAATGTTTTATCATACCACTTTATCCCCTAATGGTCTCGTGGTTTAAGCAATCTCCACTATGGAAAAGTGTAAGGCATATTAGCCTAAACTCTCACGGCGATTTTTGCATTGGTCTCTGCCTTCTCCACCGCCATAGCATGGCTCGTTTATCTCACCTCACACCACGTGCTCACCTCATGGAGGGTACAGTTCTCACGCTTGAGCATTTATCACCCCAGGCGACGGTAGTTGATATTACATTCAACATGGACAACCCTCCATTCGATGCTCTCGGCCCTGCTCTGCAAAACCTTTGTCTCGCTCAGGAACCTACAGTGTTGTTAGCAGGTAGTTATCTCCCGGCTGAATGCAAGATGGACGGCGTCAGGCAGGCGATTGTTACTCTGAGTCGCCTCACCTCCGACATCAAGGTTTACCTGTCAAGAACTTATGCTGTAGTGTGCAACACAGACAACAAAATTGATGAACTCGTGGTGGAAGACAAATACATTCATTCCAGGCTGTCTTGCTTGGAATCGCGCATGGAGGATATTGATAGAAACATCATTGAACTCATGGGGAAGCTGGATAGCGTCAAAAATGACATCTCTGCTCTTGTATACAAAACGCAATGTAGCTACGCACAGGAGGCTCCAACAGCGAACCTGGAAATGGCAGAGGCGGCCTCAGTCAACCAGCAGAACTATGGATAATAGCATTTCCTTGCTTGCAGTTTCTCCCAGCTGTTTTTGTTTTGAATGTATTTTTGTCTTAAATTATGTAATCAGTTTGTGAGGGTTTACCCCACTAGTAATTACAGTGTTTTTAGGAAGTCTGATAGTAAAGAACTCCAGGGAACAGACTTTAAAAATCTCTGCAATTTTCCTGCATTAGACGCAGAGAACTGGATTTTGCCAATGTACTGAATGGCTGTGCACAACCTTTGTTAATACAACCTCTTTACCTGTTTCTGTTTAAAAAAAAAATGATCATATTGAGTAGCATTGACATGTTCGTCATTGTCACCCAATGGTTGGTAGTGTCCTTGAGAGAGGGATAACATGTTGTGTGCAACATTTTCATATTCTTAGCCATGTACATCAAAGGCTTGGCTACAACTAGTATCATGGAGAAGAGCATCATAATTCAGTGGCCATATTCTAGTCCACTTAAATCCAAACTTAATATTTGAGGGTGTAAGACCCTTTTGAAAATATTTACATGCAAGTTCAGATAATTCAAACCATTTTACCTCTTTCCATGGGTTCTTTTACATCCATGATTTTCTCTTAGACCTAAAGTAACTATTTAAAGGCCCAAACACACTCACATCGATATGTTGGGACTTGTGAGTAGTATGTGTAGGAAAAGTCAATAAGTCAATGCCCAACCTGTTTGCCTCCTCAACGGCTTGTAAAGATATGTGGCTTCCATGGCCATAAAAAATAAACAAGTGACTATTTTCATGTGAGACACCACTAGGTATAGATTCAACAAAGTGACAAAGCGAATTAAAAAAAAAATCTTTTGTCATCCATGCATGGGGATGTGAATCCATGCATGCTCTTGGTTCACAATTTTGGATATAATTTTTCATTTAGGTTTTTCTATTGAACAAATAACACCTAGATGTTTATGCATCAATTAGATTTACAAAACACATAATAGTTATCCACTCCTTGGTCCTAGGAAATATTTTGGGCACATTCATGCTCCCTCTCTTGGCAATTACCCACAATTCCTTACTGCTCATCATAGTTCCATATATGGTTTGGATTGTAGGAATGTTTCTCATATACACTAGACAAAGTGCCATAGAAATTGGAAACAACTTGAGGGCATATATTTAAATCGTTGACTATATCAAAGCCATCTATTGTTTGTAACACAAGATATGGATGCCTTTTTTTAAACCCTGACCACCATGATTTCCTAGGAAATCATCTCTCAATGGATTTGAACTCCCTTAGAAGATATGAGCAACAATAGATTTTATTTGTATCAAATCCAACCAATGGACCAATTAATCCATATAATTACACCAAACAACCACTTCTTCCTCCTCTTGTTCAATCAACACTATAAGAAGCCTTTTTGCTTTGTATGAGTGAGGCCATTTATCTAATAATGCAGTGATGTGGGTGCAATCCCATGTTTTTTGGAAACTGCTCTAACAAAATATCCATTGAATTCTACATCATCAATTGTAGTCAACATATCCTCTTGTGTCCATCCTCTAATGGCACTAGTATTTTTGGTTGAACTTGCAGCTTGCACTATGGTTTATGGTAGAACAACACCATCAACATATGCCTCATTATGCTCTTCAACATTCCTAGGAGCATTATGGTTAGCAACATCC
The DNA here is from genome assembly GCA_027924585.1 of Larix kaempferi. Classification (NCBI taxonomy): domain Eukaryota; kingdom Viridiplantae; phylum Streptophyta; class Pinopsida; order Pinales; family Pinaceae; genus Larix; species Larix kaempferi. The sequence continues at coordinate 8,922,632 of BSBM01000071.1, forward strand.
TAGGTTGTGGTCCTCATTTGATGAAGTGCATCATAGTTGGGCACCCTTCGTCACTTGCCTCCTTGTCCTCCTTGTACGAGCGACGTGATTGAAACTTGGCATGACTACAAAAACCTAGACAATAATAACAAAATTTGCACTAAATTCACATGTTATTGGAAATATAAAGTGTGATTGTTACTCATTTTCCTAATCAGTTACTGATTCCCTTGTCTAAGTAAACTACAAAATCAACTATTGTGTTGCTGGTAGTAGCTAGACTTAGTGATATGCATTTATAGGGTTCTTGTATCTTCATTGCAGGTTGTCCATATACAACACAATTTAGATCTTTTTAAGATTTACATATGGTTAAATGTTTGAAACATGGAACATGTATAACAAATACTTAAACATATACATCTAATAGGAATATATATTGTAGCTTGAATTGAATCATTTATATCATAGACGCAATGTTAATTGTTGAATTGAAGACACACTTTTATGTATTGTTGACAGTGTTGCTAAGTAGTTTGAAATGTCGAAATGAAAATATAGTAAATTGTAGGATCATTGATGCTTTTTTATATAGTTTTCTATTGTTGAGTTTCATTGGTGAATCGCATCGGCATGGATTGCAAACTTGAATTTCTAAATGAGTGTGTAGGATTGATTTGGGTATGATCCAATGGCTGAGAAATTGTTTTTGTTTATCATTGTGCTTCTAATCAGTGTAATGATTGATATGAAGAATTTAATAAGTCGGGTGTCATTTACTGCATTGGGTGGGTTGAGTTGTTGATAATACATGTAGGTGAAGCTAATATCCATAGCCCATGAAACTATGCAAGTGAGGATGTGTGTTGGGATCAATTGGCTTCTGGGTTGTATGAGTCTTTTCCATAGGTCATTTGCATGAATTGAAGTGATAGAGAATTTGTACTTGTAGATTGGGTAATGTAGGATATTTTGAGGTTTTGATTGACCTTTAAGCCAAACATATTTGGATGTGGAGGGGATAAGATGGTTTATAAGGAAGATGTCTTAGTCAATTCATAGTTGGAATTAAAAAGACTATTTATGGATAGTTGTGGGCCCAATCAACATATAGACAAATTTTGTACCTTTTATGGAATCACTATATATATTAAATAATTACCTTTGCTCATTTAATAGTGTTTTTTTTTTCATCTTTAATGCTTGACGTGATGGGTTCTATGACCACTATTGGTCCCCGATCCACTATTGGCATCCCTCCCCTACATATGATGTCATATGCATAGAAATAAGTTAACATTTCACATTTTCTTCTACGTCCCTCCTGCTTATATTTGCCATTTTTTTCACCACGTGTAATGTGATGTTGTACATTGCAAACTATTAGCAGCATGGAAGAAGAGATTGGAATTAAATTCCTTTGAAATCCATATGTCATATGAGGTATGGTGTTTACAACACAGGACAATAAATCAAATAGAATATTCTATTTTTTTTCATGTTTTCCCATACTACAACCCGTCTAGATTCATTTTAATGGGATCTATTAAGATACACCTAGATTCATTTCAATGGAGATCTATAAAGATAAAAGAAAATGCCAAAAAATTTTGTTTGATGTGGTAGGAGCATTGCATCTCTCGCAATGATGGTTTCCTGCTTATCTACACAGTGATATATATATATATATATATATATATATATATATATATTTTAAAGTCATAACCAAGCCAAACACCGATTTGGTGTATGAGACACCCTTGTTTGTGGGACAAGGGACCCCCTCTACGTAGCGATGTAACTGCTAAAGTCTACAGAGGTGTACTTACCCTACCCCCCAGGATTTGAACCTATGACCTCCTAGAAGGAAACATGTGTTCTTAACCATTAGGCCCACTCAGGCTATACTAGAATGTTCACGAGGTTTTATGTTTTAAAAGATTGAAGATTTCAAATATATAATCTAGTGGTTATAAGTTAACATGTTAGGAATTTTAGAAGCATTATAAATATCTTGAATATGAGAATTAATGTGGGTTACTTATGCAATCTTTTAGCAAACTTTTTTATAGTTGCAGGAATTGATGATACAAAAAAATTCTCACCAAGCACATGGGTTGGATCATTGTAGAACTTTGGTCATGGGTTGGTACAAGAATAACTTACTCCCTCAATATATGAGCATATTCACTACATTTTTAAGAGAAAGTGTTTTTATCTTCCACATTTTTAGTATCATAAAGATGAAAATTATTCAACCTTAACATATTTCTATATTCTAGGTAAATGGTTTAGCTAAAACTTAGCATCTTTATGCCAACCCCTCTTAAATTACTCGTGTTTTCTTAGGGTTTATTATTGTTTCCATGGTGTTTATGGTTTGAACTGGTTTCCATGGTGTATAAGGTTTGATCTAGTTTCCATGGCACAATTTTTTTATACTAGAGGCGGGTTGATACAGCTCTTCCTTCTTTGGTCATCGTTGTGCAGAAAATATCATCGTCTCCTAGGGATGGACCCACTAATTAGTGGGGTTTCTCTATCATGACATTATTGATTTTTATGATACCTCGACCTGGTTCTTTGGAAATATGTCAGTTGTTTCATGATCTTCACAACCTCCATCTGTGGACTCTTCAAGATTGTTCATGATGAGTATCGACTTAGGGACCCATCTCGGTACAAGGGATTCCATCGACAACGCCCAACCTTCTGATCCTTCCTTAAAGGATTTTCAGACTGAAAATACTAACATTGGACATTTGGATGGTGACCATTGTGATGGGAATACAGTTTCCCTAGTGTTATATTTTTATACGCCTGAAGAAAATATTCCACATTATGAGAAGCGTCGAAGAACGTGTATTAAGAAATCCCCCAAACGATACCTTGCTCTTGGGGAGGATGTCGAACTTTACGATACCATAACCATGGTCGACCATGCTCTTGTGGGCGGATTTAGTAGCAGGAGAATGGACATTTCTTCTTTCAGGTAATGAGCTTTGAGGCAATGGCATTCTCTGTTAGGGTATGAGCCATGTATTTTATCTCTTACCAGAGGTTGGCTAGGTATCAGACTGGAAAAAAGTAAGACACTGATATTATCCTCTTTGAGGTACGGTAATGGGATTCTGTGGTCATGCTACTCAAACGTTGGAACCCATTCTTCGACTCTCGCACTGAAAGAGGATTTATCCGACTGATATTGGTGAAATTCCTTGGACTTCCACATGAGCTATGGTCCAATGACATCTTCTGACACTTGGGTAATGCTTTGGGAACATCAGGAAAATTTTTAAGAACCCCCCGTAAATTTCGATGAATAATAATTGGGCTAATCCCCATGATACATAGGAAAATATGAAGGCTATTTTATCAATTAAATAATACCAAATTATATAATTTTTTGGCGAATGTCACACCAAATTATATAATCTTGTAAAATCTCGGCGAATCTTTTATTGAATTATAAAATCTTGTAAAAACTTGGCAAATATTTCATTAAATTATAAAACCTTGTAAAGTCTTGGCGAATATTTTATTAAATTATAAAACATTAGCGAATTTTTCAATAATACAGAAACTACATATAATAATAAAACAACATATTCATTAAACTATAATCTCCTAGAGAAAGAGCCATTATCCAGTACTTGTTAAATTAAGATAATTTTTATTTGATTTCTTGCCTATTCATGTAGGATTTATTCAATCAATTCCATTATGATACAATTACATCAAACTAGGTTTGGCTAAAATCCATGTTTTTTCATTCTCCTAAGTAACCAAAAGATCAACCTACGAATTGTTATTGCAATCACATAAAATACCATCAATAGAGTACTCTGAAGTCTCAAACCCTTTGACCAATTCATATGCATCTAAACCCTCAAATTCTAGTCATTAAGCTAAAGAAGGGTGATAAAATTAAGAAAAAACCACGTGGAAGCTCAAAGAAGGGAGTAGAAACTAGAAATAGCAAGAGTTGCACGCAGCTTGGTCATTGCCTTGTAGAAATACAAACAATAATAATATTATAAATATATACAAAACAACACTAAACAATAGTAAATTGATGTTTATATTGAAAAAATGTGGGGTTTTAAGCCAAATAACCAACTTCCATATTATATACTGCAAATTCTAGTTATTATTATGTATTCAAAAGTGAGGTGTAAAACAACCAAACATTGTTAGTCATGCCAAAAATGGCACCATATTTTGCAACACTTGTAAGTCCAAATATATATGAAAGCATGCTTGCGACACAACTTCTTACACTAATACTATTTCCAAAATAGAGAAACAAATCTAAAGTGTTAAAGTTTCTAGATTTTCATTGTAATAGAGTTTAAGAAACTCAACATTTAAAATAGACAATCCAAGTTTTACAAAGTTTGAAAAAACCAATTTACGTTGAATACTGTTTTCAAGAAAAATCCAATGGTATGTTGAATATTATCTTCAAAATAAGAATAAAAAACATTATATAAAAAACCCAAAATAAGAATAAAAAACATTACATAAAAAAACCAAAAAATATAAAGGAAAAAAGAGAGCAAATTTTTTAAAGCATTTTGAAAAAACTATTAAAGATATCCTAGACAGTTTCAGTAGGGCTACGAGAATGGTTATAAATATGAGGAAATCATCCTGCTACTACAGTGGTATTGAAGAAGAAAATTTAAAACATTTAAAAGAATTGTTGGCAATAGAACATACACAACTTACCTCAATATTTAAATACCTAGGATTCCACCTCAAACCAAACAATTACTGTAATGTTGATTGGGCCTGGATGATAACTAAGGTAGAGACCCAAATTAATTCTTGGTGTAACAGGTTTTTATCCAGAGGGGGGAAAGAAATTCTAATAGAATCAATCCTTCATGCCATTATGGTGTACTGGATGATTGTTGCCTAGATCCTGAAAGGAGTACTGAACTAGTTGAGGAAAATTTTCTTTAAATTTTTGTGGAAAGGTAAAGCAGAGAAAATAATTCATTAGGATACTTGGAAATATCTAGCAAAACCAAAATAGGTGGTAGATTGGGGGTTAACGGAGCTATTCAGTTTTGGAATGTCCCTAGCGGCCAAATCTGTTCGGAACCTCATAGCGAAGGAAGGTAAGTGGCAATCAATTATTAGAAGTAAATACTTGGATGGAAGTTCTACCCTGGAATGGATCATAAATCCAACAAAAACTTAGCTTTCCCATTAGTAGGTGACTTATTAGCCTAGAAATTGGGGAAAAAAACCTTTAAGCACTCATTGGGAGAGACAACATAATGGCTTGTGGTCAGGTTAAACTGTCAGCGGAGTTAATAAGACACCTAAGCAATAGGGGGATGGTTTATATTACATATGCAACAATCTTAGGGGGGAACAATTGTATATTATAGAGATGGAAATCTACGACAACATTGGAATTAAATGAAATATGGACAATCGAATGGAATGGTTGGATACATGAAATGAAAAGGAGTTTTACTATGATAAATAATGAGGAATATTTTATACCTTGACAGGAAATAAGGAGGGAGGATCGTACTTGGTGAAACTGGATTACAAGCTTATCTGGACAAGGTTGGAAAGGGAAAGATTATGGTGGTGGTGGGCTGTTTGGCAGGTAGAGGTTCCACGTAAATGTAAAATTTTTATTTGGTTAATATTAAAAGATAAAGTAATTACTTGGGATAATATTAGGAAAATAAATATGGAAGGACCAAGTGTTTGCTCATATATTTTTATAGTGCCCCTTCTGAAAACATGTATGGAAAGAAATAATCAGATTGACTATGGAAGAAAGCTTAAAAAAATGGTACAAGAAGCCAAATTTAAGAATGATAAGATGTATCCATTTTATAATAGTCCGGAGCATATGGAGGGATCGAAACGAAAGTATTTTCGAGGATAAGTCAGTTCCAACTTTTGTAATATCATCTCAGGTTATTTCTATGCACGCGTTCTTTAAAAAAAAGGAAAACATCCCAAAGGAAATAAGTTTGAAAGATATAGAAATTGATGAAAAGAAATGTAGGGGTTATTTTGATGGAACATGTGCAACAAGGAGAATTTTAAGGATCCATGATTTTCTCAAAGTGTATAAACCTTGGAGAATCTTACTAATTCTTAAATTTGCAACCATAAAATATTTGGCTATTTAAAAAAAATTCAAATTTCTAAGGACTTTATAAAGTTTTTAGACAATTTTGGTGATTTTTAGAGTAAAAAAAAATTATCCCACAGGCTAAATTTCGTCCCTAAAATTTTCCTTGATGTGCAGGTGAAAAGTGTGGTGTGGGAGCTTTTCTAATTATCTCGGAATAAAAAAGAATTAAGTTCAAGGAAAACTATGGATTGGGAACAAACAACACAGTTGAAGGTATGGCGTTGAGAACATTGTTTAAACTATTTCTAGAGATAGAGGTTCAAGATATACAGGTGTATGGTGACTTAGAGTTATGGGTAGATTTCATGAAGAAGAAAAAATGTCGTAGATTTCATGAAGGAAAAAAATGTCTATTGAACATTAACCTTAAGGGGATTGGAGCCAATATGAAAAGGTTGGGAGGAGCTTTCAACTCCTTCCGGATATTGCATTTACTCAGAGAACATACTCAGTCAAGCATATAAACTCTCAAAGGAAGAATGAAGAAACGGAAATCAAGCATATGAATCTGTGTCTTAATTGAAAAATAGAGAATATAAAGGTTTAAATGATTGGTGTAATTTTGAAGTTTTAAAATTGAAAATCAGTAAAGGAAAGTGAAAAAGTAGTTTTCTGAAATGTTTTTGCAATTTTGAAGTTAAAAACAGTTTTAAATAGGACTGATGGAATTTGTAATGAAGAGAAATCTAAGAACAATATCTTTAATATGAAGTATGAGTGCAAATAGCACTTTAAGAATATGTTTTTGTTTTCTAACATGAAAATAAAATACTAATTTAAAAAAAAAAAAAAAACTATTTAACTACTAAAGTCTACATATATATATACTCTACCCATAAGATTTGAACTTATAACTTAATGCTTTCTTAAATGTTAGACCACACAGATTATATATTACTTAGACCTTGTTCACAAATAATCATGACATCAAAACACAAAATAAATATAACTACTTAATTGCGTCATACCATGCTTTTCAAACCCAACGTTAGCAAATGGAGAATGAACGAGTGGAATGCATTTAGCATTGGAGGGTTTGCAATGTTATTGTGGCTCGATGCGGGCTCAATATGCAGGTATCTCTACGTCGGCCTTCCCGGTTATTGGCAACGCCACAACGTGCTGCCATTAACGACGGACGCATGAGACGACCGCTGTAACAAAGATGGGCTGTGTCGTTTATCCTGGGGCCATTGGAATACACATGGTAGTATCTACTATTTCAAACTGAAAATTTTGATTTTTTGTATGTACTATTTTTAAAAATAATATATGAAATTTTAAAAATCTTAATTATAATTTTTAAATTTTGAATGTTTCATTGTTTTTATAATGTCCATTTTGTTTCTATCATCAAAATAAAACATAATTAAATTCAGATTTTACAAAATAAAAACAACTCATTGGATTAAAAATCCCATCCTAATTGGCACTCATACTTGAACCTGGAGATAAACCACATTGATACTGGATCGTACCCGAAAGCCCCTCATAGTTAATGATGACGAGATAAATTCGGGTCGGAACTCTGGATACGTTAAAAAATTTCATTATTACAGACTGTCTTTGGAGTCATGAGTCAACAACATCCCAAGTTGTGAGCGAAAGCGGCCAAAGTTGCAGGTAGTGGATCGTTTGGGTTTTAGTTCTGCCTGTGCCATCAATTTTTATTATTATTATATTGATGCAGCTTTCTTCTGCATTTATAATATTTGTCCCTGCACGCTTCAATCGATAATGGGGACAGTTGTCCCGTGATTTCAAGGGGCCACCTGTAATTTTATATAAGAACTGCATTGAATTGACAAGGGAATGCAAATTCCCAAGCTTTTTCTGCAACGGAATATGTCATATATGTAATCACAAGAATTATAGACATGCCACTTTTTATATGGGTAGAGAGCCAGGTCATTATACATGAACTAAGAAACAAATCACATATATATTTTATTATAGATCAAACAACTGGCAGTAATGGCGATCATACAACGTATCATGTAAAGAAAGATACAAAAACCCGATAAAGGAAATGAGATAATCCGGGCGTTGAGTTGCTAACTCCATAGAATATTAGTTGGAGTAAAACTTGAAACCAGGTTGATTTCAAGTCAAACCGATCTAATGACCTTTTTCCATATCAATAGAATCACAGCCCATTAGAGGCTCACATACAACAGATCTTGTAAAATATATAGTAAGGCAAAGCGTCTTGGATATTTACAACCAAAATAATTAATTGATGAAGGGAAGAAACATAACTAAACAATCATTTCCAGATCAAATGACGCGACCAGAAGCGGCAGAAGCCTCTGGATTTCTTCTCATCCTGAACAGATGAAGAACACTGGTGAAGTTGTTGCGAAGCCTTGCAGCGTAGTGCAACCTCCGCATCAACTTTGCGTAGCGGCGGAGGCAGAAGCGTTTGGTGTTGTTGCCCCTCGGGAAGTAGAGAGGAGTTATTGTTGCGTTCTCGCACATGGGTGTTTTGGATAAATCCTCCTCTTTTGTTATTGTCTGCAGGTTGAGAACCAGGCGGGGTCTGTAAGGCCTGGCTATCTCCCACGCCTGCGATAGCTCGCAAGGAATTGTGGGATGAACCTGTGACGAATAATCCTTTTTGTTGTTTCTTTTTCTTGGATAAACGAATTGGTAAGCCCATCATCCAGGTCATCTTATATTTGAACGCCAATTTCATTAAATTTGGACAAATTAGGCAATTTTTGGACTAAGAAAGTGTGAATTTAGACTTTGAAAGTGTCAATATCAACATTTCTAAAGTACAAAAACCGGTTCTGAAAGTGGCAATATTGAATTTGAAAAGTGTGTTTATATTCTAATAGTGTGTATTTTGATTACTTATGAACCTTAAAATTGCAGTTTTTTTGTTATAAAACTATGAATTTCAACTCAAAATGTGTGAATTTCAAATAAAAAAATGCAAATTTTGATTTGAAAAGTGTGAATTTCAAATAAAAAAAATGCAATTTTTTATTTAAAAAGTGTGAATTTCAAATCAAAAAATGTCAATTTTGATTTGAAAAGTGTGAATTTAAAATAAAAAAATGCAATTTCGGATTTGAAAAGCATAAATTTTAAATAAAAAAACTGTAATTTTTTATTTGAAAATTGCAATTTTAATTGGTAAATGTTCAAAATTTTAAGGTGAAAAATTCAATGTCTAAAATATTCAGTCATTGTTTCAATAACAAGTCAATCTGCTAGGTTATAACATATAAAAATGGTTTGTCTCGACTTCTATTTTCTGACAAGAATGATCGTCCACCCCTTCTTTTCGTAGTTAATTGTGAAAACATTTATCGAGCAATTCATCTATATCCATAATGGAGAACACAAGAAGGATCGACCGACCCTTCTTGCAGTATCGAGGTATTATGAAAATAATATTGGGAATAAGAAGGGTCAGTCGACCCTTCAATTTCAAGGGAATTGTTAAACTATAACACGTTGGAACTTATAACATATAAAAATAGTTTGTCCCAACTTCCATTTTCCAACAAGAAGGATTGACCGCCCCTTCTTTTCTTAGTTAATTGTGAAAACCTTTGTCCAACAATTCAGCTATATCCATAATGGAGAACACAAGAACGATCAACCGACCCTTCTTGCAGTGTCGAAATATTAAGAAAAGAATATTGATAATAAGAAGGGTCGACCGACCTTTCTTGTAGTGTCGAACTATTATGAAAATAATATGGGGAATAAGGAGGGTCGACCGACCCTTCAATTACGAGGGAATTGTAAAAATAGAACACCTCCGAAGTTATATCATATAAAAAAGGTTTGTCCCGAATTCTGTTTTACGACAAGAAGGATCGGCCGCCCCTTCTTTTAGTAATTAATTGTCAAAACCTTTATCCATCAATTCAACTATAGCCATAATGGATAATACAAGATATATCGACCGACCCTTCTTTCAATGCCGAACTGTTATGAAAAGAATATTAGGAATAAGAAGGGTCGGTCGACCCTTCATTTAGGAGGGAATTGTAACAATAGAACACCTTGGAGAAAGAGCGGCCGCTCTTTCTTTGAGAATATTTCTACTTGCCAGCAAAGTCTTTAAAGTAAAACTTCTATAAATTTTGCGACACGTGGAACGCTTATATTGTGACACGTGGCATATTTGATTTTTAAAATTGGTTTAAAGATTGTTTAAATGAATATTAAGGATATTCATGGTACCTTTTAACGTTTGGGGACTATTTTAAGCTCCTGCGTTTTCTGAACCAGCAACGAGGATGTTATATGACTGGGGTCCAAATAAGAAGTATAGCTTGCAGTTTGTGGAGAAATGAGAAGTAGTTGGAGATGAAGATGGTGTAAGAAATTTATGGTTGAATTGCTGAGTAGAAGTTCCTTAACGAAGTTTAAAACTGATACACTCCAAATTAGTTTTAAACTGATAATAGTTGAGCTTCCCCATTATTCCTCGAGAATGGGGCAACTCCCCAGTAGACAGAGCAGAGAGAATGGGGCATCTCCTTAGTAGACAAAGCAGAGAGAATGGGGAATCTCCCCAGTAGACATGGAGCTGCCGCAAGGTGAGGGATGGTTTGAATGCGTAGAGGGCTGAGGTACCAGATTTATAGCCAGCTAGCCGGTGAAGGGACTTACGAGCGAAGAATCGAGAAGGAGCCATCAAGCCGCACATGTGAGGGTAGGAAAGTGGAAGCAAGGGAGGTGGTATATTGCATGGGGCACGCGTGCCATGTTACAGGTGCTTGGGTCGAGGCTCCTCCCCCACGTGCCCTCCTCGCATCCGACACATGGCCCCTTGTATAATGGTGATGCCCGCATCCAGGGTTAATATATGGTATACTTTATTCACATAGACAATTTTGTTTTTTAAAAACAATCATGGGAAGTAATTTCATAATTTGATATATGGTATACTTGATTCACATAGGCTGAAACTTACGACGAATATTATTCATCCTACTGTAGGAGCCTGCTGTAGGCCATTTAATGCGCTGGCAGCAGGTATGTTGGCCGTTGGATTTTCAAGGAATCGATTGGAATGATACGTGTACGATTAATCCAGCAAAATATTTTTAATCCATCAACACAGTGGCCACTCACTATATATAGGCTAACCATGCCCCATATCACAACAAACTGAAATCGTCCGGGAAGCCATGGAATTTTCTTTTACTTCCTCTGTTGTTTTATGAGAAATGCTTGAGTCTTATGATTGCTCACCAGTTCTCCTCATGATATATGAGTTTTTACCGCGAACCTTTTCGTTTAATTATTGCTCGTAGTTGATTATAAGTTTTTCCCGCAAACCTTTTTGTTTAATTATTTCCCGTATTGAATATAACTTTTTCCCGTAAACAATGGAGCATTTCGTTTAATTATTGCCCGTATTTGTCGTTATTGTTCCATAGTTGCATATTCTTGCTGGATGTCAGTGATTATAAGTTTTGCGGGCGAATTCATGTTCCCTGTTAGAAAATGATGGCTCCATTCCATCCATATATCCATCAATGGCAGACCTACCAATCTCTTCCGGTCATGTTGTCAGATGCCTAACATTCCAAGATGAACAGTTCTGTGTGCAAATGATGGTTCTTAACAGATATGTAATGGGTTGCTTCACAACTACGTTAAGATTTTTGTTTATTTTATTGCCCGTAGTTGATATATGGGCATTTCGAGCCAAGTCCCAATACATGGATTTGTCATTATGTTCCTTGGAATAAATCACGTTTTCGTTCGTCGCTCTTCTTTCAATAACTGGATTTGTCATTATGTTCATGGGTATGCATGGATTTGTCATTATGTTCTCGGGTATGGAATGAGGAGGGGATGGAGCCATAAGGTTCACGGGAAAAACTTATACTCAACTATGGGCAATAATTAAACGAAAACCTTAACGTAGTTGTGAAGCAACCCATTACATCTCTGTTAAGAACCATCATTTGTACACAGAAGTGTTGATCTTGGAATGTTAGGCATCTGACAACATGATTAGAAGAGATAGCAGGTCTTCCATTGATGGATATATGGATGGAATGGAGCCTTTGTTTTCTAACAGAGGACATGAATTCACATGCAAAACTTATAATCACTGAAATCCAACAAGAATATGCAACTATGGAACAATACATGTGACAACGTGCAATAGTGTGTATGGGAAGGCATGCATGAGTCGCTTGTTTTTTAAATTATACATGGAATGTGTTGAATATAATTGTACCACTGATGAAAAAACTATTCATTAATGACAGTCTGTAAATTTCCTTCCATTCTTTGTTAATTGTTATTTCCCATAATGACAATCTTTAAATTTTCTTCCTTTCTCTATTAATTGTTATTTGCAGTAAATTATGTGTCTGTAAATTTCCTTCCTTTCTCTATTAATTGTTCTTTCCAGTAGATATTTTCCATTGTGCTATTCTTCATGCTTGGATGAAAGTAATATTAAATCAGAATTCATATGTTTATTCTCTGGTTTACCGCATCTAGTATTCACCAATTTTATGCTAAAATTGATATTGGATTCATTTATGACCAATGGCCAATATTAATGAAGAACACAAGAAGGATTGACCGACCCTTCTTGCAGTGTTCAACTATTATGAAAACAATACTGAGAATAAGCAGGGTCAGTCGAACATATAAAAATAGTTTGTCCCAACTTCCATTTTCCGACAAGAAGAATCGACCGCCCTTTCTTTTCGTAATTAATTGTAAAAATCTTTATCCAACAATTCAGCTATATCCATAATGGAGAACACAAGAAGGATCGACCGACCCTTCTTACAGTGTCGAAATATTATGAAAAGAATATTGGTAATAAGAAGGGTCGACTGACTCTTCTTGATGTGTCAAAATATTATGAAAATAAAACGGGGAATTTTTTATTTGAAAATTGCAATTTTCATTTCTAAACGTTCAAAGATTTAAGGTGAAAAGTTATAACATATAAAAACTGTTTGTCCTGACTTCCATTTTCCGATAAGAAGGATCGGTCGCCCCTTCTTTTCGTAATTAATTGTGAAAACATTTATCTAACAATTAAGCTATATCTATAATGGAGAACACAAGAAGGATCGACCGGAGCTTATTGCGGTGTCGAAATATTATGAAAATAATATTGGGAATACGAAGGGTCGACTGACCCTTCTTGCAGTGTCAAAATATTATAAGAATAATATTGGGAATAATAAGGGTCAGACAACCCTTCAGTTATGAGGTAATTGTAAAAATAGAACACCTTGGAAGTTATATTATATAAAAATGGTTTGTTACGACTTTGGTTGTACGACAAGAAGGATCGGCCGCCCCTTCTTTCGTAGTTAATTGTGAAAATATTTATCCAACAATTCAGCTATAGCCATAACGGAAAATACAAGAAGGATCAGACAACCCTTCTTGCAGTGTCGAACTATTATGAAACAAATATTGGGAATAATAAGGGTTGGCCAACCCTTCATTTAGAAGGGAATTGTAACAATAGAAAACCTTGGAGAAAAAGCGACCGCTCTTTCTCTGAGAATATTTCCACTTGCCAGCAAAGTTTTTAAAGCAAAAAATATATAAATTTTGTTGTTAAAATTTTGATATCTGGTATCCTAGGGTGACACGTGGAACGATGATATTGTGACACGTGGCATATTTGATTTGGAACTTTGAGCAAACCCAAAAGTATGTTGTTTCTATTTAAAAAAAAAGAAAAAAAAAGAATGTTTCTGTTTGGTTAATTACAGTCAGAATCATTCCAACTAATGGCATCACTATCTGCATTGTCATCTGGGAATGTCCTTTTCCAACACAGTATCCTGCTTAAATTTTAATTAGCATTATGGTTTGTCTAGGAATGCATGCATGTGTTGCTTGTTTTTGAAATTATACATGGAATCAGTGTTGAATATAATTGTCACTGATTTTGTATCTACCCCATTGCAATAAAAAGTAAAATATTTCTATTTAAAAAAAACAAAAAAGAAAGAATGTTTCTTTTTAAAAACTAAAATGTTTCTATTTAAAAAAAACAAAAAGAAAAAGTAAAATGTTTCTATTTAAAAAAAAACAAAAAGAAAAAGTAAAATGTTTCTATGTAAAAAAAACAAAAATAAAGAATGTTTCTCTTTAAAAAGTAAAATGTTTCTATTAAAAAAAAAATGTTGGTGCATCCAGCAAGTTGGAAAGAATCAAAATGGAAGACACAATTACTAAATAAAATTACAAACGAGCGCCCAGCAGCTCGTGCCATACTGAGTATGGTAAAAAAGCCAGAAAAGGTCAAACCGAGGAGCATACAACCAGGCTAACTGCAGATTATTAAAACCCATGTTGACTCAACTCTTCTCGACAGGGGTTCTCACTGTCGTCAACAAGCATCAACAATCCCTTATACACCAGCCCGGAAAGGAGTTACCCTTCCCAACAACACTTGCGAAGCAAGTGAGGTCTCACCCGAGGCGGATAAGGGTGCTGTAGGAACTAAGTTTCCGCAGTGGAATTGAGAATATGCTTTACCCACAAATCTCTTATCGCAGAAAGTTAACCAGAAATCATCAACTTGACAACATACTATTTACTCATCATTCGCATATTATGTAAGCAATTCGCAGATTCAACATAAAGTAAACATTCACAATAACATATCCATTCTACTTAATCGCATGAACTATTATCATTCAATCCACGTCATAATAGACATAATGCAACATTCACCACCGCAAAGAGACAGCGACAGAGACATAATTAGAACAATAATCGAACATCTTCATGCATTCATTAAACTCTGCGGTAAACCCATCGTAGGAACAGTCAAAACATAATGTTGCGGATCCAAATTAGACCAAAAAGAGCATTTCTCCACTATCTCTCTCTCTCTTCTAATCTGCCCTTAGGCTTACAATTCACTTCTATTTATATGTTATTCAATGGTCCATATTGACCGATTCTAACAATTGAATATTTATATGTTATTCAATGGTCCATATTTATATGCTATTCAATGGTCCATATTGACCGGTTCTAGCAATTGAATATTGATCGAGCAGCCCCCATAACAAAACCACGCTAACATTCAGAGTTTGCACCAAGACTGAACTTCCAAAGACATGGCAAAATACACAGAAAAAACAGTGAGCCACCAGTGAAAAATCCACAGAAAAAACAGCGAGCCACCAGCGAGCCGGACGCTGACCACCAAGACCGGCACGAACGCAGACCGGGAAGACCAATTAGGGAGCAGGGTGCTCCCCCCATGGGGAAACTGGTTCTTCATGAGGGAAGTCCCTCGAGGTATCCATGTAATCTTTTAGAGTAGACTTGAGCAAGCGAACACCGACCGAATGAGTTTGTTGGCCGCCTTTTATAATTTGGAGGGCTTCATGGAGGCCGTAGCCAGCTGGTTCCTCGCTTGAATTTCGTGAGCGAACAAGATCCTCACCGCTCAGTAGGGGTTAGAGATTAATTTTCGGCCCAAGTGGGCTTCGTATTCTCGGAGAAGGGATAATTCATGGTGTGCTATCTGTGCCTCTATCGTAGCAGGCATCTTTGCCAGATACTGAGCCCCCCAATTGAAGGTCTGAAGGGTAGACTCTTCCATCCCCATGGTGTGCTGTTGAGACGAGCCTTCTCCTTGAGAGAAACTTCCCCCCTAGGTCATGAAGACCCTACACCCCTGCTGGATCCCTTGTGTCTACATGCCCTCATATGGGCAACCATGATATACCAATTAAAAAAACTGAACCACCAGAAATCCACCCAGAAGTTCAGCCAAGCTTTAAATTCCAGCTCTCTCGAATGGAAGTCGCCTACTCCATTGAAAATATTTAGAGGAATTTCTATGGAAAGCAGAGTGGAGAGCTGACTTGAATCCCAGATATTTTCACAAAAGCTCACACATACGAGAGGATTTCCATTAATGGCTTTGTAGAGATTGAATGACTCAAAATCCATGTAAAAGGCCATCTTGTACAATTGAAAATCATTTTGCAGTACTTGCTCGATAGCGCGGTACAACCAAAATTACTGCCTTCAGCACGGAGGCAGTTATGCCTAAGGAAGCAATGATAGAAACAAATTGTGTAAACCGACATCGACATAATGATTGAGGGTGTAATTTATTGGAGGAATGCCGTTACAGTGCATCTGGATGACCCCTGCCCTGTGTCATCCTCCACTACCGTCCCTTCAAACGAGCCTGCATCTATCCGAATAGTACTGTCATGATGGTTGATAGTACTATCATGATGGTTGATAGAGGTGTATATGATGAAAGCTAAGCATTGAGCTGCAGAGTATTAAATGCGGCAGCTCCACTACCATCCCTTCAAACGAGCCTGCAACTGTCTGAATAAAAGATGTCGCCAACCTTCAGTGACTGACAAGGACAATCTAAAACGTTGAGCAACTTTAACCTTTGAAAGTGTCAATATCAACCTTTCTAAAGTGCAAAAACAGGTTCTGAAAGTCGCAATATTGTCTTTGAAAAGTGTGTTTTTCAATTCAAATAGTGTGTTTTTTGACTACCTATGAACCTTAAAATTGCAGTTTTTTGATATAAAACTATGAATTTCAATTGAGAAAGTGTGAATTTCAAATCAAAAAATGCAATTTTTGATTTGAAAAGTGTGAATTTCAAATAAAAAAATGCAAAATTTGATTTGAAAAGGGTGAATTTGAAATCAAATAATGAAAATTCTCATTTGGAAACTGTGAATTTAAAATTAAAAAATGCAATTTCTGATTTGAAATGTGTCGATTTCAAATCAAAAAATTCAATTCTTTATTTGAAAATTGCAATTTGTAAATGTTCAAAATGTAAGGTGAAAAGTTATAAAAATGGTTGTCCCAACTTCTGTTTTCCAACAAGAAGGATCGACCACCCCTTTTTTTTGTAGTTAGTTATGAAAACATTTATCCAGCAATTCAGCTATATCCATAATGGATAACACAAGAAGGATCGAGCGACCCTTCTTGCAGTGTCGAACTAATATGAAAATAATATTGGGAATAAGAAGGGTTGGATGACCCTTTTGGGAGTGTCGAACTATTATAAAAATAATATTGGGAATAATATGGGGCGGTCGACCCTTCAATTACGAGGGAATTGTAAAAATAGAACACCTTGTAAGTTATAACATATAAAAATGGTTTTTGACGACTTTTGTCTTCGATCCTTTTTTTTCGATAAGAAGGATCGGCCGCCCCTTCTTTTCGTAGTTAACTGTGATAACATTTATTCAGCAATTCAACGATATCCGTAATGGATAACATAAGAAGGATTGAGCGACCCTTCTTGTTGTTGATGTATATGTAACTTCGGAATGTATTTCATATATATTTATTGTACCCTTATAAGAGATGTGTTATTCCTCTATAAGGAAGTGTCGTCATGTGTATTGACAAGTGTCGCAAGTGTGTGTACTTGGCGAAGGGTTATTAGACCACCATGTGTGGGGTCAGCCCTGAAATATATATTATATGGTTGATATACCTAGCTAGACAAGTTGGCCCCATAACTCCCAAAACATGACTCCCTTTCTCCCAACCACTGTGCAACACAAAAACAAGCTCCCAGCCATGGAAAAATGCAGGAAATTGGTAAAAAACGTGATGGGGAAAGACCCAGTAGTTCAGACTGCGTGAGAGAGGAAAGACTCCGGGTTCAGAATGGCTTTTGGGCACCATTTCGTGGGTGTTTTCTTGCCCAAGGAGACAAAATACAATTTCCCAAGTTGATGGATTTCCCATACACGAAATTGGCTGCCATACCTCTTCATTCCCAAGGCATTAACTACCTTAGCCAATTTCTGGAAGAATTAAATGATTGGGTCCATAACCCAAAATGGGTAGTTGGTGGTTTATGGGTTTTTTCATTGACACATGGATTAACACCATTGGCTCAACGGTTTGAATAATTTACCTCCCTATTCCTTGTAGAATCATGCCCTCATCTCTTTGTTGCATTGTATAGCCAGTTGTGGGTTTTTCATTAAAATTCGTATTTACATGATGTCTTAATTTACATCGTGCCTATCTAGCACAAGAACCATATGCATCTATTTTTTTAATTGCCGATACATAAAATGCTAAATCAATGGTGGGGCCTTGGCCTTAAGCTCCTCACCATGATTAAATAACAATATTTACATCATTTACGATTTAATGCAAAGGGGGTCAAAATGGGGACATGACATATACCTAGCTAGACAAGTCAGCCCCATAAGGTCATTGGGCAAACAGACTAGTATAAATAGAGATCGAGAGATCTCTATTTGGATCACTCGAAAACTCACACCTCTCCCACTCCGAAAGTGGTGCACTAGTGAGGAGGAGGATCATCTACTACTAGGAGACTATTTAATTGTATTTTGGTTGTACTTTGGTTGAACCATTGCTCTCTCTATCTCTGAGGAAGTTGTGGGGTTTTTCACCTTAGGGTTTTTTTCATGGAAACTCTGTGTCTATCTCTCATGATTTTGATTCTTGTGATGCTTGACATGATTGATATGATTGTTATGCGTTGATATACTGTACATGTTATTCTCTCAGTAAAGATCATAGAGTATATTGAATTAATGCTCAAAATTTAACATGGTATCAAAGCTAACCTGAGAAGAAGACATTTTGCAATGATGAAACTTGAGATTCTTGTTTATTGGGTTTCTCTCCTCATATTTTGGAAAAGAAGTATAGTAGATTGACTCTACGCATCAAGGAGAATCTATCTGTCCAATCAGAATTCAATTCTGAGCATTTTCAGATTTGGCCCTAAACATTAGGGTTTCCACAAAAATAGGAAATTCTGAAATCTGAAGACATAGCTGGAAGCTCCTTGCAAAAAATAGAAGTTTAGAGCTTTGGATCGATATTTTTGGCTGGGTAGATCTCTGGGAAACTCAAACCCTAATTCAGGGCTCTCCTTAATGAATCTGGGAAGACAGAAAGACAGTTTTGAAGGGTGTAGCTTTGCAGATCTCAATTTCTGAATACACCAAGTTGATTAGCTCATCAAGGAGCATCCTTCTACCCTTTCAGAAAGTTGAAATTCACATTTTGAATTTTTAGGGTTTTTCTGACAAACCCTAATCCAGGATCAGATCCAGTTTTCAGCAATTCAAGTGGTAAGACCTAAATCTTTTCTATTTCCATTTGAATTACTATTTAAAATGTCTCACCACACCAAGCTTGAGGATAAGCTTGAAGGGGCTGATAACTTCCGAGCCTAGAAGTATAGGATTGGGTTAATCCTAAAAGAGAATGAGTTTGACTCATATATAAAAGAAGACATCCCTATCCCAGAGGATGAAGAGGCTAAGAAGAACTTGGTCAAGGCAAAGAGAATCATTGATGATTCTATCAAATACCATCTTATTCCACATGTGTCATCTCTAAAGACACCCAAGGCTATGTTTGACTCTTTGACCAAGCTATTTGAAGGGAAGAACATAAATCGGAAGATGACCCTGCGGAATCAATTGAAAGGGGTCAAGATGTCGAATGGAGAAACCATTCAATCCTATTTCTCCAAGGTCTCTCAGATCAAGGAACAACTTGAAGATGTAGATGAAATGGAGGAGAATGGTGAAATTGTTATGACCACTTTGAATGGCCTACATAGGTCATGGGACTCTTTTATCCAAGGAATCTGTGCCATAATAAAATTAATCTCCTTTAGTATATTATGGGAGGAATGCTCTCAAGAAGAAGCAAGGCTTGTGGCAAGAGAAGAAAAGATGGTGAATGAAGATCAAGCTCTCACAGCTCACACTAAGGAGGGAAAGTTCAAGAGGGAGCCAACCCATCACAAGAAGGAATCTTCGCATCATTATCACAAAGACAAGAAAGATCTACGGTGTTTCATTGGTAATGAGAAGGGTCACTTTGCTTCAGAATGTCCCAAGAACAAAAGGGACAACCACAACAACAACAACTCCAGCAAGAAGAAGAAGGGTATCAAAAGAAGGTACCATGCTCATGCTGCCGAAGATGATGAACCTCCAAAGAAGAAAGCTAGGACAGAAAGTGATGATGACTCATCAAGTGAAGAAGAGAATGTCGTAATATCTACTCTCACAGGTACAATCTCCCATGGTTGTAATGATTGGTTAATTGATAGTGGCGCTTCTAATCACATGACTGGGTTTAAAGAATCTTTTGTAAATCTATCTGAACATGAATCACCCCATAAAGTGAAACTTGGGGATGGTTATCAATACCCCATCAAAGGAAGTGGTGAACCCTCCTTCAACCTAGATTTTGGAAAATCATTGAAGATGAAAGAAGTCCTTTATTTACCTGGGCTCAAGAAGAATTTACTCTCCATCTCTGCATTGGATGCAAAAGGTATGAGGGTTGCATTTGTGGATGGCCAAGTCCTAATGTGGCCAAAGGGTAAAACAATCAATGATGCAGTAGTGATTGGAGAGTAAGAGGGAGGATTGTACAAATTAAAGGGACAACCCAAACATGCTATGAAGACAAAGATTCATCCATAGTCATGGATCACATAGAGGTATGTATAATTTGTTTTTGCAAAAGTTAACCAATGAGTTATGCAGGTCATTGAAGAGAACAAGAACACATTGCTAGACATAACTAGCAAATATGATGACCAAGTATGTTTTGTTATATATATTGTATACTTTTGTATGATTGATAATGATTACTCTTGAAGTTACAAGTTTAAGTAATCTAGGACTTATGCATATTATGTTTCTTACATTAATTGATGATATGACTAACCAGAAGAGTCATAGGTTTGAGTAATCACGAGTTTAGGTATATTATGTTTATGACTAACCATAAGAATGTTTATTATTTTTGTTTGAAATGATCCTGACTATACATGCTTGAGATTATTGTGTTTTGATAATATTAAGATTATACTAATGAATGTTTGATTATGTATGAGGCCTCGAGGATAACACAATGATGATACTAACAAGCATGCATAGGGATCGAGAATGAATATAAGTTCAAGAACAGGTAATCCAGGAAGCAAAGATCAAGAGGGAGCACACTCCAGTGGTTTTTGCAAAGATGCTGATATTCAGAGGGAGTTGACCATCTCTCTACATTCCACAATAGAAAGGTGTAGAAGAAGCTATTTCAGATTAGGACTCCAGCAGCTCCTGCAAGAAAGCAAAGACTCAGAGGGATTCCACCCAACAAAAAAACAAAGATAAGTATTTTAATTATCATTTCTTGCATATTTGTTTGTTTAAATAAAATTGTTCAATAATGTGTATGCTCATGTTCCTAGACTTAGGATATGTATTGTGCATATTAGAATGATTGCATTAATGAACAGTATACTACTAATATGCATGTGATGGGTAAGTGGCCTATGGCACTGTACAACATTCCATTGCTACTTATCTAGAATGAAACCTCTTTGTTGACATGTTGGGAGTTGTGCACATTCTTAACAATGTTCTGGTAGAGATTGGAAGGCATCTAGAAAGTTACGGAATATGGATAAATGTTGTATTGAAGCATTGGCTAAGTTGATTGCATGACTGTATGACATAGTTTTTTATGTGTAAGAATTTGTTCTGAAAACTATGAGATGTTTTTAATCATACAATTTAACTTTTTTTGTAGGAAAGATCGTATACCATCACCTACAAAAGAAGGACTACAACATTTGTTCCAGCAACAAAGATATCTACTGAAGATATTGAAGATATTGAAGTTCCCATGATCTAGGATGAAGTAATGGAAGAATGCCATGATCTGTCGATCATGAAGAATGATATTTGGGATATAGTCCCAAGACCTAAAGGGAAGTCTGTTATGACTTCCATATGGATCTATCAAATCAAGCATGCTGCAGATGGCAGCATAGAGAAATATAAAAGTGATGAAATAGAAGATACACTAGATGGATTTCAAGATAGCTTTCTTGAATGGTGTAGTTGAAGAGGAAGTATATGTGGAGTATCCACTCGGTTTCGAAATACATGACAGGGAGTCATATGTGTGCAGATTGAAGAAAGCCTTATATGGATTGAAGCAAGCTCCCAGAACTTGGTATGGTAGGATGGACAGTTTCCTATCTAGTTTGGGCTTTACCAAGAGTAAAGCGGATTCCAACCTTTAATACAAGGTTGAGGAAGGGAATCCTGTGATTCTACTCCTGTATGTAGATGACTTATTTGTAATAGGAGATGATAGATTGATTGCAGATACTAAGAGGAAGCTTGCTGCCGAGTTCGATATGAAATATTTGGGAATGATGCATTATTTCCTAGGTATGGAGGTGTGGCAGAGTGAAGGTGGGATCTTCCTTGGTCAAGGGAAGTACACAATAGATATCCTAAAGAGATTCGGGATGATGGATTGCAAGGCCATGGCCACACCTATGGCATTGAAGTTGAAGCTTCTATGTGATGCTTCATCTGAGCCAGTTGATGTCTCTATGTATCGTCAGATGATTGGGTCCTTGATGTACCTGACAAACACGAGACCAGATATTTGCTTTGCGGTGAACACATTGAGCCAGTTCTTGACGGATCCAAGGAGTGTTCACTTGGTTGTTGTAAAGCATGTTCTGAGATACCTGAAGGGTACAGTGGGTTATGGGCTCAAGTATGAATCAAATCAAAAGTTTAACTTGCAGGGTTATGTTGATTCAGATTGGGCTGGCAGTGCTGCAGATAGGAAGAGCACATCTGGATGTTGCTTCAGTATGGGATCAGGTGTGATCTCTTGGTTCAGCAGGAAGTAGTCCTGCATAGCACTGAGTATAGCTGAGGCAGAGTATGTTGCAACCTGTTCAACTAGTTGTGAGGCAGTATGGCTTCGGTAGCTACTGTCTGAGTTATTTGATCTCCCGTTGGATGCTATTGGTATCTTTTGTGATAACCAAAGTTGTGTGAAGCTGTCTGGGAACCCAGTGTTTCATGACAGGTTGAAACACATAGAGATCAAATATCACTATATCAGGGATATGGTGCAGAGAGGAGCTGTGAAGCTCCTATACATTGCGACAGATGAGCAGATTGCAGATGTGCTGACGAAGCCACTAGCTAGGGTGAAGTTTGAGTACTTCAGGGAGAGGCTTGGTGTTCTTCAGATTGATGACACTTCAAGGAAGAAGTGATGGACACATTTGCAGAAGCCATTCCAAGCTGTTGGAAGGAGGATCCTTCACATGGTTGTGGATGTAAGCATTGGATGATGAGCATCAGGACAATGCTCCAGTTACCGCTCTGTATATGCATCAGGAGGATGCTGAATATGATCAGTTGGATCATTTATATGTATATGTATGTATGCATCATGTTGGATGCTGGATATGGTCAGTTGGATCATTTAGATGTATATGTATGTATGCATCATGTTGGATGCTGGATATGATTAGTAGGATCATTTGTATATGTTTTGTATATGCATCATGTTGGATGCTTGGACCATGTATCTGTATATGTATCAGGTGGATGCATTGTATGATCAGGTAGATCATGTATGTTGATATGTATCATGTATGATCAGGTGGATCATGTATTTGTATTTGTATCAGGTGGATACATTGTATGATCAGGTGGATCATGTATGATGATATATATTAGGTAGATACTTGGTATGCATCAGGTAGATGCATTGTATGATCACGATGATCATGGATGACGAGCTTCAGGATGTTGCTCCAGATGATATGGAGCAAGATGTTGCAGTGATGATCATTAGGATGATCATGTGTACATCAGGATGATGTATGGTGAGTATCAGGTTGATGCTCTATGGCCGTGGATCAGGTTGTGCAGATGAGCATATAATTTGGCCCTGGGAGATTTGCAGATAGTCTTGCAAGGTTTTTCCTATGGCATGTAATTTAGCCTTGGGATATCTGGCAAATGCTCTTTCGAGGTTTTGCTCTGGGAGGACATATAATTTGGCCCTGGGAGATCTGCAGATAGTCTTGCAAGGTTTTGCATATGGCATATAATTTGGCCCTGGAATATCTGGCAGATGGTCTTTCGAGGTTTTGTCCTATGGCATATAATAGCGCCCTGGGAGATCCGATAGGTTGAGCCGTGTGCTCGTAATAAGTCCTGGGATGCTCTTGCAAGGTTTTTCCATGACCACATGTAATATCGCCCTGGGAGATCCGATAGGTTGGGATGTGTTCCCGTAGTAAGTCCTGGGATGCTCTTGCAAGGTTTTGTGGTGACCACATATAATATCTCCCTGGGAGATCCGATAGGTTGAGCTGTGTGCTCGTAATCAGTATTGGGATTCTCTTTCGAGGTTTTGTGGTAGGGTCACATGTAATAGCTGTTGATGTATATGTAACTTCGGAATGTATTTCACATATATGTATATTGTATTCCTATAGAGATGGTATTATTCCTTTATAAGGAAGTGTCGTCATTTATATTGTAAGTGTCGTAACTTATACTTTATGGGTTATTAGACCACCTTATTTGGGGTCGGCCCTGTATAAGTCATGTGGGTCAAAGGGTTATTAGACCACCCTATTGGGGGTCGGCCATGTGGGTCAAAGGGTTATTAGACCACCCTATTGGGGGTCGGCCCAGTCAGCATTATATTATGTGGTTAAGTTCGAGCCTACATGAGTTAGGTAAAAAGGCAAGTCAAGTCAAGTATAAATAGAGTGCGGGAGGCACTCTATTTACTCACTCACTTCTCACACATGCTCTCAAGGAGGAGAGGCGCACTTATGGAGGATGAGGATTGCTGCTAGGTTATGTCTATCTCTCTTGGTTGGTTGTATCATTGCTCTATCTATCTCTGAGGAAGTTATTGGGGTTTTTCACCTTTATGGTTTTCCCCAAGTAAATCTTTGTGTCTCTTGTGTGCTTGCATTATTGTCTCCATGATTGATATGCTGTAGATATGCTGTACATGTTGTTCTCTCAGTTGATATCCTAGATCAGATTGAAGTAAATTCTGAAAATTTAACATGGTATCAGAGCTAGCCTGAAAGAAGGCATGATATGGCATATATGACACTTGTTGCACTAACGATGCTAGGGCTTGATATAGAAAAAACCAGTCATCGTAGCACTTTCGCTATAAATCCGTTTTGGCGAAGTTTTCGGATCTGAAATTGTTACAGGCCGAATCTAAGATCTCCAGGTATCTTGTGTCCAAAGGAAAACCTCTAATTCGTTGTACTTTGTGATTTATGATCTGTACAATATAGGGTTTCTGCCTCTTCCAGATCTGAGTCAAAATCAGGTGACCTTGGGAAAAAGGTCATAACTTGGGCTAGGAAGCTCCAAATGAAATTTCGTGAAAAGTGACAGGTATTACACAGGCCGAGCTATCTCAGAAAAATTTTTCAGAGGCCGAAGGTCAAACAGTGACACGTGGCACGCCGTACAAGTTTACTCTCCTGTATTATCCCATAAACAGGTCACGTTGCGACACTTGGCATATCTCTCTCTCAGAGAATCCAATTGAGGTCAGACCTGTCAGGATGGAAAGATAACAGGCCAAGCTATCTCAGAAAACTTTTTTAGAGGCCGAAGGTCAAACAGTGACACGTGGCACGCCGTACAAGTTCTCTCTCCTGTATTTTCCCAAAACAGGTCACGTTGCGACATTTGGCATAACTCTCTCTCAGAGACTCCAATTAAGGTCAGACCTGTCAGGATGGAAAGATAACAGGTCAGGCTATCTCAGGAAAAATTTTCAGACCCTTTGGATCAAAATTTTTGGAGTTACACCAGAAACAATCAGGTACATATTTCTGTCAAAACAGAATTATTTTTTGGTACCTTCATTCATGGCTTCCGGAATTTAGGGCTTTGGAGAAAGTTGGAATTTTTGTAATCGGAGACCACGGATGGATGCTACTCATCAAAATAGAAATTTAGAGACCAAGATCAGAATTTTTGGTTGGGCAGAAGGCCGGGCTTGATTAGACCCTAGTTCGGGACTTTGATAAGAAAAGTGGAAAATTAGGGGTTCTGTAAAAATGGGAATTTTTGAAATCTGTGAACACGGCTGGAAGCTCCTCAGAAAAATAGAAGCTTAGATATTTGGATCAAACATTTTGATGGGGAAAAAGAGTGGGCTTCATCAAACCCCAGTTCAGGGTCACGACCAGTGAATCCAGAAGTTTCAAAGGAAAAATTGAGGAGTGAAACTTTGCAGTTTTCAAATTCTGAATATACCAGTTTGATCAGTTCATCAAGGCGCATATTCCTATCCTTTCGGAAGTTTGAAATTCAAAGTTTGAATTTTTGGGGTCTCTCTGACAAACCCATATCCAGCTCCAGGTCCAGTTCTTGCAAATCAAGTGGATTGGGTTGATCCTAGAAGAAGATGGATTGGTCACTTGCATAAGTGAAGAAGTTCCTGTTTCAGAGGGAGATGAGGCTAAGGCCTTACATAAGAAGATTACAAGTGATCTCGACAGGTATGACTCATCGAGGTATGCTTTGATATTTGTTCATAATTAAGTTTATGGTATGTTTGTCTTCATGTTATCATGGTTAGTACAATCTTGATTTTAGACTTATCATATCACCTTAATAAAATTATGAATGCATGATAGAAGTCATTCATTTATTAGGAGTATGAAACTTATGTTTGTACTAACACATTGTGATGTTGTATGAGTTTTATGTTGTCTACTAACATGAAAGGTACACCAAGAGGACAAATCATGTTTTTGTTCAAGAACAAAGATTCATCCATTGTCATGGATCTCATAAAAGATCCATTTACGAGGTATGTATAACTTGGTTTTGTAATAGTTAACCTATGAGATATACAGGTTACTAGCACAAGTCATTGAAGAAGAACAAGAAGACATCATGTGAGTATGTTAGACATAAATAGCTAGCATGCTAATCCAGGTATGTTTTTCCTATATCAAGTTACAATCTCATCTTGTGATAAGATCCTTTATATAAGTATACTTGGCATGATTGATTATGTAATCATGGGTTTAGGCATATTATGCTTTTTACTTTGTTTGATGATTTGACTAACCAAGAAGAATCATGAAATCATAGGTTTGAATAGTCATGGTTTTATGCATATTATATCTCTTATCTTGATTGATGATTCAACTAACCTGAAGAGTCATAGGTTTGAGTAATTACAGGTTTAGACATGTTATGTTTCTTATAATTTGACTAACCATAAGAATACTACATAAACCTTGAATGCTAATGCTTATTATTTCTGTTTGAAATGATCATGACTATACATGCTTGAGATTATTGTGTTTTAATAGTATACTAATGAATGTATGATTTTATATGAGTTCACAAGGATAACACAATCATGATACTAATAAGCATGCATAGGAACCAAGGATGAATATGAGTTCAAGAACAAGTAATCCAGGAAGCAAAGATCAAGAGGGAGCACACTCCAGTTGTTCCTGCAAGAAAGCAAAGGAACACACTTCAGTAGTTTATGAAAGGATGCTGATATTCAGAGGGAGTTGACCATCTTTCTACATTCCACAACAGAAAGGTGTAGAAGAAGCTACTTCAGATTAGGACTCCAACAGCTTCTGCAAGGAAGCAAAGACTCAGAGGGAGTCCACCCAACGAACAAACAAAGATAAGTATTTGAATTGTCATTTCTTAAATAATACTGTTCAATAATGTATATACTGATGTTCCTAGAATTAGGTTGTGTATTATGCATATTAGAATAATTGCATTGATGAACAGTATACTACTAATATGCATGGGTAAGTAGCCTATGGCACTGTACAACATTCCATTGATACTTATCTAGAATGAAACCTCTTTGCTGACATGTTGGGAGTTGTGCACACTCTTAACAATGTTCTGGTAGAGATTGGAAGGCATCTAGAAAGTTACGAAATATGGATAAATGTTGTATTGAAGCATTGGCTAAGATAATTACATGACTGTATGACATATTTCTTTATGTGTAAGAATTTGTTCTGAAAACTATGAGATGTTTTCTAATCATGCAATTTAACTTGTTGTGTAGGAAAGATCATATGCCATCTCCTACAAAAGGACTACAACATTTGTTCCAGCAAGAAAGATATCTATTGAAGATATTGAAGTTCCCAGGATCTGGGATGAAGAAATGGAATGCCATGATCCGTAGATCATGAAGAAGATGTTTGGGATGCAGTCCCAAGACCTGACAGGGAGTCATATGTATGCAGATTGAAGAAAGCCTTGTATGGCTTGAAGCAAGCTCCCAGAACTTGGTATGGTGAAGATAGATTGATTGCCGACACGCAGAGGAAGCTTACTACCGAGTTCGAGATGAAGAACTTGGGGATGATGCACTATTTGTTTTTGGCATGGAGGTGTGGCAAAGTGCAGATAGAATCTTCCTTGGACAAGGGAAGTATGCAGTAGAGATCCCAAAGAGGTTCGGGATGATGGATTGCAAGGCCATGGCCACACCTATGGCATCGAATCTGAAGCTTCTATGTGATGCTTCATCTGAGTCAGTTGATGTCTCTATGTATCGTCAGATGATTGGGTCCTTGATGTACCTGACGAACACGAGACCAGACATTTGCTTTGCTGTGAACACATTGAGCCAGTTCCTGACGGATCCGAGAAGTGTTCACCTGGTTACTGTAAAGCATGTTCTGAGGTACCTGAAGGGTACAGTGGATTATGGGCTCAGGTATGAGGCGAATCAAAAGTTTAACCTGGAAGGTTATGTTGATTCAGATTGGGCTGGCAGTGCTGCAGAGAGGAAGAGCACATCTGGGTGCTGCTTCAGTATGGGATCAGGTGTGATC
The DNA here is from genome assembly GCA_027924585.1 of Larix kaempferi. Classification (NCBI taxonomy): domain Eukaryota; kingdom Viridiplantae; phylum Streptophyta; class Pinopsida; order Pinales; family Pinaceae; genus Larix; species Larix kaempferi. The sequence continues at coordinate 8,951,503 of BSBM01000071.1, forward strand.
TCTTGGTTTAGCAGGAAGCAGTCCTGCGTAGCACTGAGTACATCTGAGGCAGAGTATGTTGCAGCCTGTTCAGCTAGTTGTGAGGCAGTATGGCTACGGAAGCTACTGTCTGAGTTATTTGATCTCCCGTTGGAGGCTACTGGTATCTTCTGTGATAACCAGAGTTGTGTGAAGCTGTCCGAGAACCCAGTGTTTCATGACAGGTCGAAACACATAGAGATCAAATATCACTATATCAGGGATATGGTGCAGAGAGGAGCTGTGAAGCTCCTGTATGTTGCGACGGACGAGCAGATTGCAGATGTGCTGATGAAGCCACTAGCCAGGGTGAAGTTCGAGTACTTCAGAGAGAGGCTTGGCGTGCTTCAGATCAAGGATACTTCGAGGAAGAAGTGATGGACACATTTGCTGAAGCCATTCCAAGCATGTTGGAAGGAGGATCCTTCACATGGCTGTGGATGTAAGCGCTGGATGATGAGCATCAGGATGATGTTCTGGTTTCTGCTTGGATATGATCAGTTGGATCATTTTATGTATGTATGTATGCATCATGTTGGATGCTTGGACCATGTATCTGTATATGTATCAGGTGGATACATTGTATGATCAGGTGGATCATGTATGGTGATATGTATCATGTATTTGTATTTGTATCAGGTGGATACTTTGATGATCAGGAGGATCATGTATGATGATATGTATCAGGTAGATACTTGGTATGCATCAGGTAGATGCATCGATGATCAGGAGGATCATGTATGATGATATGTATCATGTATTTGTATCAGGTGGATACATTGATGATCAGGAGGATCATGTATGATACTTGGTATGCATCAGGTAGATGCATTGATGATCAGGAGGATCATGTATGATGATATGTATCATGTATTTGTATCAGGTGGATACATTGATGATCAGGAGGATCATGTATGATACTTGGTATGCATCAGGTAGATGCATTGATGATCAGGTGGATCATGCAGCAGGATGTTGCAGTGATGATCAGGATGATCATAGATGACGAGCTTCAGGATGTTGCTCCAGATGACATGCAGCAGGACGTTGCAGTGATGATGATCAGGATGATCATGGATACATCAGGATGATGTATGGTGAGTATCAGGTTGATACTCTATGGCCGTGGATCAGGTTGTGCAGATGAGCATGTAATTCGTTGCCCTGGGAGATTTGCAGATGGTCTTTCGAGGTTTTGCCTATGGCATGTAATTCGGTGCCCTGGGACATCTGGCAAATGCTCTTTCAAGGTTTTGCTCTGGGAGGACATGTAATTCGTTGCCCTGGGAGATCTGCAGATAGTCTTTCGAGGTTTTGCCTATGGCATATAATAGCGCCCTGGGATATCTGGCAGATGCTCTTGCGAGGTTTTGTCCTATGGCATGTAATTCGTTTCCCTGGGAGATCCGATGGGTTGGGCTGTGTGCCCGTAATCAGTCCTGGGATGCTCTTGCGAGGTTTTGCCATGACCACATGTAATTCGTTGCCCTGGGAGATTTCAGGTCGGAGTTGTGTACCCGTAACATCCTGAGATGCTCTTGCGAGGTTTTGTGGTGGACCACATGTAATTTGTGCCCTGGGAGATTTCAGGTCGGAGTTGTGTACCCGTAACATCCTGAGATGCTCTTGCGAGGTTTTGTGGTGGGGTCACATGTAATAGCGCCCTGGGAGATCCTACAGGTCGGAGTTGTGTACCCGTAACATCCTGGGATGCTCTTTCGAGGTTTTGTGACGCACGTAATAAGTCCTGAGGATTCCACAGTATGGCCAGTGATGATGAAGACCTGCAGGTGGTGGGCCTACATCCAGTATGAAAAAGGACTGGCTCTGTAGAACTTCCTATGACGAGTAGATTCAGAGATTGATTGAGATAGCAGCAGCAGTGACGATGATGATGACTCGATGATGATTATTCAGTGACGATGATCCAGAGAAGATGACTTGTGCTAGAAGAACTGTGCTGAGAAATACCTTCCTAGTTAAGAGGGAGTGTTGATGTATATGTAACTTCAGAATGTATTTCACATATATGTATATTGTATTCCTATAGAGATGGTATTATTCCTCTATAAGGAAGTGTCGTCATTTATATTGTAAGTGTCGTAACTTATACTTTATGGGTTACTAGACCACCTTATTTGGGTTCGGCCCTGTATAAGTCATGTGGGTCAAAGGGTTATTAGACCACCCTATTGGGGGTCGTCCATGTGGGTCAAAGGGTTATTAGACCACCCTATTGGGGGTCGGCCCAGTCAGCATTATATTATGTGGTTAAGTTCGAGCCTACATGAGTTAGGTAAAAAGGCAAGTCAAGTCAAGTATAAATAGAGTGCGGGAGGCACTCTATTTACTCACTCACTTCTCACACATGCTCTCAAGGAGGAGAGGCGCACTTATGGAGGAGGAGGATTGCTGCTAGGTTATGTCTATCTCTCTTGGTTGGTTGTATCATTGCTCTATCTATCTCTGAGGAAGTTATTGGGGTTTTTCACCTTTATGGTTTTCCCCAAGTAAATCTTTGTGTCTCTTGTGTGCTTGCATTATTGTCTCCATGATTGATATGCTGTAGATATGCTGTACATGTTGTTCTCTCAGTTGATATCCTAGTAAGTCCTGGGATGCTCTTGCAAGGTTTTGTGGTGACCACATATAATATCTCCCTGGGAGATCCGATAGGTTGAGCTGTGTGCTCGTAATTAGTATTGGGATTCTCTTTCGAGGTTTTGTGGTAGGGTCACATGTAATAGCTCCCTGGGAGATCCGATAGGTTGGACTGTGTGCCTGTAATAAGTCCTGGGATGCTCTTGCAAGGTTTTGTGACGCACATAATAAGTCATGAGGTTTCCACAGTATGGCCAGTGATGACGAAGACTTACAGGTGGTGGGCCTACATCCAGTATGAAAAATGACTGGCTCTGTAGAACTTCCTATGATGAATAGAGCCAGAGATTGGTTGAGATAGCAGCAGCAGTGACGTTGATGATGACGATGCATCGATTACGATGATCCTGAGAAGAAGACTTGTCTAGCAGAACTTTGTCGAGAAATACCTTCCTAGTTAAGAGGGATTGTTGATGTATATGTAACTTCGGAATGCATTTCATCTATGTATTTCATATATATTTATTGTACCCTTATAAGAGATGTGTTATTCCTCTATAAGGAAGTGTCGTCATGTGTATTGACAAGTGTCCTAAGTGTGTGTACTTGGAGAAAGGTTATTAGACCATCATGTGTGGGGTCAGCCCTGAAATATATATTATATGGTTGATATACCTAGCTAGAGAAGTCGGCCCCATAAGGTCATTGGAGAAACAGACTAGTATAAATAGATATCGGGAGATCTCTATTTGGATCACTTGGAAACTCACACTTCTCTCACTCAAAAAGTGGCGCACTAGTGAGGAGGAGGATCATCTGCTACTAGGAGACTATCTCAGTGTATTTTGGTTGTACTTTGGTTGAGCCATTGCTCTCTCTATCTCTAAGGAAGTTGTGAGGTTTTTCACCTTAGGGTTTTTCCCACAGAAACTCTGTGTCTCTTGTCTCTCATGCTTTTGATTCTTGTGATGCTTGACATGCTTGATATGATTGTTATGCATTGATATAATGTACATGTTATTCTCTCAGTAAAGATCCTAGAGTATATTGAATTAATGCTCAAAATTTAACACTTGCAGTGTCGAACTGATATGAAAATAATATTGGGAATAAGAAGGGTCGGTCGACCCTTTTAGGAGTGCCGAAATATTATAAAAATAATATTGGGAATAAGATGGGGCGGTCGACCCTTCAATTACGAGGGAATTGTAAAAATAGAACACCTTGGAAGTTATATCATATAAAAATGGTTTGTCCCGACTTCCGTTTTACGACATGTAGGATCGTCCGCCCCTTCTTTTTGTAATTAATTGTGAAAACCTTTATCCAACAATTTAGATATAGCCATAATGGAGAATGCAAGAAGGATCGACCGACCCTTCTTGCAGTGTCGAACTATTATGAAACAAATATTGCGAATAATAAGGGTCGGTCGACCCTTCATTTAGGAGGGAATTGTAACCATAGAAAACCTTAGAGAAAGAGCGTCTGCTCTTTCTCTGAGAATATTTCTACTTGCCAGCAAAGTCTTTAAAGCAAAAATTGTATAAATTTTGTTGTTAAAATGTTGATATCTTCTATCCTAGTGTGACACGTGGAACGATCTTATTGAGACACGTGGCATATTTGACTTGGCACATTGAGTATAGCGAGGTTACTATTTTTTCATTGATTTGGCACATTGAGTATAGCGAGGTTACTATTTTTTCATTGATTTGGCACATTGAGTATAGCGAGGTTACTAATGCTGGTTTAACCACAACACAATCAGGAAATGAAAATTTGCTAATATTAGTTTTAAGGATTAGGCACATGCAAGATTACCTTGTAGTTGGAAATGCTAATTGAAAAATTAACATGAATTTATTAATTTATGTTAATCATTTGCAAAAATAGATAAATGTTTTAATTAAATCAATTCACTTCAAACATAAAAGACACACAGATCATTAGTAAAGACAAATCCAAGATGTAGATCAATGTATGGATTATTGATTGCAAAAATTAAACAGTGTTCATAAATAATCTGAAGTGAAAATCAACATTCATGAACACTGTAAAGGAGATTAATTAGTTATATGCTCAAATTACTATCAACCAATTAAAATTAAATGATGGCAAATTAAGGGTTCAAGCGCATTCAAGATTGACCTGTAACTGATATGTCAATTGAAAAATTAACATCAATTATAATTTTCTGTAAAAACCATTTGCAGAAATAGCTAAAAGTTTTAATTGAATAAATTCTTTTAAAACATTAAGGATACATAGATCATAAGCATAGCAAAATCAAAACTATAGATCAATGTAATTATAGATTGCAAAAGATTAAACAGTATGGTTAAACAACCTGAAAGTGAAAATAAATATTGATCAAAGAAATTTGATTAATAGACAAAAGAGTATGCAAGAGAATAACATAACTGTATTACTGAAAGTTTGCAAGAAATTACAAGCCTTGCATTAACCAGAGTATGCCCAGTCTCTTCTGCTGATTTTCTCCTCCAAATTCCATCATGATCCCTAGCCTACGAGAGAACTACCCTTTAAATAATAATTACAATTTTGTTACAAAGGATAAATTCCCCCCAAAAATAGGGATTTCAAAAATCGAACTAGGCTAATGGCCAAGAAAATCTTGCCTCATGGCTGCAATTTCTAACAATTCATCTATATTTGGATAATTGATCGACTCAAGCCCTAGCTGGGCATCACATGTAAAAGTTTCCAACTTGTTTTTAGCCAAATTATGCCAAATACCAATAAAAATGTGGATCATTCCCTCAATGGCATCAGGTTTCCTGATTACCTGATCCATGTCATCAATCTTGACATGCTCGAGGTGCTGGATATTCTCTTTAGCTTCCTTGCATCGACGTTCAACCTATTCTAGCATCAACTTCGGTGGATAAGCGCTTTCGATGAGGTCCATGGTAGGGAACTGCAAATTCTCCATGATGCTATCCACAGCGTACCATCTCCTTCCACAAACACCTTATGCTTTCTGGATAGTATCTCCAACCATATCATTTAGATCATGCGAAGTGCACAATGCAATTTTGATTTTCTTCAGTTGGAAACTAGTGAGAGTAGGAATATTCTCAAGTCTCTCCTTAATGTACCTCTGCCATTGCACAATATCTTCATTGGACTTAAAGGCATGCTGTCTTTTAGCTACCTGCTGATCAAGAGTAATAGACATCTTCCCAAAAACAATGTGAGTCTCCTGGATATCATTAAAGGTGTGAAACAATTCAGCTAGCAGCTTACAGTGTTCATCATTGACCTGAATGGACAAATCCTTAAACTCTAGCTGGGAAAACCCAGATAATGTAGAGGAGGATGCACTTGCAATTTAATCCTCACATTGTTTTTCTAGCACAACTATCCTTTGTGTATTGGAAACATTTACAACTTATGCATCATGTAATTTAACCTGGAGAGAGGTATTTTTCAACTGCAGATCTTCAAACATATCTTCAAATACCTTCCTGAGATCAGTAACATAAGATACATGTTCCTCATTGGTTTTGGCCAATTTCTCTTCAAGCTTCTTTATATCTTCTTTCTTTAAATCAATCTCCCTATTCAACGTTGTCATTGAATCATAGTTTGCACCTGCAAATGCACCCATGGTTGCATCAGCATCCAATGCTTCTCGTTGCATGTCATCAGACTGCTTGGTCCAAATTATTTGATTATGAGTAGGTGCCTCCAATCCACCTTGATCCCTGCTTCTCTTCTTACCTTTTCTTAACACTGACTTGGAAGCTCTGCTATAGAATTAATCCCCAAGAGGAACTACAATGTCTTCTTCAAACTCATCTACCAATTCAGTAAATGATGAAGTCACATTTACTGTTGAAACCAATGAAGATGTTTGAGTAGTAGAAGGAGCAGGTATAGACATAGTTATTTGGGAAGTAGTTGGGGTGGAAGGGATATTTTGAATAATTGTTGGTACAGAAGTTGGGGATGGAATTGAAGTGAAGGCTTCAAAAAAAGGAACTTGGATATCATTAGCTAGTAATGAAGAAGGAGGAATCGGAGTCTGCTCATCAGTAGCTGGTGGTGATAAAATGAATGGAGGTGATTGCAAAGGGACAGTCAAAGACTGGATCTCTGCAATAGTAGATGGAAAAATAGGAAGTGGAACCGAGATGGTTGGGAACCGAGCAGTGATGGTAGTTGGAGTATGGAAAAGATGGGATATGGGGAATGGAGGTCTTACCCCAGATGACAAAGTTGAAAGAATTTGAATAGATGGAAGTAGAAGTGTTGAGGTTGTGGTGTCAGCAACAGGGGTAGTTTCAAGAAACTAATGGTCTAGGACAGAATCATCCACTTCAATAGAATTCAATAAATCTGTAATTCTTTGTGAAGTTTCAGTTACTTCCTCAATCACAGGCACAGAAGAATGTACCTCATCTTCAACATCACTATCATTAATATTGAAGGTAGGGATTTGAGATGCAGAAGTCTGAGTTTTATGCCTTTTAGCTGGCTTGGTGATAATCTGAGTAACTACAACAGTCACTTGAATATCAATAAGAAGCTTAGCAGCTGCAACTACTTGAGTGTCTAGCATCAAAGTCATCTGAGCTAACATCTGCTTTGATTGCTATGATGCTTGCATCAATACCTTCGATTGTTCAGCAGTCTTTACCTCTCGAGCATCTTCCATGAGACCTTTCCCTTTATCTCCTTTATTGCAGGTCAGCATTAGTGGAGCATGTGCTTTCTGACCTTCTTTCTCCTCTCTATCCTTTCTTGCTTTCTCAATGAGGTTTAGTTCCATTTCTTTGCAGCTCAAAACCGTAGTCTTAAGATCATGTTGATACTGCATGATATGGTTCTGTTCATCTTTACTCTTATCCCTTGCCAAGAATTCATCAAAGGTATTTACTCCCTGACAGATGGAGTCATCAGGAAGTTCTTCATGAACAAATCCACCCCTCACATGGTTGTGTTTGAAATGGGCATCTAGAACACCTTTAGGATCATGTCTTCTTTTGGTCACAGAACCCAATTTTAAAGCAACTTTTTTGTCACCAAACACTCTAGCCCAAGTTGAATTTGGGATGGCCAATGGCCCAAGGTTCAAGGGGAACTTAGGCCACTCCTTCCTCTTAGGACCACTTAGCTTTAAATACACACCATCGGTAACAGTTTGATAAGAAACCTCTTCAATGACCAATCTGTCAGGAACTATCCTGGGTAGCAGATGAACAGTACTGCCTCCCCAAAATATGACATATGAGAAGAATTCACACACATACCAGTCACCAATTGAGGCAATGAAGGTTCTGGCATCAACTGAGAAAGCAGGAGCCTGTTCTCTGAAGATTTTGAAGTAAATACTTCTAAAGAAGTGATCACAAATGTCATATATGAAAGGCATATAATTGTTCTCCCATAATGTTGAATGATAAATATGGACAGGAGGATCTGATGGAGTCCAATTCCATCCCATGTTGGGATATTGGAATTCTGCACAAAATATATCAACAACAAAAGCTGAAAAGAAGAAATGTGGCTTCTTCATAGCCGGTGCCTTTTGATATGCTTGAATGGTCGTTTTGAGTTCAAAAGACAAGATTGACGCCCAAGGGAACGACTCACCAGTCGTTAGAACATGATGGGCTACAGGAGCCCACTCAACTTTAAATACAGAACAATTTGGGAGACCATAGAGTCTGCATAGCATGGCAACCAATAGGGAATAAGGTTCTCTAAACCAGGAAACTGGGTACAAGTTATCATCCCTACGGATGAAACTGTTAGGTTTATTCATCCATGACTTCAACATTTCGTTGAAATTGTACCTGGTCTTAGAAGATTCCATGAACTCAACGTTAAGGGGTTGCATAAACCATTTAAGAGCATAAGCTCTAATGAAATCCTTAGGGAGGAAGGTAGCCAATTGTGACCCTGCACTATCATTAAATGACCGGTCTTTAGGGTTAGCGTGGTCCACAATCCATTTAACCGCATCAGTATAAGGCAAGATAGTGGGTCTGGAAGTAATGGCATGAAGCTGGGAATCCCTAATTTTCTCATACGCCAGCTGGTCATTCTGAATGTTTGATAGGTCATCATTATAAAATAATTGAATAGATTCTGGACCAATCTAGCTGATAGGTTTCAGTGATTTTATCGCTAGTGTCCGAGAAAATACCAAAATTTGGTTCTTTGTTTAGTAAATCCTTCTGAGCAGTTTTACAACATGTATTGCTTGACATGTTTGAAACTGGAGGTTTTCTGATAAACGAATGAACAAAAATAAAAAAAAAACAATTCAAAATCTCGAAACATTAGATAACTGAATAAGAGGAATGAGCAAAACCAACCTGTTTCAGCTGAAAGTAATGGGTAACAGACACGATAAAAACTTCGTAGTAAAATTCAAGTAGCAAGGTAATTTCCGAAAGTAAAAATGACAAGGAAAAATAGGGGAAATCACATATTTATTGCTTTTCGACGGGCCAAATCTAGACTGTAGGATGAAAATGAATCACCGACTGAGATTAAACCTTGCGGGATGCAGGGTCAAGTTGTGGGATTTTTATTTTGGAACTATGTACATTGTTCCCCCAATCCGCAATTTGTAATTGCAGGTCAAGGGTTGCGGGATCGCAACCTAGAAAACCAACAATAAAAAGGTTCCCGCAATCTGCAATCTACAAATGCTAGTTGCGGGATGCGGGAGCACAAGCAACCTTTTATAATTCAAATAATCTTTCGTAATCCGTAATTGCAGGTTACGGGGCCACACAACACACCTTATTACTTGAACAACTTTTCCACAATCCGCAATTAAGGGTTGCGGAACGAAAAGTTTAAAAGATATTTACAAATTCTTCCCACAATAAGCAATAAGCGGGATTGAGGGATGAAAACGACTTGATGGAAAAACTCAAAGCTTCCCGCAACTTCAGAAAAATAGTCAAAAAACGGACAAACTAAACTTCATTTAAATCACCCAGTGTAATCTCATCCGCGAGATCAAGACAAATCGACGGTTAAAACTTAAACATGTAGGAAGGAAAAGAAAGGTTGCGGGGTTTTATTTCATAAATGTTCTAAATTTTAATGTGAAAAAGTGAATGTCTAAAATATTCAAGTCATTATTAGAATAACAAGTCAATCAACTAAGTTATAAGATATAAAAATGGTTTGTCCTGACACCCGTTTTCCGACATGAAGGATTGGCCACCCCTTCTTTTTGTACTTAATGGTGAAAACGTTTATCCAACAATTCAGCTATATCCATAATGGAGAACACAAGAAGGATCGATCGACCCTTCTTGCAGTGTCAAAATATTACGAAAAGAATATTGGTAATAAGAAGGGTCGACTGATCCTTCTTGCAGTGTCGAACTATTATGAAAATAATGTGGGGAATAAGAAGGGTCGACCGACCATTCAATTAGGAGGGAGTTGTAACAATAAAACACATTGGAGAAAGAGCGACCGCTCTTTCTCTGAGAATATTTCCATTTGCCAGCAAAGTCTCTAAAGCAAAATGTCTATAAATTTCGTTGGTAAAATGTTGATATCTAGTATCCTAGGGTGACACGTGGAACAATCATATTGTGCCACGTGGAATAATTGATTTGGAACATTGAGTATAGCAGTGCCACAGAGACATAGGAAGGCCTTTTTCCAGCAGAGTCGGCCTGGACCGAGCTTCGACTTACAATCGCGTGCTGGCTCCAAGAGAAGGTGGCGTTGAGATTAGCTAGACTTTCGTCCAGGGCAACAAGCTTGGACCTGGTGGCCAGCATTTGGTTCCAAGTAGAACCCCAGTTTCCCAGCATGTCGTCCATAATCTTCCCCGACATATTCTTCATGAGCCAATAGTGATTTATTGAACTTCCATTGGAGCCAGAGGCGAAGTGATCCGCCACTATAATGGATAATACAATAAGCAATTCAGATATAGCCATAATGGATAATACAATGAGGATTGACCGACCCTTCTTGGAGTGCCGAACTATTATGAAAAGAATTTTTGGAATAAGAAGGGTCGGTCGACCCTTCATTTAGGAGGGAATTGTAACAGTAGAACACCTTGGAGGAAGAGAGGCCGCTCTTTCTCTGAGAATATTTCCACTTGCCAACAAAGTCTTTAAAGCAAAACGTCTATAAATTTTGTTGTTAAAATGTTGATATCTAGTATCCTAGGGTGACATGTGGAATGATCATATTGTGACACGTGGCATATTTGATTTGGCACACTGAGTATAGGGAGGTTACTATTTTTTATTTGATTTGGCACATTGAGTATAGCGAAGTTACTAATGCAGGTTTAATCACAACATAATCAGGAAATGAAAATTCACTCATAGTAGTTTTAAGGATTAGGCACATGCAAGATTACCCTGTAGCTGGAATGCTAATTCAACAATTAACATGAATTTATTAATTTATTAATTTATGTTAATCATTTGCAGAAATAGATAAATGTTTTAATTAAATAAATTCACTTAAAACACAAAACACGCACAAATCATGAGTAAAGACAAATCCAAACTATAGATCAAACTAATCAGAGGTAGGAGGCAGGATATGATTAAACATGACAGTGCTTTGCAAAGAAAACTAATCAGAGGTAGGATAGCCACCCGCTCATAGTCAAAGAGCTTTTGTTTGGTGATTAAAGAAGAAGATATGAACAACCCATCAATATAGAGCTTATGATAATGAATTCTATACTGACTTTAGCAGAAAATGGTAGTGGATGATTGAAATGAAAGCAACAGAGCATAATATTTATGACTTCTGTCCTGATACAACACTTATCCAAGCATAAAAAAGCACAACAGTATGAATTAAACAGTGAGAGAAACATTCACATAAGAGAAGAAGTAAACAGACTATAAGATGAATAACACAAGAATCTCTGATAGAAAACCTTGCTCGGCCTAGCCATATTTTATTAAAATATATCTCAGAGTGCTTAAGAACACAGGGAATTCACGAGTCCAACAAAAGTTTCCAACCCTTTCTCCTTCTATTACATTGCTTACATAGATGCTCAGAGCCTTCCGGCTCGAGCTGCCTCAACAGGAAGTTGTTACAATGTAGGTGACACCTATTCAAACAGGTTCGCCACCCTCAGGAATTAGTTACAACAAAATGACAATGCTGGTAAAACTGGCTCAATTGCCTTTTACAAAATTACTGAGCATTTTTACCGAAAGACAACAGACTAACAAAATAAAAAAATGCTTCAGTGAATATTTCCTCCATGCTGCTATCCCACGATCATCAAATATTCAGCGGTTCAATATCAACTTTCCCTTCCCATATTTCTTGTAATGTCCCCTTCTCCTTAGAACATGCAGGGAAAAAAACATTAACAACATACCGGGCTTTTGGTAAACTTAGCCCCAATATTTTTGCACATAAATAACTAACATTTTAAAACTTCTATATGCAGATTCGTTTCAATATAAACACAGCGGATGAACATACTAGCAAGCACCAAACAGACCGTAATTGCATAACATATTTACCACAGCAGAGAATGATTCAACATAAAGAGACCCATTCTCATTCGTATGCCATGCACAGACTTCATTTCAATTTCATTAACATGAAGAATAATCATTCAAATAACACATTGCAGAACCCAGATATATATATCCAAATTAAAGTCACGGAGAGCACTTATCTTGCAACGCGATATCCAACGACTGGCTACGTGAGAGCAACATTCCACCCAACCATAGATCTCTATCCAGCCTGTATTATTTCGGCTGAGAGATCACCCCCGAGATGGGCTATGTATCCTCTAAGGAGGAACTAGATGGCTCACTCACAGTCAGGGTTTCAATCAAACAGCCATGCTAAGCCAACACACAGTTGGGTTTCTCAAGCATGCAATAGGAGATGGAGGAGGATGCTAGTCCACTGAGCTCAAACCCAGAGCCACATACCCTTCAAAACTAGACTCAACAATCCCATCCTCTATTCATATATCCACAATCGGATTTCTCACAAATCTGTCACAAACAACCCAAATCCGTCACTGATTTTCTGGGCCATTAAAACTGGGTTTTCCCATGGCTTTTGGGGTATCTATTGCTCCCAAATTCGCCCCAAGGTTCCTACCAATGGATCCCCCATTGGATTTCTCCGTCCAATACCAAATCGGGACGTTTTTGGCTTCCCAAAACGTGGGTTCTCTCACAGTCGCGATTTTTGGTTTTCTCACTGTTGGGAGCTCGTTTTTGGGTGGAGAAAGATGTCCCATGCTTCCACAGTGGAATGGGGATAAGGATGGAGCAACCCCCAAGATGTAGAGTGACTTGTGGGACAAGTCAAAGGAGACCATACCTACCCATACGAATTTCAGGGCTGCCCATACTCCATCAAAGTCATCTAGAAAGGTCAAATGGGTTCTCATAAAGACATATGGCAACCTATGGTTTACTCCCATATCCCCCTCACCACTCCCTAGTGGATACACGTGGCCCCTTCTTATTCGTTGCCTCCATAGCGAGTCTTGGAATTTTATATTGCATGATGTTTATTTACATCCTATTACAATTTCCATGGCTTAAGAGCACATGGTATCAAAATATCAAATACTTGCCCTTTAAATAAAATTCGGCTTTCACTAGCGGGGCCTTGGCCTTGAGCTCCACGCTAGGAAAACATACATCTCATGTACACATTATTTACCTTAAAGGCTAATATATCCTAAGGGTCGAATTGGGGGTATTACATTTCTCAACGAGCTTCCATATCTTGGCAGCCGGCAGCTCTGAGGTGTCCAACTCCTTCATTAAGACTCGGATCTCAGTGTGGTTCCTATAAGAGTAGCTTCGCAGATGTGCACTAGCCTCCCTGAACATCATTCTTAACTCAAAATCCTTTGTCATTTTCTCCACCACTGTCTTCCCTGATAGCAACTGATCCATACCTGCAAAATCGTTGAAATGCACTTTACATCCTGCCAATTTCTTCTGATATTCTTCTTCTGTGAGCATTGTTCCATCCTCCTCCTAAAAGAGAGGTAACCCTTTCTTGAACAAAGGGTCAAACATGTCTTTGAAATACTTGATCTGCTATGCCATGACATTTATTTTAGCTTGAATGGCCTTTGCCTGTTGGTGCTTGTGCATCACTTTTTTGGCTCCAATGATGATGGAAACCCTATCTGTTACATCAGTTGTCTTGACCTGCTCCTCAGATAAGTCGTTTAGGAATTCAATGGCATTATCAGTATACTCTACAGGTTTTTTGTTCAATTTCTTATTTGCTGCTGTCACACTACTCTTGGCTAATTTTATCACTGTTTCCTTGTCCAAGACAAAATCGAGGAAGGGCCTCAATTTTCCTGCTTCTTCAATAATGCCATCGCAGATGACCTGCCTGGCCTCTAACAAGGAAGTATGCCCTGTAGCTTGTCTTTCCAACTCATCATATTTACCTGCAAATCTTGGTGCTTTGCTTCCCAAGCCTCCTTTTCTCTTTCTGCATTATCCTTCAGGGTTTTCAGATTCACATTTTGCTTTTTTAATCTTGTTATTTCCATGTCTTCTAGACTAGCTTCGACTATAGCCCCTACCAAGGAGAAATCACCAGCCTATATGGATGGTGTGGCCATGCTTTCTACTTCTTTCGCTTTCTGCTGCAGTCTCTTTTCAAGCTCTTCCACTCCGTCCTTTGAGATTTTCTCACTTGCCACCACAATCGCTATATCTATCTACCATTGTTTTTCCTTCGCTTCAAGCTTTAATATCTTGGCCCTACAGTTTGTCAAGTCAGTCTGCAACTTCTCCTTCTTTTACTCCAGTTATGTTAGCTCAGAGACTGCTACTAACTGGGTAGAGGGGATTTTCAACCCCTTTTTTAGAGATTGGATGATGTTGTCTATCTGCCATTGTTTTTCCTTCGCTTCAAGATTCAATAGCTTGGCCCTACAGTTTGTCAAGTCAGTCTGCAAATTCTCCTTCTTTTCCTCCAGTTCTGCTAGCTCAGAGACTACTACTAACTGGGTAGAGGGGATTTTCAACCCCCTTTTTAGAGATTGGCTGATGTTGTCTTTTTCATTGAGTAGGTTTTGAATAATGGCTCTTTTATCAGGCTGGCCTTCAGTGGCCACTATGTCACCCTAAAATTTCTTAATCTTTGCCTTATGAGATTTGTTTTCCATCTTTTCCTGCTTGAGCTGGCTGGAAACCTTACTCTTACTGATCTGTACCTTTGATAGCTCCAAAGTTGTCCTCAACAGTTTAGTATAAATAACATACCGGTTTCTTTGTGCAAGTTTATTACATCTAGGAAAGGGATGTCCTCTAAATTCATCCTTAGCTCAGTGGCCTTGCTCTTGGTGGCCAAGGCCAAACTCAAGGTGTTCTGAGCGAGGCTCCTGCTAGTCACTAGAGACACTTCTTTGCTTGAAATTTTCCTTACTTCAGTTTATAACTTGGACTCCTCTGAGGCTGCCCATGATTCCACCTTGTATTCATCTATCAACTCATCTCTAGTCTTGCTTAAGGAAGCAGGCTCAATGGATGCTGGGTTAAACACATACTCTTTGATCTCAAATGATAATAGCTTATCCACTTGTTTCTTTTTTCCTTTACAAGTCCCCACTGGTAATAGCTATTGCTCATATTCGTCAGTTTTTTGCCTCTTTGGGGCTCTCTCAGCTTCCCCTTCTGTGTCCATAGGGACACTGTTAGCTTCCTTGTTGGACTTTATTAAGTTGATGGCCATAGGCATGGCTGCTGGAACTGATAGGACTAGGCTAGAAGAGCCAGGCACTGTGGGTGTGTTCCCTTGTGTCAACAGGGATGAGCTCTTAGGTGTTTCTATTTCCTTCTGGCTCCTGCTAGGACATTCCAATAAATTTGCAGCTTCTGCCATTGCTATAATTTTGAAATGCACAAAAGCCTTCTTGTTTCTTTCCTTCCTCCTGTTGGAAATTATGTGTTGGGGATCATAGTTTAAGGGTGCTTCTGTTTTGAAACCCATCTCCTTTATCTTGCATTTGATGGCTATAAGAGCTCCTTTGTTTTTTATTAAGAATGGACGAACAATCCATGGAAACACAATATCAGAGCCCTTTCTATGATCTAGAAAGTGCTCAGCTTCTGCCTTCAATTTTTGTCTGATGAATTCTAATGCAAACATTCTGGGGGTCATGAAAATTGGTAGCACGTAGGGTGCATAAGAAAACCCATAAACCCTAATGATTGTGCCATGCTCTAAAAGGAACCAATCTCTGACCCTCTTCTCAGGAGAAAGCTGCAGTAACTCCTGCATTTCTGGTAATACTCTAGGAAGCTTCTTTTGGAAAATGACCTGATAAACCTCAGACATGAGCTCATCATGGAACTTGGTGTAATCAATGTACATATCCTGAGTAAGTAGTACCTCAGGCATTTGCAAGTTTTCCTCATTGAATGGTAGGAACATTTTTTAGTAAGTAGGACTGAAATCTGAAAATCCTTGTTTCCTGGAAATTCTTTAGTTGGGAGTGTATATTTTCAACCAAAACTTCATCAAACCTGAGGCATGCACATTGGGTAGACTGGCTTGGGTCATCTGATTCCAAGGGGCAGGTGCCTAGGACAAAAAGCAAACTTATTAGAGGTTTTGTGACATACATATCCGAGTCTAGACCTAGGAATTGGCTCATCATGACGATAACACCTCTAGATTCTTCCGTGAATAGTCTGGCTTCACCTGGGAAATCCTGCTCTTGTATTTGGACAGTAGGATTCAGACAGGACTTGTAGAAATTCGGTATACCCTATAGCTTTCTGGAAAAACTCTTTCGGGACTGACAGGGTTTTTCTAAGGGTTTGGGTATCGATTTCGCAAAGGATATTGGACTTGGAAGCGTCCATGATTTCCCTCTCGGTAGAAGAGTAGTTAGAGGCGCACCATTCAACAAATTCAAGAAAATCGGGGGTTTGGCCGGCTGTAAACAGATGGAAATAGGACTAGTGGACCTGGTGCATGTCTATACCTTGCTCCCTAACTAGTTTCAACTTGTTTTTTACAGTTTCCATGGGGTCATCGGTCATCATAGTGTCGTAGACCTCTATGTCTTTGTTTGTAAATAGTGTTTCTATGGGTTCTCTATCACTCAATTCAACCATTAAATAGTTTACTGTAGAGCAGATAACCTACCTATTTTTTGAGGTTGGCTTGGGCCCCTGGTTGACCTGTCTGTTTCTTCATAGCTTGCCCCTATCGCTTTCGTATGCAAAATAGGAATCCAGCTCTTCGTGCATGCAATTTTTTTATATTATTTATCCTTTTCTATCACCTCTACATCTCCTGCGGCATGGAAGCTTCCCTGGTCGTCCATTTTCCTGATCCCTGGTGGCCTCGAATCCCGCCACATGTCACCTCGAATCTTGGCCATCAAACACTACGACTTTTACCAACTTTTTGGATTTGGATTGCGTTGATGTTTCATGCAAGTTAGATCCGCGAACAAAACCTTGGCCATAGATCTCGACCTCCTCAGATCTGCGCCGTCCAAACCCGTAGGCCTCTACCAAAAGTTCATGGATTCGAAAGTTTGTTTGCTCTGTGCATGTCGTATCAGAGAAGTAGTTCCCGACCGTTGATATGCTCCATTGGCCGTTGATATGCTACTTAAGATGCTTGTGGGATAAACCTCCCGCCTCCATCTAGAACACCTCACCCTTTTTGCACGAAGCGTGCTCATAACTGTAGATCTTCACCACCGCCAATCTAGAGCATTTATTTACGCATATATGTAACTGTAGGTGGATCTCAGCAATTTAATTCTCCTTGCAAAGTTTCGGGCTTGGGATTTGATCAGTTCACCCTTGAGGCCGTTAATACCTACCCAGATGATTCTATTTTGCTTAGACCACCGAGGCTTTCTCCATTCTTTTTAGAAATTGAGCCTCCCAGTTTCATCTAGGACAATGCTAGTGCTAACACCGATAAGCTAAATGGGAAAGCTAAACTTCATTTTAATCACCCGGTGTAATCTCATTCGTAGGATCAAGATAAATCGACGGTTAAAACGTAAACATGTCGGAAGGAAAAGAAGGGTTGCGAGGTTTCATGTCATAAATATATACATTCTTTCCGCAATCCTCAATCCGCAATTACGGGTTGTAGGTTGCGGAAAGAAAATATATCAAAACCGAAAACCAAGATTCCGCAATTGGCTAAGTTATAACATATAAAAATTGTTTGTCCCGACTTCTGTTTTCCGAATATCTAGCCAATTTGCTAATTTATAACATATAAAAATCGTTTGTCCTGACTTCTGTTTTCCGGCAAGAAGGATCGGTCGCCCCTTCTTTTCATAGTGAATTGTGAAAACATTTATCCAGCAATTCAGCTATATCCATAATGGAATACATAAGAAGGATCGACCGACCCTTTTTACAGTGGCGAATTATTATGAAAAGAATATTTGGAATAAGAAGGGTCGAGCGACCCTTCTTGCAGTGTCGAACTATTATGAAAATAATATTGGGAATCTGAAGGGTCGGTCGACCTTTCAATTACAAGGAAATTTTAAAAATAGAACACCTTGGAAGTTTTAACCTATAAAAAATGGTTTCTCCCGACTTCCGTTTTCCGACAAGAAGTATCGGTCGCCCCTTCTTTTTGTAGTTAATTGTGAAAACCTTCATCCAACAATTCAGCTATATCCATAATAGAGAACACAATAAGGATCGACCGACCCTTCTTGCAGTATCAAACTATTATGAAAAGAATATTTGGAATAAGAAGGGTCGGCCAACCCATCATTTACGAGAGAATCGTAACAATAGAACACCTTTGGGAAAGAGTGGCCGCTCTTTCTCTGAGAATACTTCCACTTGCCAGCATAGTCTTTGAAGCAAAATGTCTATAAATTTTGTTGTTTAAATGTTGATATCTAATATCCCGGAGTGACACGTGGAACGATCATATTGTGACACATGGCATATTTGATTTGGCTTGTATAGAATTATTTTTCCTATGAGCATTGTTGAATTTGGTAGTTTGAGTATAATGGATCATATTTTAGTATTTAGGTAGTTACTCTGAGGATAATTACTTTATTTTAAGTGCAGCGGATAAACCACTTCCAAAGGCCAATTGTTCTTAAGCACAATTACAACACTTAACGACAGTTAGTGCGCAAATTACGACACTTATCACAAATCCAATTTTGTAACAAATAACCATCCATTATCAATCCTAATGGCTATAAGTTGTATCTTTCCTTTTATAATTTTTTTTTTAAAATGAGAAAATAAAACTTTTTGTTGACCAAGTGGAAATTTAGAAACACAACAATTTTGTTGCTTAAAACTACCACATAGAGAAATTTAGAAACCAATTTTGTCTACTATCAACCCTTGAGAACATCCACCACTTTGAACACTATTCCCCATATTTTCTCGTTGTGCCTTGACTGTTGCAAGGCCCTTCTTGGTGACCATGCCCATATGATGCTATTTACATCGATCTTCGTATTTTCTTCTGCACCAACAACCCATTGTTGTTGTCTATCTAAGCATTTTTTGTACAAGACCATCTGGTTTAAATTTTTCCCTTTAGCAGATAAAATAATTACCTGTCTAAGTAAATTTTTTATTAATATATATTTTAAAATTGATTAAAATTTCACATTTACATAGAAAATGAAATTTTTAACTATATAGAAAATGCTCATGGCTGAAAATATTTAAAATGTGTACATTTATTTCCAGGTATGATATGCATAGAAATGTCCAATGGTTACGTGTCAAGTTAACAATTTGGAATTTTCTATTTTAATGCCAAGTTGTTTATGCTAACTTATCAAACAAATTAATGATCATGGAAAAAAAATTAAAAGAAATTAGAAAGGTTAGCTGTAAAATGCAAATCCAAATTTTGCTAAGAGTAACCCACAAAAATTAATGACGGTTTAGAGAATAAAGTGCCCATCAAAAATAAGTTTTGGAAAAAAACGTGACAGTTTAACATGACGGTTCCAATATGACAGTACTAGCATCTGACTCCTGATAAATATCACCAATCGCCTTACCCAAAGTGCTCTTTTTTATCTGATGGCATTTATACCATGCATTTTGACAGACGTCTATTGTGTCTAATATCATTGTAAACAAGCTTCTTTTTCTGTCATCTCCTTCTTTGGCCACATGAGCATTTGATCCCATAGAATTTATAACATTCAACTATCAAATTTCTTAGCACATTCAACTATTGATCGAAGTGGAATTTTTGATATACACAAATTTGAGCAACAATGTTCAGTGCCAATGTTTGAAAGGTGTGCACCCTGATTTATTGCAGGCCTGTAAGGTACCGATCTTGAATTTCATTCAGAAATTTTAGAAGAAGCTGGTATATCCACTGCTCACCCCTGGACAACATGCCATACAAGACAACACCACTTCATCGACCAGAATACCAAAGGAGAAGTCACCGAAAAATGTTCCCCCAACAAAATCAGTCTCACTCACATTTGTTACAAAACCTATGGAATTGCAATCCTTTCTTTTTGAACACTTATGTAACAACTTAACTTTTCTCATAATAAAAGAAGATTTATTCTCAGTTGTTGTGATATGTGCTACACTCGTCGAAGTAGAACCTGGTATATCATTCACCTCATTCTCAGTTGTTATGATATGTACTACCTCATTTATGGAATTGTATGGCCTTGTTCCATTACCTTTAACATCTGTATATTCACAATGGGGAGTATCTGGAAGGACCATCTATAAAGGACATTCTTCAAAAACATACCAAAAGTATAACATCCAAAGGAACATTATCGATGTCAAGCAAAGTGTTTGCAGGACATCTTATAAGGGAGCCTTCAAATACACCACAATCCTCGCAATTGCAGAATACTTTATGAACTAAAATACCAAACTCACCAGCATCTAGTACTTTGAATTGTACAATGTCTCCCTTAGAAATAGTTGACACTATTCCCCGAGCAACATACTGTGGCTTTAAAGAACATTGATGTATCAAATTAACTAGTAGATTCATATTGATTATTGTTGAAAGCGCTTGGAACAGAAAGCAATGTTTCTGTATTAAAATTGATGATTCTTTTAATCGGCCATACAACAAAATATCCACTGCTCACCCCTGGACAACATGCCATACAAGAAAACACCACTTCATCAACCAGAATACCAAAGGAGAAGTCACCCAAAAATGTTCCCCCAACAAAATCAGTCTCACTCACATTTGTTACAAAACTTATGGAAATGCAATCCTTTCTTCTGAACACTTATGTAACAACTTAACGTTTCTCATAATTAAAGAAGATTTATTCTTAGTTGTTGTGATATGTGCTACACTCGTTGAAGTAGAAGCTGGTATATCATTCACCTCATTCTCAGTTGTTATGATATGTGCTACACTCATCAAAGAAGAAGCTGGTATATCATTCACCTCGTTCTCGCGAAGAACAGACCCAATCTGGTTAACGATCTCAGATACATGCCATTGAATATAACCACCAACAGCCTCTGACAATGTATCTGCACCTTCTGATCGATAGGGCAATGGAAGACTTGCATTCAAAGACTTGGTAACATTTACAATGATACATCCTTCGTTAATGCTGATATTATGCAAAATTTTTCTTTCTGGAAACGAGATTCCTTCAGCAACTTTCAATCCATTCAAAAGTAGGTCCACACATTGTTGGGTACCAAAATCCATTTCATAAATGATATCTAAAATATAAAATAACAACACACATTGTTCAGAACCAAAATCCAGTTTAGAAGCGTTTTATGAAATATAAAATAACAGGAGCACATTAACAATCATATTTATTTTAAACAAAGATATAACATAGATTATAATATATAAAAAATGGCTGTCCGGATTTCCAATTTTCTGAATGGTAGGATCGACTGCCCCTTCTTGTAGAAGAAGCGAACACAAGAAGGATCGAACGACCCTTCTCGTAGTCTAGAAATATTATGAAAATAATTATGGGTAGAAGAAGTGTCTCCTGCCCATTCATTTTATGACGGAATATTAAAAATGTTCAACCTATGAATGCTAGGCCGTCAATACATGTATTTCCAAAATTTCCAACTTCCGCTGTAAATAGTAGGGACTCGGATATCATATAAGTTCTAACATATAAAAATGTTTGTACCGGCTTCCATTTTCCGAAGAGAAGGATCGACCGCCCCTTCGTTTAGGATATAATTGTGAACAACTATATCCAGCAATTCACCTATATCCAAAATGGCGAAAAAAAGAAGGATCGACTGACCCTTTTTTCATTCTAGAACTATTATGAATACAATACCGGGAAGAAGAAGGGTTGGCCGTGTGTTCATTTATGAGAGAATTGTAAAATTATTCAACCTACGAAGGCTAGTATGTCAATTCATCTATATCTAAAATGGTGAACATCAGAATAATACCGAGCATGGCTAAGTTATGACATATAAAATTGTTTGCCCCGACTTCTGTTTTTCGAGAAGAAGGATCAAATGCCCCTTCGTTTAGTAGACAATTGTCAAAACCTTTATCTAGAAATTGAACGATATCCAGAATGGTGAAGACAAAGAAGGATCGACTGACCCTTCTTGCAGTCTCAAGCTATAATGAAAAGAATATTGGGAAGAAGAAGGATCGTCTGCCCCTTCTTTTACGAGAGAATTCTAAAAATAGAACTTGGAGAAAGAGCGAACGATCTTTCTCTTTGGATATTTCCACTCTCTAGCAAAATGTGCGAAGCAATGTTCCTATGAAATATGTGTTTAGAGTGTCGATATCTACTTTAGCCACTCTGAAAAACTCATCCCTGGAGGAAGGAGCAGACGCTCTTTCTCTTCAGCAGCTACTTCCAACACCCCGAAATGGAACAACCTTACGATAAAGCGACCTCGCTTTCACTGACAAAATTTTGACTTGATGGCAAACTCTTTGTAGCAAAACGTCTGTAAATTTTTTCGTTCAAATGTCGAAATCTACTCTCTAGGGTGACACGTGGAACGTTCAGATTGTGCCACGTGGCTTTGATTATTCCAGAATTGATCTATGCTACACTCGGCAAAGTAGAAGCTGCTATATCATTCACTGCATTCTCAGCCCAAAAGTATGAAAGAATGTTTATGTCTGGTTAATCGCAGTTAGAATCTTTCCAACTAGTGGCATCACCATCTGCATTGTCGTCACTGTTAAATTCATTTTCCAACACAGTATCCTGCCTAAATTTTAAGAACATTTTTATCAACTTTATCTCTTAAACTAAATGCCTTGGTATAGTATGCAAGACTCACATGTGTTCTCATTGCATCCAACAATTTGAGTCATACACCAAGTCCAACTATGCAATACATGGGACTTTTCTAGCCAAGATACTGTATTGGCAAACAATTATACCTTAATATTGTTTAAAGCTATTTGATTGCTTAATTTTATTCAATTAAATTAAATACTTAAATGATATATATTTATATTAAAATAAATGTAATCAATATTATATAAATTAAGACATAAATTATTAATTTCAAATATTTCAAATAAAGTATTATCATTTACATAGATCAGTATACTATAGTGAATATTAAATGCAAAATGATATTAAAAAGAAAAAACATGTTTCATTTTTCTGAGTTCATTTGTCGTTATATTTTTCCAACAAACCTAGCCAAATGCTAGAGGATTTGCAGAAAACAATATGGAATATATGAAAATAATATGCTACATCACCAGACAGAAAACGTATACAAGCTGGCAGGAATCGACATTAAACCTGTTAATTCCGTTAATTTAGCCCAGTAATGAGTAACGCACGATTTTGAAAATATAATGTTGTGAATTCATATTAATGGACTGTAAGAAGATAACTACCCAAAATTGAAGGAAATAAATTCTGGAAATCTGAAGAAAGCAGACAAGGGTGGAAGGAAATCTGAAGAATCTAAAACGTTCAGCGACTTTAAATTACTGTGAACTTCAAACTGTCATTGCATTGACTTTTGAAAACCATGGAGGGTATGGATTTTTAGCTCGGTCCAGGCTGAATAAGCATGCTTTGTTACAGATTTAGATTTTTGGTTTGAATAATATAAATACCTCCAAATTGAAAAACTAGCAGTCGATTCTTCAAACCAATCTTACTGCTCTACCCGCCCAACACTCTTCTCGGTTCCACCTCAGCAAAATCAAACCTCGGTCCTCAGAGAAAACAGAGCTCTAAACTAGCAAACACAGAGAGTTTGAACTTTAAGTTTCAATGTAGGCAGTGGGTGGGAAGAGCAGTGTGGGAAGGAAGAGCAGTGTGGCGGGATATCAATGCAGAAAAGTTTGTGACATTTATTATCATAGTGTGGAGGGATATCATCTGTACATTGCGACACATAAACACAATCCCTCATAAATGTTGTTATAGGAAAAATATGCACTTCTCCATCCGTGATCACATTAAGCTGTCGATCACACAAAAGGACAACTTGGATGGAAGAGCTAGATTGCCTTAGATGATACATGGACTTGGTTTGCCCCTTAGTAGCTGAAAAAACCCTATTTTAACCTACTTTTTGACATGTGCACTACCCTACAGGCATGATAGTAGCGCATCTCTTGAAGTATGCCCTACTCCATAGTTATAATAGTAGCGCACACTAGCTAGTATGCCCTACTTTGCTTAAGCAAACTAGCGCACACCTCAAAAAATAGTTGTAAACGTTGGTTGTAAAGCACTGAAGTTGCATATTGTGCGCTACTCTACTGTGAAAAACTTGCGCACATCTTAAAATGTAATAAAAAATATATTAATTTGACGAATTCGGATTAGTTGAAGTTGGTTTTGCAACTTTCCCAACTTCCCAATCAAACTACCTCTCGATCCAAACTGCCTACCTTGTCCCATAAATACAAGGGGGATATATGAGAGAGAGGAGGAGAAACTATGCATTAAGGGTTGTTATGCTGGAGGAATTCCAAAGTTAGTGTGAAGAGTAGGAGCCCAGGATTCGGTTGCACAAGCACTTTGAATGATCAGGTATAATTGTACTGATTATTTGCTTTTGACAATAAAGGTTGAAATACCCTTCCCGTCCCAATCAAATGTCTAATGGATTGCATATTTGTTTGGTATAACACTTGATTGCATTTGATGTTTAAATTGCATTTCAATTTCATCATTGTTATATCAGTTAAGATACGCTGAGGAAGGTATCTATTGTATTGCAGGTTCATCGAACGGAGGATCAAGTGGAGGATCGATTGAAGGAGCAAGTGAAATCTAGGATCGAACATCGTTAATAAGGTATGCCCTCAATAACCTTGATCTCTTTCCTTTCGTAGAAGCCTATATGATATGATCAATGTATTTACTTGTCACCCCAGAAGTTGGTAGCATCCCTCTCCTCACTATAGGGTAGAATTCCCGAACAACAGACTGGCGACTCCGTCGGGGACCGGTTGTTTTCTTCTCTAGGAGACCTAGGTAGTTTTCCTTCAAGTACTTTTTGGTCTTATTGATCCTCTAAGAGGCCCTATAGGTCACTTTTACCTGATTTCTCTTGCTTGACTCATCTCAGTTTTCCTTTTCAAGGCCTGTTTTAGACCTCCTCTGACATGTGCGCTAGTCTTCCTTATATACAGTAGCGCATACCTGATGATGAGCGCTGCTTTCACTACTGTACAGTAGAGCACATCTCTTAGTGTGCGATGGTTTATGCACTACATAGTAGGGCATATTCCTGTAACTCTCTGTTTGTTGTGGGGATTTGATTTCCACTTGTTTGGTTTGATTTCTAGCCTCTTGCTTTGCCTTCTTAACTGATCCTTGAGGTCTGTAATCCTTTGTTGAGTCTTGTTAGCCTCTCCTAAGTCCCTTAACTCATCTTTGAATGCTTGAGTACTTTTTAAAGTGTCTTCACTGCCTTCTAGCCTTTTCAAAGTTTGTGCACTCCTCTTTTGTTGGTCTAGTTGCACATTTTGATCCTAGTTGCTAGTTGCAATCATGAAAACCTACGTTTCTTAAGCATTAGTGTTGTGGAGAAAATGCACCTATAGTTCAGGGGAGAAACTACCAACTTACGGTGATAAAGATAGAATTACAAGCATTCTGCAAGTACAACAAATAAATGAAGAGATTAGGGTTTAGAGATGTAGGCACCTCATTCAAAAGTTTGATCCTAGCTTTCCCTACCTCGCTCTTCAATGCTTATCCAGTGTCGCAATGCCCAGACCTGCAAAACAACTTGATACCTTTCTCAAATACATTTGACTACATATATAAGATTGATATCCATAATAGAAGAAGACATCAGACTATAAGCAAACTGTAATAAAATCCAAGACACATAATAGGTCATATTTGGAAAAAGAAGAACGTCTGATCTTTAGTGATGAATGAAAGCAAGTACATAAATTTATACCTTCTTCCAAGCTTGGCACTTCATGAAACCTAGATTCAAGGTCTCCTACTTCTGTTCTCCAACGATTCCAGCCTCTAATCAACTGTGCTAGGGTTTACCAAAACTGAAGCACAAGAGAGGGGGATGAGGGTCTCCATTCCTCCAGCATAACAATATTGTAGACTTGGTCCCCTCACATGGCCTTTCTACCCTCCTTATATAGTTAGTGAGGAAGAGGAAAAGAAGTTATAACCGAGTAGGAGGTTCTCCAACCAACTTAACTTCCCAAAATTTCGAGATTTTGACCAAAACAAGGGTGTACACTACTCTACAGTAGACAACGTAGCGTACATATGGAGTTGAGCGCTACTATTTCAACAGTGGAGTCGCGCTCAAAAGGGTTTGAGCGCTACTATTGTACACTAGAGTAGGGTACACATGCTACTATCATGCCTGTGTACCAGCGCTCATGTTAAAAAATGGCCAAAAACAGGCTTTCTTCTCATTTTCAGGAGATGGTTTGGTCTGGAAAAATGTTCCTAAGAGTCATATACATCAAATGGGTCTAGAATGAGGTAATTTCAACCATTTTTAGTGTCCCAAATGACTCCTCCATCCAAAAATGTCCTGTTGTGTGACTGAAACTTGATCTCAAGAAATGTCGTCATGCGACCAAGGAAATCAAGTGTCGTCACAGACGGAGAGGTGTCATTTCAAGCTATAACAGATGCCCCCTAATGTATGAGGTCAGAGGGAGTGCGGGAAACGATGTCCAAAATACATTATAAATAACAAAGAGTTGAATCATGGAGGAATGGAGAAACCAAGAATCATAGGCTCAAATGAAGTTCCTGAAAGCAAAGGCAATGTCAAACAAACTCATCCTTGGGGTAACTGTCCATGTTCAAATGGTGGAACATGACGTCCAAGAGGATATAATAATGATCCAAATACTGATGCATATATCATGGGCACTAAAATACAAGCGTGGATCCATGAGGAACATAAGTGTAAACATAGCCACATAAATACAAGGTGGATCTATGTCAAAACTGGAGAACATAGACATAGAGAACAAGTTGGATCTATGTCTCATCAAGAGCCAAAAAGAGTGTGGCTCATTCTTGCGCAACTTGGGCGATAACATAAACGAGGTGATGCTATCAAGAATCCCAAGGTCTTCATCCAAAAACAACCCAAGGTACAAACCTATCCATGCGAACATGGGAGGTATCGTTTGATTACCGGTCATTGATGTATACCGTTAACAAACGTGAGGGTGTCCACCATTAATGAAAATGGAACCCAAGGTACCTAGTACATTCAAGTAAGTGCGAATAGATGGTCTTGCCGTCGAACTCTTGAAGAATCCATTGGATAGGAGACATTGATGTATTCCCATCTATCCAATAGCGAGGGAAACTGCCACTAATCACTGCAATCCCCAAGGTACTAACCGAAACTCTAAACTTCATTCCCAGAGTATAATGAGTTGAAGTCGATGGGAAGAAGTCCATTGGAAGGGAGGCCTTAATGCATCGTCCATCATCCAACACGAGGGACACTCAACAAGTATGAGATGATTTGGAGTAGGACTAAACACATGATGAAACATACTAACACCAAGGAACAACCGACATGTGAGGTCAATGAAATTGCAGAATGGTCGACACAGGTTATATCCTTGAATAGTGAGCATGACACAAGAGTGAGTTAGGAAGATTTGAACACAAAGGGACCACGACACAAGTCTGCAATGTAGGAGACATTAACAGATTCTCCATATGATTGTAAGACTAACCAAACGGAGGAGTAAGAACTCTGAGATCAGGTTTATCCTAAGGCCAACACTAGAACCCAACTTGTTTGATAGACCCAAAACAGGTGCTTTGTTTAAGGAAATAGTTGACTTACTGCCATCATATTGAAAGATGTTTTAACAGTCCTCCCTTCCATTTCCTTTTTCATTTTTTAACGAGCTTGACAAAGAACTAAAGCATGCTCGACTATATTTTCATATGTAAGGAGTCTGAAAAACCTAGAAGAAAAATCCATACACCTATCCATGGATTTAATATCGAGCCCAGATTGGTCTGTGCTTGGTGGTGTTTTCTTGCTTATAGAGTTGAAAAACTTAAACAGTCCTCTATACACCTATCCGTGGATTTTATATCGAGCCCGGATTGGTATGTGCTCGACGGTGTTTTCTTGTTTATAGAGTTGAAAAACTTAAACATTCCTCTATAAACCATCTCATGGATTTTGTTGAATTTTCTGAATTTACTTCAATATGATCTAGGATCTTAACTGAGAGAACAACATGTACAGCATATCTACAGCATATCAATCATGGAGACAATAATGCAAGCACACAAGAGACACAAAGATTTACTTGGGGAAAACCATAAAGGTGAAAAACCCCAATAACTTCCTCAGAGATAGATAGAGCAATGATACAACCAACCAAGAGATAGACATAACCTAGCAGCAGATCCTCCTCCTCCATAAGTGCGCCTCTCCTCCTTGAGAGCATGTGTGAGAAGTGAGTGTGTAAATAGAGTGCCTCCCGCACTCTATTTATACTTGACTTGACTTGCCTTTTTACCTAACTCATGTCGGCTCGAACTTAACCACATAACATAATGCTGAGTGGGCCGACCCCCAATAGGGTGGTCTAATAACCCTTTGACCCACATGGCCGACCCCCAATAGGGTGGTCTAATAACCCTTTGACCCACATGACTTATACAGAGCTGACCCCAAACAAGGTGGTCTAATAACCCATCAAGTATAAGTTACGACATTTACAATATAAATGACGACACTTCCTTATAGAGGAATAATACCATCTCTATAGGAATACAATATACATGTATGTGAAATACATTCCGAAGTTACATATACATCAACACTCCCTCTTAACTAGGAAGGTATTTCTCAGCACAGTTCTTCTAGCACAAGTCATCTTCTCTGGATCATCGTCACTGGATAATCGTCATCGAGTCATCATCATCGTCACTGCTGCTGCTATCTCAATCAATCTCTGAATCTACTCGTCATAGGAAGTTCTACAGAGCCAGTCCTTTTTCATACTGGATGTAGGCCCACCACCTGCAGGTCTTCGTCATCACTGGCCATACTGTGGAATCCTCAGGACTTATTACGTGCGTCACAAAACCTCGAAAGAGCATCCCAGGATGTTACGGGTACACAACTCCGACCTGTAGGATCTCCCAGGGCGCTATTACATGTGACCCCACCACAAAACCTCGAAAGAGCATCTCAGGATGTTACGGGTACACAACTCCAACCTGAAATCTCCCAGGGCACAAATTACATGTGGTCCACCACAAAACCTCGCAAGAGCATCTCAGGATGTTACGGGTACACAACTCCGACCTGAAATCTCCCAGGGCGCTATTACATGTGGTCATGGCAAAACCTCGAAAGAGCATCTCAGGATGTTATGGGTACACAACTCCGACCTGAAATCTCCCAGGGCCCAAATTACATGCCATAGGACAAAACCTCGCAAGAGCATCTCAGGATGTTACGGGTACACAACTCCGACCTGAGATCTCCCAGGGCACAAATTACATGTCCTCCCAGAGCAATGTCTCAAAAGAGCATCCCAGGCTGTTACGGGTACACAACTCCGACCTATAGGATCTCCCAGACATGCTCATCTGCACAACCTGATCCACGGCCACAGAGTATCAACCTGATACTCACCATACATCATCCTGATGTACTCATGATCGTCCTGATCATCATCACTGCAACATCCTGCTGCATGTCATCTAGAGCAACATCCTGAAGCTCACCATCCATGATCATCCTGATCATCACTGCAACGTCCTGCTGCATGTCATCTGGAGCAACATCCTGAAGCTCACCATCCATGATCATCCTGATCATCACTGCAACATCCTGCTGCATGATCCACCTGATCATCAATGCATCCACCTGATGCATACCAAGTATCTACCTGATACATATCATCATACATGATCCTCCTGATCATACAATGTATCCACCTGATACATGATACATATCACCATACATGATCCACCTGATCATACAATGTATCCACCTGATACGTATACAGATACATGGTCCAAGCATCCAACATGATGCATATACAAAAATACATACACATGATCCAACTGATCATATCCAGCATCCAACATGATGCATCCATACATAAATGATCCACCTGATCATATCTAGCATCCAACATGATGCGTACATACATACATAAAAATGATCCAACTGATCATATCCAGCATCCAACATGGTGCGTACATACATAAAAATGATCCAACTGATCATATCCAGCAGAAACCAGAACATCATCCTGATGCCCATCATCCAGCGCTTACATCCACAGCCATGTGAAGGTTCCTCCTTCCAACATGCTTGGAATGGCTTTAGCAAATGTGTCCATCACTTCTTTCTCAAAGTGTCCTCGATCTGAAGAACGTTGAGCCTCTCTCTGAAGTACTCGAACTTCACTCTGGATAGTGGCTTCGTCAGCACATTTGCAATCTGCTCGTCCATCGCAACATACAGGAGCTTCACAGCTCCTCTCTGCACCATATCCCTGATATAGTGATATTTGATCTCTATGTGTTTCGACCTGTCATGAAACACTGGGTTCTCGGACAGCTTCACACAACTCTGGTTATCACATAAGATACCAGTAGCCTCCAACGGGAGATCAAATAACTCAGACAGTAGCTTCCATAGCCATACTGCCTCACAACTAGCTGAACAGGCTGCAACATACTCTGCCTCAGCTGTACTCAGTGCTACACAGGACTGCTTCCTGCTAAACCAAGAGATCACACCTGATCCCATATTGAAACAACATCCAGATGTGCTCTTCCTATCTGCAGCACTGCCAGCCCAATGTGAATCAACATAACCCTGTAGGTTAAACTTTTGATTCGCTTCATACTTGAGCCCATAATCCACTGTACCCTTCAGGTACCTCAGAACATGCTTTACAGCAACCAGGTGAACACTCCTCGGATCCGTCAGGAACTGGCTCAATGTGTTCACAGCAAAGAAAATGTCTGGTCTCATGTTCGTCAAGTACATCAAGGACCCAATCATCTGGCGATACATAGAGACATCAACCGGCTCAGATGAAGCATCACATAGAAGCTTCAGATTCGATGCCATAGGAGTGGCCATGGCCTTGCAATCCATCATCCTGAATCTCTTCAGGATATCAACTGTGTACTTCCCTTGACCAAGGAAGATTCGATCTACACTCTGCCACACCTTCATGCCAAAAACAAATAGTGCATCATCCCCAGGTTCTTCATCTCGAACTCGGTAGTAAGCTTCCGCTGCATGTCGGCAATCAATCTATCTTCACCATACCAAGTTCTGCACATATATGATTTCCTATCATGTGTCTCAGAACCAAGTGCCTGCTCTATATACACTTCTTCTTCAACTACACCATTCAAGGAAGCTGTCTTGAATCCATCTGGTGTATCTTCTATTTCATCACTTTTATATTTCTCAATGCTGCCATCTGTAACATGCTTGATCTGATAGTTCCATTTGGAAGTCATAACAAAACTTCCCTTCACGTCTTGGGACTACATCCCAAACATCATTCTTCATGATCGATGGATCATGGCATTCCATTTCTTCATCCCAGATCCTGGGAACTTCAATATCTTCAATATCTTCAATAGATATCTTTGTTGCTGGAACAAATGTTGTAGTTCTTCTTTTGTAGGAGATGGCATACGATCTTTCCTACACAACAAGTTAAATTGCATGATTAGAAAACATCTCATAGTTTTCAGAACAAATTCTTACACATAAAGAAATATGTCATACAATCATGCAATTATATTAGCCAATGCTTCAATACAACATTTATCCATATCCCGTAACTTTCTAGATGCCTTCCAATCTCTACCAGAACATTGTTAAGAGTGTGCACAACTCCCAACATGTCAGCAAAGAGGTTTCATTCTAGATAAGTAGCAATGGAATGTTGTACAGTGCCATAGGCCACTTACCCATGTATATTAGTAGTATACTGTTCATCAATGCAACTATTCTAATATGCACAATACATATCCTAAGTCTAGGAACATGAGCATATACATCATTGAACAATTTTATTTTAACAAACACATATGCAAGAAATGATAATTAAAATACTTATCTTTGTTTGTTCGTTGGGTGGACTCCCTCTGAGTCTTCGCTTTCTTGCAGGAGATGCTAGAGTCCTAATCTGCAGTAGCTTCTTCTACACCTTTCTGTTGTGGAATGAAGAGAGATGGTCAACTCCCTTTAAATATCTGCATCCTTTCATAAACCACTGGAGTGTACTCCCTCTTGATCTTTGCTCCCTGGATTACCTGTTCTTGAACTTATATACATTCTCGATCCCTATGCATGCTTGTTAGTATCATCATTGTGTTATCCTCTAGGTCTAATATAAAGTCATACATTCATTAGTATACTATTAAAACACAATAATCTCAAGCATGTATAGTCATGATCATCTCAAACAGAAATAATAAGCATTATCATTCAAGGTTTATGTAGGATTCTTATGGTTAGTCAAATCATAAGAAGCATAACATTTCTAAACCTATAATTACTCAAACCTATGACTCTTTAGTTGAATCATCAATCAAGATAAGAGATATAATATGCATAAAACCTGTGATTATTCGAACCTATACCTTCATGATTCTTCTGGTTAGTCATATAATCAATTATGGTAAGAAACATAATATGCATACAACCATGATTATTCAAACCTATGACTTCATGAATAATCATTATCAACAACAGTATAAGATCCTAACCCAATGTAGGATTCTATCTTGATATAGGAAAAACATACCTGGATTAGTATGCTAGTTAGTTATGTCTAACATACTCACATGATGTCTTCTTGTTCTTCTTCAATGACTTGTGCTAGTAACCTGTATATCTCATAGGTTAGCCATTATAAAACCAACTTATACATACCTCGTAAATGGATCTTCTATGAGATCCATGACAATGGATGAATCTTTGTCCTCATGTTATCATGATCATATGTTCTTGACTGGAACATGATTTGTCTTCCTTGGTGTACCTTTCATGTTAGTAGACAACATAAACTTCATACAACACCATAATGCATTAGTACAATCATAAGTGTCAACACCCTAACCAGTGAATATCTTCTATCATGCATTCATAATTTTGTTAAGGTTATACGACAAATCTAAAATCAAAATTGTACTAACCGTAATAACATGAAGACAAACATACCATAAACTTAATCATGGACAAATATCGAAACATACCTCGATGAGTCATACCTGTCGAGATCGCTTGTAATCTTCTTATGTAAGGCCTTATCCTCATCTCCCTCTGAGACAGGAACTTCTTTCACTTATGCAGGTGATCAATCCATCTTCTTCTAGGATTAACCCAATCCACTTGATTTGCAAGAACTGGACCTTGAGCTGGATATGGGTTTGTCAGAGAAACCCCAAAAATTCAAACTTTGAATTTCAACCTTCCGATAGGATAGGAATATGCGCCTTGATGAACTGATCAAACTGGTATATTCAGAATTTGAAAACTACAAAGTTTCACTCCTCAATTTTGCCTTTGAAACTTCCGGATTCACTGGACGTGACCCTGAACTGGGGTTTGATGAAGCCCACTCTTTTTCCCCATCAAAATGTTTGATCCAAATCTCTAAGCTTCTATTTTTCTGAGGAGCTTCCAGCCGTGGTCACAGATTTCAAAAATTCCCATTTTTATAGAAGCCCTAATTTTCCACTTTTCTGATCAAAGTCCCGAACTAGGGTCTAATCAAGCCCGGCCTTCTGCCCAACCAAAAATTCTGATCTTGGTCTCTAAATTTCTATTTTGATGAGTAGCATCCAGCCGTGGTTTCTGATTACAAAAATTCCAACTTTCTCCAAAGCCCTAAATTCCGGAAGCCATGAATGAAGGTACCAAAAAATAATTCTGTTTTGACAGAAATATGTACCTGATTGTTTCTGGTGTAACTCCAAAATTTTTGATCCACAGGGTCTGAAAAAGTTTCCTGAGATATCCTGACCTGTTATCTTTCCATCCTGATAGGTCTGACCTCAATTGGATTCTCTGAGAGAGATTTATGCCAAATGTCGCAACGTGACCTGTTTTGGAATAAAACAGGAGAGCGAACTTGTACGGCATGCCACGTGTCACTGTTTTAACTTCGGCCTCTAAAAACGTTTTCTGAGATAGCTCGGCCTGTTACCTTTCCATCCTGACAGTTCTGACCTCAATTGGACTCTGAGAGAGAGAGTTATGCCAAATGTCGCAACGTGACCTGTTTATGGGATAATACAGGAGAGCGAACTTGTACGGCGTGCCACGTGTCACTGGTTCAACTTCGGCCTCTGAAAAAGTTTTCTGAGATAGTGCAGACTGTGTACTACCTGTCACTTTTTACGAAATTGCATTTGGAGCTTCCTAGCCCAAGATATGACCTTTTTCCCAAGGTCACCTGATTTTGACTCGGATCTGGAAGAGGCAGAAACCTTATATTGTACAGATCATAAATCACAAAGTACAACGAATTAGAGGTTGTCCTTTGGACACAAGATACCTGGATATCTTAGCTTCGGCCTGTAACAATTTCAGATCCGAAAACTTCGCCAAAACGGATTTATAGCGAAAGTGCTACGATGACTGGTTTTTGCTATATCAAGCCCTAGCATCGTAAGTGCAACAAGTGTCATACATGCCATATCATGCCTTCTTTCAGGCTAGCTCTGATACCATGTTAAATTTTCAGAATTTACTTCAATATGATCTAGGATCTTAACTGAGAGAACAACATGTACAGCATATCTACAGCATATCAATCATGGAGACAATAATGCAAGCACACAAGAGACACAAAGATTTACTTGGGGAAAACCATAAAGGTGAAAAACCCCAATAACTTCCTTAGAGATAGATAGAGCAATGATACAACCAACCAAGAGATAGACATAACCTAGCAGCAGATCCTCCTCCTCCATAAGTGCGCCTCTCCTCCTTGAGAGCATGTGTGAGAAGTGAGTGTGTAAATAGAGTGCCTCCCGCACTCTATTTATACTTGACTTGACTTGCCTTTTTACCTAACTCATGTCGGCTCGAACTTAACCACATAACATAATGCTGAGTGGGCCGACCCCCAATAGGGTGGTCTAATAACCCTTTGACCCACATGGCCGACCCCCAATAGGGTGGTCTAATAACCCTTTGACCCACATGACTTATACAGAGCCGACCCCAAACAAGGTGGTCTAATAACCCATCAAGTATAAGTTACGACATTTACAATATAAATGACGACACTTCCTTATAGAGGAATAATACCATCTCTATAGGAATACAATATACATGTATGTGAAATACATTCCGAAGTTACATATACATCAACAGATTTCACATCGAGCCCGAGTAGGTGAATGCTCGCTTGGTGTTTTCACATTTCGAGAGTCTGAAAACCCTAAAGATGACTCCAAAGGTCCTTTTTCGTAAAGTTAGTCTCCTTCCCCGAAAAAGTGTAAAATGATGGAAGAAGAACTCTTCTAGCGCATAGAAGAGTATACATTTTCCGTAAATTATCCACCAAGGCCCGGAAAAGGGGTAATTCTATACCTAAGTGGATGTCGGTTCAGTTATTTTAATGAGCCCGAAAAGACAACTATGCTCGAAAAACTTTTCCTATTTAAGGAGTCTGAAAAGGACTTAAAAGAACTCCATAAGGATCTTTTCCGTAAAGGTTTAACGAGTCCAAAAAAGTAAACTCATGACCTCCTTACTGTTTTTAATGAGCTCAAAGGAGATACAGAAAATGCTCACAACTTCCTTACTGTTTTTAATGAGCTCGAAGTGAAGATGAAATAAATGCTCATAGCCTCCTTAATATTTTTAACGAGCTCGAAGGAAAGGTGGAAGACTGCTCGTAACCTACTTACTGTTTTTAATGATCTCGAAGTGAAGGCATAAGAATGCTCGTAACCTACTTACTGTTTTTAACGAGCTCGAAGTAAAAGAAGAATGCTCAAAACCTACTTACTGTTTTTAACGAGCTCGAAGTGAAGGCAGAAGAATGCTCATAACCTACTTACTGTTTTTAACGAGCTCGAAGTAAAAGAAGAATTCTCAAAACCTACTTACTGTTTTTAACGAGCTCGAAGTGAAGGAAGAAGAATGCTCGTAACCTACTTACTGTTTTTAACGAGCTCGATGTAAAAGAAGAATGCTCGAAATGGGAGGAGACGAGTGTCAGGGACATGTGAAACTAGCTCCAAGCGCATGGAACAAAGCTATGCCTAATGCAAGGAACATGAGCAAGATAAGTACACTTAGGGTGTGTCTCCTCCAGGTAAATGGTGTCAAATTGTGAGGGCAAAATGATACAGGGCTTAGCGGAAATGAGATCAGAGATGGAGGCTTATACAACAGGCTAAAAGCGTGGAAGTTGGCATCAAGCTCATTAACGCAAGTGGGATCATAACAGATGCATATGCAACTTAAACACAAAGATGGGAGCCTTATCAGGGATGGCTAGAAATATACGAGGAAGAAAGATATGAGGCTTCTTCTCAAAGTCATGGTAAATCTAAAAAGGATCCCAAGCCTATGAGAAAAACTCAGCATGGGCACCAGAATGGAATAAGGGTGTTGACTAGGGTGACCTATGTTAGGTAGGCTTTGCTATTGGAATGGTGCATGATACATAAAGAGATGGCTAACACACCAATATCCAACAGGTTCGACCCTATGGCGAATTCGGATGGCAAAAGGTTCAAATGCAACATAACAGAAGGGAAGCCTAAACCTATATGCAAGGTTCCGAATATACCTGACATGGTCGCACAAGGTGTCGAAAAGGACCAGTAAGCAAGTATACATCCAGCTAAGAATCTTGTCTCCAAGAAACATCAGTACCAAGATCATATCTAAAACATATGTAAAGAAAGACCCGATACAAGTCACTGTGGTAGAAATACATTCAACTTCACTATCATCAACAACAGGCATAAACAAGGTAGAGTTTTCGAATGAAGACTCTATGGTACCCAAGCCCGAGGACTTACAATCAACAAGATCAACTTTAGGATGAAGATCAAAGTTGAAAGACATGATGGAGCCTACAGAAACAAATTCATCATCACGGGAGTTGAAAATTTTAGAAGCAGAATCAAACTCAGTAGGAACACGGATACGCGGATCTATAGGAGAGTCCAAAGACTCAACAGTAGGAAGATCAGACTTTAAGGTCAAACCGAGGCTGGACATAACTGTGACTGGATCAACATCCAAATGAATGGTAGACTGTACTATGGACTCTAGGAAAACTTCATCGGAAAGAAGCATATCATCCCAGATAGAATACATATCTAAACATTCATATGGAGGTGTCACTTGGTCAAAAGATGGGACCAAGTCCCAAGAAGGTAAGCATGAACTCAGAGACTTCTTCTCAGTAGCAGTTGAACTCATGAAAAAATATGCCACATAAGTCCCATGTGACATAGTAGTGCCTAATGACGAGGGATCTGATCGGTCTACAGTTGGGTAATAAGGAGGATCAACAAATGCAAGTTGGTCGATAGTGACGATGCTTTTGTTATGAGGGAAATGCATCACACGAAAGAGTGTAGACACCACAGCATGCATAGCATAAACATAATCATGCCCAAGGATCATATCAAAGTCCACAGGGTCCTTTAAAACCATAAAATCAACTAAGACTATTTTTCCACCCAAAGTAACAGGTGCCTGACGGAGGAATCCGATCGGTTCACTAGGTCTTCTATCAAATGTCAACGACCAATTAGCAATTGGAATAACATTAGGGAAACCCAAATCTCTCCAAGAATAAGCGGATAAGATACTAACAGAAGCACCTTCATCAACAATGCATCAATCAACCGTATGGTTCCCGATATCAACCTTTATCTGGAAAGGTGTCGAAGAAGGAAGACGAGGCTTGGCTAGACTATTCCAATCAAAGGAAACAATCCTAGGGCTTGGTAGGGGTTCACATGGTACATATGAAGTGCCCCCTTTTTCAGGAATATCCAAACTGGTAATGCAGAAGACTTCAGCAGTAGGTGCATCAATCTCCGAAGGACTGATGGGATCGATCGAAGATTGCATCGATTCGATCACTTCACTCTCCGAAGGAAGAGTCGGTTCGACCAAAGATTGCATTGGTTCAACCACTTTATCAACCAAAGGTTGATATGACTACAGGGAATCTATAGACAAATCAGAAACAGAGGTTCCTTCAGACATGGACCACACTCTTCGTGCCTCTGGAATGGCAGGGCATCGGTGAGTAAGGTGATCTCCCTTACAAAGTTTACAAGGGAACTTTGGTTTCCGTCCTATAGGTTTAGACTCCTTTACAACGTCAGTACTCTCATCATGACTAGCATTGGCTGACAGTTTGCCCCCAGCATGAATCATAGAGGCTGGTTGCTCAGAAGCATCAGAGTTTTGAACTAAGGGCCACACTTTTTGCACTTCTGGAAGTACAGGGCACAAGTAAGTAAGGTGATCTCCCTCGCAAAACTTACAAGGGAACTTAAGCTTCTGTTTGTTTGGTTTGTCGACAATGTCAACTCCCTCGGCATGACTTGCAGTGGATGATCTGGTGTCTCCAGTATGACTCACAAGAACTGACGACTTTTCATTAATATGACTAGCAGTGATCAATGACGTGTCCTCAACATGACTGACAGTGGTTGAAGACAAACTTTTAGTATGATTTTCAGTGACTAAAAGTTTTCTCCCAGCATGACCTATAGAGAATGGGTAGGTTCCCCCTGCATGACTTGCAGAGGAAGGGTGCTTTCCCCCAGCATGACTTGCAGAGGCTGGGTTGCTGCCCCCTTGTTTTGGCATCTTCTTCCTATTCTTCCTCCGTCTATTCCTTTTAGACTGTTGACTACTAGTATTGCTACTTTCGCCACATGAGGTAGAAGGAGGAAGAGAAGATGTTATTGACAAAGGAGGCATAGGGTTCTGATGCTCTTGATTTGAGGTGCTCACAAAAGAAGCGTTAGAAGCATGCAAGGCATTCAGAGTGGAAAACAACCAAACCGGCAGCCCTATGGTGAATCCAGGAAGATTCAAAGTAACCATTAAGGGAGCACCAATGTTTCCAATGAATGGAACAACACAAGGATCCCCCGGAATAGGGGTACCTTGATTGGCACTCACCAAAATGCTAGACATAGTTTCCTGCTCAAATGAACAAGAAGTTCTCTAAGGAAAACTAAAACAAGTAGCACAAAGAGCACACCACTAAAAAAGGTCCTAGGTAAATCAAACCAGGCAAACAGATGCCTTCCAAAGAAGAGTCTGGGATGATGAGGGCCCAGAACAAATCAATGAAGTATGAAGAACAATTACCCAGGGTCCACAATACAATGACTAAGGGTGCAAGCGCTGGAATCACCCAAACGCCCTCCCAAAGACCTGCAAGGGATTTCCTCCCACGTCTGTCCTAGGTATAGTGGATATACCCTCCGTCGTCACCTGTGTATGAACCTATGGTCATATACTAAGTATACCACAACACCGAAAACTCCTGGGGGAACAGTCGTTGGTCGAATCAGAAGGCATGGGCAGGGTAACCGAGCCCGAAACTCAAAAGAGTCCCCAAACGTGATCCAATCCTGGTATATGCTCGAAATAGAAAGTAGGAGGAGTATTCCCAACAATCTGATCTCACAAGACCTACTGCATAGATCCTGGGCAAGCTTTGAATGAAGTGGGTTTACCTGTGATAGTCGAACTACGATTTTTGCGTAATGTGTGATCTTGGGTGGTTTAAGGTGTTTAAAACCCAAGATCCTAACCAATACTAGTTGGTGTAGTGTAACCTAGAAAAGAAAATGTTACTAGTACATTTTATTAGGGTTCATTTTAAAGGTTACTTGCTTACTCAAAAAGGTAGTGGGTGTGTGAGAGTGGTTATAATAGAGATAGAGTACTGAAAATGAAATATTTACCAGCAAACAAATATTTTCTTTTCAATGCAAGTCTTAAAATTCTGATCTAGAATGCATATGCAAATGCAATTTTTAATCTTTCAAATGCAAAAAAGGTAAAAATAAAGTTTAAATGTACAAAATTAAACTCAAAACCTAAGAATGCAGCTACTCAAGCAAATAGGTATGCAAAACAAAACTTGTTCTTTTTGATGCAAAGCACTCTAAAATCTTTTAAGCCACTTGCAAGGTACTCTATTCAGAAAATGAATCAAAATTATTTATGCTTTCAAAGGTAAGAAACAAAACTGAAACTAACCTATTATCAAAGCAAAGCGAAGAAACTTTTAGGTTCTCTTTATGAAACAATAAAAGCTACCAAATATGACTGTCAAATTCTTATTGATGTAAGCATGCCAAACATTGGGAAAAGAGTACAAAAACTACTTTTAGTCCCAAATGAAGCAAATGACCTACGAAGAAGTATGGTTTGGTAAAGTCAGGTCTGCACATAAACAATGCAAACAAGGTCTTGAACAACAGCCAAAACACTTGAGCTTTCACTACAAAAGAAAAACTAAAAGCATAAGGGAGGATAAGAAACCAACCTAAAAGAGAAATTACACTCAAATAGATACAAACAGGGTCAAGAAGACTCAACATGTTTCAAATCCAGTGGAAATGGGGCAAGCAAGTTCAGTCAAACTCAAATTAGGGTACAAAACACCAAACAGGTCCACAACCCCTCAACTTGGGTCAACAAACCCCAAAAGTTTCCAAACAAGCCCAAATTGATCAAAAGAGGTTAAAATGATGAATGTAGGATCAGTACAAGGATGGGAGACCACTTACAGTGGTTTAACTCATACCTAGGGTCATCAGGGACCCCAAAAAATGCAGCCACAGCCCCCAGATTTGGGTCCACAACCCAAAAACTCAAAAATTTCAAACCCAGATTTTGAGCGCTATTGTGTATGAGGCATACTAGTGCCCATATCAAGATGGGCGCTATTGTGTAGAGGAAAAGTAGCGTATGGGCACTACTATGTTGTACAAACAATAGCCTACAGGTGGAAAAAGTTGGGAAAATGGGGTTAAAACCACCACACCTGGGTCCACAAGGATTTGCAAGGGCTGGGAAGGGTCTATAAGAGCCAAGGAGGGTCAAATAGAGCCTACTAACGGATCCTAATCAATAAAATGAACAAATACCATCAAACAAGACTAAAGAAATGACCTTGGATACCCCTAAGCAGTTAGGCTTTCCCCAACGGAGTCACCATTTTGTTGTGGGGAAAATGCACCTATAGTTCAGTGGACAAACTACGAAATTACGATGATAAAGATAGACTTACAAGCATTCTGCAAGTACAAAAAATAAATGAAGAGATTAGGGTTTAGATATGTAGGCACCTCATTCAGAAGGTTTATCCTAGCTTTGCCTCCCTCGCTCTTCAATGCTTATCCAGTGTCGCAATGCCCATACCTGCAAAACAACTTGATACCTTTCTCAAATACATTTGACTACATATATAAGACTGATATCCATAATAGAAGAAGACATCAAACTATAAGCAAACTGTAATAAAATCTAAGACACATAATAGGTCATATTTGGAAAAAGAAGAACGTCTGATCTTTATGGATGAATGAAAGCAAGTACATAAATTTATACCTTCTTTCAAGCTTGGCACTTCACGAAACCTAGATTCAAGGTCTCCTGCTTTTGTTCTCCAAGGATTCCAGCCTCTAATCAATTGTGCTAGGGTTTACCAAAGCTGAAGCACAAGAGAGGGGGATGAGGGTCTCCATTCCTCTAGCATAACAATATTGTAGACTTGATCCCCTCACATGGCCCTTCTACCCTCCTTATATAGTCAGTGAGGAAGAGGAAAAGAAGTTATAACCGAGTAGGAGGTTCTCCAACCAACTTAACTTCCCAAAATTTTGAGATTTTGACCAAAACAGGGGTGTACGCTACTTTACAGTAGACAAAGTAGCGTATATATGGAGTTGAGCGCTACTATTTCAACAGTGGAGTCGCGCTCAAAAGGGTTTGAGCACTACTATTGTACACTAGAGTAGGGTACACACGCTACTATCATGCCTGTGTACCAGGGCTCATGTTAAAAAATGGCCAAAAACAAGCTTTTCTGCTCATTTTCAGGAGATGGTTTGGTCTGAAAAAATGTTTCTAAGGGTCATATACATCAAATGGGTCAAGAATGAGGTAATTTCAACCATTTTTAGTGTCCCAAATGACTCCTCCATCCACAAATTTCCTGTTGTGTGACTGAAACTTGATCTCAAGAAATGTCGTCATGCGACCAAGGGAAGCAAGTGTCATCACGGATGGAGAGGTGTCATTTCAAGCTATAACAATTAGTTGTTTGTGGAAACGTTAGCACGCTTCCTTGGTATCTTATCCTTTGCTTAGGGTTTGACCTAGTTTGAAGTCCTTAGGATTGCTTTAGAGAGTTGCTTGGTTTAGTCACTTCTTGATCATCTTTCAGTTTGAGTCCAAGTGAGTAGAAGCCCTCTAGTTTGCTTTCTTTCGAGTCTGTGTGCTTGATAAGTTACCTTTGTGGTTCGCTTTCTTACTTTCTAGTTGGCTTAGTGTTTTCCTTAGGGTTTTGATGCTTAGGAGCAGCCTTGTAGGTTTTCCTTTTCGCTTAAGAGTGTCTCTTTTCCCTTTTTTCTTTTGCGCTTTGTTTCCAAGTCTCAAGTTTTTCTTTTGCAAAAACTTGGCAAGTCAAGTCTTCTTCAGATCAGTTGATTTGTTTGTGTGATCCATTTAGCTATTAGTTTTACTCACAATTTTGCATTTAGGTCTTACTTGCTTCCATTTTCGAGTTCTTTTTCTTTTTAATTATCGAAAAAACAACAAAAGTGAATTTGGTAGTTTAAAGTAGTGAGACTTATTATCATTTTGAAGTAGCATAGTTTACTTTGTTTTGAATTTTGAAAAGAAAATAAAAAAAGAAACTTGTTTTAGATTGCCTAGTTTTTGATATCTAAAAGAATACAAACGGAAAAGAGAAAATGTTTTTGTGGATTTGAAAGCTTTTCTTCTACATGCAC
This sequence comes from Larix kaempferi, assembly GCA_027924585.1. Lineage (NCBI taxonomy): Eukaryota > Viridiplantae > Streptophyta > Pinopsida > Pinales > Pinaceae > Larix > Larix kaempferi. The sequence continues at coordinate 8,994,614 of BSBM01000071.1, forward strand.
TTTACTTTCATACAAACCATTCCACACACCACACTACAACCCTTGAGTAACAAGTAGCCCTTAAAAAAAATTATTAATAAAATTTATTAGCAACATTTTCTTTTTAGGAATACACGACATCAACTAGCTTATGCTAGAGTTTCGAGCTTAAATCACCTTAAACTACTCGGAACTGGCTTCATTACTCAAAAATCGTAGTACAACTTTCATTTAGGTAAATCCATCTATATCAAATAGTAATGGGAGACTCTAATTAAACCAAAGCTAAGCACGAGGCAGTGGGAGACTGGAATTGTTGAGGATATCCCTTCACTTTCCTTTTGACCATAAACCAGACTCGATTCGCGTACGGGGGTGCTTTCGAACTTCGGGCTTTGCCACCCTGCCCATGCATTTCAACTAGGCTGACGATTGTCCCCCCAGGTTATTTCATATTGATGGTAGCCTTAGTATAAGACCTTTAGGATTCTACACAGGTAGAGTGGGCGGTTATTCCCACTTCACCTCGGATAGACGTGGAAGGTAACTCTCTGGTAGTAATCTCGGGAAGGTGGTTTGGTGATTCAAGTGCCTACACCCAGTGGACCTCCGGAGTACGCCACGTAACTGACCGTCGATGCTCTGTTAGTCTGTTCTGGGCCCTGATCATCCCAGACTTGCTTCCGAGAGTATTTTCCATTTGTTTGATTGGTTTGATTACTTAGGAATTTTTTAGTGGTATGCTATTTTCTCCTTAGTTGTAGTGGCCATTAGGTTTTTAATTAGTTTACTTTTTATAGTTGTGGAGGACCAACATCTTTATTGGTCTCGGAGGTTGAAAAACCTTCCTCCTCCCATTGTGGAGCCTCCACTGCCACCCGCGACATAGGAGAACTAATTCCTGTGGTTCTTTTGAAATTACGGGTGAAACAGAGATTCTTAGAAGACCACAACCTAGAACCTCGGATCGACAAGTCTTTGATACTGTCGAGGTTGAGGACCTAACTTCTAGAAATTTCAGTACTCCTTTCAACCCTCCTCTTACTGGACCCAATGATCCTTTACTAGTACCTGTTGGATTTCAACAACCTGAATACTGTGCGTGTGCTCTTTGTGGTGTACTCTTTGTGCTGCTTGTTTTTAGTTGGCCTTAGATATTTATGGCCCATTGAGTTAAAACTATGGATTGCATCCCGGTGAGCACCAATCAAGGGACCCCTATTCAAGGGGATCCTTTTTCTTTTCCATTCATTGGGAACATTGGTACTCCCTTAATGGATACCTTGAATTTTCTGGGATTCACTATAGGGCTACCGGTTTGGTTGTTTTCCACTCCGAATGCCTTGCATGCTCCTGATGCTTCTCAAGTAAGCACCTCACATCAAGAGCATCATAAACTTGTGCCCACTTGGCCAGTAACATCTTCTCCTCCTCCTTCTACCTCATGTGGTGAAAGTAGTAATACTAGTAACCAGCAGTCTAAAAGGAATAGACAGAGGAAGAATTGGAAGAAGATGCCAAAGTAAGGGGGCAGCCACCTAGCCTCTGGAGGTCATGCTAGGGGCACCTACCTAGCCTCTGGAGGTCATGCTGGGAAAAAACACTCAGTCACTGTGAACAATACTAAACCTTGCCACCCTGCCTCTGGAAGTCATGCTGGGGGAACCTACCCAGCCTCTGGAGGCCATGCTGGGAGAAAACTTTCAGTTAATGCAAATCATATTGGAAGTATGTCTTCAACCACTATTTATCATGTTGAGGACACGTCATTGATCATTGTTGGCCATATTAATGACAAGTCACCAGTTCCTGTGAGTCATACTGGAGACACTGAATCGGCCACTGCAAGTCATGCTGAGAACGTTGACATTGTCGACAAACCTAATAAACAGAAGCTTAAGTTCCCTTGTAAGTTTTGCGAGGGAGACCATCTTACTCACCGGTGCCCTGCTATTCCAGAGGTGCAAAGAGTGTGTTCCATAGTTCAAAAGTCTTCTGCTTCTGAGCAACCAACCAATGCAAGTCATGCTAGGGGCAAGCTGCCAGCCAATGCTAGTCATGCTGAGAGTACTGTTGTTGTTATGGAGTCTAAGATTATAGGATGCAAGACAAAGTTCCCTTGTAAACTTTGTAAGGGAGATCACCTTACTCACTGTTGCCCTGCTATTCTAGAGGTGCGGAGAGTGTGGTCCATGTTTGAAGGATCCCCTGCTCCTGAACTGTCTACAGATTCCCAACAGCCTGATCAACCTTTGGTTGATTAAGTGGTTGAACCAATGCAATCTTTGGTCAACCCCACTCTTCCTTTGGAGAGTGAAGTGATCGAATCGATGCAATCTTTGACCAATCCCATCATTCCTTCAGAGACTGATGTGCCTGTCCCTGAAGTCTTCTGCATTACCAGTTTGGATATCTCTAAAAATGGGGGCACTACATCTATGCCAAGTGAACCCCTACCAATCTCTGGGATCATTTCCTTTGATTGGAATAGTCTAACTGGGCCTCGCCTTCCTTCTGCTACACCTTTCCACATAAAGGTTGATATCGGCAACCATGTGGTTCATTGATGTGTTGTAGATGAAGGAGCCTCTGTTAGTATCTTATCCCCTTATGCTGGGAGAGATTTAGGTTTTCCTAACCTTGTTCCAGCTGTTAATTGGCCATTGAATTTCGATAAAAGACCTAGTGAACCGTTGGGATTCCTCCCTCAAGTACCCATTACTTTGGGTGGAAAAATAGTCTTAGTTGATTTTTTGGTTTTAAAGGACCCTATGGACTTTGATATGATCCTAGGGCATGATTACGTATATATTATGCAGGCCGTGGTGTCTACGCTCTTTGGTGTGATGCATTTTCCTCACAACGAAAGCATTGTCACCATCGATCAACTTACATTTGTCGATCGCTTTTATTACCCAACTATAGACCAGGTATGTCCCTCGTCAGTAGGCACTACTATGTCACAATCAAATTATGTGGCATATTGTTCCTTGAGTCCAATTTCTATTGAGAATAAGCCTCTGAATTCATGCTTACCTTCTCGGGACTGGGTCCCCGCAATTGACCAGGTGATGACTCCATCTCAATGTTTAGATATGTGTTCCATTTGGGATAATATACTTCCTTCTGATGAAGTTTTCCTAGAGTCTATAATACAGTCTATCATTCATTTGGACATTGATCCACCTACGAGCATTCTTCCACCTTTTCTTCAAGCTCGTTAAAAATGGTAAGGAAGTTTCGAGCATTCTTCCACCTTCCCTTCGAGCTCGTTAAAAACAATAAGGAAGTTACGAGCATTCTTCCATCTCTCCTTTGAGCTCATTAAAAATAGTAAGGAGGTCACGAGTTTACTTTTTTGGGCTCGTTAAAATTTTACGAAAAATATTCTTATGGAGTTCTCTCTAAACACTTGTTAGACTCTTTAAATATGACAAGATTGCTGAGTGTAGTTGTCATTTCAGACTCATTAAAGGATTTGAAGCGACATCCGCTTAAGTATAAGTTTAACCCTTTTCCAGAATTTTGTGGATTACTTACGAAAAATGAATACTCTAGTCATCCATGGCTAGAAGAGTTCTTCTTCCATTGTTTTACACTTTTTCAGGGGAGGAGACTAACTTTACGAAAAATGACCTTTTGGAGCCTTCTTTAGGGTTTTCGGGCTGTCGAAACATGAAAACACCAAGCGAGCACTCACCTACTCGTGCTTGATGTGAAATCCACGAGAGGGTAAATAGAGGATTGTTTAAGTTTTTCAGACTCTATAAACGGGAAAACACCGGCGAGAATTAACCTACTTGGGCTCGATATTAAAATCCATGAGTAGGTGTATGGAGTTATTGTTTAAGTTTTTCAGACTCCTTAAAATTGAAAACACCGGAGAGCAAGAACAGATCTTGGCTTGATATTAAAATCCAGATTATTCACACGAGTGATACAATCCATCATTTTCCATTAGCGTTGTAGAAACCATTTTAAATGGAGGAAAAGATCAACTCCATCCCAACGTACAAACCATTTTAAATGTTTGAAAAGATCACCTCCATGCGAACGTAGAAACCATTTTAAATGGTGGAAAAGATCACCTCCATGCGTATGTACAAACCATTTTAAATGGTGGAAAATATCACCTCCATGCCAATGTACAAACCATTTTAAATGAAGGAAAAGATCACCTTCATGCCAATGTACAAACCATTTTAAATGGCGGAAAAGATCAAGGGTCCCACTTCCGTTCCGCATCCCTAACATGCACACTAGGATGGAGGGATGGGTGGTTGCGGAATCTGAAACCTCTCTCCACATGGCAGCACCACATGATTTCGCAAGTTGGAAGGGCGGCAAGGAAAACCACCGTCCTCCATTTGCGAAACCACCTTTGTCCATCCTTCATAGTCACTGGCACGTGTGGATATGATGTGGCCGGTCCACATCACACCTTCTTCCCATGCAACTCCTCCACGTCGGGGCTCCTGCCAATGTGCCTCCTCCGCGCTAGACTTCCTGCCCATGTGGCTTCTCCATGTCAACCTACACATGCACAGTGGAAAACACCTTTCAATTACACAATCACAACATATTTAAAAATATTTCAACAACACAATCACAACATGCAAGAATGAAATAAAAACACATCAGAATCAAACGCATAAGATTACTTATCTTTATCCAATGCAGATCCAAGAAACTGGCTTTGTAAGAGCACTTTTCCATTTACTAGCATCAATATAAATGTGTGGTTGTTTATCAGTTGCAGAAAATTATATAGAAATTCATTTAACACATAATAACACATGAATCATATATTAATAGAAATCCAACCTAAGATCGATGTATTCATTAAATTGGCAACATAAAACACAGTTCAAAGAAATTTGACAAATTAATATCCAAAAAAGATGGCCAAGAGAAACCGACTAAATTTCATTAATTATGCAACAAATTACAATGAATCAATACATAAACATTAGAATAAATTTACCTAAATTATACATAATCCAAATTGAATCGACATCCCCACAACTTTCCCTGATATTCTTCTTCCTGTGTCCTCGTGGTGCTATCCTCCTCCCAAAAGAGAGGAAGTCCCTTCTTGAATAATGGATCAAAGATTTCTTTGAAGAGTTTTACTTGATGTGTTAAAATGTCTATCCTTTCCTGAATCGTGTTCATCTGGTGATACTTATTCACCACCTTCTTTGCCCAAATAATAATAGACACTCTATCCTAAGTTGTTTTCACCTCATCCTCTGTCAGTGCAGTCAGAAATTCTATGGCCTTTTCTGCACAATCCATGGGCTTCCTGTTGAACTTTTCCTTGACTGTTTTTATGCTTTGCCTAGATAACTTTATTACAGCCTCTTTGTCCAGAATGAAATCGAGATATGGCCTCAATTTCTCTGCCTCCACAATAATTTCATCCCAAATGAATATCTTTGCTTCCTGCAGGGATGTCTCACCTGTAACCTGCTTTATTAATTCATCATATTTCACCTGTAGCCCTCCTAGAGAGCTTGGCCTAGGTAGGGTAAAAGGAAAGTGGAAGAAAAGTATAAATAAGTGGAGGAGATAGGGTTATTAGACTCTCTATTTATTCATTCATTCACTCACTCATTCTCTCAAGTGATTAGTGCACACAAGTGGAGGAGGAGAAATACAAGGCAAGGTTTGTGGCTCGTGGCTTCTCCCAAAAAGAAGGGATAGATTATGAAGAAACTTTTGCACCCGTAGCCAGATACACTTCCATCATAACAAATTATACTTGATTTGGTTGCAGTGATGAAGTGGAAGATACACCATATGGATGTCAAGACAGCTTTCTTGAATGGTGTAGTCGACGATGAAGGCTTGTGCTAAAGAACTATGTCGAGAAATACCTTCCTAGTTAAGAGGGAGTGTTGATGTATTTGTAACTTCAGAATGTATTTCACTTGTATATTTTATATTGTATTCATATGACATTGTACTTCCGACGGAGAGGTTTCATTCCTCTGATCGAAAAGGCCATCATTGTATGTGATATGGTTATCAGACTCCCTAGTGGGCTCGGCCCTGAGTTAAGTTATAGTGGGTTATTAGACTCTCCTAGAGAGGTCAGCCCAAGTAAGGTAAAAGGAAAGTGGAAGACATTGAGTATAAATAGAGAGGAGCACATCTAGATTTATTCATTCATTCACTCACTCATTCTCTCAAGTGAGTAGTGTGCACAAGTGGAGGAGGAGAAGCTGTTAGGAGACTATCGATTCTCTTGTTATTGGGGTTTTGTATCATTGCTCATTCTATCTCTGAGGAAGCTGCGGGGTTTTCTCCTTTATGGTTTCCCCAGTGAAATGTTTTGTGTCTATTGTCTCTTGTGATTGATTGATATGATTTACATGTTGTTCTCTCAGATAAGATCCTAGATCATATTGAATTAGATTATAAACTAACACAGAGACCATGCAATCACACTTTACAAGGGTCTCTCAGATAAAAGAACAACTTGAAGCCATTGAAGAAGATATAGAGAATGCAGAAATAGTGATGAGTCACCACCTTGAATGGTCCTTCTAGGTCATGGGATTCCTTCATCCAAGGAATTTGTGCTAGGAAGAAGCTCATCACATTTAGCAGGTTGTGGGAGGAATGCTCACAGGAAGAAGCTGAAATTGTAGCTCGAAAAGAAAACATGGGTAGTGAAGACCAGGCTCTCACAGCACACACCAAGAAGAATTACAACAAGAGAGAGCATCCTCATCACAAGAAGGAGATTGTACCAGGAACAAAAGCAACTCCCACAAGAAGAAGAGCACTCTTTTGGAGACTCCAGTAGTTCCTGCAAGGAAGCAAAGATTGAGAGGGAGTCCACCCAACAACCAAACAAAGATAAGTATTTGAATTATTATTTCTTGTATATATGATTACTTAAATAATGTTGTACAGTCGTATACATACTTATGTTCCTAGATTAATTAGGATGTATATTATGCATGTTAGAAAAAAATTGCATTAATGAACAAGATACTACTTATATGCAAGTAATGGGTAAGTGGTCGATGGTACTGTACAACATTCCATTGCTACTTATTTAGAATGAAACCTCTTTGCTGACATGTTGGAGTAGTGCACACTCTTAACAATGTTCTGGTAGAGATGGAAGGCATCTAGAAAGTTACGGGATATGGATAAATGTTGTATTGAAGCATGATTGGCTAAGATAATTGCATGACTGTATGACATATGTATTTATGTGTAAGAATTTGTTCTGAAAACTATGAGATGTTTCTAATCATGCAATTGAACTTGTCCCATAGGAAAGACCTTGTACCATCGCCTACAAGAGAGACTTGTTTCAAAGAACAAGTGACGATGATTCAGCAAGAATATTGATGAAGTCAAGAAGAAGACTTTGAAGAACCAGAAGTACTCAGAAATCGATATGCAACAATGAATGAAGTAAAACCAAACGATAATGAAGATCGTGAAAAGGAAGATCATACACCAGATGGATGTCAAGATAGGATTCTTGAATGGTGTAGTGGAAGAGGAAGTATATGTCGAGCAATCACTCAGGTTTGAGACACACGAGAGGGAGACTCATGTGTGCAAACTGAAGAAATCCTTGTACGATCTGAAGATTATGGGGTGACAATAGGGTACACAAATTTTTGTACAGTGTAATCAGTCCTGAGATGTACCTACTTGATGGCTTGCTCGTAGAGATGATGAAGACCTACATGGATGAATACCTACGATGATGCTCCAGTGATCCATTGTTGATGATCCAACTATAGTATTGAAGACTTGTGCCTATATGTATTGATGCCTGTGTCAAGAGAATACCTTCCTAGTTAAGAGGGAGTCTTAATGTACTATCTGTAACTTCAGAAGATATTCACTTTTCTATTGTATGTATTAAATTTTTACTTTATTGTATCCCTAATGGAGATGTTCTTATTCCTTTGTTCGAAGGTGTCAACATTTGTATTTGCAAGTGTCACAGGTTTTATTGTAAGTGTCGTAACTTATATTTGATGGGTTATTAGACCTCCTTAGAGGGGTCGGCTCAGTATGTGTTAAGTGGAAGGGTTATTTTACTCCCCTAGGGGGTCGACCCAGTTAGGATAAAAGGAAGGTCAAGTTAATTTAAAGTATAAATATAGTGGTTGCACCACTATATTTTTTCGTTCACTCACACATCCAACTCGCATAGTTGAAAGAGAGGAGTGCACACAAGTGGAGGAGCCTGGAGGAAGAATTGCCGGAGACATCTATCTTTTGGTTTTTCATCTTTGTGGTCTTTGTATTGGTGCTCATTCTATATTTGTGATCTTAATACCCTTCATATACCTTCAGACCCAATTCAAAATCCTTTAAAGAGTCTTTTGGAGCCATCTACCCTTGGGGGCTTCAACATAGATTTTCCTAGTGATTCTTCCTTTCATTCTCTAATTGTAAATGCAAGTGGTTGAAGTCTATTGGAAGATTCCATGCCTATAATAGATGCATAAATGTGTCATATTACACCTCAATCCACTCTAGACATAGAAAGAATTTGGGATCATTTGGGACATTTTGAGGCTTCACTAATACAAGTTTTGAAAATTGACCGAATTGGGAAAAGTTCCAAGTTGGGGACATTACACAAGAATTGTCACATACCCCAATTTTATTAAAATAATGTAATTATTTTTAATATTCCTGAGAACATTATGTTAAATTTAATGCTAAGTAGGAATGGATGACTCAGCAGAGTCTCCAGAAATGGAATGTAAATTCTGAATAATTATTATTAATAAATAAATTATGGAGACAACAGCATGGGAGAGCTGTTAAAAGAGGTTACTGGTCTAACTGGTGGATGGAATTAGGTGGAAGGACAAAAGACAAGTGGCAGCATCCTCAAACACTTCCTGAGTTGCAGGTGGCAACTTCCCTATATTTTGGGGTCATGATTCCCCAAGAAAGTGGAATCTGAGCAGGTGGCTCATTAATGACAGTTAGCCCAACTAAGACCTAGGCAATCTTTTAAATACTACTCAATGAACTGAGCTGGGGGTTCAGCTATTGTTCTAGAGGGAGAATACATTCAGGTGAATGTTATTCAGGAGTCCCATTGAGGAAGTGGGAAAATAGTAAGGAAGTGTTTTGAAGCAGGAAGTTGCAGTAACTTGGTTCCAGTATAGCTGTTTTGGCTGAGGGAATTATTGGCTGTACTTAGATTCCAGCCAGTTAGACCAGAGCAAGCTCGGGGGTCCTGAGAAGTGCTGTCTGGGCACTCTCCAGGAATTGGTAGGGAGGAACAGCCTCCCATTGCTGTTATTGTCTACCATAGCTACAGGTTCTGCCACTCTTCCTGTTGTTGGTTTAGTTTATGTTCATATGAGATAGACTAGTACAACTATGTTTGACTGTATTCAATTTCAGTAAATCATTCTCTGCACTTCCCTTTGGTATAAATTTCAGAACGCAGATGTTTTAGAAATTTCCTATTTTTATTTTAATAGAGTATTTATCTTATACAGGACCTATTTGTTACTGCTACAGTTTACAATTGCCATGTCTAGGCATATTCTAGAATACTTGATACTGGTTAAATAATAGACAGAAATATTAGACAATAGATATTCCAGATTCATAGTTATTAAACAATCATAAGAACAAATCTAGATAAATCATAGTTTTTACCTTGAGATAATTACTGTTAGAGTAATCTACCTGTATATATATAAGTATTGCATATTTTAGTCAACTTTAAGTTACAGGTCATTCTTATATCAAGTTAACAGATAAACAAAATTCATGGCTTATACTCAAAACATGTTGACAGTTATCGAATAACTAAAGGGGTAACTGTAACAATATTTTCATTGTTACAAGCTTCTTTCTAATCTTATGTATTAACACCGGAGTCAAATACAAACACTTAGCAACTGTAGAGTATTATTTCCTTTCTACCTAGTATTAGAATACAGTAGCTATGCTTATTATAAAAGAATTAACAGAGTTGTTTTTAAACAAAACAAACATAATAATACAACAGAGAAACTGTCGACGAGCGCAACCATCATTGGCCGTTACAAACCATCTTAAATTATACACAGTAATAATAGTTATTCAGTATAAATGTCTTCCTTGGAGTAGTCCCCAAACCCTACACGGCCGTAGCTTTACAGTATCCCTTCAACAGACTGAAAAACAATTGAAAAGAATGCCTTATATGGCAGCCATAACCTACAGCAACTTTACACATAGTTCTATATATATATTATTCTATCCACAGTTCCATTTAATATTTATATAGATTCAAAATAAAATTGTTACAACTCGTTCCCAGTCACCACCGAGTTAACAATACCATACTTATGCTTTGAACATAAAAACAAAACCCCCAATTCGTCAGAATAACCCTATGCTATTAACTATTACCGTCACAGTTGATAAACTTCCCCAATCTTTTATTTAACACTCCAAATCGAAGTAAAACGTAGAAAAACAATTATAGGGTTTCATTAAACAGAGTTATCATCCATTGCAGGTACCGAAGAATACATCTATCCATACATTCCAAACACATTCTAATAATTTTAACAAAATAGAAACACGGCCATACCAGGCCCGATATATATTAAGTATAAATCTTATACAGCAAGGTTAGAACCCTATGCTAGCCAATACGAGAACCATAATCGAAACACTGGCCTCATACAGTCTTGGCCGTGAATGGCTCACCATAAACAAAACAGGGTTCAACCCATTTTCAATTCAACAAAACAATTTCATACATACGACTGCACCTATGAACATCAAGTCGTCAAAAGACCTCACTACACAGGAGTTTTTCCTCCATGACACAACCCTAACCACAAAACCAGCAAAGGAAGAGACAGCCGTGGATGACCAGGCTTACCCGGAGGAGCCTGCGAGGGTGACAAATCCCTGTACACCTTCAAGAGCCGCGTGACCTGCACATTAACAAATGCCGAGAGATATTAATACCCTGTATATGCCGAGAGTTTGATTAATAATAAAACAACACTTGCTTATAAAACAGAAATTGCTTACCTGAGCAATGTAACCGTGGAAAACCTGGAAGCCACCGGTGGAAGCAAGCATTGAAACCCCATCACCCTCGTCGGTTGAAGGAGCAAGGGATACCCTCGTAATCTTTCCAAGGACAGCCGCGACAGACAACCCTTAACTGGAGTTGAACCAATCAAGAAGCACACCCAAAACCAAATGCATTAACCCTCTCATAACTTAAAGACAATATCAAAACTCCATCTCGTACTCACACCCGCACAGTGAAGAACTGTAAGTAGCTGGGACTTAAACAAAGAAGGAGTAACGAGACCACGAAATAATGAAAACGTAGCAAAATCTATCAGCAGAGCCGAGGACCTATCCTACCACCGAATGAACCCATGAAAACCAGAACCACAACACTCTGCACCTTGTTACAGTGCCCCTCACTGCGAAACTCAGACATGGAGGGTTTCATCCTTAGGACCCGAGCCCGAAGGCAACTACATTAACCTGTAGGGTTTCGATAACAGCTTATATATCGCCCATTGCATGGAGGAGATTCAACCACGTAGCACACAAATACATCAACGTAATATGGGTCGAGACTATATAGTTCAAATTGTAATCCAAATCATTACACACCGATTCCAAAATCATTTCATATGTAAGTCAAACGTATAAGATAACATATGATATACAATCATTTAGCATATAGTGCATGCCTTGCAAATGAATCGTCGAGAATACCAAGCACATGGAAGGTATAATTCCTACAACGATACAAATGAGATATAGTCAACTTCAATCATAGAGTTTCTCTTAACACTATATCGAATATAAAGCTTGCCAACGTGTGAGAACATTATGTTTGTGGCACAACCATTATATCATATATATATATTGAAACCAAGCCATAGATTAATGCCACGAGCATATTACATTTCTATGTTCATGTAAGCACTAAGGTAGCCAACCTTCAAATGAAAATACCTTGTTAATTAATACTTGAAATGTTACTAAGTCTTTATGACATTATACACAATTGCTATCATATACTCTCATCGTATTTTATACCAATACTATTGTTTACAGTAAACAAGTTTGAATAATAATCTCTATTATTAAGATATTGAAATAGAATTTCATCTACAGGTTCACATCGTGAAGGTAGTTAAAATCAAGGTACAGTCAGGTAACATAAATTAAACTTAAAGTAGACATTGAACATTTCAGTATAGTTGAATATAATGGAACAACACTAGAGGCGCCACATTTCCCAACTCACATTAACAATCCGGAAATACAACAGTAATCCCGGTATTAGTTGACAACATATCACATGAAGTTAACGTCGCTTATGCAGCCAATAATTATGATATAACAATTGTTCCATTGATAGTTACAGCAGTAACATAGCATAATAATTATAAAAACATAATTATAACTGAAACAGTGTAAATCTTCGCAACACCTGATGATACTAGCTGAATAAGAAATATCATGTCGATCTTTTAAGTTTTAAAGTACAGGGAGTATTGATGCTCACCAAGTTTAACATACAGTTATCCTTACTTCACTGGCGCACCTGAAAAACAAAAGACGACATATGCATTAGCTCGTGAGCTAAGTAAGCCAGTCGACTACGACTAGCTCTTCCCTTGCGGTTCGAAACAAAACAGTCATTAATTACAATCACCGAAATCAAAGTTTTAATAAGACAGAGTCTTTAAACAGATTATGTTAGTTATTTAAATTAAAACAAAATCAGAAATACTATCTAGTTAACATTTATTGTTAAGAAATAAAATTTTAAATTTTTCAGAAATATCGGGTTCTGACATGTGGTATCAGAGCCAGGTTCAGACACTAGGCTTGGATGGGACTCCACTAAACTTCCGCAAACAGTGACCATAAAAGAAGATTTTTTTTTTTATAAAACACTAACATATATTTCGGTTTCATGAACAGAACAGAAAATTTATCTTTTCTGAATTCTACAGACAGGTATGGAAAAACTGGGAGAATATGCTGAGGAGGAATCTCCCAATGCTGGGACAAGACAGATGTCAAAAGAACTTGAGGCAGAAGAAGAAATTGCTCACACCACTGAGCTGATGCAGACTATAAGAGGATTAAAGACAGAAATGGAAACCGTTAAGAAGGATAATGAAAGAATTCTAAAGACTCAGGAACAGCTAAATCAGCTATTGATAGAAAAATTTCAAACTGACGGAAGGAGCAAACCAGCTGACTCAGAAGAAGTTAGTCATCCAAGAGGGTCAAAAAGGACAAAACCAACTAAATCTGACAGCAGTTCCTCATCTGAAGAAAGAAAGGGACAACCCAGTTATCACACTAGCAGTGACAGCAGTGAAGCTGAGATGCATAACCGAAGGAAAAAGTACAGGCCTTATGAAGAGATTTCCGGGGAGTTTAAGAAGATAAAGCCCCCAACTTTCAATGGAGAAGCTGAAACTGGAGAAGAGGCAGAATCCTGGTTATCCGGGATGAGAAAATATTTTCAGATCTATAACTACTCAAATCAGCTAAAGGCACGAATGGCCATCTACAACCTCTCGGGAAAGGCGGACATATGGTGGCAAGATCTGAAAAGGGTTAAAGGGATTAAAGAAAGAGAAGTTAATTGGAGTACCTTTAAAATATATTTCAAGAAGAAATTCCTGTCCGAGCAGTATTATGAAGAAAGGGCCAAAGAATTTTATGAACTAAAACTCGGATCTATGACGATGAAGGACTTAAACAGTAAATTTTTAAGTCTGTTGCGTTACGTACCATATTTTGTCGAAGAGAAACCAAAAATACAGCGGTTTCTTAGTTGCCTGCCCTATCATATCAAGGACAGAATTGAATATGACAACCCCAAAACACTGGAAGAAGCTATGCGCAAGGCAAATTTCTGTTACGAACAGAATAAAAAGAAAGAGGGGATCGCCAGCTGGAAAGCCAAAAAGAACAGCAATCTGATCGAGTACAAGAAAAAGGAATTTGTTCCCCATAAAAGTTTCAAGAATGGCAAAAACGGGAACCACTTTAACAGTAAAAGTTTCCAAGGAAACAAAAATGGAGATGTCAGCCATTCAAACAATTACAAAAACAGCAAAGAGACTCCTAATAACCATGGAAACTACACCAAAAATTTTGAGCGAAAAGAACCTGTCAAGTGCTGGGAGTGTAATGGGCCACATTATGCTTCAGTCTGCCCAAACAGAAAGAAACAAATCAGCAATATTCATACTGTTCAAGATGAAATGACAGTTGGAGATTTCGCAGGAACTATACCCCGAATCAATGCAGCGTTGGAAAACCGTCAGGCTGACTACCAAACTTCCATGGTGGAAGTAGGAGGTAGAGCCAGAAGGGGAAGTTCTGGTAGAACCGGATTGTATCCTCGGGAGGAGGGAAATTACTCTACGGAACCGGATAATTGGACAAGTGAAGGTGCAATGGAAGCACCTTAGTCCTGAAGAATCTACCTGGGAGCTGGAAAGTAAGATGCGGGAAGCATATCCCCATCTATTCCAGCAGGTGGCTGAAGACGAAGAATAAGTAACATCGAGGACGATGTTACATTTTAAGGGGGTGTGTATGTCACATACCCCAATTTTATTAAAATAATGTAATTATTTTTAATATTCCTGAGAACATTATGTTAAATTTAATGCTAAGTAGGAATGGATGACTCAGCAGAGTCTCCAGAAATGGAATGTAAATTCTGAATAATTATTATTAATAAATAAATTATGGAGACAACAGCATGGGAGAGCTGTTAAAAGAGGTTACTGGTCTAACTGGTGGATGGAATTAGGTGGAAGGACAAAAGACAAGTGGCAGCATCCTCAAACACTTCCTGAGTTGCAGGTGGCAACTTCCCTATATTTTGGGGTCATGATTCCCCAAGAAAGTGGAATCTGAGCAGGTGGCTCATTAATGACAGTTAGCCCAACTAAGACCTAGGCAATCTTTTAAATACTACTCAATGAACTGAGCTGGGGGTTCAGCTATTGTTCTAGAGGGAGAATACATTCAGGTGAATGTTATTCAGGAGTCCCATTGAGGAAGTGGGAAAATAGTAAGGAAGTGTTTTGAAGCAGGAAGTTGCAGTAACTTGGTTCCAGTATAGCTGTTTTGGCTGAGGGAATTATTGGCTGTACTTAGATTCCAACCAGTTAGACCAGAGCAAGCTCGGGGGTCCTGAGAAGTGCTGTCTGGGCACTCTCCAGGAATTGGTAGGGAGGAACAGCCTCCCATTGCTGTTATTGTCTACCATAGCTACAGGTTCTGCCACTCTTCCTGTTGTTGGTTTAGTTTATGTTCATATGAGATAGACTAGTACAACTATGTTTGACTGTATTCAATTTCAGTAAATCATTCTCTGCACTTCCCTTTGGTATAAATTTCAGAACGCAGATGTTTTAGAAATTTCCTATTTTTATTTTAATAGAGTATTTATCTTATACAGGACCTATTTGTTACTGCTACAGTTTACAATTGCCATGTCTAGGCATATTCTAGAATACTTGATACTGGTTAAATAATAGACAGAAATATTAGACAATAGATATTCCAGATTCATAGTTATTAAACAATCATAAGAACAAATCTAGATAAATCATAGTTTTTACCTTGAGATAATTACTGTTAGAGTAATCTACCTGTATATATATAAGTATTGCATATTTTAGTCAACTTTAAGTTATAGGTCATTCTTATATCAAGTTAACAGATAAACAAAATTCATGGCTTATACTCAAAACATGTTGACAGTTATCGAATAACTAAAGGGGTAACTGTAACAATATTTTCATTGTTACAAGCTTCTTTCTAATCTTATGTATTAACACCGGAGTCAAATACAAACACTTAGCAACTGTAGAGTATTATTTCCTTTCTACCTAGTATTAGAATACAGTAGCTATGCTTATTATAAAAGAATTAACAGAGTTGTTTTTAAACAAAACAAACATACTAATACAACAGAGAAACTGTCGACGAGCGCAACCATCATTGGCCGTTACAAACCATCTTAAATTATACACAGTAATAATAGTTATTCAGTATAAATGTCTTCCTTGGAGTAGTCCCCAAACCCTACACGGCCGTAGCTTTACAGTATCCCTTCAACAGACTGAAAAACAATTGAAAAGAATGCCTTATATGGCAGCCATAACCTACAGCAACTTTACACATAGTTCTATATATATATTATTCTATCCACAGTTCCATTTAATATTTATATAGATTCAAAATAAAATTGTTACAACTCGTTCCCAGTCACCACCGAGTTAACAATACCATACTTATGCTTTGAACATAAAAACAAAACCCCCAATTCGTCAGAATAACCCTATGCTATTAACTATTACCGTCACAGTTGATAAACTTCCCCAATCTTTTATTTAACACTCCAAATCGAAGTAAAACGTAGAAAAACAATTATAGGGTTTCATTAAACAGAGTTATCATCCATTGCAGGTACCGAAGAATACATCTATCCATACATTCCAAACACATTCTAATAATTTTAACAAAATAGAAACACGGCCATACCAGGCCCGATATATATTAAGTATAAATCTTATACAGCAAGGTTAGAACCCTATGCTAGCCAATACGAGAACCATAATCGAAACACTGGCCTCATACAGTCTTGGCCGTGAATGGCTCACCATAAACAAAACAGGGTTCAACCCATTTTCAATTCAACAAAACAATTTCATACATACGACTGCACCTATGAACATCAAGTCGTCAAAAGACCTCACTACACAGGAGTTTTTCCTCCATGACACAACCCTAACCACAAAACCAGCAAAGGAAGAGACAGCCGTGGATGACCAGGCTTACCCGGAGGAGCCTGCGAGGGTGACAAATCCCTGTACACCTTCAAGAGCCGCGTGACCTGCACATTAACAAATGCCGAGAGATATTAATACCCTGTATATGCCGAGAGTTTGATTAATAATAAAACAACACTTGCTTATAAAACAGAAATTGCTTACCTGAGCAATGTAACCGTGGAAAACCTGGAAGCCACCGGTGGAAGCAAGCATTGAAACCCCATCACCCTCGTCGGTTGAAGGAGCAAGGGATACCCTCGTAATCTTTCCAAGGACAGCCGCGACAGACAACCCTTAACTGGAGTTGAACCAATCAAGAAGCACACCCAAAACCAAATGCATTAACCCTCTCATAACTTAAAGACAATATCAAAACTCCATCTCGTACTCACACCCGCACAGTGAAGAACTGTAAGTAGCTGGGACTTAAACAAAGAAGGAGGAACGAGACCACGAAATAATGAAAACGTAGCAAAATCTATCAGCAGAGCCGAGGACCTATCCTACCACCGAATGAACCCATGAAAACCAGAACCACAACACTCTGCACCTTGTTACAGTGCCCCTCACTGCGAAACTCAGACATGGAGGGTTTCATCCTTAGGACCCGAGCCCGAAGGCAACTACATTAACCTGTAGGGTTTCGATAACAGCTTATATATCGCCCATTGCATGGAGGAGATTCAACCACGTAGCACACAAATACATCAACGTAATATGGGTCGAGACTATATAGTTCAAATTGTAATCCAAATCATTACACACCGATTCCAAAATCATTTCATATGTAAGTCAAACGTATAAGATAACATATGATATACAATCATTTAGCATATAGTGCATGCCTTGCAAATGAATCGTCGAGAATCCCAAGCACATGGAAGGTATAATTCCTACAACGATACAAATGAGATATAGTCAACTTCAATCATAGAGTTTCTCTTAACACTATATCGAATATAAAGCTTGCCAACGTGTGAGAACATTATGTTTGTGGCACAACCATTATATCATATATATATATTGAAACCAAGCCATAGATTAATGCCACGAGCATATTACATTTCTATGTTCATGTAAGCACTAAGGTAGCCAACCTTCAAATGAAAATACCTTGTTAATTAATACTTGAAATGTTACTAAGTCTTTATGACATTATACACAATTGCTATCATATACTCTCATCGTATTTTATACCAATACTATTGTTTACAGTAAACAAGTTTGAATAATAATCTCTATTATTAAGATATTGAAATAGAATTTCATCTACAGGTTCACATCGTGAAGGTAGTTAAAATCAAGGTACAGTCAGGTAACATAAATTAAACTTAAAGTAGACATTGAACATTTCAGTATAGTCGAATATAATGGAACAACACTAGAGGCGCCACATTTCCCAACTCACATTAACAATCCGGAAATACAACAGTAATCCCGGTATTAGTTGACAACATATCACATGAAGTTAACGTCGCTTATGCAGCCAATAATTATGATATAACAATTGTTCCATTGATAGTTACAGCAGTAACATAGCATAATAATTATAAAAACATAATTATAACTGAAACAGTGTAAATCTTCGCAACACCTGATGATACTAGCTGAATAAGAAATATCATGTCGATCTTTTAAGTTTTAAAGTACAGGGAGTATTGATGCTCACCAAGTTTAACATACAGTGATCCTTACTTCACTGGCGCACCTGAAAAACAAAAGACGACATATGCATTAGCTCGTGAGCTAAGTAAGCCAGTCGACTACGACTAGCTCTTCCCTTGCGGTTCGAAACAAAACAGTCATTAATTACAATCACCGAAATCAAAGTTTTAATAAGACAGAGTCTTTAAACAGATTATGTTAGTTATTTAAATTAAAACAAAATCAGAAATACTATCTAGTTAACATTTATTGTTAAGAAATAAAATTTTAAATTTTTCAGAAATATCGGGTTCTGACAAGAATTTAACGTAAAGAATGCTTTAAAGGCAAGTTGAAAAACACAAGAAAGTAAGGCTTACTAAAAGAAGAAAACCCCATAGTTGTCAAAAGCACTTTCTAAAATTGTCTAAAGGATCACGAATTGGCTATAGCTTTAGCTTTGGTTAATGTTACCTTTGCACTTTGTCATCCACTTTCAAGTTGCCAAAGGGCTTCAAAGGAGTGGCCTTTGTTAATGAAATGATTCAAGATAATAGTTTTTGTATTCATGAACATATTTTTTAGATTCACTCCCTCTTTTGTGTTTATCGATCTCTGTATTCATTGGAAATTGCATAGATTGTATTCCATTTGCATCCAACCTTGGTTTTTCTATTAGAAGTTTGATTAATTGCCAATTCAATCTCCATGGTTATGAATATTTTTCAAATTGTTAGGTATTTTTTATGTTTCTAAAATTTCCTCTATATGGGTTCTTGGTTTATCTCAGTTAGACATTGCTTATTAAAAGCCGTAGAGAGGAACAATGCAAATTTTGTCACTTTTTATGTCCTAATACCTTTCAAACACCTTGAGACCCAAATCAGAAGCATTTGGAGCCATTTGGAAGCATTCGAGTTATTAATAGTCAAACATGAACAATATAATTATGGAGCTAATATGAAATGGGTTGTTTAAAAAAACAACACAACCTTAGATGTTAATGCTACGACATGTGATCTCTCCTTCTTTTCCTAATTTAATGTTTCATCTCAGTGCCATCAATGCCATCTTGGAAGATTGATCTTGTTGTTTAGACTTCTCTTATCTCTTATGGTCATCTCTCCCTCTTCTTCACCGACTTCTTTCCATGTTACACTGGATCTTCTACAAACCCATATACAAACAATGTCTAGAATTGGTATAATTCATCAAACAAGTGATTTCTTCATATTGTTAGCATTTTTGTCTTTATGTTTTTTAAATTTATTCTATATGGATTCTTGGGTTATTAATGTTTATAGATAGGAACAATGCAAATACTGTCACTATTCTAAGGTCTCTACATAAGGTCTCTCACTCCAAGGGCGGAGGTGGAAAAGGTGCTAAAAAATTGGACGACTCACACCAAAAGTTGCAAACGTGTACAACGTGGCAGACACACCCAGAAGCAAATCGACGGTGGAAATGGGTTCTCGTGCTAGAAAGTGCACGGTGGTTAAACTTGGAAAAGGTAGAGCAGAAATTAAATCGCTTACCACGTGGCAAGCATTGGTGGGGTCCGCTATTAAAAGCGGTTAAATTTAAACTGCTCATCGCAAGTTTGAAAACCACCTAAGCATATGTTCTATAAAAGGTTTGTTCGAAGTTTTAAAAAATGTTTTTGTCACTTATTACCTGGAGCAAAAGAATGGTCCATAGGAAACACGTCGTTGTCTTCGTCAACTGGAACAACACCTAAGAAGCTCACTTCACAGGTAGTCGAAACCCTCAGTGTTTATATTTTGTGTCCCAAATGGCGAAAACCCAAGACCTTCTTCCCTTCAATGAAAGTTCAGATGAAAACGAGAAGCTTGTAGGTTACAGGGAAAGGGATATTTTCGACCCTGTTTTGTCTATGTGTAGTATTTCGCAGTCTAAGGAGAAATTAATGGAGTTTAAGTCGCAGGGAAAGGATGTATTTAATGTTTTTGGTTCTTTTCTGTACTATTTTTGTGTCGAACAAACCCTACACTTGCCCGAATTTGTTTGTTGGTGTGCAACGAATTATTCGCAGGGCGAAAGGGTAATCATTAATGTAAAAACGACCAAAATTCTATGCCTAGTAAATGCGCAGACTGTCCGTGAGGTTCTAGGTTTACCTGAAACATTTCCCAAAAGCCCTGAGTCGTTTAAGGAAGAAAATTTGACAAAGTTTATAGAAACAACAACCCTACAGAAAAAAGACAAGTTTTTATTACAAGTCTTGAAAGATGGTCAGTCGCATGAAAACCTATCGTTCCCATTGAGTATTGATGTCTTTCAGCGAGATACCCAATTAGTTTTGCCCTTGTTGAGTCAAAGTTTAGGTCTATATAGTGATAAGTCGAATCACGGAAGTTATGTTAGGTTTCATTCTCCAAGTAATTTCACCAGAGTCACATTCGAGTCTAGTGTGTTGTTTTAATTTTGATGAATTCCAAGCTGAAGCGATTCATGTCCAGTTGGTGAATTTCAACCAGTTGAAGCATTTCAGGTATTAGTCATATCTCTTGAAGCTGTTCGTGTGTTCAAACATTTCAGAATCCAAGTTTCTTGGTACCATCTTTTCTCATGACCTTCTTAAACAGGTCAATATGTTTGAGTTCACCCATAAAATCATGCCAGAAATTTACAGAATTATTTTTAATGCTGAAATGCCCTGAGTGTTATAAGAAATAAAAGAAACTTTGTAGCCTACACCAGAAGGCCAAACAGGTGATTGGTTCTTGTACAGAGAACATACTATAATTAGGGTGTATGGTATTACTGGAGCACCATATCTATTGCCAACCTTTTTAACAGCGAGGGTTTTTCCCTCGGAATTTATTAGACAAAGGTTGCATTCAAAAGAACATTTTTGTGCTTTCAAAAAAGCATCAGATGTGAAATTCCCCCTTAAAGTTGGTCCATTGATCATTAATAATAAGGAAGCCCTCTCTCTAGTAGAAAAATTACTGACGATTATGGATTTCCAAGAGGCTGAAAGGATTAATTATGATCCTCATCAAATTATATCGCAAAGGAGACATCTAAATGGAAACAAGGCTTTTGATCATCAAACAGTAGAAGGATTAAAATAAATGGCAAATTTATTCAAATTTGAACAAGATAATAGGGGTTGGATCAGAGAGATTTCTTTCAAATTTCTTTTTTTAGTGACGATTTCAAAGAACATTTTGTATAAATTTTGATTTTACAGAGTAATAGGGGTTGGATCCGAGAGAAAAAAATACAGTGACGTAATATTTTTTGAAGACTTTAATGAAGAGCATAAGTAAAAGTATATCCGAAACAGAGATTCATATGCTTTTACTTTCTTCAGTCTTTTAATTTCTCTTTTGTGGATGTATTTCGTGTTATACCATCTTATCGCTTTGCCTCATAGTTGACTATAATACCTGAGCTAGAGTTCATTTTATATGCTCTGATCCACACATTTAAATATTGTCAATGTTCTTTCTTCCAAATTAATGCAGAATTCATCCTAGAACGGAGATTGGCTAAGTTATAACATATAAACAATATTTATCCCAACTTCCAACCTCCGACAAGAAGGATCGGCCGCCCCTTCGTTTATTATAAAATTGTGAACAACTATATCCAACCATTCACTTGTATCCGGAATGGTGAACACTAGAAGGATCGACCGACCCTTCTTGCAGTCTAGAACTATTTTGAACAGAATACTCAGTAGAAGAAAGGTCGGTCGACACTTCATTTACGAGTGAATTGTAAAAATATTCAACCCACCTAGGCTAGGACAAAAATTTTAGACGTACGACTTCCACAATGAAATTATAGTTGGGATTGGTATATTGGATAAGTTATAACATATCAACAATATTTGTCTTAACATGTGACAAGAAGAATCGGCCACCCCTTCATTTAGTAGAGAACTGTAGACACCTATAGGTTACAATTCACCTGTATTTGGAATGGTGAACACAAGAAGGATCGACCAACCCTTCTTGCAACCTAGAACTATTTTGAACAGAATACTCGGCACAAGAAAGGTTGGCCCACCCTTCTTGCACCCCGCATGAGGATTTCATCGCCTTTACCAAAGACGCAAATATGTTGCGGATTGCAGATACCTAGATTTCTTAAAACGTTCCATCAATACCGCTATTCCGCAACCCGGAATGCAGATTGCGAGATGGGACAACAATTCTGAACTCCCTACATCTGCTGTAAATAGTGGAGAACGGAGATTGGCTACAAGAAGGATTGGCCGCCCCTTTGTTTAGTATAAAATTGTGAACACCTATATCCAGGAGTTCACCTCTATCCAGAATGTTGAAGACAAGAAAGATTGGCTGACTTTTCTTGCTGTCTAGAACTATTATGAAAAGAATACTTGGTAGAAGAAGGAACGACCACCCCTTAATTGCATGGCAATTTTTAACAAAGGCAAGGTAGCCATTTAGTTACTGTCAAAATGATTTGGTTTGGTGGAAAAGAAGAGATAAGAAACAATCTAATCAATACTCTTTAATAATTTTTATTTGTTATCTCTGTATGATTTGTAGAGATTGTTATCCAATAATTGTCCAAGCTTAATTAAGGTTGCCATCTATTCAATGCAGCTAAATTCCATTCTTAATACGATAAATATTTTCAAATTATCGGGTGGCCTACAAATACTTTTGTCCAATTTTAAGGATTGGCTCATTTGATCTCATGGAGGAAGAACATACCTATGGAAGTGGGAAATTTTCTTACATGCATGGGAGCAAGATTAAACCCCTAGATTAATTTTTCTTATATTATATCAAAGATTCAAAATGAATATAACTTTGTTCCATATGTGTAATGAGACATTCCATTGTAGCTCTCTTACCTGATTCTTTGAATTGTTATTTGAGCTAGTTTTTTAGTTATTGCATCTATTTTGTTGGACTTGGTCCCAAATAGAATGTGCATTCACCAAGGTCCTAGAGTCTATTTGAGTCTATCTAAATTAACTTGCCCCCTTGACCTTGACCAAGGGAGGAAGGGGTCAACCGAATAAAATAGTACTCAGATCCCTGTGCATTCCATTTTTTATATTATCTATCCTTTCCTATAATTCTTGCACCTCTAAGGATAAAGAAATTTATCTGAGTCATCCATCTTGCATGATCGATCTGGTACCATTGATCTACTTCCATGCTTAGCCCCACGGCCTTCCGCAGTCTTCAATCTCTCAAATACTGCCTTCCTCGCACCTTGTATCTGCGTAGTTATTATCAACTGTCGATCTAACCCCTGTCCGCATCTTGACTCCTGACATCTCGCAAGAAGGATCGGTCGCCCCTTCCTTTAGTAGAGAATTATGAATTCACTCGTATCCAGAATGGTGAACAAAAAAATGATTGACCGACCCTTCTTGCTGTATTGAACTATTACGAAACTAGTCCTGGGTACAAGAAGTTTCGGCCTGGCCTTCATTTACAAGGGAATTGTAAAAATATTCAACCTCTGAAGGCAAGGGTGTCAATTCATGTATATGACGGATGGTGAACACTAGAAGAATACTAAGATAAGGGTCAGCCAACCCTTTAGCATCACCTTGTAAACAGGTTGAAGTCTAACCCAAAGCAAATATGGGGGTTGCATAATCAAGATTCTCTTAACCATGTCGATGCACAGATGTCATTACGATCTTCGCATAGCATTCTATTTAACATCAACTAGAACACCAGATGAATTCGCACTTGGCAGCTATCTCAGTATACAGAACTACGTTGAATCTCTAATGTATTCACCAGTTTGCTACGAATTCGTCAAACTATGTGCTTCTTCTTCATAATCACGCACTTGTATTCCAATTAATCAATGTGCAATTACCATTCACATACATATAAATTAAGCACAAAAACTCACATAAACTCGAATAAAAAACATGTGATAAACTCATACACATAAACAAGAAGGATCGGCTGCCCCTTCTATGATGATCATTCGTTCTATGATCGATCCTTATCCCAAACGACTCTATAAAATGTGCATTCTATCTCTCATGGATAATGCTAGCAGATTTGTTCTTAATCAATCAATTGATTTTGAAAATGAGAGGTCGTTCCCTAACCATCGATCATTAGCATGAAAATTTGCAAGTATACATCTAATATTAAAACACTAATTTATAATTATAGACATTGTATGCATTCTTATATTGACTACTTAATATTGACTGTTTTTGCAAATAAAGCATGGCTGATTTGTTGACCCTCGACAACTACCAGGAAATCCCTTGCTTTGAATTGACAAAAGATCACTACCTTCAGCCATTCACAAATGGATGGTATGTTGAGATGGAAGAACCAGATAATTCGTACCCAGATATATATCTATTCTACTTGGATTACGGGCGAAAGACGATTAGAGATGGGATATTGACATATGCGAAACCCGTTGATTCTGATAAAAAATTGTGAGTTCAAGATGAAGTGGTCAATGGTGAAAAGTGTGGCCTTATACAGTGTGATCTTATGGTTTTTGATTATCGACCAGATCTAATGAAAAATGGTCCCGATCCAGATCCAATTTCCTGTGCGAAACAAGGGTGGGTTTTTCCCTTGTATGTTGTTTCTAATCATTCTGAAATTGATACCGTGAAATCCTTGAAGAAAGGAATTTTGTTGGTATAGAGGAAAAGAATGCTGTCTGGGAAAACTTCCTTTGTATTACAATATATGAATATTAATAAGAGGCTGATAGAGGTATGCCATGAAAATATTCTTACGTACAATAGAATAGCATTTCTCCAATATATTGTAAAAGATGTGGAGAAATCTACGTTGAAACAACTCAAAGGAATTCCTTCTAGAGCGATGCTGCGGAAAGCGATTAAGAGCTTCGAAAGTTCAAAAGAAGTTCAACAATAGCAGATCAAATACTTTTTGTTCAATGAGAAGGTTTTTTCCATTTACGTAACAAGATGTGTTGTTGCGGATCCGCACTTACAATATCGAAAGGTTGATGAGGAGGTCATGCAAAAGATGGTTGTATCACTTGTCCATACATTTACAAACACATTGAGAGAACTATTCTATTGCCTTTCAATAAGGAGAACATATTGCCCTTTCTTCCTGAAAATGAAGAAGAAATTAATCTGCCATCAGTAAATTTTTATATATTGGATGGGAAACATACTATTTCTACGCAGAAAATAATCATTGCAGATGATCAATATAAACAGATCCATAAAAGGTATTGGCATCGAACAACTCATCTTCTTCATAGAGACGTTCCTCGGGACATCATCAACAAATTATGCAAACAACAAAATTTTTCAAACAAGGAATTTGCAAACACTACATTCATTTCTTCAGTTGAAAAAGCAAGGGAGATATGGTTATTGTGCGGTTCTCCATCCTTCCCAAGAAATGGAAACGCTTCCAGTGGTGCTTGGCAGGTATAGAATTTTTCTTCCTATCAATCAAATTATTTAGATTACTGCCTGTGTTATGAAATTAGGAAATTAACTGGAATATTCAATTTTATATGTTTGCAGTATTTCCAAACTCAATGTATGGATATCTTTCTTGTTAACCAAAGGGAGAGCCCTAAAGACAAGCTAACTCTTGTTTTGACATCGGAACGACTGTGGAGAAAATGGCAGTTTGTATTCGAGCTTTACAAAAGTGTCACCTTGACATGCTCGCCGAAGAGCATCGCTCAGGATGATTTTTCTCTAAATAAAATAAAGAGTTATGGATCTAATTTTTTCAGACCATTGCGTGATCTTGATGAAGATGAATTGACCACTGTGGTGGACAATATAATAACCGGATTGGTTTGGATGAGCACATTAGTCGATAAAAAGTTTTGCGCAAAAACTTTAAGTCAATATTGAAAACGAATAAAGGACGATAGGTCAACCAGGCATTCGATCTTTGAATATTTCAAAGTTAATGATGTTCAAACTGATCAATCACAGATTGTCACTGACCATAACGTCATTGAAATATATAAAATTGCACCAAACCATCTCCACCAACTGTGCAGTATTTTATGCTCCGGAAAGCAAGCAAAATCTCCGAGTAAAAAGAGAAAGAACGAATCTGAAGTGGATATTGGTGCCAAAATACCAATTGATGCTCAGAAAATATTGAATTTATATATCAATAAAGAGAGGATGTCCATTGACGACGTTGAAAATAGTTCACAGTTTGCTTGTCAATGTTGTTACCCTGATTCTTTGGTCACCACACTCTGAACAATTCCATTTTTTGGAGCGACAGTTAGCTGTGAATTTGTTGTTGTGGATATGTGTAATTGTGCTATTCCATGGACAGAACAAGACATGCTTGCGTTTTTGTACTACTTAGAAACAAATCAAGAGGCATGTACTTGTATTTTTCTAGCTGATATGGAGAACTCTTGTATGATTTCTAAAGCTTTCACAAGTTGGAGCAAGAAATCAAAAAAACATGTTACGGCGAATCCTACAATGGGAGTATATAGAGAATTCTCCGAGGACCTGTTTATAGGATTCTCTATTCTACAGTGTTAGCGCATCGGAAGTGATGAGGATATTTTATCTACTTCTGAAATTGATATGGATTGGAAAGATGCGGGCTTACCGATGCTTGATTTACCTTGGCCCAAGGTTAACAGCGATAGTGCGAGGAGCCATGTGTTTCCAAAAGAAAGGACACAGGAATTCTGGGATCACATAGTTTCCAGACAGGTCCCTTTCTGAAGGCATAGTTCTTTCGCTGTATGCAGGAGGTAGGCTTCTTCATTCATTGACCAGGTCTCCAGAAAGAATAGTTATTTCTATTGTGGAGACAGTACAACAAGAGATGTTCATGAACAGTTTCTATTATGAATTGGGTATAAATCAAGGTATTTCTATTAACATTTTCAGATGTCTTTGATTTTATTTTACTTTTGAATTTTATTTTAATTTTTTCTCAAATAAGGTATTTCTATTAACATTTTCAGATGTCTTTGATTTTATTTTACTTTTCTCACTCGGTTATGTTCAATAACTTCTTTAAATTCATATTCTACTATAGCTTCAAATAAAGAGCATACCCATGTATCCTCCAATCGAATTACAATATCCGATGACGAAACTGAATGTGATAGAGAATCTACAAAGAACTACCAAACAAGACAAGAAGGTAAATAATTATTTTTCATAGATCATGGTTAAATTAAGTAAATTATGAAAGGGGATAGTGACCTGCAAAAAATTATATAAAATGTATACCTGCACATTTCCAGGTCAACACGTGGATCATCAGCAACTAGAGCACGCATCGACGATGTCACTGGAGATTGGCCAACAAATCACATTGGAGAATAAGGGACCAGGTGGGAGCTTGGACAATAATTAAGAAGGCGATATCTTGAACAATGCAAGACAAGAAGAGGGCTTGGGCAGTATTGAACATGGAGAGGGCGCCTTGGTGTCAAAATGTGGTGTCTCCAGCGACGTTACTCACTGTTAGGATATTTAGACACTTAGGAGTTAGTTAAGATCAACTTGTGTAATATATCTGTTAGGGATAGTGTGTTTCTTTAGTATGCATTAGTATGCATTTGTAAATACTTAATCCGACGGTCACGATATGTTTCCGACATAGAGTGATCCGACGGCTCAACTTCTCTTAGATCAAACCTAACCTTGATCCGTGGCTTAACACCTGATTGGTCCATGATCTCTATTTAAAGAGCATGGAGGTTCATTATTTAGTTGATCGATTATGAGAAGCTCATTTGTAACTTTCTTTATTTGCATAATAAATTGTCCCGTAGAAGCTATTTGGCCGGGGCCGTGGAGTGTTTCCCTCAAGAGGGTTTAAACCACGTCAAAACATCGGTGTGTTGATCTGTGGTCAGTTTGTGTGAAGTGGTTTCTCTTGGTGTTCGGTCCTTTGGTAGTACCCTATGTAACCGAACATGGTATCAGAGCTTTTATGAAGTGCCGCTTCCGATTATGATCTAGATCTTGAACTGATGTTGCCGAAACTCAAAAGGGTTTCTAGTTCTGGTATTTTTGTGCATTTCTGGGCCGTGGGAGGTGTTCCATTACTTCCGGAGCATCGTTTCCATTGGGAAATAGTTTTCGTTTGATCGAAAACGGTTCCCAGTTGCTCCAGAAACGCGTATTTCATCAGATCTGAAGGTATAATGTTACAGTGACGCATTTTTTATTTTATTTTTTGAAAAGAAAAAATCTCATATTTCATCTTTTTTTACTGTTAGATTTTTTTTTGGGTTCGGATTGTTGCTTTCCCGTCTACGTATGCTCTTTGCCGTGCACCTTGAGCGATCTCGGCAAATCAGAAACAGAAAGGGAAAGGGTTTTTCTCCGCTGCGTATGCTCTTTGCCGTGCACCTTGCGCGATCTCGGCAAATCAGAAACAGAGAGAAAACGTAAACTTTCCGGGCAAGCTAACAAGATCTAAAAAAAAAAAACCCCTTCCTCATTCCTATATTTTACATACCTTTTAATCTAGCTCACTTGGTTCAAAGTTGCTTTATTCCTTAATAGGTCTTGAGTTCAAGTCTTAGGAAGTTACTTTTAAAAAAAAAGTGCATGCAATTTCTAATTTCAAGTTACTTTATTGTAAAAGTGCATCTCACTTAAATAATAAAAAAATAAAAATACAAGTGAGTCACTTAAGTTTTTTATTGTTGCACTATTTAAAAGTAATATCATTGTAAAAGTGAAATCACTTATTTTACAAAAGTGGTTCACTTAAAGCAACTTTCTTGTAAAGTGATTGTCAAAAGGTTCATCTTGGGAAGAGGGGGGTTCTTTTTTTTGTTGGACATTCTCTAGCTGCCACGTCACCATTGGGGACATCTTCAACAGTTTCTTTGTTCAAGCATAACTTCATC
This sequence comes from Larix kaempferi, assembly GCA_027924585.1. Lineage (NCBI taxonomy): Eukaryota > Viridiplantae > Streptophyta > Pinopsida > Pinales > Pinaceae > Larix > Larix kaempferi. The sequence continues at coordinate 9,023,965 of BSBM01000071.1, forward strand.
ATACAGAGTCAGTTTTCAGTGCCATTTTTTTTTAAACCGCCTATTTTTTCGAGCTCTTCACATCCAGACTATTGGTTTCTGCTTTTATAGCCATTAATTTACAAATATGGCCGCCCCTTGTGATATTCTACTTAACAGTTCCAACTATTTCTCATGGAAATATCGTATGGAGGATGTTCTATGAAGTAGGGGACTTTTCAGAATTACCACAGGGAAAGAAAAAGAACCCATTGATGATGATAAGAAAATAAAATGGGCAAATAGATGTGATGAAGCTCGTGGATTGATTGGGATGTCAATCTCTACTGATTTGCGATTCCACATATCTGGAATTGATGAACTTGATGCTGCTTGGGACAAGTTGGAATCTGTGTTTGGTAAACACAATGAAATTCGAGGTCACCAACTCGAAAATGAGTTGATTTCCTTAAATCCAAGTGACTTTTCATGCATTCAAGATTATTTATCTAAGTACAAAACTCTTAAACTCTTATGTGCAGAATGTAAGATTGAGAGGGAAGACAAACAATGCATTTATCATATTCTTTCCAAACTTGGACTTGCATATTCTGTTTTTGTATCTACATTTTACTCCATGAAAGCATCCTTGAATGCAGCTCGCTATCAAGAGCCTAGTCTTGAATCCTTTTGTGATTCCTTGATTAGAGAACAAGATAAACTCATTCACCTTGGAATAATCAACAATGCAGATACATCTGGGAAAGCCTTATTGTCCCAACAGAAAGAAAAGTCGAAGCCTCCCAAGAAACAAATTTTTCACAATAATAAGTCAAACAAGGGTCCCAAACCCTCTCAGTCAGCTCCTTCTTTAAAAAATGACAAAGGATCCAAGCCAAGAGGCAAGAAGACTGAGCGTCATTGCAACTATTGCGGGAAAGATAACCATGATGAATCTAAGTGTTTCAAGAAGATGGCAGCCTTGGAAGCAGCAATGAAGAAGCACCACATTAGCCTAGATTCTTCTTCAGAATCTGCCTCTCATGGACATGCACTTTGTGCTTTTGGTTATTCTTATAATGCATCTTCTTCTTCTACTTCAAATGAATGGCTCATTGATTTTGGAGCATCTTATCATATGGCTAAGGATCAAGCCATCTTTTCTACTATGCATGAATGTAACACCAAACAAATATTTGTTTGTGATTATAGATCTCTAAGTGTTGTAGGAGCTGGAACAGTTCTAGTAGATAATGGTCATTTTAGTGATGTACTTCCAAGAATTTCCTGCAATTTGTTATTAGTCTATCAGATCACTCATTCTGGTGAAGGTAAAACTGTGACCTTTACATCTCACCAAGTTGTAATCTAGGATTTTAAAGATCCTCAACAGGTCCTAGCTACCGGAATTGTTGATGATATTACCAGGTTGTACAAGTTTAACAACTTTGGGTCATCACCTTTCCCTTCAGTTTTTGTTGCTCATAGTGATAACTTGAGCAAACTTTGGCATGAGCGATTTGGTCACTTAAATTATCGCTCATTGCAACAACTATGTAAAGAAAATATGGTGACAGGTCTTTCGATGGTATCTTGCAGGGATGGTGTTTGCTCCGGTTGTGTACTTGGAAAATATCATCGGGATAGTTTTGACAAACGTGCCTCTTGGCACGCCTCGGTTCCCTTGGAGCTTGTGCATAGTGACTTGTGTGGTCCTCTTCCATCTACTTCCTTTTCTGGTTTCAAATATTTCTTAACTTTCATTGATGATTACACCAGACGCACTTGGGTTTATTTCCTAAAACTTAAGAGTGAAGTATTTAACATGTTCTTGGCCTACAAGGCCCTTTCTGAAAAACAATCTGGTCATCAAATTATTAAGTTAAGATCTGACAATGGAGGAGAATATGTTAACAAACAGTTCACTACTTTCTGCACTGAAAAAGGCATCCAACAACAGCACAATGTTCCATATACACCACAACAAAATGGTGTAGCTGAGCGAAAGAACCGCACTTTAAAAGAAATGGCTGATTGTATGATCCAATCTAAGGGACTAAGTCTTCAATTTTGGGTTGAAGCCATAAATTGTGCAAATTACATAGTTAATTGCACTCCCACAAAAGCATTACAAGGTATAACACCGGAAGAAGCATGGAGTAAAATTAAACCTGATGTAAGTCACTTTTGTGTGTTTGGTAGTGAAGCATGGGCTCACATTCCGGATGAAAAACGAAAAGCATTGTAGCCTAAAAGTGAAAAGTGCATATTTGTTGGATATTCTAAAGATGTAAAAGGTTATAGACTTCTTCAACCACATTCTCATGCTATAATCATTAGAAGAGATGTTAAATTTGATGAAAATCTCTTGGCCTGCGAGCCTAACTCGGCGATTATGCCATCTTTGGCCTGCGAGCCTGATTCGGCGTTTGTGCCTCCTTCTTCTTCTTCCAACTTCCTTGACAGGTTTCCAACTCCAGTTTCTGATGATGACAGTGAGGATGAAAATCCACCTTCGCCTGCTCATGTTCCTCCAGTTGCACCAGCACAAGTGCTTCCTCGATGGGTCCGTTCAACATGTGAAGTAGTTGGTGATATTTCCGGTGATCCTAGAGATCAACGTCGAACACGTTCTCAATTTCAGCGAGCCTCTTCTCTTTTGGCTCAATTTTTCGAGAATCATGATCCACAAACTTTTGCAGAAGCTTCAGGGAATCCAGATTGGGATGCAGCCATGGATGAAGAATATCGTTCCTTAATGGTGAACGATACTTGGGATCTTGTACCTCTTCCAAAAGGAAGAAAACTTGTCAGATGTAAATGGGTCTACAGAACTAAGTATGCATCAGATGGCAGTGTTGAAAGACTTAAGACAAGGTTAGTTGCCAAAGGTTTTTCCCAAGTTGAAGGGATTGACTACAATGAAACCTTTGCTCCTGTTGCAAAAATGAACTCCATCCGTCTTGTTCTTTCCCTTGCAGCCTTACACAACTGGGAAGTCCATCAAATGGATGTCAAGTCTGCCTTCTTACATGGTGATTTATAGGAGGAAATTTACATGGAACAACCTCCTGGCTATGTTCAGAATAACTCTAGCCTTGTCTGCCGCCTTAAGAAATCCTTATATGGCCTTAAGCAGGCTCCTAGAGCTTGGTATGCCAAAATGGATAACTTTCTCCTTGACACTAGTTTTTCTAGATGCCATTTTGACCCCAATGTCTATACCAAGAAAGTAGGAAACCATCTCATCATATTTGTTCTATATGTTGATGACCTTATTCTTACTGGTAGTGACCCTAAGCTTATAACCCATGTGAAATCCAGTCTTAAACGAAATTTTGAAATGTCATACTTAGGACATTTGCATTATTTTCTTGGTCTCCAAGTCCTGCAAACCAAAGAAGGAATCTTTCTTTCTCAGTCTAAGTATGCTTGTGACCTTCTTCGTCGCTTTCACATGGAAGATTATACACCAGCCCCTTCTCCCTTCCAGTCTAGAGTCAAACTTTCTGCCACTTGTACTTCACCTGAAGTCGATGCCACCTTGTATCGTCAGCTTGTTGGTAGTCTCTTATACTTGACTCATTCCCATCCTGACCTTTCCTTTGCCGTTGGTCGAGTTTCCCGTTATATGCAGACACCTCATGAAAGTCACTGGAAATCAGCTAAAAGAATACTTCGATATATTCGAGGTACAGTTCAGTTTGGGATTCATTACAGTACAGGGGGGAAACCTTTGTTGGTTGGTTTCACTGATTCAGATTGGACCGGCGATCCTGATGATTGAAAGTCTACTGCAGGTTATGTTTTTAGTCTGGGATCTGGACCTATTACTTGGGCTTGTAGGAAACAACGAGCTCTTTCTCTTTCTTCAGCAGAGGCAGAATATCAAGCAACCGTCAATGCCAGTCAGGAAGCTTTATGGCTTTGACAGATCCTTTCAGAGTTTGGATTCGAGCAGTAGCATCCTACTCCACTTTGGTGTGACAATCAAAGTGCCATCAAGCTTTCCAAAGATCCAGTTCTACATCAACGCAGCAAACACATTGAGCTACATATGCACTTCATCAGAAATCTTGTTCATGATCGGGTTCTTGAAGTGCTCTTTTTCCCTACAGATGATCAAGTTGCAGACATCTTCACCAAGTCTCTTACAGAAGCAAATTTTTCTAAACTTCGATCTATGTTAGGAGTTCAGGAACTTGTCATTAAGGGGGGATAGGCTCTAATGCCTCCTTCCTTCTCCTAATAGTGTCACTTTTGTAAATCCTTCAATCCTATCCCAAGTTGTTATTAAGGGGGGATGTTAGGATATTTAGACACTTAGGAGTTAGTTAAGATCAACTTGTGTAATATATCCGTTAGGGATAGCGTGTTTCTTTAGTATGCATTAGTATGCATTTGTAAATACTTAATCCGACAGTCACGATATGTTTCCGACATAGAGTGATCCAACGGCTCAACTTCTCTTAGATCAAACCTAACCTTGATCCGTGGCTTAAAACCCGATTGGTCCATGATCTCTATTTAAAGAGCATGGAGGGTCATTGTTTAGTTGATCGATTATGAGAAGCTCATTTGTAACTTTCTTTCTTTGCATAATAAATTGTCCCGTAGAAGCTATTTGACCGGGGCCGTGGAGTGTTTCCCTCATGAGGGTTTAAACCACGTCAAAACATTGGTGTGTTGATCTGTGATCTGTTTGTGTGAAGTGGTTGCTCTTGGTGTTTGGTCCTTTGGTAGTACCCTGTGTACCCGATGGTCACGATATGTTTCCAACATAGAGTGATCTGACGGATCAACTTCTCTTAGATCAAACCTAACCTTGATCCGTGGCTTAACACCCGATTGATCCATGATCTCTATTTAAAGAGCATGGAGGGTCATTGTTTAGTTGATCAATTATGAGAAGCTCATTTGTAACTTTCTTTCTTTGCATAATAAATTGTCCCGTAGAAGCTATTTGGCCGGGGCCGTGGAGTGTTTCCCTCAAGAAGGTTTAAACCACGTCAAAACATCGGTGTGTTGATCTGTGATCTGTTTGTGTGAAGTGGTTGCTCTTGGTGTTCGGTCCTTTGGTAGTACCCTGTGTACCCGAACACTCACCAATTAAATGTTGGCCAGCCATTGACAGGTAAAAGACAATATTTTCTACTTAAATTGATAAAACAAATTTATTCCAAAGTATATATAATGACAAACAATATTTATGTGCAGCTCTTCATACAAAAATGTTATTGATATTAGAAATGGAAGGTTTTCTATTTCGCAAGAAAGTCACAGAAAATGACTCCAAAAGAGAAAAAAAAGGGGAAAGAGTAAAAAAGCGGGAAGAGACTACTCTAATAAGTGGTGAATTTAAACATAGAAAAACTTCATATGAGTCATGAACACATGCCATTCAATTTTTGGATTTACTTCTTTCCAAATTCAATGTTGGGATTTGGTCATCTAAATGTGGTGTCAATGAGGGGAAGCTACTGCTTACAAAAAATTTGTTGGCATGCGGTAAAGATAAATCATATGAAATTTTTTATTTATTTATTTGGTTTCAAGAGAGATGTACCTACAATCAAGAAGGAAAAACACAAAAAAATATGGAGAGTGTGTGGAAGGAGTCCCCAATGCAAACTTCGGAAATTAATAAATCAATGATTGTTTTGGAGGGTGATGGTGAGAAAGCAGTTCCATTTCAAAATTGTATTTTATGTAAGCCCTTTATTGGATCGTCCGTTCGAACAGATACTGAATTGGTACATGGAGTTTGGAAGCATTTGAGTAAAATGCAAGAATCAGCTAATATCAGAAACTATCAAATGTAACCTATCATTGCCTATTTCTAGCTGTAATCTATCATTGCCTATTTTAAATCATTCAATGTGTTTTCTATTTTTTTCGGAGATGTTGCTATTTTCGTCTAGTGAATGTAACATATTACTAGTTCAGTGTGATGCTTTTATTAAATCAATTGAATCTGTTGTGATCATTAAATTCATGAACAAAGTGTTGTTGTTGTTGTTATATATATAGTCACTGTTCTTGTATACAGTGAGGATATCACCGCAAAAGAAACTATTGGTCCTGGGAGTAGAGGGATTGCTCTCTGGAGTTCGGATGTTATCCAACATTGAATATTCTTCCAAACAACCTCATTTTGTCCATAAATGCTATCATTATTATACACGCATGTTCAGCCGCAAAATTATCAATGTTGTCAGAGAGCATTTCGACGTTGCTCTGTGGTTTTCCTGGCTCGACAACATGGAAATTAAAAATTTCCTGGGTGTATCTGAATGGCTGAAAAATGAAGAATTTGTATTTATTTGGGGTCGAGAGCAATGTGAACCTAGTACTATTTATAATCACTCAATGTCTGCATACTATAATGTTGGTGAAGTACCGAAGATATAAAAAAGTCCTTCAAGGATGTACTTATCCAATATGGAGATATATATAAACAAACAGACATGTTGTTTATAGATGAAGGGAAATATCAATCAGCAGATAATAGCAAGGAAAATTGCTTGAAAATGCCAACTAGTTGGAAATTTGATGGTTCACAAGAGAGAGATATAACTATAAAAACAATGTTGTGTGCTCTGTTGAATTATCTCGGGCCTCGTTAAAAAATGGGGCGTTGGTTAAACACATTGAATTTGAGATGACCTTCATATTGTACAAAACAAATTCATTTAGTAATTTGTATATTTTTTACAGTTACTCCTACATTTAATTTATGTAAGTTTTATTGCACAATTCTCATCTTATTTATGGACATCGTACCATGTATATGGTAATGTGTTTAAAACATTGTTGAACATGAAAGCAATATACTTAGAAACAGTGAACCATAATATTTTATTGACTGGTTTGTGTGTGTGTGTGTTTTTTGTTTGCATATTGTACTAGAAGATTTGTTTCTAGTAAACCATTGATCATTTTTTATTTCAATGGCGTTTTGTTACACGCAATACATAGAAAATAGAAACTCGGACTGCGATGACCACCGGACATCGAAACATCAACAAAGTATTATTTTTTACGGCCAGGCTTAAAGGATTTTTTTGAAAAATGCTTTCGTATTTTTGAGGTTGGGGTATGGACATCTGCTCAACGAAAAAACGTTGACGAGTTTTTGCCTAGATTATTACAAAGAACAGGATTGAAAAGGAAACAATTTAGATTCATTTTAACACAGGAAAATTGTTCTTCCGTAGCCAGAGAGGGTTTTTAGGGTGTTGGAAATCCTAATGTATTTCGAAAGCCTTTAAGTCTAGTTTGGGACACTTTGAATCATGGTTGGTATCGGACAAATACTGTGATTGTCGATGACTCCAGAGAAAAACATGTTTCTAACGATGAAGGAAACTGTATTATAACAAAAACTTATAATTTCAACGATGTCAATGACACATTTTTGTTAGATCGATTATGGCCTTGCTTGCTGCACCTGGATGGCGTGAGCGATGTGAGGCCAATTGTGAATAAAATAAAAATGGAAGTATTTTGTTAAATAATACACTTGAATGTTTGTTTGTATTGGTATGTCCAATTTCACTGTGATTATAATTCTTGTAAAGTGTCGAGTTTGGTTTCCAAAAATGTAACTCTATTTAAATTGTATTGTTAATCATAAAACATATAAATCTGTGTGCTTGATTTATCATTCATATGATTTATATGCAGGTTATGCACTAGTAAATTTCTTTACTTGATTCATATTGTTTCACATTCTTCAATTACATAATAGTCATTAATATAATCATATTAAGTTAATTTGCTAAGTTAAGTTATTAAGCATCTAATTAACAACTTCATAACTAGGCTTATGCCTATCATTCTAAGAACATACAGGAGGCATCCATCCATCAATGAGGATGTGACAACATAAGCATACATGTATTACATAAATGGAGTTTAGCCATTCATCATTCACATACAAAATTAATACAACAGATAGCTTATGCAATTGAAAGAAACCTCATTCATGAATATAACCTTCTAACATGATTAACATAGCATATTCATGGCATACATTTATTTACACATAATTTCATTCCACAGATTGAACATATCAAGCATAATTAAATACATGAACATTATAATCCATTTTTTTTTCAAAAGAAAAAATCATACTATTGTTATTCAAAACTAAATCAAATAGTACATGATGTTCCATGAGGTTCCTTGACTCACTAGAGAGCCGAAGTAAACCAAATATTGTCAAAAAGACTTCCTGGAAAATTTCAATAATTTCTCAAAAACAGTCTGAGAATTTCATCCTTCTGCCAGAAAAATAAAAAACTTTCAACTATTTAGAAACTTATCCCTTCTAGGTCAAAAAGCAGTCCAAAATATGGCTTAGTCAAAGAATTTTACTGATCCCTTATCAAAACATAAGTGATCAATAATTTCCTCCCAAAACAAATAACCAACTTCTTTTTTCGTTGCATCTTTTGAAAGCTTATCTGCATCGTTGTTGTGCTGCCTATATATATGCTCAAAGGAGATGGTTTTGAAAAACTGGATTTCTGAGCAGATCATTTGACACCAATGCTCAAGTTCAAGGATTTTAAGCTTGTAGTCTGCTTGAGCCCATTTAATTGTTACCCTCAAATCACCGAATACATTCAAATAATTTAAACCAAAAAGATTGGCAACTTTCAACATACACCATAGGCCAAGAAGTTCATCTTTCATGTTTGTGCCCGATCCACAGTTTAGCATTATTGTTACCCTCTACCAAATTTTTTAAAAATTGCAATTAGGCTCCTAACTATGATTTTCACCTTCGACCAAATTTGAAGTCATAGTCATTGATTCGACAAATGGTTAACGAGCTTTTATATTAAAAAGAGAGAACATATTACATAGCATAGGGGAGAGTGGTCCCAAAAAACAAGAGCTGCTGAAACAGTCTCTTCATATTTCAGTCTATGATCTTCAAAAAAGGCCTAATGCTTGCTATTACTAAATTTTTTAACAAACTGGCCTAAGAGAAACTTACAAGAGTAATACATATAAGAAGGATTACAAAATTCAAGCCCAAACAGAGCTGGTAAAAAGCCGAGACGAGAACACAAAGAAGGAGTCAGTTGCCACAATGGAGAAGAGCATTCTTATCCTTTCCTCCTGTTGTTGTACCTGTATTTTCATCGTCAATGTTCAGGATGAGGAATGGGCTATGTTTGTGCCAGAAATTGTTTCCAGGCCACAAAGAAACAAGCCAACACAATCTCAAAAATACAATCAAGTAAAAGTAATTTTTAAGGTTTTTTGATAGGTTTTCTGGTTATAAAGTTTGGGAACAAACAAGGAACACACTCATGAGCAAAATAGGAACTAAATCATAAGCAAAAGAAGACAAAGATGCATCATATATTCACCAAAATCCAACAGAGCATAATATTGAGGTTCATTCATAAAAGATAAGCATTACCAGCATACAAACATAGACCAGCAATGAATTTATCAGTTAAGCAACTAAACAAGTTAAACAATGAAGCCAACACACAAACTGAAGGGTGAAAAGGATCATATATTTCATAATTCTGTCAACAAATACATATCAGAGTTATGTACTTAGCTCATCAATAAGTCTAGCATACCTCCTGAAGTCCTCCCAAAATTCAAACCCCGTTTCTGTCTTTCTCCTCAATCTAAATACTATTTTTTACAAAATTAGTTAGGGTCTAAACCCTAACTTCCCTCAACCAACTCATCAATGAGATAAAGTGAAATTATATTTACAGAATAAAGTATTTCTTTAAAAACATAACTAAAAACTAACTAACTAAAGTATCTATTAAAAGATCCACAAGTAACTGACTAACTACCAACTCAAAGGTCTTTGGCAGCTTCAACTAGTAAGGCTATTCCATCCGAGATTTGGGCCTTCTTCCTGGCTCTCTTCTTTTCAGCTTCTGTATCTGCTAACTTCCTTGTAAGTTTTTCATTCTGCTGCTGCAAGTCTCTGACAGCCTGCTTCAACTCTGCATAATGCACATCTATGCTTCTCTTTCTCTTCAAGGCTTCTTTAGAAACTGTTATTAACTCTTGATAATTCTCATTCACTTCCTGTAAATCTTCTCTTAGCCTTCTATTTGCTAGGACTAGAGCATCATTAGTCTCCTGCATGCATTCCATTTGATGCATGTATTGTTTGATGGTTCTTTGCAGGTTCTCCATGTTTGAGTCAAAGCCTTCCCTGTTGTAGTATTTTGCATTTCATTGGGCAACCATGAGATATTTAGCCTTCTGAAAATATCTTCATCTTCCTGTAACAGCCTTGAAGACGTACCATGAACAATAGTGTTTTCCTGACTTGTTGCTTCAATAGGTGTAGTTTCATCTATCAAGTGTTGATTTTCAGAATAAGAAACTTCAGCTTCCTTTTTCTGTTGTTCTTTTATCATTTCATCTCTTAATTCCAGAAACACACCTGATAGTTTAGTTTGGGTGAGGCTGGAGTCTTCTGCTGACCTCAATGACTTTTTCCCCTTTGTATGATGAGAAACTGGACTTTTTGGAACTGCTTCTCTCTCAATCTTTGATTTTTCATCCGAAGATTCATCATCAAGTACACTTACCTCTTTTGTATTCAATCTAGGGTTTAGTAGCTTTTTCATACTCAGCCTTAACTTGTTTTTAGATCTGATTTTTGGTCTCCATTATGAAGCAAGTTCTTTCACCATCTTCAAAGTTTTTCCTTGATGTCTAACTGTGGCTAACTATATTGCTTTGATTTTGGTTTTCTTTTTATGTGATCTCTTTGTTTTATCCTCTTGACTGTAGCATTCTGTGTATGTGTCAATCCTAGCTTCAGTTTTGACAGTGAATTCATCTTCCTCTAACAGATATCCCTCATTCTCAGATAAGACAGTGATGGGGCTCCTTTGCTGGACTTGAATGTTTTCTTTCTCTATAGCAACCTTTTCTGTGGCAACAATTTTCTCTTCACTGAAAGTTTCTGCTGGCTCCATGTGTTGCTCAAGCTGATCTTCTTTTTGTGAAAATAGTGAATATTTATTTACCTTTGCTGTCAGCTATAACCTTTTGAGTTTCCTTGTCATCCTTCAAAGACTCTGGTGCTTATTCAAGTTTAACCTCTTCCTTGTCTTCAGATTTGATCTTCTGACCTAGTTTTCTAACTAGAGTTTGCCCTTTGTCTACACGTTTTCTGGTTTGCTTCTCTTCTTGCTTAGTTTGAAAACCAGACCAAAACAAAAAATGATCCCATGTCTTCCCTTCTCGTTGTAGAATAGTACTAATAATGAGCTTGATCAAACCATGATGGAATATGGATTGTGTAGTATGATCATGATGTCCCTTAATTCTACTTGACATCTTTTGCAGACTTTTGAACAAGAAGAAAGGAAGGTTCATTTTGGATTCACCAACCAAATGCTGTAAAAATCTAAAATAGTATTTGAAGACATAAGCATATCTGCCTTCACAAGTGATATAGCTTTGTAGGATTTTAATGGGCTCCACCCACTCATCTCTGACATCCTGAATTAACACTCCTTTGCGCCAGTCTGGAGTAATACCAGGTATAAGGTACCTTTGGGCATTAAAAGTGAAAGGAAATTTTTTGAACCACATTTCACCTTCATTCTTGACTCCTGTAGCTTCAGCAACTAACTCCACAGTCAATTTAAACTTTAGAGTATCAAATACTATCATGTCCTGATTATAGCTTTGGGCAAATTTATACGAAACCTCAGTGTTATAGCCATCGATTTTCTTGAAGAAATCCAACCAACCAGCATTTTGAAAAAGATTTGCACAATCTGGAAATTGGTCAATCCATTTCAGCTCAGTGGGCTCAGTCCTATTTGTTTTGCCACTTTTACCCATCTGCTTTCAATAACTAAATTTTGTGTATTTTTAGAGTTCTATCGATGACCTAACAGCTGCTTTCAGATTTTGAAAAAAGTAGTGGTTCAACGTACTGCTAACTTTCAATTTTCCATTGGTCACAACGTCTCCAAAACTCTTAAATTGATCTATCTTCGACAGGAGTGTTGTTTAAATCCTACATTTATGTTTCCCTTACTGAATTTTTACAAACAAGCTTTACTGGGAAAACCCCAATTTAGCAGCCACTCTCAGCTTAACGCGGAATACCTTATTTATGTCTTGCTGTAGACGTTTAAAATCAATCTTTGAGGTATTTGATTGTTCAATTTAGCTGTACAAGTGTCTTCGGGTCTCTAATTTGTTACCAGCGGGCAGGACGAGCAAGCCCTAATTTCTCTATAACTGTGAAAACCCAAAAATTCTTCTATAACTGCAATTTTCGGCTTTTAGGCACATGTCCTCGCTCCACTTAATCTCCAGTGTCGTGATGCATATATGAAATGACTTCTTTCACATCAAACTCGGGTTACACCTCTTCCTATCATGATATGCTCTGTTCTAGCTGATGATTACCATGATCTCCTCCACAACACAGTCACACCTGATTTCATGATGATTACTGAAGCAACACGTATCAACACCCTTAAATCATGCGATTAGTCACTTAGAAATGGAACTCATGCAAAAATTCAGTTTAAAAAACGGTGCTTTCGGCTGGCGCGATATTCTTGTAGTGTCGCTGTGTTAATCTTTCATGATTGCGCTACAAGAATAATTTGCATTCAATTTTGGCACTAATTTAACCATTTTTCATTTTGAATTAAATTTAAATGATAAACTATGCTCTTTAAATATATTTGTGACATTCTTGATCAATATAAGTCCTATGGATCCCTTCAAATCCTAAAGAAATGGAAATAATAGAAAACCAAAAGCAAAAGTCCAAAGTTTCATTAAAAATAAAATTTTTTCCTAAAGTGGGTAGAAAAACAACTTAAGAAAATGAGCAAACTTAAAATAAAAATGACCATCAAAATATAAAATTGAAGAAACAAGTTCATGACTTAACAGGCTATTTCTGCCACTGGTTTCGATACAATCAAATTTAGCTTCCACGATCCTGAGGCAGCTATGGAACAAGTCTAACTTGCCAACCGACTTCTCAAAGTAGTCTTTAATCTTATCATTTCTATTCCTGACTTCAGTGTTAGAAATTTGAACGAAGGTAGCGAGGTGAGATATGGTTGTCTTTATCTCGGAGAAGTCACCCCGTAACCAATGGACCTGGGCTTCCAGATACAGAACTTGCATGAGAATTTCTGGGGAAGGGATGTCCTGCCCACAAGGAGAATCAATGTTAACCAGACCACCATTATCGGCCAACGCATGCTGCCAATTTCCTAGGCTAGTACCATGAAATTGTTGTGTAGGACCACTTTGATTGCAGCCAGCTTCAGAGGGGGTCAAGATAAACCCAGAGTTAGGAGTCGAGAGGACCTTCCAATTCTTGCTTCTAGAATCAAAACCAAACCCAGAATGCTGCATCGGGCCCCTGATTTACTGACCCTAAACAAAGTCGAGAGGAACCCATTTTTTACCGCTGCCAGAGTCGTCAGCATGTTTTGTCAAGCCAGCACGAGAGAGATCATTACCGCCAGTGTTGTGCCCATGAAAAAGATCAGAGAGATATCACTTCGAGGCAACCCCCCCGGACTGCCCCTGGCCAGACTTCCTACGTTTGCGACATTGCAGAGCAGACAGACACAAATTTCTCTCCTCCATAATCAAACAAAACGACCAACTTCGGAGAAAATCGCAGGGAGAACCTTCGCAGAGAGGGACATGCAAGATATAGAATGCACCACCTTCGTGCATGAAATAACCTATCCAAACCTTGGGACTAGTCCGCATTAATCTCCCGTATGCAAGACAGATGAAGATCAATGATAAGTTGTTTAGATTTGACATCAAATCATGATATGCGATATAATTAAAATTGTACTTCATCTTAATCCAAATTTTGTTGGCGCATGCTATATGTTATTTTGTTACAGATGTAATAATTGCATTTCTCAGACCGAAAGGTTCTAATTAATTTCTTGGCAATTCATTACAATTAATCATTATGGGATATTTAATGCTCTTCTTAAACACAAAGACCAATATGGGCAATTTGTTAGTCATCATATTCCATAGAAAAAGTGTTGCTATTCAATTTCTAGAGGGTAATCTTGCTATGAGTGATTTTCATTTCCTGGTTGTGTTGTGGTTAAACCCGCATTAGTAACCTCACTATACTCAATGTGCCAGATCAAATATGCCACGTGTCACCATATGATCATTCCACGTTTTACCCTAGGATACTAGATATCAACATTTTAACAACAAAATTTGTAGACGTTTTTCTTTAAAGACTTTGCTGGCAAGTGGAAATATTCTCAGAGAAAGAGCGGCCGCTCTTTCTCCAAGGTGTTCTATTGTTACAATTCCCTCCTAAATGAAGGGTCAGCCGAACCTTCTTATTCCCAATATTATTTTCATAATAGTTTGACACTGCAAGAAGGGTCAGTTGATCCTTTTTGTATTATCCATTATGGCTATAGCTGAATTGATGGATAAAGGTTTTGACAATTAACTATGGAAAGAAGGGGTGGCAGATCCTTCTTGCCATAAAACAGAAGTTGGGAAAAACCATTTTTATATGATATAACTTCCAAGGTGTTCTATTTTTACAATTCCCTTGTAATTGAAGGGGCGGTCGACCCTTCCTATTCCCCATATTATTTTCAGATTAGTTTGACACTGAAAGAAGGGTCGGTCGACCCTTCTTATTACCAAATTTTCTTTTCATAATCTTTCGACACTGCAAGTAGGGTCGGTCGATCCTTCTTGTGTTCTCCATTATGGATATAGCTGAATTGTTCTATTTGATGTCCATGAATTTACATTTCCCCTTAGAAATTTTAATGCTTGTTATACTATACCCTATACCCTGTACTTCTTAGTAATTAATCTTGGCCATTATGTTGTGCCGCTCTTGTACTGCTAGCAGGTCTCTTCACTGGCTAGCTGGCTGCAACTCTAGTACCTCGGCCCTCTACACATTCAAAGCAGACCCATTCTCTCTACTCTGTGTCTACTGGGGAGCTCCATGTTTACTGGGGAGCTTCCCCATTCTCTCTGCTCCGTCTGTAACTGGGGAGCTACCCCATTCTCGAGGAATAATTCCTCCCAACTCATTTATGAGGGAATTGTGCAAATATTCAACCTACGAAGTATAGGCTGTCCATTCATGTATATCATGAATGGTGAAGACTGCAAAAATACTAAGCACAAGAAGGGTCAGCCGAACCTTCATTAAAGCTGAAAAAAATGGCGAAAACGAACCCTAGAAAAAAATCGTAGTAAAATCCACACAGCAGGTAATTTTCGAAGATGAAATATAATAAAAGGAAACATAAACAAAATCAACATATTTATTAATTCCGTCGGGTTAAATCTGGGTTGTAAGATGAAGACAAGTCGATGGCTGAGATCTAATTTGGGAAATGAGGAAGACAAGTTGCAGGGGTTTAATTGTTTGGAAATATATACAACGTTCCTGCAATCCGCAATTTCCGGTTGTGGGATTACAACTAGAAATAAAAACAAACCAAAGTTTCCGCAATCCGTATTTCACATTGCGGGTTGCGGGTTGCGGAAATGCATGTCGCAAATCCATTTTTTAAACTGTTCCCGCAATCCACAATCATGTATAACTAGATAGCCACTTCAACAAGTTATAGCATAATATGATGGTGCGTGCATTTTTATGAAACCGTGAATTATGGCAGGCATTCTATCAGAGCAGTTTTGACTACTTTTTCCATACTTTCTCAATTTCCAAAGTTTCACAAACTTGCCATACTTTTTGAGAATGATGTCAGATTGCAGCACTGACTAAATGATAGCACCAGAACACCATCTTGTGTCTTTCTAGCCTCATGACACATTCCATGTTATCATACATGCCATGTCATCACTTCCTTTGGCATCAGTTCTCTCTTTGAGGCTCACACGTGTGAGATATTCCCTTTCCAAAATAGAGATTAATTCATGGATAACCAGAATGGTCAAGAAGGGTCGGCCGCCCCTTCATTTATGAGGGAATTGTGGAAATATTCAACCTACGAAGTATAGGCTGTCAATTCATGTATATACTGAATGGTGAAGATTGCAAAAATACTAAGCACAAGAAGGGTCGGTCGACCCTTCAATTAAAAGAGAAATGAAATAAAATTAATTTACGAAGGTTGGGACAACATTTCCCCACTACCGACTTTCGCAGTATGTGGCGGTGATTGGGACATTGCCTATGATATAACATGTAAACAATATTTTTCCCGACTTTCGACTGCTGACAAGAAGGATCGACCACCCCTTCTTTTAGTAGATAATTGTGAACACCAATATCCGACAACTCACCTGTATCCAGAATGGTGAACACAAGAAGGATCGAACCACCCATCTTGCAGTCTAGAACTATAATGAAAATAATAGTAGGCAGAAGAAGGGTTGGGCGCCCCTTCATTCATTTATGTTGAGCCTCGTTCAAAAGAAAAAGTATGGTTTTGGAACCTAATTTTGGCACTTTGGAAATGGATTTTGCAGTTTCGGAACCGGTTTGGTCACTTTTGGAACCAGATTTTGCACTTTTGGAACCAGTTTTGGCTCTTTAGGAACCGATTTTGTCACTTTTGAACCTTGATTTGGCACTTTTGGAATTGGTTTTGGCACTTTTGGAATCAGTTTTGGCACTTTTGGATCTGGTTTTGTCACTTTTGGAACCTGGATTTCGCAATTTTGGATCCGGATTTTGCTTGATTTTGGAGTTTAGAATGGCGGTTTTTTATTTGTCTTCAAAGTGACTTGAATATTTTAGACATTGATTTTTTCACCTTAAAATTTAGAACATTTACAAATGAAAATTGCAATTTTCAAATAAAAAATTGCATTAAATTTGATTTGAAATTCACACTTTTCAAATCAGAAATTGCATTTGTTTATTTTAAATTCACACTTTTTGAATTGAAGTTCATATTTTTATAACAACAAACTACAATTTAAGGTTCATAAGTAGTAAAAAAACACATTATTCCAATAGAAAAACACCATTTTCAAAGCCAATATTGCCACTTTCAGAAAGTCATTTTCAATTGCATTTTTTGATTTTAAATTCAACTTCAGAATAATTTAAAGTCGCTGAATGTTTTAGATTCTCCTTATCCTTAATCAGATCATCTCCTTTGAAGGAGTAATAAAAGTCTAAACTTTTATTGGAGCCTCAACTTGTAGACTTAGAAGCACTAGACTCATTCTAGTCATGAAGGAATGTACTGAAACAACATTCGATGACTACTGCAAGTGTCTTTGAAAGAATGAAACCAAATCATTCACTGAATACATCATACCTCCTGCACAAGGTGGTAGTATAAGGTAACCTTCAAAAAGTGTTGAAAATCCCATAGTCACCCAAGGATTCCAATTTCCATCCCATTAACTTGGCCTAGTTACTCTTGGATGCAGGCACATAGAGAAACTTTAGAAAGCCTCCTACCCTGATGATTTTCCCACCTTCAGCTACAAAGGGAATATTCTTGCAAAGACTGGTAAGCTCTTCGGTCCAGATGTAGTTATTTGTGATGAATAGTGCAAAAAATGTCCGATGGTGATAACAAGTTTACTATCTGTTAAGTCTGATACTACATCATTGAGCTCTGATACTACATCATCACCAAGTTTAGTATCTGTTAAGTCTAATACTACTATATTAAGTTGGTGAGCTGAACTTCATCGAGGAAGAAACATAAACGATTGATAATATTCTATTTTTTCATTCTGCGGAGCTGGAAAGTCTCGATATTTCCAAGTGTCATGGGACTAACTATAAAATGCAGTGGAAATGGGTGAGGTGCGCATCTTTAAAATGATTGAAACAAATTATGCACACTTAGAAGAAGCTTACAACATGATCTAGAGGCACAGAGACTAGACACGGCGGTATTGCATCTCTCTCGAATACCTACATAGAAAACAAATAACTGTTTATCACGCTGTCATAAAAAGAAACCATTTCCAACAAATTCAAAAATAATCATTTTATTGCAGCCAACGCGTGAGCACACATATCATCATGCACAATAAAAACAGAGAAACTATTCCTAAATTGCCAAGTGCACCATAATAGTCGGTCTAGGCATCCTGCTTGGATGGGTTAGGTCCTAACGCAGTTGGTCTGGGCATCCCGCTTGGATGGGTTAGCTCCTAACACCGTAGTTAGTGGAAGCAAAGGCATTCAACCAATGAGATATACTTTGCAAATGATAAGCAAACACATAAATTAGACATGTGTATAATAATGACTACAAAAATTCTTTCTTACCGAGAAAAACCTTTTACGGATATGTAGTCTTTCAAGGTTAGGAAGTTGCTCCAATAAGTTGAGAAGAGAAAGAGGCTTCGGAATATGGATATCAAGATTCTTCAATGATTTCAAGCTACCTATTATCTCCCCAAATTTCTCTGCAGGAAAATGGTACATTAGATCCATTATATGAGAATGTAACTTTCTTCATCTACCTATATGAGAACGCTTCTTAATCTCCCTATGTCCCCTCCTGGTTGCAGGAACATAATGAAAAATCCATGCATACCCAGGGAATATAAGGCGAACAAACTGAAAAATTCCATTTCAGTTTGCTGTGAGTGCCACTGTGTTGATGGATTAGCCTATATATAGTGAGTGGCCACTGTGTTGATGGATTGAATGGGATGGGAGTCTGGGATAGATGGGGAATGGTAATTATCACAGTATGGCGGGATCATGGTGGTCAAATATATCATTTGTAGCGACTACAGATTTTGCTGGAGTAATCGTAAACGTATCACTCCAATCGATTCCTTGAAAACCCAATGGCCAACATGCATGTTGCCAGCACATTAAATGGCCTGGAGTAATTGTACACGTATCACTCCAATCGATTCCTTGAAAATCCAATGGCCAACATGCATGCTGCCAGCGCATTAAATGGCCTACAATAGGCTTAATAATATTCACCGTAAATGATGGATTGTATCACTCGTGTGAATAATATCATCATGCTTTCAGTCCACATAATGTTTATGTCTCGTCACCAACACAGTCTTTGGATGGGGTCAATGGTAATTATCACAGTATGGCTAGATCATGGTGGTCATAGATATCATCTGTAGCGAGTACAGATTTTGCTGGAGTAATCGTACACTTATTACTCCAATCGATTCATTGAAAATCTTACGGCCAACATGCCTGGTACCATTAATATCCTTAATATTCGTTTAAAAAATATTTAAACTAATTTTAAAAATCAAATATGCCACGTGTCACAATATAAGCATTCCACATGTCTCCAAATTTATAGAAGTTTTGCTTCAAAGACTTTGCTGGCAAGTAGAAATTTTCTCAAAGAAAGAGTGGCCTCTCGGCCGCTCTTTCTCTAAGGCATTCTATTTTCACCATTCCCTCGTAGATGAAAGTTCGGTCGATCCTTCTTATTCCCAATATTATTTTCATAATAGTTTGACACTGCAAGAAGGGTCGGTCGATCCTTTTTGTGTTCTCCATTATGGATATAGCTGAATTTCTGGATAAAGGTTTTCACAAATAACTACGAAAAGAAGGGGCAGCCGATCCTTCTTGTCGAAAAATAAGGATAAAAAATAAAATTACTCAGAAACCATTTTTATATGTTATAACTTACAAGGTGTTCTATTTTTACAATTCCCTCGTAATTGAAAGGTCGACCGACCCATCTTATTTCCAATATTATTTTTATAATAGTTCAACACTACAAAAGGGTCCAATGACCCTTCTTATTCCCAGTATTATTTTCAAAATAGTTCGACACTGCAAGAAGGGTCAGTCGATCCTTCTTGTGTTCTCTCTTTTATGATATTTCATTCTATTTAAAAAAAGAAAAAAATAAATAATGCTTCGATTTAAACGAACAAAAAGAAAGAATGTTTATATTTAAAATAAAACAATTAACCTGTTACGACTCCAGAATTGATGATTTGGAACGGAATCAGATTGTTCGCCCAAGCATATTTAAAACATAGTGTTTAATAGAGAATAAAACGTATCATGGATTCAGTGGTGCTCAGAGGAGAAAATATTCTATACGAGTCAATACTATAATTAAACTATATTTCTAATACTCAATTTGCCAAATCAAATATGCCATGTGTCACCCTAGGATACTAGATATCAACATTTAAACAACAAAATTTATAGATGTTTTGCTTCAAAGGCTTGGTTGGCAAGTGGAAATATTCTCAGACAAAGAGCAACCGCTCTTTCTCCAAGGTCTTCTATTGTTACAATTCCCTCGTAAATGAAGGGTCGGCCGACCCTTCTTATTCGTAATATTCTTTTTATAATAGTTTGACACCGCAAGAAGGGTTGGTCGATCCTTCTTGTGTTATCTATTATGGATATAGATGAATTGTTGGACAAAGGTTGGCCGACACTTCGTATTCCCAATATTATTTTCATAATAGTTCGACACTGCAAGAAGGGTTGTTCGACCCTTCTTGTGTTCTCCATTATGGATATATCTGAATTGCTGGATAAATTTTTTCACAATTAAATATGAAAAGAAGGGGCGGCCGATCCTTCTTGTCGGAAAACAGAAGTTGGGACAAACCATTTTTATATGTGATAACTTAGCCGATTGACTGGCTATTCAAACAATGAGTGAATATTTTAGACTTTGGACTTTTCACCTTTGTAGGTAACTTCATTTATGAAGCAAGGGATTTTTTAGGTACCTAAAATTCATGACCATTAGAGTTATGTACAGGTTCTAATTGTGAGGTTGTAGAACCTAGTGATTGTTTGTTCACTGTAGAAATTGAAGAACTATTACATTGAACAATACATGCATCAACATTGAATAGAGTTCCCACACAATCACCCTTAGAAAACACCATAGATTACTAGACCATTTTACACCCTTTGTTAGACAGGAACTTGACACGAACATGAATAAGTTTTCTTAATAATACTAGGTTACACGCAAAACCTGGAATGCGTAAAAATCCATTGATCCTCTTCACTATACCAGCAAGGAATTTGATCAAGACTCTGCAATGACAAACTACGTTGAGAGGAGAATCGCAAATCCATTATTCGAACTATTCCTGCAATCCGCATTGCGGGTCGCGAAAACGTAGAACGCAAACATTTACAATAATCTTCCCGCAATCTACAAATGCGGGTTGCGGGAATCAAATCCGAATATCCAGTAATTCACCTGTATCAAGACTGGTGAACACAAGAAGGATCCAATGACCATTCTTGCAGTCTATAACTAGTATGAAGATAATATTGGGCAGAAGAAGGGTCGACCGCCCCTTCATTTATGAGGGAATTGTCCAAATATTCAACCTATGAAGTATAGGGTGTCAATTCATCTATATCCTGAATAGTGAAGACTGCAAAAATACTAACGTCACAAGAAGGGTCAGCCGATCCTTCATTTAAAATAGAAATGAAAAAATATTAAATCTACGAAGGTTGGCATGACAATTCCCCACATCCGACTTCCACAGTATATGGTAGGGATCGAGACATTGCCTAAGTTATAACATCTAAACAATATTTCTTGGGACTTCCAACTGCTGACAAGAAGGATCGGCCGCCCCTTCTTCTAGTAGATAATTGTGAACACCAATATACGACAATTCACCTGTATCCAGAATGGTGAACACAGGAAGGATTGTACCACCCTTCTTCCAGTCTATAACTATTATGAAAACAATAGTGGGTAGAAGAAGGGTCGGCTGACCCTTCATTCATTTATCTCAAGCCTCATTCAAAATGAGGTGTCGGTTAATGAAATTCAACTTCAAATGGCCGTCATATTATGCAAACACCAATTCATCTTATAATTTGTATATTTTTTACTACTTCAAATGGCTGTCATAATTATCATATCGGAACACCGCAAAAACCAATTTCAAAAGTGGCAATATCAAAAGAAAAAGTATGGTTTTGAAACCTAGATTTGGCAATTTTTTAAACGAATTTGGCAGTAAAATCCACACAACAGGTAATTTTCGAAGATAAAAAATAATAAAAGGAAACGAAAACAACATCAACATATTTATTAATTCCGTCGGCTTAATTCTGGGCCGTAAGGTTAAGACAAGTTGATGGCCGAGATCTAATCTGGGGAATGCGGAAGACGAGTTGCGGGCGTTTAATTGTTTTGAAATATATACAACATTCCTGCAATACACAATTGTGGGTTGCGGGACTACAACTCAAAATAAAAACAACCAAAGTTTCCGCAATCCGCAATCCGAATTGCGGGTTGTGGAAACGCATGTCACAAATACATTACTCAAATAGTTCCTGCAATCCACAATCATGTATA
Source organism: Larix kaempferi (assembly GCA_027924585.1). NCBI lineage: Eukaryota > Viridiplantae > Streptophyta > Pinopsida > Pinales > Pinaceae > Larix > Larix kaempferi. The sequence continues at coordinate 9,046,242 of BSBM01000071.1, forward strand.
ACTATATAGCCACAATAAGCTATAGCATGATATGATGGTGCGTGCATTTTTCTGAAACCATGAATTATGGCGGGAATTCTCTCAGAGCAGTTTTGACTACTTTTTCCATAGTTTGTCAATTTCCAAAGTTTCACAAACTTGCCATACTTTTCCAGAATGATGTCACATTGCAACACTGACTTAATGATAACACCAAAACACCATCATGTGCCTTTCGATGCCATGTCATCATACATTCCATGTCATCATCATGTCATGTCATCATCACACATTCCATGTCATCATACATGCCATGTCATCACTTCCTATGGCGTCAGTTCTCTCTTTGAGGCTCACACGTGTGAGATTTTCGCCTTCCAAAATAGAGATCAATTCATGTATAACCATAAGGGTCAAGACTGGATAAATATAAATCACAAGGGTCAACCGACCCTTCTGGAAGTCTAGAACTAGTATGAAAGTAATATTGGGCAGAAGAAGGGTCGACCACCCCTTCATTTATGAGGGAATTGTGCAAATATTCAACCTACGAAGTATAGGCTGCCAATTCATGTATATCCTGAATGTCAAAGACTGCAAAAATACTAAGCACAAGAAGGGTCGGTCGACCCTTCATTTAAAAGAGAAATGAAGAACAATTAATCTATGAAAATTGGGACAACATTTCCCCACTACCGACTTCCGCACAATGTGGCAGGGATTAGGACATTGCCTATGTTATAATATGTAAACAATATTTATCCCGATTGCCGACAAGAAGGATCGACCGCCCCTTCTTTTAGTAGATAATTGTGAACACCAATATCCGACAATTCACCTGTATCTAGAATGGTGAACACAAGAAGGATCGAACCACCCTTCTTGCAGTCTAGAACTATAATGAAAATAATAATGGGCAGAAGAAGGGTCGGCCTCCTCTTCATTCATTTAGCTCGAGCCTCATTCAAAAATGGGGTGTTGGTTAATGAAATTCAACTTCAAATGACCATCATATTATACAGACACAAATATCAAAAGAAAAATTATGGTTTTGGAACCTGGATTTTGGCACTTTTGGAAACGGATTTGGCAGTTTTGGAACCAGTTTGGTCACTTTTGGAACCGGATTTTGCACTTTTGGAGCCGGTTTTTGGCTATTTAGGAACCGGTTTTGTCACTTTTGGAACCTTGTTTTGGCACTTTCGGAATTGGTTTTGACAATTTTGGAATCGGTTTTGGCACTTTCGGAACCAGTTTTGGCACTTTTGGAACCGGTTTTGGTACTTTTGGACCCTAGATTTGGCACTTTTGGAACCGGATTTTGCTTGATTTTGGAGTTTAGAAAGGTTGTTTTTGACCCGTCTTCAAAGTGACTTGCACTGGAATAAGTCCAAGTTTAATGAAATTGGCGTTCCTGGACTTGTGCCCCTTCTTCATTGCGATTTAAAAATGAAAACCGATTTCAATCCATAATATGTGGAAAAAAATCCCAAAAACTTGGATTTCCATGATCACCAGAGGGCAAATTTACCCTCAGCAACTGCCATTTCTATAAATTTGGGTGAATTAGACCTAGCGGGTTATTTTACTGGGCGATGGGAGCTTGAAATTGTATTAGAGGGGCAAAATGGTTCAATTTAGTGTCCCCTTTATATATTTTATGGGGCTAATGTGCCATTTAATAAAAATAAATACATAAAAATTGGGCTAATCATAGTAAATGCTGGTTTAATTAAAAAATAGCCCACTAAAAAATTAAAACCCCTAAATTCATCCCATGGGATAAGATTAACCCCTAAAATTTTTCCTGGGGCACATTCATTAAAGCAAGTATGGGTTTCTTAACGACAGGAATTTTATCTATGGTCAGGAGTATGGTCGATCTCGATTTATGCGACGGACTCCCTGATTAAATAGACATTTACTTGATGGGAAGGACATGGAACCAAATGATTGATTACTCTGAAATCCCATTTCGATGCAATGGATGTCACAAACACGGGAACACTGCTAAATATTTCTCTCGGGTCTTTACGAGGAATATTCGGAAGCGAAAAGTCTATCCTGAGTCACCTCCTACTCCAGAACAGGTGGCCACCACTGTTATGGTATCTACTCAGCCGGTTGTCATGGAATCTGGGTGACACTCTGGTAAGTCTATGCTAACTTCTAATTTTGGTTTGATTTCACTCCCTCTCACTTTTAATCAGCCGTGGAGACACCATCCTTACTCCTCGCCTATCAATCCTCCACATCACCATGTTACACCCATCCCCTTTGACTCTATCCTTTCTCTCAAACTCGTATCCTCATTATACCAACCGAATACCCCTCCATCCTATTGGATTCCTCTGCAGCCCGAGAATTATCTCACTAACCCTATAAGAAACTCATACAACCATCGCAAACTTCCCCTCTACCTCTACCTGGCTTCAACACCCCCATTGATGATTATCTCGACATATCCACACATTCAGGGTCCCTCCCCTCCATGTGCAAGAGTCCTTCCCATTTTTATTCACCCCTCTAGATATTATCTTAGATCTACGAAGACTATGAAGATTTTGGCTCGAGGTTTGGGTGTTATTCGTGGACTCTCCTTATCCTTGCCATGGCTTCAGGGAAGACGCTCCATAATGGATATTGCCATATCTCAGGCCATTATCGATACTAGTTCTAGGAAACAAAAAAGGATTTTTAGGTCACTTAGAGAAATAAAACCTGGGAATTTGTTTCCTTGATGTTGATTCTCTCATTAAATGTTCGATGGCTGGGGGTTCCCTCTAAGAAAATGGCCCTCCATCGGGTGGTTAATGTCTATCAACCACACTTTATTCTTTTACAAGAAACTCTTGCTACTGGTGATACTATTATTGAGTATCTCCAATGCCTCCTCCCAGGGTGGTCCTTCATTTGCTCTAATGCTATGGGGGTGTTCGGGCGGTTTGGTTACGGGATGGCACACCTCACATCTTTTACAAACAAACTATTGGGCCTTCCTATCTTTTTTGGGGATGAACCTTTTCTCAAGGGAGACTGGACTATCCTACACTATTGCAAATGTCTACAGCCCATACCAACAGAGGGAGGCCTTTTGGAACCTTTTCTTTCCTCGCAATATTGTGGAGGCTAACCGTTTTATCATAGGTGGTGATTTAAACTTCACATTGAGTGAAGCATAAATATGTGGAGCCCATGTTCAACAGGACCCCCTGTCAGAAATTTTTATTTCTCTTCTGAACACTCATTCTATCATCAACATACCACCCATCTTGTTGTGACATACCTGGAAAAATTTATGGGATTGGGAGGCCCACATAGCCAAAAGTATGGATCGGTTTTTGGTTAATGAGGGTACCATCAGATATGTTGCTATTTTTCGCCAATGGGTTGGGACTGGTGATGATTTGGTTCACCACCCTATTCTGCTTGAACTTTTCCAGGAATTCAAGAAAACTGCTAGCCCATTCAAATTCGATGTCCAATGGCTTACAGATTCACAGTTTAATGTCGTGATTTTTGAGAGAATGGAATCCATTTGATCGGAACAACAATGATTTGATAGCCATTCAATTCAATTACAACCTCATTCATATGAAGGAACTTGTTGTCCCCTGGATAGCTCAGAGAAGGAAAGAGATTGATGAGGAGATTTGCTCCATTGAGGAAATATTAGAAGGATTCTACGCTACGAATCCCTAGGGTTACACTTCTGTTCTACAACGATCCAAAATCCTTTTGATGGAAAATCACAAGAAAGAAATCATCTTGGAGGAAGGTGCATCTACGAGGCTACAAAGTCGGGCCCTATGTCTACAATATGGAGATGCAAATAGTAAGTATTTTCACCATCATATCAAGCATCGTCAGTATACAAATTCTATTTTGGAAATGAGGGATGATGAGGACAACCTTCATACTAGATATCAGGAGCTTTCAGAGCTGGGGGTAAAACACTACAAGGAAGTATATTCTCAACCACCAAAAATATCTATTATTCAAATGATGAGTTCGGATTTCGCTTTCCCAAATATGGTGAACGATGCCGACTCCAATACTTTAATGCTTCTGGTATCCGTGGAAGAAATTAAGGATGCCATGGGTCAACTCCAACATGACAAGAGTTTGAGCCTCGACGGCTAGGCCATTGAATTCTTTGAATCTTTTATGGACCTATTTGGAGAGGATATCCTCTCAGTTGTTTGAGAATTAAGACAGAAAATAAATGTTTTGGCAGCAACAAACTCCACTTTCATTGCTACGATCTCCAAAAAGGACAATGGGAAGACCTTTGACGATTATCATCTCATTTCACTCTGCAATTGCTTCTATAAGATCACCGCAAAGGTTATCGCCAATAGAGTTAAAGGCATCCTTTTGAATGGTGTTTCTATGGAACAACACACTTTCCTCAAGGGTAGGATTATACAGGATACTATTGGCACGACATAGGAAGCACTGCACTCATCCAAAACTAACAAGTTACCATCGGTAATTCTTAAGATCGACTTGCGTCGGGCATACGATTAGGTGAAATGGACATTTTTGCGTCTGGACCTTCTATAAGTTGGATTCCCTCTACAAATAGTAAATTGGATAATTTCCACTGTTCAGACTATTACTTTTGATGTTTTGGTGAATACCATTGCCTCCACATTCTTCAGACCCGAGAGGGGTCTTCGATAGGGCTGTCCACTTGCCCCGTTGTTATTCCTTCTTCTTGGCGAAGGGCTCAACCGATCCATTCTACATGCAAAGGCCAATGGTTTTTTCTATGGGATTAAAATAGCACGGGACCTATGTGTCACACACCTTTTATTCGTTGATGACATCATGGTATTTACGCAGGGCTCTAGGCACGATATCACTTGCATCTCTAGGATTTTATCTCTATTCACTTTGGCCCCAGGTATGAACGTTAATATTGATAAGTCTACCATCTCATTTTATATGTGGATGATGCTTTAAAAGAATGGATTGCTCTAAATATCCCATATAAGGTTGTAGATGCAGATCAGGGTCTACCATACTTGAGGTATGTACTCAGTCCAAACTGTTGAAATATTGTAACTTCAAAGAATATTATATTTGTATATTATTTATTCCGGAGATGTTCCATACCTCCGATGTGATTATACTATAAATCCGGAGATGTTTATTCCTCCGAGTTGGGTGTGGTAACTAGGGTTATTAGACCCACCATGTGGGGGTCGGCCCAGTCAGTTATAATGGGGTATTTAACCTAATGGTTAAATACGAGCCTACATGTACTTGTGTAAAATACATATCAGAGTAGTGTATAAATAGAGGAGGTGTGTTCCTCATTTGATACATTCACTCACTTGAGGATAGCGCACTTGTGGAGGAGAGGTCAGCTATTGTGGAGGAGGAGATCATGTATCAGGGTTTCATCTTTGTATATTGCTGGTCATCTATATTGAGGAAGCTTTGCTGGGTTTTCTACCCCACGAGGGTTTCCCAGGATAAATCTCTGTCTCTTGTGTTTATGCTGTGCTTGTTGTTTCTTCAGTGATCCTGTATATGCTATTATTGTGAAATGGAATGTAATGCTGCTATTTTCTGTCTTAGCATATTAAATCTTAACATGGTATCAGAGCTAACCTGAAGGAAGACAAGGTATGGCACTAACGACACTTGCCTTACTTACGACAATTTGAAGGTTAGGGTTTTACATAGAAAAAACCAGTCATCGTAGCACTTTCGCTATAAATCTGTTTTGGCAAAGTTTTCGGATCTGCAATTGTTACAGGACGAAGATTAAATCTCCAGGTACCTTTTGTCCAAAGGACAACCTCTAATTCGTTGTACTTTGTGATTTATGATCTGTACAATATAGGGTTTCTGCCTCTTCCAGATCTGAGTCAAAATCAGGTGACCTTGGGAAAAAGGTCATATCTTGGGCTAGGAAGCTCCAAATGAAATTTCGTAAAAAGTTATAGGTAGTACACAGTCTGTACTATCTCAGAAAACTTTTTCAGAGGCCGAAGTTGAACCAGTGACACGTGGAACGCCGTACAAGTTCGCCCTCCTGTATTATCCCATAAACAGGTCATGTTGCGACACTTGGCATAACTCTCTCTCAGAGAGTCCAATTGAGGTCATACCTGTCAGGATGGAAAGATAACAGGCCAAGCTACCTCAGGAAAGTTTTTCAGAGGCCGAAGTTCAAACAGTGACACGTGGCATGCTGTACAAGTTCGCTCTTCTGTTTTATCCCAAAAAAGGTCACGTTGCGACATTTGACATAACTCTCTCTCAGAGAATCCAATTGAGGTCAGACCTATCAGGATGGAAAGATAACAGGTCAGGCTATCTCAAAAAACTTTTTCAGACCCTGTGGATTGAAAAGTTTGGAGTTACACCAGAAACAATCAGGTACATATTTCTGTCAAAACAGAATTATTTTTGAGTACCTTCATTCATGGCTTCCGGAATTTAGGGCTTTGAAGAAAGTTGGAATTTTTGTAAATGGAGACCACGGCTGAATGCTACTCATCAAAATAGAAATTTAGAGACCAAGATCAGATTTTTTGGTTGGGCAGAAGGTCGGGCTTGATCAAACCCTAGTTCGGGACTTTGATCAGAAAAGTGGAAAATTAGGGCTTATGTAAAAATGGGAATTTTTGAAATCTGTGACCATGGCTGGAAGCTCCTCAGAAAAATAGAAGCTTAGAGATTTGGATCAAACATTTTGATTGGGAAGAAGAGTGGGATTCATCAAACCCCAGTTTAGGGTCACGTCCAGTGAATCCGGAAGTTTCAAAGGCAAAATTGAGGAGTGAAACTTTGCAGTTTTCAAATTCTGAATATATCAGTTTGATCAGCTCATCAAGGCGCATATTTCTATCCTTTCGGAAGTTTGAAATTCAAAGTTTGAATTTTTGGAGTTTCTCTGACAAACCCATATCCAGCTCCAGATCAAGTTTCAGGGGGAGTTGAGGCTAAGGCCTTACATAAGAAGACTACAAGAAGTCTCGACAGGTATGACTTAAGGAGGCTCAGGTATGTCTTGAAATCTAATTCTTGATTAAGTTCATGATGTGTTTGTCTTCATATTATTTATTAGTACAATCTTGATTAATGTGAGAATTGTCTTATCACCCTAGTAACAGTATGAATGCATGTGAATGATCAAATACATTCATTGATTAGGGCTATATGATTGTACTAATGCGTTATGATGTTGTGTGAGGTTGATGTTGTCTACTAACAAGATACAGGTACATCACAAAAGACAAATCAGGTTCCATGACCATGAAAACATGAAGACAAAGACTCATCCATAATCTTTGTTCTACTTACAAGGTATGTATGACTTTGTTATATTATGCTTAACCTATGAGACATGCAGGTTCTAGCTCAGGATCTCTAAATCATTGAAGAGATTGTTTAGGTATGTTGTACATAACTAAGTAGGTATACTAATCCAGGTATGTTTCCCATGAATCTTACCTTGTGTTAGGATCCCTTATATAAGTATACTTGGTATGATTGGTTATGCTTATTCATAAAGTTAGTAATCAAAGGATTATGCATATTATATCTTTTATCTTGATTGATGATATGCATGAGTAAAAGAATACTTCCCTGAAATCTTGAATACTAATGTTTATTAACTATAATCATGACTATACATTTTCAAGAATTTAGAACTATAATGTTTTAATAACATTTAGAACATACTAATGGGTGTATGTTTGTGTATGAGATCATGAGGATGACACTTGAACATGCACAGTGGTACAGAATGAATAGAAGTTCAAAAGACATACAGAAGATCAAGCGGGAGGCAACCACACAAACATAAAAGATAAGTATTTGAGTTGTTATTTGAAATAGTAAATGATATTGCCGGTAATAGGTTGTATGCATATTTGTATTCCTATAATATATCATGTTGAGTGTAAATATTCATAGAACATTGAACAGTATACTACTAATATGCATATGATTGGTAAGTTGGACAAACATTCCATTGTTGTTTGTCTAGAATGAAACCTCTTTGCTGACATGCTGAGAGTTGTGCACACTCTCGATAGTATGTTCTGGTAGAGATGGAAGGCATCTAGATAGCCACTATATGCATACAGGATATGGGAAAGTGTTGTGCCAAAGTATTGGTCAAAATAGTTGCATCACTATGTAAATGATATCTGTATGCATAATAGGTTATCACTAATCATGTACTTAATTTTGATTTGTAGGAAAGGTCATGAAGAATGATGGACACCGTACAAGTGGTGGATGTTCAAACAAGAAGATTTACAAATCAAACAAAATATAGAAGGCTCATGGCTAGAAGATTCTCTTAGAAAGGGGAAGAGAATCACGACAAGATGTTTGCTCCAAGTATGGTGTAATTAAAGAAGAAGTGTGAATCAGGTTCTGTATAGGTACCTAGGATCGATAATAAATTGATAAGCTTAATGATCACCATGGGTGATGTGGATCTCAACCTTTGCTACAAGGTTGAATATGATTTCTATACACATATGACATGGATGCAAGAAGGAACTCACCACAGAGTTCGAATGATATTGAGGCTCATATCAATAGACCCATCTGATGAGAGATGGCACAGATAGATGACTGTAGAAATGAAATTGAAAGATCTCAGATTGATGCATTACTTTCTAGGTCTAAAAGTATGGAAAGTCTCAGAAGGAATCTCTCTCAACCAGAGAAAGTATGCTGAGAAATATTGAGAAGACTTGATATGTTGGAATGGCCACTCTTATGGATTCCAACTTGAAGCTGTTAGGAGATGACTCATCAGAGTTAGTGGATATAACTCTGTACAGTCAAATTATTGGGTCATTGATGTATCTAACATATACTAGGTTAGATATATGCTTTGTTGTGAACACCTTGAGTCAGTATCTAGTGGAAACTAGATGTGTTCACCCGATAGTTGCAAAGCATGTGATGAGGTACATAAAGGATACGATAGACTTTGATCTATGCTATCTTGGAGATCATGACTTTAGATGGCTAATCAGATGCTGGTTGGGAAGAAAGTGTATCAGACAGGAAGAACACATCAAGAGGATGTTATTGTCTGGGATTAACCATGATCTCGTGGTTTAGCTGGAAGTAGTCTAGTGTGGCTCTCTCAGCACAAGCAGAATATATGGCTGCTTGCTCTGCTAGTTGTGAAGAAGCTTGGCTTCAGGATTGGTTTGAATTAGAGATAGAACCAACTGTGATCCTATGTGACAAATAGAGTTGTATGAAGATGACAAAGAATCTAGTGTTCCATGATAAGTCAAAGAACATAGGGATCTAATAAGATATGATGCAGAAGGAACTAAAGTTTGAATTTATAACAGGTTACCGATGTACTAACCAAATCTCTACCTCAAGTGAAGAAGTTACCAACATACTAACCAAACCTCTGTCTTGAGTGAAATTTGAATACTTCCGAGACAAGCTTGGTATAGCTCAAAAGGACCCTCCTCGAAAGGGGGAGTAGTATAGTCATTGATGATGAGATTGTCTCATCGAACAACAAGGTCGATGATGAGGTAACCTGTTCTCTACACCTAGATACTTAGAAATATTTAGATTTAGGACTCTTATGCTTAGAATACTTTGTTTTACATGCTTTTGATGATAGATGTATTGGTAAGAATACATACTTTTGATGACACATGTATTGATTAATGTACTTGTATGGTTGAGGATACTTGTACTTGTATTGATGAGAATACATGTGGGGATTGTATCATCCTTGAACACTTGTTCTAAAGAGAGCCGTAGATGTATGGTCTCCGAGAAGTGGGGATTGTATCATCCTCGGACTTTGGTCCCTGAATTGATCCGTAGACGTATGGTCTCCGAAAATGAAGTCCTTAATGGACAGTTGAGGGGATTGGATCATCCCTGGACTTTCAGTCCTAAAAAGAGTCATAGACGTGAGGTCTCCGAGAATGAAGTCCTTAGTGGACAGTTGAGGGGATTGGATCATCCCTGGACTTTCAGTCCTAAAGAGAGCCGTAGATGTGAGGTCTCCGAGAATGAAGTCCTTAGTGGACAGTTGAGGGGATTGGATCATCCTTGGACTTGCAGTCCTAAAGAGAGCCGTAGACGTGAGGTCTCCGAGAATGAAGTCCTTAGTGGACAGTTGAGGGGATTGGATCATCCATGGACTTTCAGTCCTAAAGAGAGCCGTAGACGTGAGGTCTCCGAGAATGAAGTCCTTAGTGGACAGTTGAGGGGATTGGATCATCCCTGGACTTTCAGTCCTAAAGAGAGTCGTAGACGTGAGGTCTCCGAGAATGAAGTCCTTAGTGGACAGTTGAGGGGATTGGATCATCCCTGGACTTTCAGTCCTAAAGAGAGCCGTAGACGTGAGGTCTCCAAGAATGAAGTCCTTAGTGGACAGTTGAGGGGGTTGGATCATCCCTGGACTTTCATTCCTAAAGAGAGCCGTAGACGTGAGGTCTCCGATAATGAAGTCCTGAATGAACAGGCAGGGGATTGCATCGTCCCCGGACTGAGGTCCCAGAATAGAGTCGTAGACGTGAGGTCTCCGATAATGAAGTCCTGAATGAACAGGCAGGGGATTGCATCGTCCCCGGACTGAGGTCCCAGAATAGAGCTGTAGACTGGGTCTCCGATAATGAAGTCCTGAATGAACAGGCAGGGGATTGTATCATCCCCGGACTTCAGTCCCTGAATTGATCCGTAGACGTATGGTCTCCGAGAAGTGGGGATTGTATCATCCCCGGACTTCGGTCCCTGAATTGATCCGTAGACGTGTGGTCTCCGAGAAGTGGGGATTGTATCATCCCCGGACTTCGGTCCCTGAATTGATCCGTAGACGTGTGGTCTCCGAGAAGTGGGGATTGTATCATCCCCGGACTTCGGTCCCTGAATTGATCCGTAGACGTATGGTCTCCGAGAAGTGGGGATTGTATCATCCCCGAACTTCGGTCCCTGAATTGATCCGTAGACGTGTGGTCTCCGAGAAGTGGGGATTGTATCATCCCCGGACTTCGGTCCCTGAATTGATCCGTAGACGTGTGGTCTCCGAGAAGTGGGGATTGTATCATCCCCGGACTTCGGTCCCTGAATTGATCCGTAGACGTCTGGTCTCCGAGAAGTGGGGATTGTATCATCCCCGGACTTCGGTCCCTGAATTGATCCGTAGACGTGTGGTCTCCGAGAAGTGGGGATTGTATCATCCCCGGACTTCGGTCCCTAAATTGATCCGTAGACGTGTGGTCTCCGAGAAGTGGGGATTGTATCATCCCCGGACTTCGGTCCCTGAATTGATCCGTAGACGTGTGGTCTCCGAGAAGTGGGGATTGTATCATCCCCGGACTTTGGTCCCTGAATTGATCCGTAGACGAATGGTCTCCAAGAAAGTGATTTTTTTTATAATGATGTGGTTACTTGTATCGGTATGGATACTTGTATTGATGATGTGGTTACTTGTATCGGTATGGATACTTGTATTGATGATGTGGTTACTTGTATCGGTAGGATACTTGTATTGATGATGTGGTTACTTGTATCGGTAGGATACTTGTATTGATGATGTGGTTACTTGTATCGGTAGGATACTAGTATTGATGACGTGGTTACTTGTATCGGTATGGATACTTGTATTGATGATATGTATACTTGTATTGGCATGAATACTTGTACTAATGATGTGGATAGTTGTATTGTTATGGATACCTGTGTTGATGATGATGCTGACGATCGTGTGATGACGATGCTGATGATCGTGTGATGACGATAATGATGATCTTGAGGATCCAGATGTTGATGTTGTTGTAGCTGTTCGAGTGCTGCAGAAGATAAAGACTCAGTACTGAAGATGTTGATGTTCCAGTATTGAAGATGTTCCAGTAACTGCTTGAGTTACTGATGATGTTGAGAAAGCTTCCAATGATTTATAGATGTATCATGTATGATGTTGATGACTCCTTGCTCGTGCAGATACTGTTATAATATCCTTCTCGTTAAGGGGGAGTGTTGAAATATTGTAACTTCAAAGAATATTATATTTGTATATTATTTATTCCGGAGATGTTCCATACCTCCAATGTGATTATACTATAAATCCGTAGATGTTTATTCCTCCGAGTTGGGTGTGGTAACTAGGGTTATTAGACCCACCATGTGGGGGTCGGCCCAGTCAGTTATAATGGGGTATTTAACCTAATGGTTAAATACGAGCCTACATGTACTTGTGTAAAATACATATCAGAGTAGTGTATAAATAGAGGAGGTGTGTTCCTCATTTGATACATTCACTCACTTGAGGATAGCGCACTTGTGGAGGAGAGGTCTGCTATTGTGGAGGAGGAGATCATGTCTCAGGGTTTCATCTTTGTATATTGCTGGTCATCTATATTGAGGAAGCTTTGCTGGGTTTTCTACCCCATGAGGGTTTCCCAGGATAAATCTCTGTCTCTTGTGTTTATGCTGTGCTTGTTGTTTCTTCAGTGATCCTGTATATGCTATTATTGTGAAATGGAATGTAATGCTGCTATTTTATGTCTTAGCATATTAAATCTTAACACAAACGATTATGGGATCAAGGATTGGTCTGGTCTGATCAGGAGGATTGAAAGGCGTATACATCATTGGTGCAATCTTTGTCTTACCAAAGGTGGCAGAATCATTATTATCAAATCTCTTCTTGAGGCTATTCTGGTATTCTGGTTATCCATGGCTCATATTCCATCAAGCATCATCAACACTATCAGGAAGATATGATGTAATTTTTATTGGAAAGGGAAAATTTCTTCTACATCCTTCCACTGGATAGCATGGGATTGGATCTATCTACCTAAGAAATGGGGAGGCCTAGGCATCAACAAATTGGAATATTTCGTTATAGCCATGGCTGCAAATAATGTTTGGCGTCTCTTGACATGTGACAATTTATGGACCAGGGTCATTTACGTCAAATATATTCATCCTATTTCGATAGAGGATTGGTTAAGATGCAGGATCCCCATACCCAAAGTCACATATATGATGTGGAAGGCTGCTATGGAATCATTTGGCCTTATAACGGATGGAATACAATGGAAGATCGGGGATGGAAATAAGGTTAGGATTGGCATCGATCCCTGGATTGGTTGCTCTGATTCTTATTGACTTCCTAAACATATGATTACCCAACTACAAGACCGGGGCTTTCATTTTGTTTCATAGATTGCGGATCTACATGCTTCTGGCGTACATCAACAGGGTTTTTGTGATGTTGTTGCTCTTAATTTTCATCATGAGGATAAAGATAGATGGGACCGGTATATGGATGGTCTACGAGGGATGTCTATGAGACTGAATCGGTCTCCAGATGAAATCACATGGTATCGTAACATATCGGGCGGCACCTATATACCAAAGGTTGGTTACAAGATACTTTGCTCCTTCAGGATTCTCCCTGAACATTGTTGGTGGTTTGATAAAATATGGAAATTACTATGCCCATTGAATATGAAGATCTTCTGTTGGGATGCTTTAATGGACAAGATCTCAGTTTGGTCAAGGATGCAAGTTTAAATTTTCGAGGGACCCGGGCGATGCCCTCTCTGCAAATAATTCTTTGAGAGTAATGTTCACTTATTGATTCAATGCTCATATATTGTTCATATCTGGAAAAATATTACTCTACTCACATGCATTCATCATTCATCACTAATGGTCAGGATCATGCTTGTCTAATTCTTAAGTGGCTTGGCATGGGATGCCACACACCCATACATACCCGATTCTCCCTTATATTATTTTATGGCATACTTGGATAGCTAGGAATCATGCGCTTTTCGAACATCGACACATCCCACCTGAGGTATATGCATTTCAAATTTTGGGCATCGCACAGAAATTAGCATAGGGACAGATCCTAAATATCCCTCGTGCCATCACGAGGGAGGTGATCAACAAGGATGTTCCATGGGGATACTTTGACGGTGTTGCCCATAGTAACCCTATCAGGGGTGGTGCTAGTGGAATCATATTCATCGACTCTCATCATTGGTATAAATTTGTTGCATCTATAGGTTTCACAGCATGAACAATCGAGTTAAGCTTGTGGCTATCAAATTCCTTATGGAACTTGCTATTTCAAAAGACATCCAAAGCATATAGATTTTTAGCGATTCCTCTCCCATTATTTAATGGATGAAGAATCGATGAAAACCAAAGAAAATCCTGTTGTCATCTATCTTTGAGGAGGTTAAGAGATTATATGTTCTCTTTCACTTCCTCACTTTCCAACATATTTACCGTGAGAGGAACATCGAGGTTGATAAACTTTCCAAACTGGGACTGCTCTTAGATGACGAGATATGGTAGACATGGGAAGGAATCTACGACACCATCTGTGTGGATGGTCCATGCCCTATTGTTTTTTGAATTTGTATTTTCATAGGTTTGTCATATGATAGACCTATATGGACTAGTGAACCCTCTTTTAAGAATGATTTTTGACATACTGATAGATGATCATATTTTTTTGTAATATGGATGTGGAAACACTATCATGAGACCATTCTAGTCATGTAAAATGTGTTATACTTTAATACAAAGGAAGCACACTCTTTTTTCTTTGGAAAAAAAACCCTCTTAATCATGGGTAATTTTCATTGAAATTTGTAATAATTTTTAAAAATAATTTCTCATTCATATTAGTTGTCATATTCTCTATCTTATACACTAAATACCTAATTATAACCATTCTCTCAATATATAATAAAACTATTTTTTAAAATAAAAATAAAATATAATTATTATTCTCAATTTAAAATTATAAATTATGAAACCTTTCCAAATTTATTACTTTTTCAAATTAATTTAAATTAAAAAAATCAATAAAATAAACATTTAGATTATAACCACAAAACCCTCAACAAATAAATCTACCACGTGATTAGTATTTTTTGGATAAGTCTTTTTGTGACTATCTACTGGAACAGTTATGTACTATTTGATTCACCTTATTGAATATCAATAATATGCTTTTTCAGCTGAAAAAAAACTCCACCACGTGATTATCACTATCATTTTATTATGCCAAAGATCATCAACACCTACATCCACGTGATTATCACTATCATTTTATTATATACCAACCCAAGGATAAACATGCCAAAGATCCTTGTACATTGGTAACTAAAGTGGATTGGACAAATCAAGAGACTCATGCTACATTTTGTGATTTCAATTCAATCATTTCTAATGTATATCAGCTATTCGCCACTTTTAAATAATTAGTATTTTTTGGATAATTATTTTTGTGACTATCTACTGGAACAATTATGTACTATTTGATTCACCTTATTGAATATAAATAGTATGTTGTGTTTTTTTTTTTTTTTTGCTGAAGAAAAAATAAATAAAAAAATCTACCACGTGATTATCATTATCATTTTATTATGCCAAAGATCCTCAACACCTACATCCATGTGCTTATCACTATCATTTTATTATATACCAACCCAAGGATAAATATTCCAAAGATCCTTGTACGTTGGTAACTAAAGTGGATTGGACATATCAAGAGACTCATGCTACATTTTGTGATTTCAACTCAATCATTTCTAATGTTTAGTTATTTGCCACTTTTAAATAATTAGTATTTTTTTTTGGATAAGTCTTTTGTGACTATCTGAATAGTTATGTACTATTTGATTCACTTATTGAATATCAATAATATTTTTTTTTTCTGCTGAAAATCCATCACATGATTATCACTATCATTTTATTATATACCAACCCAAGGATAAATATGCCAAATATCCTTGTACATGGGTAACTAAAGTGGATTGGACAAATCAAGGGACTCGTGCTACATTTTGTGATTTCAATTCAATAATTTCTAATGCATCAGCTATTCGCCACTTTTAAATAATTAGTATCCACGCATATGAGCACAAAAATACAAAGAGGAAAAGGTACCAAAACTCTGGCCCGTCCTTATAAATCATTGAAGTGGGGCCAAGACTTGTCTTCTTCAATCAAATCCATTACATTATCCTCCACCTTTAACACAATGTGATTCATTTGTTTTTTCAAGAGAGATTGATTCCCCATGCACGTTGATTACAGATTTATCTTTCTGCATTTAATTTTACAGATTTATCTTTCTGCATTTAATTTTAAGGAAATTATGTATACGAGTTATGCGTGGAGGCTAATTTCTAAAATAATGAAGATAATCTTATAGCCGAATCATATAATGGATATGATGGGAGATAAGTTTAAAATACTTTGTAAATTATCATACTTTTAAAATGGGTAAGGGAAAACTAGAGGAGAAGTTGAAATTGGATGAAATGGGTTGTAATGGGAAGGTGGAATTATGCATCTATCTGAATCTCATTGGATTAAATTTGTTGCGGGTTGGGTATAAGTTAAAATAATATAGCAAAATTAATGGCGTTAAAGTTGGCTTTGTTATTGATCTTAGAAGAAGGAGTTCAAACCCTACAAGTATATGGTGATTCAAAACTTGTTATTGATTGGATGAAGGAGAGGAGACCTCCCAAAAATATCCATCTGCTTCCTATATATGAGATCATTAGATTGAAATATCTTTTTGAGTATGTCGTATTTGTTCATATATATATATATATAAAGGAACACACAAGCATACTTGTTGTCAAAGACTGGCCTTGAGGTTGAAGAAGGTTAGTGGTTTAGATGGGATTAGTGTTAGGGTTAACCTTGAGTCGGGAATGAGTAAGGATGTAAGTGGTTTTGGGCACACGGTTTTGGTAGCCCATGGTTTCTTGCTAGTTGTATTTGCATGTAAAGAACCCTATTTATAGGGTTGGATTCCTCCATTGTAAGGTGACAATTTGAGCAAGAGAGATGCTCTTAGCGGCCTTGGCCTATTTTGGCGAGGGACCAATAATAGATCTATTATTAATGGATGGTTTTTCCCTACAAGGTTTTCCAGGATAAATCTTGTGTTTCTATTGTGTTTTCTATTATGTGTTATTATTTCTCTCGCATATGTTTTATTCCCTAACAATTAGGACAATGCTATTGAGACCTTTAATGGGCCAAGCCCATTCACATGATATATAGTAATGCTTTTAGGGGCAGCGGGACAGTGGCTCAGTTGGAATTGGAAAATGAGAGAGAGCTAGCTTTTGATCTAGGTCCCTTTTTGGGATAGTCATTCCCACTCCAACTGTTCTTTACATTTCTCTTTTTTGACCCTATACATGGTGTTATTTTTTTATGATGTCCAGCTCCATTGCTTAGAGTTGATGTATTAAGTATATGTTGAAACTAGTTTCCACAATTTTTTGGAATTGAACTATGTTTGTAAAGATGATGTACAACATTGTGTCTAGAGATGATACATTTATGTCTCTATTAGAAGGTTCTATTGGAACTAGATTCCATAGATTTTGGAACTAATCTATGTATGTAAATATCTTTACATCTTATGCAATATGAGGTTTATTAATATAAATATTCTGCGTTTTTTTTTCCAAGGAAAAAGGAAAAAAAATGGGAAGGTGGAGGCCAGGGTATTTTTTAAGGATGCTAATATTATACTTAAGTATAGTATCGTAGGCGATTATTTTGGATTGAAAAAATCATGTATATAGATAGGTAGGCGAATATTAAAAATGAAACATACAATTTACTACTAAAACGTGTAAATTTTGGCGAATATTGTGATAAAAAAACATATTTTATGTAAATATAGGCGATATTAGAGGCTAAAAATGACCAAATAGCGAATTTATTTTTTGAAAAAAAGTCCAAAAAATAGCCAATTGGCGAAATTTCGCCCCTAAAAATTTCCCTGGTGGAGGCCAAGGTGGAGGAGAAATTGGTTGCAATGGGAAAGGAAACAAGAAAGAGAAGTTGAAATTGGATGAAATGAGTTGCAAAGTTTAAAGTTTAATATATAAATGTATATGAAGTATTAATTTTAGTTATTATGCATATAAGTGTATATGAAATATTAGTTATAGTTATTAAGTATATAAGTACATATGAAATATTAGTTATAGTTATTAAGTATATTTAAGCATATATGAACTATTAGTTATAGTTATTATGGTTATATTAATTTTTTTTCATATGGTTTACAGCATCGGAGATCGGTGCTTTCTACGTCCACGGATAACCCCCTAATATTTTGGGTGACCAATGTGGGAAGTTCAAATATTGCGGTTGTGAAAGAGGCTCAATGAGAGCATCAAGTATGCCCATATAAGGGCTCAACATGTCACTTACAAGGAATTGAACCTGGGTGGAGAGGGTAACAAGCATTCCTCCCAACCACCCAAGCTACATCCAATGGACATATTAAATTTGTTATATGGATAATATTAATATTTATAATGTGTTCTACAATGAGTTACATGAAAATGGATTTTCTCTGTTTGGACCAACGATTAGAACAAGTTATAAATATCAAAGCAATGACTTGAAGAAGGATTTGATGAAGCACATAGCCACATTGTTTGGTCCCGTATTCAATCAAAAGTTGGTGCAAACCATAGCAGGGAAGTACTTGAAATCCATGTGGGACAATTTCCGCACTAATATCGGTCGATACGTTAGTTATCAGCATCTTGTATTAATTCCAGAATAGGAGTGGGCTGCATTAATAGAGGATTATAAGGAGAAGAAGATGAGAAAAGAAGGAAATTTTCTTCCGAGCGCAGTGGAAGCGCCAAGGTAGATAAAGCAGTGTACCAAACAATGAATTTATAATATGTATATTGCATTTGACCACGATTTTTTAATCGCATAAACACCTATGTTACAATTCAATTCATGTAGGATCAAGGACACCTCAAAGGCTACTCAAGCTAGACTGGAGAAGCATGGCCAACAAGAGCTTGGACCAGGGGGCTACATTAAAGTGAAGGGCATACATGTAATTATGGAATTTCGTTGCTACAATACCATTTGAGTTTCAAATGCTTTCCTTACCTAAAGTGTTATGCTATGAGATACGTAGTCTGCAGACTTTGGCGTTATGCCCACAGATAACGAGCTCAAAATTTCCTTCAAGGAAGGTTACAATGCCCAGGTTGAGCAAAAAAATACTAGTGAAACTAACACTTCTACTATCAATGAGGAGGTATACAAGATCAATGCATTCTTATTGAATACTTAATTACATAGTACACATTGACAATGTTCGGTGATTCAACAACTTCAATTGTTATTGCAGGAAACATAGGAATATGTAGGTGTTCCCCATGATCCAGTTATAGAGACTGAAGTTGGAACTGCTCAACTAGAGGTTCCTCCTTCTGCACCTACAGGTACCATGAACTAGTTGAATTATATAAATTGTTATTTCATCGGTTACTGCTTACTATCGATAAGCTGGTAAAAAAATTGTTTGCTAAAATTGTAGACGTCGTCGAACCTAGTATTAGGGAGCGCCCTATAAGGAGACGTCTCTTGTAGTCTACAGATCAAAACCTAGTACCACAATAAAATGGTGCCGAAGAGAATGAGGGAGTTGATGCTAGTGAGAGACTTGCAGATTTCATTAAAAGGAAAAGGAAAAAGAAACCAAAGAAGAAGTAGGACAATAAACATTGGCCATTGTGGATGGCATAGTGATTTTGCTATATGCAATATTGTATTATGTATTTTTTCATAATGTAATTTAATTTAACGTTTGTAATCTAATGTTATTGTTATCTACATGTTATGTTATCTAATGTTATGTGTGATTTAATTTAATTGCAGTTTGTAATTTAATGTTATTTGTATCAAAATGGTATGTTATCTAATGTTATGTGTGTAGTGTCTATGTTATTTGTATCTACATATTATTTTACAATAAATAGATTGGGAATGGGGAAATGAGAGTGATGTGAGGGGGGGGAGGGGCCATAAGAGCTTCCACCTTCACCTGGTTGGCCCTGTTCAGTAGAGAATAAATTATTCTCGAAACAAAGAGAATCTCATACAGGAATTTTTATTTTGGTCTTTTAAAATGCTGATAGATGTGTTGATTTGCACATTTATTGGTGGTTTAGTTATATATATATATATATATATATATAAACTTATTATTCAAATTTGATTTCCACTTTGATGAAGGAAGGTGCCCAGGTATAATAAGATCACTACAAAGATTCTCAAGGCTTACAGTATGATTATTCACACTTTTATCTACAATGGATTATTTCATTACCCTTGACATGATCTTTATTATGGTCCTTGGCATGATTGCACATGATATGGGTGCAGTTTCATCAACATGACAGTTGAGATAGCTTTAAGAAAAACTATTAAAGAAAATACTATCAATAAATATTGATGTTGAAATTGTTGCCAATGAGACACATCCATCTACTCACATATATATGCATATGGGTATGGAAGCATCTATGTTGAGCTCACTAACAGTAAATCTTTTGACATCCATCTATGTTATGCCATTATTGACATTTCTTCATGTTATCCACTATATGTGTAACACTACATGTAATATTTCCTATATGAATGTGGATCCAAAATAGTGGAAGGATAGATTTATTTTTCTTAGAAAAGAATAGAACCCGGTGATTTAGGTCTCAGTTATACTTAGACAATATCCATTTTTCAATTATTCTAGCTACAATATTATCTTCATTCACACAAAATCTACTAAACATATTTATTCTGTTGAAGTTCTACTTATTTACATACAATCCTTGAATGATATTTCAATTTGAAGAGATAAAGACCATCAATGCAATTCATGAATTCTATCGTGTATATCAGTGGATTCCCTATAGAGTATCCACAATAATAAATATACTATTCCTCCAGCATACCTAAGCCAACAACCACTGTATTCTATGATAGGAATAAATACATCTGGATTACCCTAATAAAAAGTAAGGGTAGAATGAGCTCCTCTACAAGTTCAACACCTTGGTCCTGATCAAGCTGGGCCAATAGTCAACTTTAAGTAAATGAGGATGATATAACAAATTACAAAGAGATAGAAAATCAAATTGAATATATCAAACCATTAGAATATCTCTTGTCTCTCACTCTACCTTCAAAATGATCCTTCAGAATCCATAACCCAGAGTGTGGCAAGAGTAAAATTTGCCAATGCTGCAAGAGTTTAGTTGGGTAATAGAATCTTAGACTAATAAGGAAAAGTATAATAAGTATAATCAAATGTTACAATAATTGAAACTTGCTAAGTCATCTAGACAATATTATTTTGAAGTCTCGATATAATTCTTTTTTAATCCAATGAAGACCAAAGGTCAAGGGTTTCGTATTGACTCCACAAGAAGATGAAACAAGCCACTTGATGGTTGGAATTTCAAGGCAGCTCTATTACAAAGGGATTCCTTGCTTTATTGGGAGGAGAACCCAAGAGATGGAAGCTTAGGAAAAAGAAGGGCAGTAGCAGAAGGATGGGAGACTTATTTGCAATTAGTCCTTGATCAAATAGTTAGTTTAACCCTACAACTTGACTTTCTCTTGGATTGGATCACTAGTAATTGTTGGTTCTCTCTTTATTATGGCATTATGGCACACATATGTATTATTTTGGTCATAATGGAATTCGATGCCTTGGAGGAAAGTGACTTTACTCAAGTTTTTCTCACATGAATATTGAAGAGTTAAGTTGCTACACTTGAGTTTTTGTTGCATAAAAATAGTTCTATGATCAAAAGAACTACAAAAATAAAGGACTTATCCTTGGTTGGGCATCTATCTAGGAACATACAACAAGTAAACCAAGCCTTTGAAACCATATTTAAACAAAGCCATTCCCATAGGTAATGAACTCATATTGTGAATTATGATCTCAATTTGAATGTGATTGTAAATACCTCAACAACTTAATTATGCAAAGAAGAACAATGTTGGTGAGAAAAATATGCCATAGTCTTATTTATTATGGATCATATGGTATTGTTGGGTCACAGATTTGTCCATATTTTCATCACCTATCGACATATATTTCATACCTCTTCTTCCTATTATTATCCATTTATCATTCCATTTTCCATCCAGTTGCTGTAACTGCACATCAAATACCATATTACTTCCATTGATGCTTTAGTGGTTAATGATGATTATTTTCTTTTATTTTTGATTAATTGAATACTATTATGCATAATTTTACTGATGATGGTTTATGGAGTGATTTGTCATATTAACAGCAACAACACTCATGGTTCAAGCTTCCAAAGTTGGCATGCTAGCACACATCCACATGGATATTTCACAACATGGTTTCATCTTATGATTAATTACGTGGATTTGTGATTTCAATTTGTTCCCAAGTCCAACATGGTGTTGAGATATTGTAACTTCAAAGAATATTATATTTGTACTTTATTATTCCGGAGATGATTCATTCCTCCGTGAAGATCTTATTGTATAACCGGAGATGTTTATTCCTCCGTCGGAATGTGGTAACTTGGGTTATTAGACTTCCCTAGTGGGGGTCGGCCCTGTATATGTTATGTGGGTCAAAGGGTTATTAGACCACTCTAGAGGGGTCGTCCCAGTCAGTTGTAGTGGGGTATTTAACCCATTGGTTAAATACGATCCTACATGATTTGTGTAAAAGACAAGTCGAAGTAGTGTATAAATAGAGGAGGTGTATTCCTCATTTCACACACACTCACTCACTTGAGAATGACGCACTTGTGGATGAGAGGTCTGCTATGGAGAAGGAGGAGCTTATGCTCAGGGTTACATCTTTGTATATTGCTGGTCATCTATATTGAGGAAGCTTTACTGGGTTTTCTACCCCATGAGGGTTTCCCAAGATAAATTTGTGTCTCTTGTGTTTATGTTGTGCTTGTTGTTTCTTCAGTGATCTTGTATATGCTATTATTATGGAATGGAATGCAATGATGCTATTTTTTGTCTTAGCATATTACATCTTAACATGGTATTAGAGCTAACCTGAAGGAAGGCAATGTCTGGCACTTACGACACTTGCTTTACTTACGACAATTTGAAGGTTAGGGTTTTATATAGCAAAAACCAGTCATCGTGGAACTTTCGTCATAAATCCATTTTGGCAAAGGTTCAAGATCTGAAACCTTTACAGGTTGTAGATAACATCTCCAGGTATCTTGTGTCCAAAGGGAACCCTCCGATTCGTTGTACTTTGTAAGTTATGATCAATACAAGTTAGGGTTTCTGCCTCTTCCAGATCTCAATCAAAATCAGGTGACCTAGGAAAAAAGGTCATAACTTGGGATAGGAAGCTCCAAATGAAATTTAGTAAAAAGTAAAAGGTAGTAAACAGATTGTACTATCTCAAGAAACTTTTTCAGAGGCCGAAGTTGAACCAGTGACACGTGGCACTCCGTACAAGTTCGCTCTCCTGTTTTATCCCATAAACAGGTCACATTGCGACACTTGGCATAACTTGGGCTAGGAAGATCCAAATGAAATTTCATAAAAAATGACAGGTAGTACACAGACTGTAATATCTCAGGAAACTTGTTCAGAGGCCGAAGTTGAATCAGTGAAACGTGGCATGCCGTACAAGTTCGCTCTCCTGTTTTATCCCATAAACCGGTCATGTTGCGACACTTGGCATAACTCTCTCTCCGAAAATCCAATTGAAGTCAGACCTGTCGGGATGGAAAAATGATAGATCAGGATACCACAGAAAAAAATTTCAGACCCTGTGGAGTGAAAAGTTTGGAGTTACAACAGAAACAATCAGGTACATATTTCTGTCAAAACAGAATTATTTTTGGAGCACCTTCATTCATGGTTTCCGGAATTTAGGGTTTCGTAGAAAGTTAGAATTTTGGGAATTGGAATCCATGGCTGAATACTACTCAGGAAAATCAAAATTTAGAGACCAAGATCGAATTTTTTGGTTGGGTAGAAGACCGGGCTTGATCAAACCCCAGTTCGGGATTTTGATCGGAAAGATGGAAAATTAGGGCTTCAGCAAAAGTTGGAATTTTTGAAGTCTGTAACCACGGCTGGAAGCTCCTCAGAAAAATAAGAGTTTAGAGACTTGGATCGAACCTTTTGATTGGATAGAAGGGTGGGCTTCATCAAACCCTAGTTCGGGTTCCTGTCCAGAAGATCCAGAAGTTTCGAAGGCGATTTTGAGGGGTCAAATTTTGGAGATTTCAAAATTGAAGTATGCTAGCAAGACACATCCTTCCATCCATTCAGAAGTGTGAAAGTCAAAGATTGAATTTTTAGGGTTTCTCTAGCAAACCCTAATCAAGCTCCAGATCAAGTTTCAGGGGGAGTTGAGGCTAAGGCCTTACATAAGAAGACTACAAGAAGTCTCGACAGGTATGACTTAAGGAGGTTCAGGTATGTCTTGAAATCTGATTCTTGAATAATTTCATAATGTGTTTGTCTTCATATTATTTATTAGTACAATCTTGATTAATGTTAGAATTGTCTTATCACCCTAGTAACAGTATGAATGCATGTGAATGATCGAAGACATTCATTGATTAGGGCTATATGATTGTACTAATGCATTATGGTGTTGTGTGAGGTTGATGTTGTCTTCTAAAAAGATACAGGTACATCACAAAAGACAAATCAAGTTCCATGACCATGACAACATGAAGACAAAGACTCATCCATAATCTTTGTTCTACTTACGAGGTATGTATGACTTTGTTATATTATTCTTAACCTATGAGACATGCAGGTTTTAGCTCAGGATCTCTAAATCATTGAAGAGATTGTTTAGGTATGTTGTACATAACTAAGCAGGTATACTAATCCAGGTATGTTTTTCTATGTCAAGTTAGAATCTTACCTTGTGTTAGGATCCCTTATATAAGTATACTTGGTATGATTGGTTATGCTTATTCATAAAGTTAGTAATCAAGGGTTTATGCATATTATGTCTCTTATCTTGATGATTTAATTAACCAGAAGAGTACTGTGATCAAACAAGAATATGCATGAGTAAAAGAAGACTTCCTTGAAACCCTGAATACTAATGATCATGACTATACATATTCAAGATTATTTAGAATTAGAATGTTTTGATAATATACTAATGAATGTATGTTTGTGTATAATATCATGAGAATGACACTAGTGCACACTTGAGCATGCACAGTGGTACATAATTAATAGAAGTTCAAAAGACATATAGAAGATCAAGCGGGAGGCAACCACACAAACATAAAAGATAAGTATTTGAGTTGTTATTTGAAATAGTAAATGATATTGCTTGTATGCATATTTGTATTCCTAGAATATATCATGCTGAGTGTAAACATTCATAGAGCATTGAACAATATACTACTAATATGCATATGATTGGTAAGTTGGACAAACATTCCATTGTTGCTTGTCTAGAATGAAACCTCTTTGCTGACATGCTGAGAGCTGTGCACACTCTCGATAGCATGTTCTGGTAGAGATGGAAGGCATCTAGATAGCCACTGTATGCATACAGGATATGGGAAGTATTGGTCAAAATAGTTGCATAACTATGTAAATGATATCTGTATGCATAATAGGTTATCATGTCAATATGATTTGATGATTATGAAGTATTACTAATCATGTACTTAATTTTGAATTGTAGGAAAGATCATGATGAATGATGAACATTGAACAAGCGATGGATGTTCAACAAAAGGATTTACAAATCAAACACACTATAGAAGGCTTGTGGCTAGAAGATTCTCTTAGAAAGAGGAAGAGAATCATGATGAGATGTTTTCTCCAAGTGGCTAGATAAGACCATTCTCTTAATGGTGTAATTAAAGAAGAAGTGTGAATCAGGTTCTGCATGGGTTCCCAGGATCGATAATCAATTGATGAGCTTAATGATCACCATGGGTGATGTGGATCTCAACCTTTGCTACAAGGTTGAATATGGTTTCTATACACAGATGACATGGATGCAAGAAGGAACTCACCACAGAGTTCGAATGATATTGAGGCTCATATCAGTAGACCCATCTAACGAGAGATGGCACAAATAGATATGCAGAAGATCATTCAATGCAGAGTGTGAATGATGTTCAGTCAAAAGGGGAGAATTGACAATTTCTTGATAAGCTTGGGCTTTACCAAAAGTAAAGTTGTTCCTAACCTTTACCTTAAGGTTGTGGATGATGAACCTATCATACCATTATTGTATGACGATGATCTCTTTCTGAGAAACAGATCATGAAAAGAAAGAAGAAGATGGCTGCAAAAATGAAAATGAAAGATCTCAAATTGATGCATTACTTCCTAGGTCTGGAAGTATGGCAAGGCTCAGAAGGAATCTTTCTCAACCAGGGAAAGTATGCCGAGAAATATTAAAAGGACTTGATGTGTTGGAATGGCCACTCTTGAAGTTGTTAGCAGATGACTCATCAGAGTTAGTGGATAGAACTCTGTACAGACAAAATATTGAGTCATTGATGTGTCTAACAAATACTAGGTCAGATATATGCTTTGCTGTGAACACATTGTGTCAGTATCTAGTGGAAACCAGATGTGTTCACTTGTTAGTTGCAAAGCATGTGATGAGGTACTTAAAGGATACGATAGAATTTGATCTATGTTATCTTAGAGATCATGACTTCAGATGGCTACACAAATGTTGATTGGGAAGAAATTGTATCAAATAGGAAGAGCACATCGAGAGGATGTTACTGTCTGGGATTAGCCATGATCTCATGGTTTAGAAGGAAGCAATCTAGTGTGGCTCTCAGCACAAGCGGAATATATGGCTGCTTACTCTGCTAGTTGTGAAGCAGTATGGCTTTAGAATGGACCCAACTGTGATCCTATGTGACAAACAGAGTTGTACCAAAATGGCAGAGAATCCAGTATTCCATGATAAGTCAAAGCACATAAAGATCTGACATTTCTATATACAAGATATGGTGCAGAAAAGAATTAAAGTTCGAATTTGTAACAAGTTACCGATGTACTAACCAAACCTCTACCTCAAGTAAAGTTTTTCGAGACAAACTTAAAATAGTTCAGAAAGACCCTCCTCGAAAGGGGGAGCGATGTGATCACTTATGATGAGATTTCCTGCATCGACAGTGAGGTCGATGATGTGGATACCTATATTGGTGATGCCGACAGAAAGGTTGGTGGATGGTCCTTAGACAGGGTTTAAGGTGACAAGGGGATTGCATCATCCTTGAACACATGTTCTAAAAGAGAGTCGTAGACGTATGTCTTCGAGAATGAAGTCCTTGGTGGACATGAGGGGATTGGATCATCCCTGGACTTCAGTCCTAAAGAGAGTCGTAGACGTATGTCTTCGAGAATGAAGTCCTTGGTGGACATAAGGGGATTGGATCATCCCTGGACTTCAGTCCTAAAGAGAGCCGTAGACGTATGTCTTCGAGAATGAAGTCCTTGGTGGACATGAGGGATTGGATCATCCCTGGACTTCAGTCCTAAAGAGAGCCGTAGATGTATGTCTTCGAGAATAAATTCCTTGGTGGACATGTGAGGATTGATTCATCCTTGGATTTCAGTCCTAAAGTGAGCCGTAGACTGGGTCTCCGAGAATGTAGTCCTGAATGAACAGGTAGGGGATTTTATCTTCCCCGGACTTTGGTCCCAGAATTGATCCGTAGACTGATGTCTCCGAGAATTGAAGATAGGACTGCATTGTCCCTGGACCTTGATTCAAAATGTACGTGATGGGATTGCATCATCCCTAGACATGATACTTGTCTTAAAGTGATAAGGACTGATCATCCTGGAACTTGATCGGGATTGCATCCTCCCTAGACATGAGACTTGTCTTAAAGTGATAAGGACTGATCATCCTGGAACTTGATCGGGATTGCATCGTCCCTAGACATGAGACTTGTCTTAAAGTGATAAGGACTGATCATCCTGGAACTTGATCGGGATTGCATCCTCCCTAGACATGAGACTTGTCTTACAGTGATAAGGACTGATCATCCTGGAACTTGATTGGGATTGCATCGTCCCTAGACATGAGACTTGTCTTAAAGTGATAAGGACTGATCATCCTGGAACTTGATCGGGATTGCATCGTCCCTAGACATGAGACTTGTCTTAAAGTGATAAGGACTGATCATCCTGGAACTTGATCGGGATTGCATCATCCCTAGACATGAGACTTGTCTTAAAGTGATAAGGACTGATCATCCTGGAACTTGATCGAGATTGCATCATCCCTAGACATGAGATTTGTCTTAAAGTGATAAGGGCTGATCATCCTGGAACTTGATCGGGATTGCATCGTCCCTAGACATGAGACTTGTCTTAAAGTGATAAGGACTGATCATCCTGGAACTTGATCCGGATTGCATCGTCCCTAGACATGAGACTTGTCTTAAAGTGATAAGGACTGATCATCCTGGAACTTGATCGGGATTGCATCGTCCCTAGACATGAGACTTGTCTTAATGTGATAAGGACTGATCATCCTGGAACTTGATCGGGATTGCATCGTCCCTAGACATGAGACTTGTCTTAAAGTGATAAGGACTGATCATCCTGGAACTTGATCGGGATTGCACCATCCCTAGACATGAGACTTGTCTTAAAGGTACGTGTGAGGACTGCATCATCCATGAACTGGGTTCAAAATGTACATGATGGGATTGCATCGTCCCTAGACATGAGACTTGTCTTAAAGTGATAAGGATTGATCATCCTGGAACTTGATCTGGATTGTATCATCCATGGACCTATGTCCTAAAGAGAGCGGGATTGATCATCCTGTAATATGATCGTGTGTGTTGCAGGGTATGCTGCTATGTTTTGATGACAGATGTATTAGTGAGAATACATGCTTTTGATGATAAATGTATTAGTGAGAATACATGCTTTTGATGATAGATGTATTAGTGAGAATACATGCTTTTGATGATAGATGTATTAGTGAGAATACATGTTTTTGATGATATATGTATTAGTAAGAATACATGTTTTGATGATAGATGTATTGGTGTGGATACTAATACAGATGATCCAGATGCTGTAGATAGAGATGATCCAGATGTTGTAGATCGTGATGATCCAGATGCTGTAGATCGAGATGTTCCAGATGCTGTAGATCGTGATGATCCAGATGCTGTAGATCAAGATGATCCCGATGTTGATGATCGTATGATGACGATGTTGATGATCGTGAGGATCCAGATGTTGATGTTGTTGTAGTTGTTCGAGTGCTGCAGAAGATAAAGACTCAGTACTGAAGATGTTGATGTATTGAAGATGTTCCAGTAACTGCTTGAGTTACTGATGATGTTGAGAAAGCTTCCAATGATTTATAGATGTATCATGTATGATGTTGATGACTCCTTGCTCGTACAGACGCTGTTATAATATCCTTCTCATTAAGGGGGAGTGTTGAGATATCGTAACTTCAAAGAATATTATATTTGTACTTTGTTATTCCGGAGATGATTCATTCCTCTGTGAAGATCTTATTGTATAACCGGAGATGTTTATTCCTCCGTCGGAATGTGGTAACTTGGGTTATTAGTGGGGGTCGGCCCTGTATATGTTATGTAGGTCAAAGGGTTATTAGACCACTCTAGAGGGGTCGGCCCAGTCAGTTGTAGTGGGGTATTTAACCCATTGGTTAAATACGAGCCTACATGATTTGTGTAAAAGACAAGTCGAAGTAGCGTATAAATAGAGGAGGTGTATTCCTCATTTCACACACACTCACTCACTTGAGAATGGCGCACTTATGGAGGAGAGGTCTGCTATGGAGAAGGAGGAGCTTATGCTCAGGGTTACATCTTTGTATATTGTTGGTCATCTATATTGAGGAAGCTTTACTGGGTTTTCTACCCCATGAGGGTTTCCCAGGATAAATTTGTGTCTCTTGTGTTTATGTTGTGCTTGTTGTTTCTTCAGTGATCCTGTATATGCTATTATTATGGAATGAAATGCAATGCTACTATTTTATGTCTTAGCATATTAAATCCTAACACATGGCAACCTCCAGCTCATGATCAAACGACGTCAACCAAAAACGCATGCCAGATAACAACACATTGATTTGCGTCACGATTTGCGGGCAGATGGAGAAGAATCTCAAAAATCTGGGACATGGGTTTTGTGTGCAACGGCCTCAATTACTTAACAATTATGGAAATATCCAAACAAAGCTACGATTTGAGCTATACAGTTGGTTCTCTAAACGTATAATTCTCAGATTTACTATTGCGGTCGTTTTACAAATTAGTAATTGGTTGAAACAGATCACAAGTTGGGGAATCAGATTCTCATTCTCCTCAGAGGATTTTATGTATAAATATGTAATCATTCTGATGTATTGGGAAAAGAGAGAAAGCAATGTTATGCTATAGGATTTGATCCAGACTCTGTTGTAATACTTTCATTCTGATAATACATGCTGGCAGTTTAATAATCTAGAGTTGTAGAATTTCATTGTGGAGTTCCAGCTCTGCTCAGTGGAGGAAGGGCCCTCTTCCCTAAGCAGATGCTAGTAGTGTTGATTGTAAGTGTGTTATTATGTAGATTTGCTTATTATTTAGTTCATGCTTTCATTCATTAGATTTATCATAGTTGTTTTCCTATTAATTCGTTTGATAGATCGTTGGCCAACATAGCACTTATTTTAGATTCATGCAATTAGATCTTGCTTCATAAAGAGTTGATTTTGTTTTAAGTTAGATTTACAGTGTGATTTTATGAATAGGTTTGAGGTTTAATTTCTTTTCAAGAAGGTGTGATCTAGTTTACAATAAGTTTCGATTCCATACCAATAGATAAACAGTGTTAGGTAGAAATTGTGCTTGCATAGATATTGCATGATAGCTTTGAAATAAAAGACTTCCTCGGATTGATAATTTATGTTTTGGTAGTATTAGTTGTTTAATTAATTAGACAATTAATCCACCCAACAGGTATTAGAGTGGGAAGCAATGGCCTTGAAGAATTTTCCATCACTTTGAGGAGAAAGGCGACCCAAAATGGGTAAATCATTGAAAAGGGAAAGGTTGGATCATGAACTAATGGCCATTAATGTGCAGATCCAAGAAGAAAATTGGGACTTTAAAGAGAAAATATAGACTTAACATACTAAAAGATTTGAGATTACCATTGACTATTAGGGAATTTTTGTATGGATGGTACCTCTACTGGTTCATTCAATTTGAATACCTTATAAAACTATTAAAAAATTTCTAAGACTTCCTTGATTCACTCCATTTCCATCCTCAAAACATAAATTTGAAATCCTAAGTCACTAAACCTCCAACGTTGCATCATTTAAGGAACATTTGTGAGTTTGCAATTAATATATGTTTTCTAGTTATACCTTATCAAAATATAAGTTTGAATTTGATAATAGTAATATCCAAGTTAATACATACACCTAAGAGAATAGCAAGGCTTGTCTTAATCCTAAACTCAAATTCTGGGCTATTATCTATTGATTTCATTTGGCACTTGAATAGTCATCACAGTCAACAACATTAGAACTCATAGAAGTGTCATATCTTAGCCACATCCAACATAGTGATTTTATGAGTTTGTTTGGTCATTAACTCATTGTTTGCACACTTCATATAACAGACATTTCAAAATGTTTGTTTAAATTCTTACTTGACAAGTATATGCCTTAGCAAAATATGCATTCCAAGAATCTATTTTAAAGTCTAATAATTATAATAGATAGTAAAAAAAACAGTGTGTAAATGCTCATTAGTGCTCATATTTAAAGTGATCCAATCACATTCTCTACATCTTTTTGTATAAATCCATACGGATACGTTGCTTATTCCACACTCCCCGATGTTCGAAGAACGTGTGTTGAATGTCAGTACCATAAATCCCACATCAAGGAATTTCTGTAATTTTGTTTTGACAATAACTCTTAGATTTGGGTTCATTATTCGTTGTGGATTCCTAACAAACCACTTATACTATGAAACGAGAACTCGACACAGTTCTCGTTTTTCTCTCTCCTAATTTTAGTAGCTATTTTTACCTCCGTTTCAAAAAGGGTTGATACCAGTATCACACATTTTCATTTTGAGGCATTTTTTTGGGCCTTTGACACATCTTTATTGTAAAGTATTTTTAATTTCTATTTTCAAGTGTGTTTTTTAGAAATTTAACAAAAAACATACATTTAAAAGCTAGCTATAATGAAAAACACATACATTTTCAACATTTATCTTTAAAATTTAATCATAAATAATATATTTTTATGGAAAAAATAGTAAACAAATCGAGAAAAAGAAGACATTTAAACCCATTTTTAACAGATTTTTAGTCATTTTGTATAAAAATGATACTATTTCACATTATTTTTCATAATATTTAACCTCCTAACCAATTATTATTAAAATTTAAAAAGAAAATATTTAAAAAAATTACATTGCCCCCTTCTACCCTAACCCTATCCCTACTCCCCCACAAACTATTACAAAAGTTAAAAAAATAATTATAATGCGTCCCTTCTACCCTAACCCCCTAACAAACTATTAATAATTTTTTTTAAAAATTACATTTAAAAAAATAATTACATATCCTACCCTAACCCCTCAACCAACCATTAATAAACATTTAAAAAAACAAAGTACATTTTCTAACGCCCTAGCCCCCTACATTACCCCCTACCTTAGCCCCCTGAAAATTACATTTCCTAATGCCCTACCCACTAGGTTAACCCCGTAATGTTACCCCATTACTCTTCACACATCGTTTTAACTAAAAAAATTTAAAACCCAGCTTAAAAAAATTAAAAAATTAAAATAAAAACTTAAACTTAAAAAATAAAAAATAAACCTAAACTTTACAAAAGAAAATAACAAAAAATAAACTTGACTTTACAAATTAAAAAAAAAAAAGACTTTACAAAAAATAAATTTTAAAACAAATTAAAAATTTTAAAAAATACTTTAAAAAAAAAAAATTTAAACAAATTAAAAATTAAAAAAAAAACTTAAAAAAAAAATTAAAAACTCAAAAAAATAAAAATTTAAAAACAAATAAAAAATTAAAAAAAAAACTTATAAAAAAAAAATTACAAATTTAAAAAAAAATAAATTTAAAAACAAATTAAAAATTAAAAACAAAAACTTAAAAAAAAAATTACAAATTTAAAAAAAAAAAAATTTAAAAACAAATTAAAAATTAAAAACTAAAAACAAAAACTAAAAACAAAAACTTAAAAAAAAAAAAATTAAAATTAAAAAAAAAAAAAAATTTAAAAAAAAACTTTAAAAAAAAAATTTAAAATTTAAAAAAAAACCGTTGGGCGGCGGACGCTGCCTCCGCCCCGTTGGGCGCCCAAAGGGCCGCCCCGCGGTGGCAGCTGGATGCCGGGCATCGAGCTGCCACCGCGGGGCGGCCCTTTGGGCGCCCAACGGGGCGGAGGCAGCATCCGCCCGCCCAAAAGTGGGCGGCGGACGCTGCCTCCGCCCCGTTGGGCGCCCAAAGGGCCGCCCCGCGGTGGCAGCTCGATGCCCGGCATCGAGCTGCCACCGCGGGGCGGCCCTTTGGGCGCCCAACGGGGCGGTGGCAGCATCCGCCCACCGCCCACTTTTTGGGCGGGCGGATGCTGCCTCCGCCCCGTTGGGCGCCCAAAGGGCCGCCCCGCGGTGGCAGCTCGATGCCCGGCATCGAGCTGCCCCCGTGGGGCGGCCCTTTGGGCGCCCAATGGGTTTTTTTTTTAATTTTTAATTTTTTTTTTTAAGTTTTTTTTTAAATTTTTAATTTGTTTTAAAAAATTTTTTTTTTTAATTTTTAATTGTTTTTTTTTAATTTTTAATTGTTTTTTTTTAATTTTTTTTTTAAATTTTTAATTTGTTTTAAAAATTTTATTTTTTTTTAATTTTTAATTTTTTTTTTTAAAGTTTTTTTTTAAATTTTAAATTTGTTTTTAAATTTTTATTTTTTTTAAATTTTTATTTTTTTTAAATTTTTAAATTTTTTTTTTTAAGTTTTTTTTAAAATTTTTAATTTCTTTTTAAATTTTTTTTTTTTTTTAATTTTTAATTTTTTTTTTTTTAATTTTTAATTTGTTTTAAAAAAATTATCGGGGGTTAAGGTAGGAGGGGCCCATTATAATTTTTTTGTTAACTTTTGTAATAGTTTGTTGGGGGTTAGGGTTAGGAATTTATTTGTTGAAAACATAAAATTTCAATTTAGGGGTTGATTTTAAGGCTTTCGTAAATAACAGTATGAGATTTTTAAGCCATGGCTATATTTTTAACCCAGAGAAAAA
Source organism: Larix kaempferi (assembly GCA_027924585.1). Taxonomy (NCBI): domain Eukaryota; kingdom Viridiplantae; phylum Streptophyta; class Pinopsida; order Pinales; family Pinaceae; genus Larix; species Larix kaempferi. The sequence goes on from BSBM01000071.1 coordinate 9,080,389, forward strand.
AAACGTTGATACTAGTATCAACACTTTTCGATTTGGGGGTTGTTTTTGGTGTTTTTTATGAAAACATGATACTGGCATCAACACTTTTTGATTTGGGGGTTGTTTTCGGTGTTTTTTATGCAAAAATATGAGTTTTTATGGCTAGAGTTCTCGTTCTTAGTATATAGTTCTCGTTTCATAGTATAAGTGGTTAACAAGATTTGCATCATCTTTGATGTATATATGGTGTTGGAAAATGGTTGGATTGAATTCCTTCATGTCGGGATAACTCCATGCAAAAGCTGCTTGGTATATAGTAAGGAGATAGATCAATTTTTCCTATCGTTGTGGTAATAAATGGTTGTTTATTTTCAATGTTTTTTCAGGAGCAATGTATATTGTTTTGGTGGTCATTTATGTTTCGTGCATAAGGAAAATATTCTTCCACATAGGTTCCTCCAATCCTATGATCTCTAAATCTTGAAGTGCGAATTGATCCCCTAGCAAAATAGGACTGTTATAAATGTTTTGCATGAAATTAGAAATGATTGTATCTTCTTTTGGTTAGTTAAGTGCTAAAGCAATGTCTATGGTCAGCACGGGATGTATAGGTTGATCAAAGTCATCTTCTCCTAGTTCCCAAAGACATTTTCTAATGTCTAAGTGAGGTTTGGCAGGGGCATAGAGATTTAATATATTTGTTTATGAACCATTTGCAATGATCATATCCCCTTCCCTACAACTAATATGGGCATCAGATATTGTGAGCCAAGGTCTACCAAGTATAAGTGGGTATCCAGTAAGTCTAGATTTAGTATGTTAGACAATGAAGTCAGCAAGGTATTTCAATGAGTCTTTGGAAACCATGATGTCCTCTAACATTCCTTCAGGACATACTGTATAAGCATTTTCTAATTGTAGAATAGTAGGTGTATGTCTGAGAAGGTGTTGAATGTTGAGTTCTAACATTGTGTCTTTGGTCATGACATTTATTGTTGCACCTAAGTCGATCAGAGTGTTCTAGATCAAATCACCCCCAATGTGCACATCTACTATAGGACCACTATAGGACTCCCTAGATCAGCATATTTTGGGTTTATCAATTTCTCTAGAATTAAGCATGCTAATTGTCCTACTCCATTAATGGTGGTAGGATCCTTATTTTTTCTCCCTGGTTTCCTTATGCATGTTTCTTTGATGTACTAGTTAAACATTGGGATTTCTTTGATATCATGTAGGAGATGTATTTTGACATGTAGATTCTTTAATTCCTCTAGAATAGGGTTTTCAGGTTTTTGTATATCCTTAGGTTGTAATATTTGGGGATAAGGAGGAATGGGAGATAATGGATCCCTTATATTCCTTTCCTCTTCTTTAGGTCACTCATTAGGAAGTTGATTTGCTTTAGGAGAATCAGGTTAATTTTTATTTTCTGCGTTGCCGGAGGTAGATGGTCGCGTTACTATTTTTCCAAATCGTAGATTTAGGTTATTGGCCTATACTATTTCTAAAGAATATGTTGGATAGTTGGCCATTTCACTGTTGCATACAAGTTGAGTTTGTCTATTATTGGGATTGCGGGTTGGTTTTGTCAGCATAAGTGGCCTTGGTGTTGAAAGGGTAGGATTTTGGGCTTGTGGTTGATTAGTTACTAGAGGAGGCATAAAAGCAGGCAGTTGTTGGTGTGGACTCCATCCTGTGGAAGGAAATTCTATCCATATGTGGAAGGTACTGGTTAAGGATTTTTCCATTGATGTTTCCCATTAGATGTCCATTCAGGTATACAATAAGTTTATTGTCTATATGGGTTCATCAAGTGTTGATGCACATAGTTCTGTTGAAATGATGGTTGATTGTAGGACTATCGGTAAGGTGGTTGTGTATATGTTTGTTAAGGTTTCTTCCCTTGGATATTTTGACATGGTGCATGATCGTAAGGTTGTTGAAAAGGTCTTTGTGATCCTAGAATCCTAGGTTTTATGTAACAGATAGGTTCTGAGCCCCCTTATGGCTCGTAACGATTATCCTTAAGAGATCATAGGTAGGGACAATCATATGTGGGGTGTTTGTCAGAACAAATTCCAGAACATTCAACTTTTTTGGCACTGACTTGCATTAGGTTTAGTGGACACTCATTCTTCTTATGTTTCTTTCTACAATCTAGACAAAAGATTACCAAGGCTCTATTTGATTCTTATTTCTTTAATTTTGATTGCATGGAATCCATTTGTAATTCCATGGAGTGCAAGATATATGATTTCATGTACTCAAGCAGATTCCTAGTTTTGATTTGGTGATGGTGGAACTAGATGAATTTGATGCTTGAAAATGGGGGTTTATCCCTTTTGGCCTCTTCCTTGTAGACCTAGAATGATTCCTGAAAATATTTTTGATCTCCTCATAATCTTGCTGATAGATATCACCATTGTATAGGAGGTTCAAGGTCTCTAAGAGTTCCTCCCTAACTCGTTTAAGGAGTACAAGTTTAAGGGATTCGTCATCAAGGGTACAATTATGAGCTCTCTTATAACTCATTTGAAATCGTTCCTCATAATCCTTTAATGATTCATTCTCTCCCTGTTGCATTCTAAAGATCTCATCTCTAGTTTCCCTAGATTTACAGTAGTCCCTGTATTTTTCTATGAAGGTGTCTTTCATTTGATCCCAGGAGGTTATACTACCGGCCTCGAGGCTCATGAACCATCATAGGGAAGAATCCTTCAGAGTGGATGTGAAAATATTAAGCTTTTGGGCATCTAAGGTGTATTCGCAGGTTCTAGACATCACCTCAAATTAAAAGAAGAAGGTGTCTAGATCCTCAGATGTTAAGCCATGGAAATTAGGTAAAGCTGTTGGGTTAATATTTTTCATTTTTTCTTCTTCATCGTTGACTCGTCGAATGGGAAATTCAAATACACCGGCTTGTTCCTCATTTTCCATTTTTTGTATTCTTCATCCTCTGGGTCAGCAGAAGTAGAATCATTTTTGTCTTCAATAGAGCCAAAGAGTCAAACTCACCTTATTCTCATGGAGGGTGAATCCATGAATGTGGTTCACCATTTTTGGCGGATCGCATGGGGAAAATTTGTTTTTTGGAACCTCGATTGAGGTATTTTAGAGCCCTCGATCGAGGTTTTAAATGCTCAATCGAGGGTTTAAAAATACCTCGATCGAGGGGTCTAACATACCTCGATCGAGGGTGTTTTAAAACCTCGATCGAGGGTCTAACCAAACCCTCGATCGAGGGTTTGGTTAGACCCTCGATCGAGGGTATGCGACAGGGAAAAAAAAAACAGGGCATGGCCGGCCTTGTTTTGTGTAGTGGCTTGATAGAGACAGACACAGCAGCGACCAGAGCCTCGACCGAGCTCACGCCCGATGCCACCTCCCCACAGCGACGCCACCTCCCCACACAAATGCTATCACGTCATCTATTCCACTAGGTGGGTAGAATTCCAATATTTTTTTTGTTATTTAAAAAATATATATATATTGTATTTGTTGTATAAATTTGTGTTTTTGATCAAATCTAGTTTTAATTTGGTTTTCTAGAAATGGTTAGGATGTAGGCATTGAAACTAAACCAAGATTGAAACCGAAAACCACCATTGAAACCGAAAACCACCATTGAAACCAAACTAATTGAAAAAAAAAACTATTTGATTTAACTAAAACAAAAACTCATTTCAAACCAAAACAAAAACCAAAACCATTTGAAATTTGAAATAGATTTAGGGTTTTAAATATTTTGCAGTTATTTGTTTAAATTATTTGATTTATTTTTGTTTATATATCAATCGGTAGCATTTCACCGCATAAATGTTACCGATTTTATTTTAAAATGTGTTTTTACAAGCAGAAATGCTGCCCTTTTTTTTCAATCCTTCGAGAACGCCAAGAGGATTGAAAAAAAAAACCATTTGAACCTAAAACAAAAAACAATTTCAAAACAAAAATCAAAACTATTTGAAATTTGAAATAGGTTTGGGATTTTAAATTTATTTTTCATGTATTTGTTTAAAAATTATTTGGTATGTACATTTGTTTATATATCAACCGGTAGCATTTCACCGCATAAATGCTACCGGTTTTATTTTAAAATGTGTTTTTACAAGCAGAAATGCTGCCCATTTTTTTTCAATCCTCTGAGAACGCCAAGAAGATTGAAAAAAAAAATCATATATTAATATTAATATTATAATATAAAAAATTAAAAAATGAATATTAATAATATATATAATCATGTATTATTTATTAATTTTTACTTAATTTATTTTAAAAAAATAATATTTAATATTAATAATATACTATAAAAAATTAAAAAATGAATATTAATAATATATAATCATATATTATTAATCATAACCATAACCAACTTGCCAAATTGTCCTAAATAGGATCCCCTCTTAGGCCATGAAAAGTATGTCCACAATGTGAGCATCAATGAAGATAAATTGGCATGGAACCATAATGGATAGCTTGGAAACATTCCCAACATCAGCTGGCCTAACATCATTAGATGATGTCTCCGAATGATATAAGCCACTACAAATGCATTTTGCTGGACTAGACTACATGTGTTTGGATTAGATTTTTCCACCATCTTTATGGAATACAAACTACAATTCAACAATAAAAACACCTTTTTAAAAATATGGACATTTCTAAAATGTAAAAATTATAAAAATGGCTAGACAAATCAAACTTACGGAAATACTCCTTGGAAATTGGCAATGGATGACTATAGGTCCTCTTAGAACAAGCTCATATTACCTAACATTACTTTGTCAAACTTATTATTTATAAGGAAAATACAATGAAAGAATATTATTTTATTTCTATCCTTTAAGTCCCTTGACCATAGCTTTATGATTGTTATTAAAAAATATTGGGACTAGTGGTCAAAGAGGGATACATGGATTTCTCATGAAGGCATGTGGTCTATCCTTTCCAAGAAAAAAAAAATTCCTGAATTTTGGGCATGCACATGATTATTTGAAATTCATTCTTACTAGATTTGGGATCATAGCCTAGGCCGCCATAGTTTTTACAAACATAGAAATTATTCAAACAAGTACAATCATTATGAGAAAATTATGCACAAAAAAATGGTCATGAACAATACAAAATAATTCCTCCATTATTTAGTGAACTAGAAAATAATTATTGCTAGAACTACAAACTTTTCTCATTCGATCCGCCCAAAATGAGTGTCAAGGTACCTTAGTGCATTTTGACAGGTATGAAATGATATATTGAAATCGATTCCCCCATAGAATATGATAGTCAAGATGATAGGATAGTCAAAATTAAAAAATTACAATGTTCTCCCTAAATCTGATCTAGGTATGCGATATTCTTGGTGAGTGTGTCTGTGGTGAATTTATGAGTTCACCCCACAAAAAATATTCTATACCTGTCTCTTAGATCTTAAATATGGTTTTTAAACAACTTGTGGCAATTTATAACAAAATATTGTAGATGGTCAAGTCAAAGTAGACATTACAAGGTTTTGAGCTCACTACCTTGCAGGGGGTAAGCTTATCACCTTCTCCATACTGTGTTAGAACTGGACGTTATAAACATGTCCCATCAAGAGATCATGCACTCATGAATTGCAAACGGATTTAATTTTTCAGAAAACCCTGACAGTAGAATTACAAGTTGATATAAAGACTTGTATCCATATTTTTCTTTTCTAATCTTCCAAATCACAACTAGACATAGGAAGAGAGCATACTCATGAATATGGTGACTTTCTATATTTTGAAATCTACAACTTTAAATCATAGTAGAAAAAAATTCACCTCGTATGCAAACCTCAGACTTTTAGCTCCTGAAACTCTACTTGTTTTTCCTCCTTCATATGCATCCCTTCATAATTTTTCCTTCCAATGGTTAGTGGATGGGGTGGTTCTTACTGCACCACCAAATGAAATTGAAATAATTAAAAACTACTCTACCATTTATATTCAAATGAAATAAATCTATAGAAAACACACCCAACTTAGAAAATTCCAATGCAAAACTAATCATGTATTTGTATGCCTTCATGCTACTAAGACCATGTTGTCACCAATTTCTCTATTGACATGACTTATATTTGTACTTTCCATGAATCAAACCAAAATAAAGAAAACTATACTAGCATTCTTCAGATCTTGCGTGATAGCATACTCACAATAGTGAAAGCATAGGTTCTTACCTCCCATCTTACCATCACTATCTCATTGCATCTGGAACATTAGCACAACCAAAAATTATATGCAAATACATAAGGGAAAAATGAAAGAACTAAAACCAAATTACCAGTGCCTAATCCCTTAGCATCTCCCTAACAATATCATCAAAATGTTGGCCAATTTAATTACTTAAATTGGTAACATAAATTATCAATCCGGGGTGTCTGTAAAATTATGAGATGCCAACAAAATATATGTAGAACTAGGCATCTAAACTAATGCAACTTGCTTAATAGATCATTTCCAGAAGTCAATATTAAACATTGAGGCTATATGCATTTAGTTCACTCAACAATTCAAATAACTTGCTTAGCTCTATCAAACATCAAATCCGAAAAAATAAATCTTGAAAAATTGAATCCAAAAATCTAAAACAATGATTGTAGGAACCTTCCTCTCACTCAATGAATGAGGATCAATAGGAGCAAACTCTAGTCCACTGGTGGCCTTGGATTTGAATTGGAATTGAAATTGAATTTGGAACTGAATTTGAAATTTGAAATTGAAATTGAAATTTGAATTTGAATTGAATTTGAATTTAAAATGTGAAATTTGAAATAGAGTTTGAAATTTGAATTTGAAATTGAAAGGTGAAATTTGGAATATAATTTGAAATTGAAAGGTGAAATTTGGAATATAATTTGAAATTGAAATGAGAAAATTTGAAATTGAAATGTGAAATTTGGAATAGAATTTGAAAGAAAATTAGAATTAGAAATTGAAATGTGATGCAGATAGTCCTGAAGAGAGAGATTCAGTGCTTCGTGCTCCGCGAAGCACGAGAGGATTTGATATCGCCCGATAGGGCGGCCATCGGCAATGCTCCCGTTCACCGAGGAGTGATGCCAGGCCAGGGTCGGCTGCCACTGGTGGCGGCAGCAGGAGAGATAGTGTGTCAGTTCATCCTGACAACATACATGTGGATCCCCACACGGAGTATGTGCAACAAGACACGAGTGCATCAAGTGCGTATTTTTTGTTAGCACATTTTCAGTAAATTTTTAGTATATAATGCATTGAATTTCAGCTGCAAGTTATAATATATATTTTTAGTAACATTTGTGTTTTGGTTTGGATCGCAGGTGCCCCATCAAGGGGATCATACGATGATGAGGTCGCACAGATCACTTTCGCTGATATCATTTCCCAGCGAGAGTGGGTGAGCTCATGTGTGTGCACTTTGAGGGAGGATTCTCCCACACGATGATCTTTGTCGATGGTGTTATCAACAATTGATGAGATGTTGGCCCTCTATAAGAGGGTAGGACCTCTCAGTAACATTTGGCGACATTCATGCCAGAGGAGGAGACATGGTGTCATTGGGATCCAAAAATGGGAGCATGTCAAAGTCTCCATAAGAGGGCATGACATCAAGGGTGCTTTATTTGACATCCCTCATGACTGTGCCCCCGATAAACCACTTAGACTCAAGGAGTTTAAGTTGGAGGTCGCTTCACCACATCTATATGATAGATTCGTGGGGGCGTGGGGCATGTTCCCCCACCATTACCAGGTCCCATTGTACTTTGAAAAACATGTTTATGCAGAGTTTGTTTTGGACATGCACCCGGATTACACTAGCACAGGGTCCCAGTTCTATGGGGCTGGTAGGGGATGCTCCTACCAACGTCCTGGAGCTCGGAGAGACCCTGCCTTCGTGGCACCCGCTTTGAGGTTGGTACCATTTCCAGACAAGACGGTTATCAGGTCGGGGGATGTGGCACAATCATCACAGCTTGTTGTAGAGTCTAGACAGGACCTTGCAGAGTCATTGTTCACTGCCATGGGAAGTGCTATTGTTGTTGTGCATGGAGAGGCATCTAGACCACCCCCTCCACCTACAGAGCTAGAGATAGAGTATGTCTCTAGTGACATGCTCAGGAGTTTCAATGGTGAGACCCTACTGCGGTATGCTGAGTCAGCGCGAGATGCATACTTTCAGTTATATTGTAGATGCGTCACTACAGGATAGGTATACTTTTGTACATGTATATATGTTCTTCATGTTACATCATATCAATGTCGCAAATTGAATGGTCAATAATACTTAAGGGAGTTGTATTCTATTGATCCATGCAAGGGACCCAATTCATGGATCAACTCTTTGGTAGCGAGCCATTGGTTGGTCCATCCGCTCGTCCCCACCCGCAGACGACAGTAGTCGAGGTAAGTTATAATTTATGTTCCAATTTAATTTGTGTTTGAATATTATTTTTCAGTTTAAATAATTTGTGTTTTATTTCTTAATTTTTGAGATTTTATGTTGTAGATCTTAACTTCAAATGAATTTCAAATTGTACAGGGCAAAGGAAAGGAGGTATATCCTGATTATGGACATGAGGACCGTGAAGGTCCTGACGAGCCGAGTTCAGACACACATGTGAGTTTTAATTTATGTTCCAATTCATGTTATTTAGTCACATTTAGTAATTGATTTTTGTACTTTATGTTTCATTTTTTTACGGATAGATTTTAAATTATGTTAAATTTAGTTTTAATTTTTAATAAATCTAACTTATTACATGTAATGGCATATTACTCAGGCATCACTACAGGCAGGTGTCAATGCTGTAATGGATTTCACATATGGTTAGGATGTAGCTCGAGTACATGGTTCTGATGAAGGGCCATCTACCCGTATTCCTACCCAGATCTCGGATATCACCATTGACACAATGGATATGGAGGAATTCCTTGAGGGTTTAGAGCCTCAAAGAAAGCAACGGGCTGTTGCACACGAGGGTAGTCAGAGGGATGATCACAGGCCTCGTGGGGGTAGTGGCCAATGAGTTGATGATCTATACATTTCCATGTTTTGGATATTTTCATATTTTATATATTTTCATGTGTTTGGATTATTTATGTATGCATTTTCATGTTTTGGATATGGATTTCTATCATTTATACATGGACTTTTATCATATATGGACTTTGGGTATGGACTTTTGGATATTTTGTATATTTTATCATATTGATGTCTTGATGTGTATTTTGTATCTGATTTGAAATCAATTGTTTTTTATATTAGATCTGGATATAGTTATTACAGTTACAAATTTATGTTTTGTCGTTTCAAATGCATATTTAATGTGTAATTACAATTTAGTTCAATTTAAAATGCAAATTTCGACTACATTACAAAACATCTTCGAAAATTTAGAATTGAATACATATATTACGTTTTAAGATTGAAATTACAATTCCAATTCAATTACAATGTAAAATTTCAAATTTAATGTGTAATTTCTATTCCAAATCAATTACAACTTCAAAGCACGTTTTCAACTACATTACAATTGCATAAATGAAATCAAAATGTAAAATTAGAATACATTTGAAATTAAAAATTGCAATTGCATTTACATTATGTTGTCTACACATTACAATTCAATTACAATTTACACATTCCAATTCAATTACAATTTAAGATTAAAATCTCAAATTTAATGTGCAATTTCAATTGAAAATTCAATGTGTTGTTCCAATTTACAAGTTCAATTTCAATTACATTACAATTTACAATTCATTTTGATGATATGGATGATGTAATCCTCATCTCATCATGGCTTGCACTTGATGCCATCAAGAACATAGTTCACCATGATACAAGATTATAACAACTGAAGTCGAGAATTATGTGGATGCCATACAAGTGTCAAGCAAAGGGATTTTCAACCACCAAATCACCATAACTAAATGTCACCCACGAATGTAAAAATTCTACTAGCAAGGTCAATCTAATTATTAATCGATTGCTTTGGAAGGAAAACAAATTGAAGGAGTGTTTTGGTGCCCTTCATTTCCCTTAGTAAGCAAAATTCAAAACTATGGATTGATTGCGGTCACATCCCAAAAAATATAACTAAGGAAGAGTCGCATATATACCAAACATGGGTTTGTATGAGACCTCTGGTTGAAGGTTCAATGATAGACTATGAACAATCAAGGGAAACACAATAGTCCTAAATAGTAAAAATTCTAGGTTATCAATACAAGAATGTGTGGTCCAAACAATAATTATAATGCCCAAAATTTTCTAAATTCATATATTAAAGAATGTTGCACAAAATGGTAATCGATCACCAAATTCAAGTTCAAGGTAGGTGACAACATTGAGTATCTATTATATAGAGCATTGTCACATATGAATACAAGGGACATAGAAGAGTCTAGAGGTTTAAGGATCAAGTCTAGAGCCATATAAATTTCCCTGAAGGTGTGGGGACTCTCAATTGCACAAACAATGTATGCCTTAATCATCATACTCCTAAATTGAATTAAGTGGGCATGCATTGCATTCTAACCATGGTAGTTATCTCTCAATTCGTTTTTGCTTGTGTTTCAATTCCTTTATGCTTGTGTTTCAGTTGTAGAGATCCAAGCACCAATAAAGTACTGACTTAAGTTATATATTAAAGATTGTATATGAATTTATATATAACATTCTACAACACCCGAACCTTTTGTATGGAATTTGATATATCACTCTAAATTATGATAATTATGTGTTTTCAAGGTACCCAAACTCATTTCAAATTATTTCCATACTTATAAATATGAAAATACAAATTAAGTTTTGGCCATCATGAATTTTACTTGGTTGAAGCAATTATTTAGTGACCTAAAACCTAAAATACATAAGTTTATTGATTTTGGTTTAACCTGGATTATAATGTATAAAATTTTGCAAGTTTGGAATCAAAATTTAAAATTAGAATACATTGTACAATTCAAAATTTAAATTTTACAATTCCACGTTGTATAGATGTATTTTAAATTCTCAATTACATTACAATTGTATTTGAAATCAAAATTTAAAATTAGAACATGTACATGTTCAAGTGTATTCACATTGGAGCACCATGATCCAAATTTCACAAAAGCCTCCCATCTAGTATTTGTATTCTTGACACTAAAGCATCTACAAAAATACATTTAAAAAACAACTTCCAAAAAAATCTCAAAAAAAATATTACACAAGACAACATGAAAACTATGACAATGATGCAAGTGGCATACATGAAACTCATTCATCTGGCCAATGGGTTATATGAATGCAAGTCTCCATAATACGATCATGGTTAGCTTCTGTCATCTTCCATCTCTTTGGATCACCTCTCTTCACCTTGATTTTTGTTAGAGGTACCTGAGCTGCAACCACCAAATAACTGTATTGACATGATATATATTCAGGCATAAAATCTCTGTAAATAATGTGAGCACCCTGTTTTTTCACTTTTTCAAAAAAGTGTCCCATTAGAACCATGTCTCCAGTTTGGTATGTGAAGTCTCCATCTTGGTAGTGTCACACCAACCTACTCTTTCTTTGCATGCACCGCATCAAATAGTATGCAACATTTTCTTGGTTGTGGAGGGGTGCAATGACAACGAATACATCACCTGCAAGATACATTACAAATATTATTCAAATGTCCTACGTACAAATTTCTAAAACATTTGTATATGTGTAAGATATAATAAACTAATTAACTTAATGAAGACTCTTGTACCTTCCCTAACCATATCTGAAACTCGATCATGATCTAATGAGACCATTGCCTCTTCAGTGTGCATCTCTTGCCATGTTGGAATTGGATGTGGGCCCTTTGGATTAAGAGATACCTATTTCCATGGTTTGACATATAAATAATTTTCACAATGATCAAGCTCGCATCCATTTGCATCAATGCAAAAATCGCAAAAGCAGGCATACTTCCTTGTTTCAATGGAAAATATGTCCCCCATATTTTTACTTCGAACATAATGCAATTCCCTCGTACCAGGAATGGTGTCACAATACCATGGCATGGATCTATTAACATCTCCAAGGGAAACATCCCAGAAGAACCTGCATGCAATTCAGTTTGTCATATGTAAATTCCTATTTAGTACATGTGTTCTTTTGGAAATGATGATATTGAATGTTATTAGCTTATTAATTGAGTTTGGAGTTTATTACCTGCACACCGGCCTTTCTTGTTCGCGACCTTTATGTCCCAAATGATGTGTGCACCAATCAACTACTTCAATGGAGCATTTGAGTCGGGTTGCACCATGACTCATTTGGTACCTCCGAAGTGCTCATTTCACACATGCACCTGCACCATCATGTTCACTCTTCCCAGGCCCTGTCTCAAAAAAGCTCCAAGTGTGTCGGAATCCTGTCTGTTTGTGCAGGCGACTCAACCAATAAAATGAGAGTGTCGATTTGAATTGCCCTGCACACCCATCTGACCAAATCGAGTGTTCAGTAAATGATACGTCTCTCTTCCTGAATGAATCATAAATCGACCCAAAGCAGTGTTGAACGAACAATGTGTCATGCTCACGATCATCACTAACATAAAAATGGTACTCCTTGATCACTTCACGTCATTGGGGAGTACTATCCCTACCATCAATGCTTTCCTGAGCATGTCTATACAATACATGTACGAAGATAGACACCTGGTCGGAGTGATAGTAATCACTTTGTATCTCTCTCTGAGGAGAAAAGGTGTAGTTCTCTGCAAAGTCTACCATTGATAAGATTGTGCCCAGCTCAAATACGTCACGAGAATGCTTGAATTTTGAAGCTTGCCACCTGGACCTATGGGAGTGCTTTATGTATTTATAAATCTGACTTTGAAACTTCTCCATGAAATCTAAAACAGGAATCTCATCATCGAGCAAGTCGATCCTCTTGGATGGCACAGATGAAGAAGATGTTGGATTCATGGTGACATACTCGTACCTCTTTCACCTAACGGTGATATCTAACAATCCATAGTGTGTTGGATCGATAGGAAAGTTCCTATGGAACAATGTCAAATCATCGCATTCATGGCATTTTCTCCCACCTACACACCTCTTATTGAAAAACATGTGTCCAGGATTCTTGTTGCATAGTATGATACAAATAAAATCTTGCACTGTGTGAGGAGCTACTACACCGTTCCAGTGCCTTTTGCAAAAAATCCATAAAAGTGTCATAGTATAGTTGAAATTCAACGTCGTACCGACAGCAACAAGTGTCACGAATTGTATTCGGCCTAATATACCACGGTTTCAATTTGTTGAACATGCTAAATGATATTTGAACACTAGGATTGGTTTCTTGGAATTCCTCGTAAAGTGAAACTCCTATCATCTCCATCACATGCTTACAATGCTCCTGATAAATGCCTCTGGATAAACGTTGTCGTGGGACATGGTTTCGATCTAGAATAGCATGATAATGGCTATCCCAAAACTCTATCACCTTCTCCCTAATTCCTACTGCCATCCTACCTCGATAGGGTTCCCTACAAATAAGAGCCCAACAAGTAGCTTCATCATTTTCATCTATTCAGACCCTGAATTTAGTATATTTAAGCAATGTTCTTTTTGAAACATTGAGCAATGATGCCATTGTTGATACCATTCGATTTCTTGAGGTGCTTTGTGCCACAACAGCCGTTGTAATTGCCCTACGAGCAGCTCAGGTATCATTGCTTATTGATTTTCCAAATGAATATAATGCAGTTCTTACATTTTCTATTGCATTCTCGCATATCTTTTTTGTTTTAACATCTTGAAAACCCAACAACTTTGTGGCACATTTCAATTTTTTGTGTTTTATCAACCCATGTAGGATTTGAGCTTGTGCCATCGTTGAATGTTGTTCAAAATATGACTTGATTATGTTATTGACATGCTCTCTAACTCTCCGATCAGGGATCGAGTTCCCAATCTCTTCTTGTGCAGAAACAACTGCACAAACCACTAGAAAATTTCCACCCCTTCCAACCCCACTGCAATTCCCAATTATATTTTTAATGTGAGAGGGAAATGTGTCATGTGATGGCTGATCAGGATCATGAGGGGGCACAGGGTCATGTGATTCTTGATCACCATGATGTGATGTCTTACCATAATCTCTCCCTACATAACATGTAAATTAACAAACTGAAAATTGGTTACTTGATAGTTGTGCATTGAACTTTAAAATTGCTAGTAACTTGAAATTTGATGTAGAAATTGAAAAATTGAATTTTCCAACTAATACATTTAGCTTGAGAATTGTTCTAAGTAAAAATTGAAATTGCTAGTAACTTGAAATTTGAAATTGCTCAAGTGACATGAACCGTTACACCAAAACCCTAAGGTGTTAGTGAAGGCCTCCCACTAAGATCTTAACATCCCACCAAGCTCCGCAGTCCAGACTCTGGGCAGGATGTGCGCCCATACGGTGGTGTCCCCTCTGTGTCGTACGAGCCCCGGATAAACACTGCAATGCCGACGTTGGATCTGAAACAGTGCGGAAGTGATCGACAATAGTTCAGCTGAAAATAGATATGGACCCCAAGTATGTCTGGCTTCCTAACAGTTCAGGTGTTTCACTCAGCCACCAATGCTGTCTGACGGCTTGCGTATTGGGGCAGTACCCCTCACTCCACGACTCAGGTAAAACTGATAACCGCTTGGCCACAAACGACAGCTGTTGGTTTACCTCACAAGGAAAAACTAGTCAATCAGGTAGGGGTCGTTGCCCTTTTCGCTAGCAGGTCCTCTCAATGGGCCAGCTACTTTTGGGTTCCTGTGGTACTCCTCACAATAAGTTTTAGGGATTATGCCCAAGTACTTCCCACAGTTAAGCAGACAGGGGTTATTCCCAGATCCGAACTTGCAACAGATGCGGAAAAAAAAATGGCAGAAATTCCACCCAACGAGCCCAAGAAAGTGCTCTGGTACCAAATGATACGAACCGTTACACCAAAACCCCGAGGTATTAGTGAAGGCCTCCCACTAGGATCTTAACATCAAATAACTTAAATTGCTAGTAACTTGAAATTTGAAATTGCTCAAGTAACTGGAAATTGCTAACTTAATTAAACTTGAGAATTGTTCTAAAAGTAAAGTTTGAAATTCCTAGTAAAATTTGAAATTGCTTGTCACTTGAAATTGGTAGTAACTGTAAAATTAGTCACAGCAGATCTAATGAACAAGTAAATCAATCACAATAGATGAACATAGAAAATATGGTGTAAAACTGTGCAAAACATGCATCAGTGCTCAATATCCTAGTAAGGGTTAATAATTGCAATACAATAATCTGACAATGACTGAGAAATTTGAATTGCCTAAGGAGGTCATTCGAATCACTGAATGGAGTAGCTTGACTCCAACTAGGAGTCCTCATCATCAATCGGTGGTGGTCATCAATGCACAAGAACCAGTCATCCAGGTGTCAATCTGAGTCTAACAAGTGTAACTGAAGTGTGTAGCACTGATTAAGGGAAGGAGGCTCAGTGGAGGGCACATGGGAGGCTAACTAAAGTCAGAACAAGTCATCTAGTCAATCTGGAGGTCCAACTGAAGTGAAACAGTCAGTCGGGAGTGAAACTAGCCTCAAATCAGGGAGAATCGGAGCTAACTGAGTGTAACGGAAGTGGAACTGCAGTGGTAGGTGAAGAAGTGTGCCCTTCTCTGGCAGTAGGTGAGAAGTGGGCGCCTTCCTGACTAGGAGGGCTAAAACTTTGAAGTAAGTGGCTCCCGGGTGCTAGAATAAGGTGGCTAAGGTGCTGGAGGCATCAACCTGGTGACTGGGATGCATGCAAAGTGCATGCAAACCCTAGAATTTGCATGCAAACCCTAATTGTATGCAAGATCCTAAAAAAGATGATGTGGATATCCGAACAGTAACTTATACATTTAACTTTAAAATTGCTAGTAATTTGAAAATCAACTATATATATTTAAGTTAAGATAATTATTAATAACTTGATAAAAATTATTGTGGGCATAAAAATTAATATCATTTAATATCATCACATTATATAATTGAGGGCAAATTTTCTTTATGCAATTTATGTCCATTTTACTTTTACATTACAAGAAAAATGTTATTTTAACTTTATGGTATAATTTATAAATAAATAAATATTTAAAATACAAGTTGCAAATCACCATGCAAAGAATAAATGATTACAACACTTTTATCCTAGAATTTTGAAGGACAACATCATGCATCCCATGTTGTATATACATGAAATAAAAATTTAAGATTGATTTTCTACCCATCATAACATACCTATTATACTCTAAATGTGGGGAAAAAAACATTGATTTAGAGATGAATACGATATTTAATTAAAAACATTGTAGTGATATGATTGAGGAGAAATTCATAATTTTTAATGCAAAATAACATTTTCATTAATTGATGATTTTGCAGTTTCAACAATAGACATTTAAATGGAAATTGTAATTTTAACATAAATTGCAATTTAAGGATTTTTTATGAATAATGCTTCACATATCAATGCAAGGTTGCAAACATTGCAAATTTAATTATTTCCAATTTGTCCTAACAAAATATATGATTCTAATCATTAATCTTATCATAGTGATATGTCATGTTATGCAAATAAAAATATATGTGATAGATGTAATTTTTTTAAAGTAAACATTATAATTAAATAGTTCTTTGAACATTCATTTGTATTCAAATATTCATTACTGTGAAAATATTGTCAACCACCATAACTATGAAAATATTCATTCATTTGTTTTCAAATTGAATAAATTCTAACTAATACATAACTATCAAACATGTAAATTTCAAAATATTCATTCATTTGTTTTGAAATCGAATTTTTTTAACAAAACAAGAATTGAAATTACATTTAACTTGAAATTGTTAGTAACTTAAAAAATTGCAATTAGTTAAATATGTACAATTTAACTTGAAAATATAGTGTCTAAGTGTACATTTAATTTGAAAATTATTCTAATAACATTGAAAATTGTTAGTAAAGTTTAGAAATTGAAAATAGTTAATATGTACATACATTTTAACTTGAAAATAGAATCTAAGTGTACATTTCATTCGAAAATTGTTGGACAATAAAATTGAAAATTGTTAGCAAACTTTGAAATAATTTGAAAATTGTTAAAGCAAGTTTGAAGCATAATTTGAAAATTGTTAGCAACTTTGAAATAATTTGAAAATAGTTAAAAATATGTTCATATCTTAACATGAAAATAGAATCTAAATTTACATGTTTCATTTGAAAATTGTTCTAATTTAACATTTGTTTAAAGCCACTTGAAAATTGTTCATTTAACATAAAAATTGTTGCAAACTTTGAAATTTAAATAACAAATTGATGAAATAAATAAGAATATCATTACAAATAAATATGAAACAAATTAAATTATGAAATTTAGTTAAATTTATTGGAAAATTGTTACTAATTTTGTAAATTATGTAGCATGATATTTAAATTATGATAGCATATAATTCAATAATTTACCTTGATTGTCCTCCATTGGAATTTGTTGCATCAAATGTGCATCTTCTTCTTCTCTCAACCTTGCTTTTTGTTGTCTCATTCGTTCTCTATTGTACTCACGTTCTTCATTGGCATTTTGTTGTCTAGCATGTTTTCTTTGTCTTTTTTTTTCGTTCCCCATCAATCTACAATATTCAAACAAATAATTTTTTTTCAAAATGTTATAACAAACAACAATATGTTAATATGAAATCTTGAAATATGCCTACAAAGAAATCTTACATGAATCAATCTATAATGAAAACAAACAATATTTTTTTTCAAATTGTTATAACAAACCACAAAATGTTAGTATGAAATCTTGAATTATGCCTACAAAGAAATATTACATGTCTAATGAGGTCTAATTCAACAATATGAAAATGATAAATTTCTAATTCAACAAGATCAAATTAACAAATCTCTAATTCAACAAGATCAAATTGACAAAGCTCTAATGAAAAAAAAAAAAACTAGAAATGAGGTAAATTATTGTTTGTGAATCCTTGTTTGCTAGTTATAAATAGGTTCGTTGATGTTTTTACGAGGGAAGGGTAGTTGGCAACATTAATTGTTGCCAACTCCTTTTGCAGTTTTTCTCCGGTTGGTTTATATATATTTTTTTACACAGACGAATCCTCGATCGAGCCTATTTGACAGACCCTCGATCGAGGGTTTAATAACACCTTGATCGAGGTCTTGTTAAACCCTCAATCAAGGTATTGTTAAACCCTCGATCGAGGTTCTATTAAGCCCTCGATCGAGGTATTTAAAATAGCTCGATCGAGCAAATAGCTCGATCGGGGGCTTAAAATACAGGCCGAGAGCCCTTTTCCTTGCATAATGGAATGTCTGTCTGCCTTCCACAAAGTTAAACCATGTCATTAAATGCTCATTAATGAGTGGACTTGATACCATTGGATTCGTCAACGAATCCTCTATCCAAATATATAAAATTTACAAATTTGTATCTTGATATGTCTTTTGTTTTTAAATTTCTACTAAAACTTGCCCTAAAAAACCATGCCGACAACTTCAATTGAGCTCAAAGATAAATCCACAAAATTCAAAATACACATCCAAAAAATTTGAAAAAATACACACGCCCTAGATAAACGCATCCTCTTTAAAATGGTATTTTTAGTTTTTCAAATTATTTAAAAAATCAAAAGATTTCGTGCACACACACACATGTGTGCAAAATAAAACTTAAATATTCATTGGTCATTTTCGAAAAATAATAATAAATATATTTTTTCGAGAAAAATTAAAAGAAAAATATGTAAGCCCTAGTGCATTTTGTCTAGATCATGTTCACATATTTCATTTTTTTAAATTATTACTTTAACATTAAAGTATTGTGCACGCACACAAACTACTTGTTAATTGCTCTTCAAATTTTTAAGTACACACATTTCATTAAATAAAAATTAGACATGATATATGACTTTGGTATATTTCGAAAAAAATATCATTGGAAAGCCAACATAATTCTGTACATTTCGTTTTTCAACCACATGTCAAAGTTCATGTGGTAAGTATGAGTTTCGAGGGCTTCAATTTAATACATGGGTAAAATTTATGTTTTTCACCATCATATTTGGCCAAAAAGAGTTACCCATCTTCATGGAATCACCCTACCAACTAAAAGGAGGGAAGTTAACTTCAAGGTTCTCAAGGTTTTCTTCATAAGTTTATTCCTCCCTTCTTCTACTACTTGATCTAGGGTTGGTTGGAATAGGTGTCTTTGCTAGGAATAAACCAAATTCGTCGCTCACTCTAGGCATGGGGGCTTCACTAGGGGCCAATATAATATCACGTTCGTTCATATTGGGGATATTAAATAAACATGAAAACCCAAAAATTATATTGCCTATATATTAAGGGGCAAATGGGTTTTTTATTTCACACAACAATACACAAATACTTTGGGATATTTTTTATATGGGTGGGCTACCAAATATTCCCCGAAATGACAATGAGGCAAGGCTCGGTTTTACCTGCCTATGTACTGAGGCGTGCTTGAGGCCCAATACGTAGAGAAATCATGCCTGTGTTGGAGGCAGGGTTTTCCACCCTGAGCGAGTGGTTCTGGTTAAATGTAAAAACGTTATTTGAAGCGACTTTAATTATATAAAACCCCCACCTGAGGTATGAAGGTGAACACCGACGGGTCATGGTTGGCTTAGGTTGAAACCAGAGTTCAGATTAATGTCGCTACTATAGCATTCTAGAAATTTGTGAAGAACCTGCAATAATTAATTAATGAAAACACACAAAATAGCAGAAATAACAAAATTCATAATCATTTTTATATTGATCGCAGGCCACTTCGAGGGGACAACCTCCTTTGAAAAAGCTCAATACAAATAACTTCACAGTACCTTCATTGGTCTAAACACTAACTTATATACTAATTCTAGGCGCCAATACCATGTGTCAATACAAACCATGGGCTAATACAAAATATGGATCAACAAATACTACGGGACGACTTACAAAGCATATGCATCCAACAAAAATATACTGACAAGTAAATAGGAGGGTTGACGTGGGTTCCTAACATCCCCTCTCCCTTAGAAAAAGCTTTGTCCTCAAAGCTTTAGATGTGGAAATTGATGTAGAATTGGAAGGAGTGGTTCCCCTGTAGCATCCTCGGGTTGCATTCCGGGACACTAATGCATTTTGAGTTTCAGGAGGATTGCTTGGAAGGCTGAAGAAGAACCATATCAACTGCGTGAAAAGTGCGCTCTGAACGGTGCTGATCGGCTTGTTCTTTCAGTCGAATTCTTTCCATGTGAAGATTGTCCTGCAGAATGAGAAGAATTTGATCGTGGTTTCGAAGAACCGAGTCAATTGCCTGAATTGGGGAGCTGCTGCGGGTGTATGGAAGAAGAACTGGTGGTGCGTGTCCATAGAGTGCTTCATATGGTGTCCTTGTAGATGTTGTATTGTAATACTGGAGCGCTTTTAGGAAATCCATAGAAATAGTTGTCCAAATTTGTGTAGGGATGGGAAAGGGTTCGAGCAGTCCCGAAAGGAGTGTCGTTTCACCCTTGTTGACCTGGAAAGTATCACAGTCAACCACCATCTATTGAATTGGCATTTTCAGTCCTTGCCAAAAGAAGTTACATTGTTCCCGGTCATACT
Organism: Larix kaempferi; assembly: GCA_027924585.1. Classification (NCBI taxonomy): domain Eukaryota; kingdom Viridiplantae; phylum Streptophyta; class Pinopsida; order Pinales; family Pinaceae; genus Larix; species Larix kaempferi. Next base: position 9,101,054 of record BSBM01000071.1, read on the forward strand.
CTTGGAGGAACTTAAAGTGCCCTGCTGATGAAGAAGCATGGAGTTCATAGAAGAGATAGCCCTGTTGAACATATTGCAACCAGTTCAGAATAAGCAGAGAAATAGCTATAAGAGAAACTGGGTCATCAAATGTGCGAGAAGGAGCATCTGCCACCATATTGTCCTTACCCTTCTTATAAGTGATCGCATAGTCATAACCCATGAGGTGGATAACCCATTTCAGGTGTGCTGGGGAGGAGACCTGCTGTTCCATAAAATTTTCCAGACTTTGGAGATCAGTCTTGATGCAGAAATAATTCCCTAATAGGGATGGCTTCCATTTCGGTACTACACGCAAAATAGCCATCATTTCCTGCTGATATGTAGATGTGGCTAAATGCTTACCGGAAAGGTCTCTTGAAGGCGGCAAGCCCACTGATGCAGCAAAGACACCTGCATATCTATCCAAGGAATTAATGGAGACCGTTGATAGGTTGAGCACAGGTTATAATCTTCCAGAGAGATACGCACATTGTGACACTTTCCCTTGCAAGGTAAGGTGCCTCCATTGGCAACCATGACTTCAAAGTTGGAGCAAGGATGGACAAAACAATCATCCTGTTTGGCGATTCGGGGGTCAATGAAGTTATGAGTGCTAGCAGAATCAATGAGTATTGTAAGAGGAAGCTTCTTGAAGTAACCCCTGACCCGCATTGTTTGGGGGGTGGTGACGCCGGATAAAGCATGGAGAGATATCTCTGGTTGTTCATCCTGAGATGGGGGGTCAATAGGCGGCTCCTGAATGTCGACCTGATCATCCATTGTATCTAGAGCTTCTTCACCAATTTTAGAGGCAGGTGGAGAATCCATATCCAAGAGATAGAGATTTTGTTGAACACATCTATGTCCCCGAGTGAATTTCTCATCACAATTATAACAAATCCATTTTTCTCAGCGTGCCTGCATCTCTATTTTAGACAAATGCTTGATAGGAGTTGGTCGAAGAGCTGGCGGAATGGGAGGTCGTTGAGAACCCATATTTTGGAAGGGAACAAAAGTGGGTTTGGAGCGGTGTTGGGCTGCAATATTGTCTTCTGCCAACTTAGCTAACCCTAGGACTTCCATCATTGTGTTGGGACATAACATTTTAACCTATGACCAGATTTCATCCTTAAGACCACCGATAAAACAACTCCTGTAGAATTCATTAGACAAGCCTTCTGTGTGATTGGCTAGTTTTTCAAATTCTGTCTGAGACTCTCTCATAGTTCCACTTTGACAGAGTTTAGTGAGTGCTCCGGTGAAGTCATCAAAAGCACTAGGACCAAATCGTTGCAAAAGGAGTTGGCAAAAATCTGTCTATTTTGGCTCATCATGAGCCTTAATGTACCAACGGTACCATTGAAGGGATTCCTATTCCAAATGAAAGGATGCAAGTGGAACTTTTTGGACATCAAAAGTAGTATGCAGAATGAAATACTGTTATGCACGATAAATCCATCCAGTCGAATCAGTACCATTGAAGCGAGAAAATTCAAGCTTCAAACCACAGAAAGAGCTGGAAGAAGAGAACCCATTGGCTGCAGAAGATTCTTGTTGTTGATTATTGTTCATGGCTGAATGCTAAAGATGGAGGTTGAGAAATTTTTCATCTAGATCTTGGAGTTTGGTTTGGATGGATGCAAGTGCTTCCTCCATGGTTTTTGCTCCTGCGCGGGTGACAACCATAACTAGGTGTTTTTTTTTTGGGGGGGGGGAATGGATAGAAAAACATGAACAAAAGCTTATTTAGTAAAGGGAAATTTGGATTTGGGAAAAACTCGGATGGGTAATTGAGGTTTGAATAGGTTTTGGACACTTTCTGATGGACAAGGAAGCAAAAAATGAGGATTTCAGAAGCGGGGTGAAAGAATGAGAAATTTTTTCAAAGAGGGACAAAAAAGCAGAAATAGGGAATGAACACAGTGGCAAAATTTGGAGGCGAGTGGGTGAAAATTGAAGAAGTTATGGCAAACCCTAAAAATAGACGAATGTGAGATTTATGGATTTGGGAAGTAGAATTTGGGATAGGGTCGTCAGGAATGAAAGATGCGGGATGGGATTATAGGGGTGTTAGGGAAGTTTCAAGGGAAACGGAGTGAAAACAAGGGAGATATGGACCCGAGGTATGTTCGGCTTCCTAACAGTTCAAGGTTTTCACTCGGCGACCAATGCTATCTAACGGCTTGCGTATTGGGGCAGTACCACTCACTCCACGGCTTAGGTAAAACTGATAACCTCTTTGCCACAAACGACAACTCTTGGTTTACTTCATGGGTGGGAACTAGTCAATCAGGTAGGGTTCATTGCCTGTTTCGCTGGCAGGTCCTCTCAATGGGCCAGCTACTTTGGGGTTCCTGTGGTACTCCTCACAATGAGTTTTAGGGCTTATGCCCAAGTACTTCCCATAGTTAAGCGGATAGGGATTATTCCTAGATTCTAAGCTGCAACAGATGTGAAAAAAAAAATTTGGACAAAATTTCACCCAGCGAGCCCAAGAAAGTGCTCTGATACCAAATGTGAAGAACCTGCAATAATTAATTAATGAAAACACACGAAATGGCAGAAATAACAGAATTCATAATCACTTTTATATTGATCGTAGGCCATGTCGAGGGGACAACCTCCTTTGAGCAAGCTCAATACAAATAACTTCAGGGTACCTTCATTGGTCTCAACACAAATTTATATACTAAGTCTAGGCGCCAATACCATCGATCAATACCATGTGTCAATACAAACCATTGACTAATACAAAATATGGATCAACAAATACTACGGGACGACTTATAAAGCATATGTGTCCAACAACAATATACTAACAAGTAAATAGAAGGGTTGACATGGGTTCCTAACAGAATTGACATACATTTGAAGAACTAGTGAACCATTCCATTGGTGTTAAATAGTGCTTCGGAGGTGCCAAACTATCCAAGATTCGAATTGCCAGAGCCCCGAGGCTCAGTCCAGGTTGAGACTAATCTCAATCTCTAACGTTTTGACAAGATTTGCTAGTGTTAACATATATTATTTTGGGGTTTGAGAGGCTCCCTCTCCACCTTACTCTGCTACTTCAATTGATGTTTCCTTGCTCTCTTTGTGGGAGGTTTTTTGTTACAAATTTGATCATGTACAGGTCACGCCTTGATCGGATATCCTTGAGAAGATGAACTTCTATTTTTTGCTTGATTTCAATAGAGGAGAAATAAACAACTAGACACCCAAGGTACCTTAGAGCCCAGGTCTGTGAGGCCTTGCTTATCCTCTTTCCCCCCTCCCTCAATAGCTTGATGGACTTCCTCTTTGAGACCTATGAGGAAATCTCAATACAGAGCACAACCTGTACACTTCCATACTAACAGATTGACTAGTTCTAGATGGCCCCATAGTTGGGCTCCCCTCGATCAACATACTACTAGCTAGATTTAGCAGAGTACATAGGTTTTCATCAAGTGTTTCTTCCCATTGGCCTTAGATGTTAGGTGATTTGGGATTTTTCTCTCTTGTGCCCTCCTAGGATCATACAAAAAGACCACCTCAATCATTTCTACTCCCAGGAGGATATCATCCTGCTAGTAGCTCTCTAGACAGATCAAACCTATCTTGACATATCGAAGATTAAGTTGTTTATCACTGCAACTAGACATATTGGACTTGGATCTATTTATCACTACAACTTGACATATTAGACCTCAAGTTGCTTATCACTACAACATAGAACTAGAGAAGATTGTTATGGTAGAATTATATCACTGGGATACCAACAAAGGCTCATTTTTGGCTTGAAGTTTTATGGTGACACTTTCAATGCTAGGGAGGCATTCGTTGAAGTAGGTTTGAGGTAGCTACATAAGGTTTCATAATTGAATTCATCATAACTATAATAGACAAATATTCCCCCCCACTTAGGGAGACGTTATGTGTCATTTGTGATAATGTTTTGACCTTTAAGAATAAAAATTTAAGGTTATCGAGCATGTCCTTAATGACTAGTCACTATGGTTGTTGATGTCGAGTAAGAGTTGTCCTGACCCTTGGTTTACGTTTTGATATTCATGCTTTCCTATCTTGGATATTCTTTTTAGACTCTATTGTACGTACAATAGATCCCATGTTCCAATGGAACACGGGAGCCCCAAGATTTTTCACTACAAAGGTAATGGTTTAAATTCCTCTGTCAATATGGGGTTTTATCATCTTTATTATGATTTCATGCATTTGCATTGTTTTGATTTAAATTAGAATTTTCCCTTTGAAAATTCTTAGGTTTTTTACTATTTTTTTGAAGTTGTGGGAAGCCTTGAATTCTTTCAAAAGGTCATTTTTCAGCCCGCAAGTGCAGATTGCGGGAGCTTGTTTTTCTCTTTTCAGTTTTTCCCATCCCGCAACCCGCAGGTTGTGGATTGCGGGAATACCTTGTAAATATGTTGTTGAACTTTTCGTCCCGCAATTGCGGATTGCGGATTGCAGAAAGTTGTTTGAATAATAAAGTGGATTGTGTGTTTCCGCAACCCACAACCTGCAATTACGGAAAGGTTATTTGATATCTAAGGTTGTTTTCGTTCTTGCAAGCCACAACCCACAATTGTAGATTGCGAGGAGTTGTTGAATAAAATTTTTGAAGTTTGCAATCCTGCAACTGGCAATTTGTGGATTCCAGATAGTAGAATTATCTTTTGATTCAATAAACGCAGTTTCGATCCCGCAACCTCCAACCCGCAATTGCGGATTGCGGATTGCGAGAAGGATCTGCATACCTGTGAATTTATCTCCTGCAATTTATCTCCCACAAATCTCAACAACTAATCTCAGTCGTTGATTGGTTAGATCCGATGGCTCAAATTTTACCCGTTCAATTTATTAAATAGGTCATTTTTCTTATTTTTATCTATCATTTTCGAATTTGGAAAATTACATTGCTGCTCGATTTTTACTGTGAATTTTTACCAGGGGTCCCTTGCTCGACATTTTCAACTAAAGCAGGTTGGCTTTCTCTGTTCCTTTGTTCAATTATTTATGGTTTTGATTATTTTGGATTATTTTTTATTGTTGTTCATTCGTTAGAATTTCTCCAGTCTGCAAACATGTCGCGCAACACATGCTCTAATACTACCCAGAGAGACCAATTGAACAAGGACCCAAATTTTGGCATCTTCTCAAACACCAATGGGAAAATTACTGAAACCTACCAGGTGGAATGGTCTAAAATCTATTCGATATATGACAATGATGACCTATCCGACATTGAGAATGATGGCCAAGCCTACGAGAAAATTAGGAACTCTCAGCTTCATGCAATTGCTTCTAGGCCTACCATATTGCCTTATATCGACACAGTTAAATGGATAATAGAGCATGCCAACCCCAAAGACTTCTCATTTAACGACAACGCGGGTTCACAATTAACCACTTTTTCGTCCTGAGGTATTTATCAGGGCATTTTCCCTTACATCACCTGTGCAGATCCTTGATACTGCATTCCTAGATTCTACAAACACCAAGTTCAATTTCAATGAAATGATCAAATCCTGGATGCACAAACCAGCCAGCTTTATGCGCAGGCCTAATAACCTGTACCCAGTGTCATGATTTAAAGAACCCTACTCGTTGTTGGAAGCTATGCTTTCTCGGTTGTATGGTCTTTCTAATTCCTTAATTTTTAAAGTTGAATGGGCTCCTATGGCTCATCATGTCTTAACTATAGGTGAATCCTTTCCTTGGGCTTCTATTTTTTCTTTTGAGCTTAAAACAACAATTGAAAAGTATCAGAAGTCCTCTGCTACACAGAAACCTTGTTTATTCCTTTCAACATATGTGATGGATATGTTCTATGCTGATTTTCAATATCCCACCATGGGATGGAATTGGACCCTCGTTGCTCCTCTTGTTCACATATATCATTCTGCACTATGGGAGGATAACTATGTGCCTCTATTATATGACATTTGTGATCATTTACTTGGTGCCATTTATCTCAAGATATTTAAGGAAGATGCACCAGCTTTCTCAGCTAATGCTAAGCCTTTCATTGCCATAATTGGAGATTGGCATGTAGGGGAATCTTTCTCCTATGTCAGGATCTGAGGAAGCAGTGTTGTTCACTTGCTGCCTAGAATTGTTCCAGATAGGTTGTTGATTAAAGATGTATCATATCAGATTGTTATAGAAGGGGTTTACCTCAAGCTTACAAGTCACAAGAGGAGAGGATGGCCCAAATTCCCCTTGAACCTTGGACCTTTTTCTATCCCTACTTCCACTTGGGCTCAAGTACTGGGTAATAAGATTGCTTCTTTGAAACTAGGATATGCTCCAAAAAGAAGGCATGATCCTAAAAGATTCCTAGATGCTCACTTCAAGCACAATCATATGAAGATGAGCTATGAACATGAAGATCTCCTAGATGAATCCATCTACTTAGGAGTTAACACTTTTTTTGAAGTCCTGGAAAAGGCTAAAAGCAGGGATGAACAGAACCAGATTTTGCTATATCAGAAAGAGCTCAGAAACAAGGTTTTCAGCTACAGGAAAATGGAATTCGATTTGATTGAGCATGTAAGAAGGGAAAGAGAAGAGAAGGAGGCTCAAAAAGCTAAAACCCCTCTCATGCTGACTTATCCTAATGGTGATAAAGGCAAAGGACCTATGGAGGAGTCTCTTAAGCTGAAAATTTCTGAACAATATGAAGTGTTGGTGCAAACAATCCAGCAATCGAAGAACGAACTAGTACAAATGACCTTAGTGCTGCACACCAAAGAGGCCAATCCATCCAGCTCTTTAAGTGATGTACAGGTCATCGTGGTCAGTAATCCAGCAAAAAGGTAGACACTCATAACCGCTCCCTCTCAGATCCCTACTCTCAATATTGATAGTGATGGGGAGGATGAGGTAATTTTTCCTGTACCTGTACTAGAAGAAAACGTTGAAGGTTCATAGGTAGTCTCAGATTTGATGAACACCATACATATGGATGAACCCACTTCAGGTGAGGATATGTCCCAGGTTTCAGTTGTTCTTGATGCAATAACTTCAGCCACATCACTTTCTTCAGCAAAAGTTCTTCCTATTATAACTTCTGAGGTAACACCACCAACAACCATGTCTCAGTTGTTTGATGCATTGTTCACTTCCACACCTCTAGCTTCGAAAATTCCACTCCCTATTTCCCCATCAACCATTAAAGAGGTCCAATCTTCGACTGTCCCCATGCAATCACCTCGATCTCCTTCATTACCCTTAGTCATTGATGTCCCAAATCTCTCTTCCCTTTCTTCACCTTCGGTTGTTAACACTCAAGATTCATCACATCAATTTCTTACTTCCATTCCCTCACCAACCAATGTACCATCAACTAGTGAAGTTATCCCCACTTCCCAAGTCTCATCCTAGATTGCCACTTCCATTCCTATCCCTACTGTCACCCAGACAACCCCTTTGGTTACAACAACAGATGTGACCACATCATTTACTGATATGGTGGCTGCTTTTGAAGATGATATAGTTGTTCCCTTGGGATATTATTTTTATAGTAAGGAAACCAACGCAATCATGAGAAAAGGGAAAAAGAGAAGCAGAGATCATAGAGGATTTGAGGCACCCATTCATGATCAAATAATCTGGGCAAACCAGTCTGATGATATCCAAGCAGAAGCAGTGGATGCAGCTCAATCCTTGGGTGCATTTGTAGGATCAAATTTGGATTCAGCCAAGACCCTGAACAGGGACACTGACTTGAAAAAAGAAGAACTGAAAAAGCTTCAAGTGTAATTGGCAACAACCAAGGAAGAGCATGAGATTTATGTTCAGGATCTAAGGAAGATATTTGAAGACAAGTTGGAAGATCTGCAGTTGCAGAATACTTCTCTCCAAGCTAAACTACATGATGCAGAGCAGAGGATGATGTCAACAAGGAAAGAATTGTTGTACTTAAAAAGAAACTTGAGGATGCAACTGCAAGTGCAGCCTCCTCCGCGTTTTCTAGTTTTTCACAGCAAGAGTTCAAGGACCTAGCTAATCAATTCAACGTGGAGCATCATCAGCTTCTGTCTAAGCTATTTACTACCTTGGGTGAAATTCATGAGACCTACATTGTCTTTGATAAAATGTCTGGCACCTTGGGCCAGCAAGTAGAGAAAATAAAACAGGATTCTAAAGTTGTAAAAGACATCATAGATTGGTAGAAGTACATTGAAGATGAGCCAGCTGATATCCCTGGGTTGGACAACATCAAATTCAGAATGATCAGAACTGTTGTGCAAGCTTGGGAGAATTTTATTGAGATGGTAGAGGATACTATCAACCAGGCTCAAGCCCTTTGCAGAAGAAGATGGTATGCCTCAAACAATCTCATGGAGATACTGGCATTCCATGCAATGGGGCTCGTCGAGGAGGCAGATCTACCAAAATTGATGATTGAGCAAGCCAAAACCCATTGTGATCAAGTCAAAGAGAAAATCCTGCAGATTGAGCACATCCAATTTGAAGACATGGATTGGTTGATTAAGAAACTTGTTTCCATGGAGGCCAAGTTCTATATTTTTATCCGCACGTGGCATAAAATAGCCAAAAATGAGATTGAAGGATTCATGTGTGATGCCCAGCTGGGGCTTGAATCTCCTTATTATCCATATATAGATGAATTGATGGATGTTTGGGACAAGTGGGAATATTTCCTCACTAAATAGAATATTCTGATTTTGTAATGCCTGTTTAAGGGGAATTTATCCTTTGTATTATTTTTGTAATCTATTATTTAAGGGGTAGATCTCTCTTAGGCAAGGGATGATCATTTTTGGGGTAGAAATCGATAGAAGAAGACTGGAGATACTTTGTTTTACGCTGAGCTTGTAATTTCTTACAGACTTTCATTTATACAATAATGTTATTCTCTTGCATCATATTTTGTTCATTCATCAAGTTTATTTGATAAATATTGATTTTTACTTCAGACTGTTATCTATGTTGTTTAATCCATTTGCAATTATTATTTCATGCAGAGATCTATGATCTGGATTTCTCCTTACATCTGATATGTGTATGCATTATGTTTTAATTGAATTTCTTCAACTAAAATATTTATCTATTTCTGCAAATGATTCGCAGCAAATTATAATCTATGTTAATTTTTCAATTGGCATATGGGTTACAGGTTAATCTTGAATGAGATTAAACACTTAATATTTCACTCAGTTAATTTTAATTGATTGGTTGTAACTTAAGCAAATAATGAATTTATCTTCTTCACATTTTTTTCAAGTGGATGAACATACTTATTTATCTTCACATCAAGTTAATCTGCATTCAAACAAGACACCTTTAAGAGTAGGTCTAACTTAGCTTAGATTTCCCTTTTTAGGTAGATTTGTTTTCAAACTGAACATACTTTGTGTTCCTTCTTTGGAAGACAGATTCTTTCAAGATCAAAACCAAAAGTGCCAGCAGAGGCCTTTGTATCCGTGGGAGATCGCTATTCCAAATAGCTCGAGGATAGGGTAATACTTGCGCAGGATTATCTGAAGCCTTTGGCTAGGTTTTCTTCCTTTGTTGAGAGCTTTGGAACCCATTCCAGCACCCTACACACCAAAGGCCTCAAAAAATGGCGCTAGAAGGAGGGCCAGTAGTAAAATATGCCTAAACAGAATAATCATAAACCTCCTCCAGCAAGGACATCATCGGTTGTCACTCGTAGCCAATCACATGCATCTACATCTGAACAACCAACTGTAGTTCCTGGTACACTTGCAGCTGAGTAGGAATATAGAATGGATATCCTTATTATATCACCTACTAGAGGACCCCTTTCACTTGAACAAATACTAAAACTTTATAATGATAGTGTTGCTAGAATACAACAAAGAATTACTGAACAACGAAATAGAAGAATAGCAGCAATTCAACATAACACAATTTTGCAGACTGATAACCAAGAAGGTCAACGGACAGGTGACCAAAGCATTGAGAATCAAGATACAACTGATCGTCCAAGATCCCCTGAATAAAACCTTGATTTACTCTTTCGAGGAGTATCAAAAGATCAACCTAACGTTGCAACTGGTGGACCACCACCCACTCCTCCTTCTTCATCATCCTCTTTGTCTAAAAGTGAACATTCCTACGGCTCTTCATCTGAAGAAGAGCGATAACAACCAATGGTTGAAGAAGGAAAAAACAAACCTTGGCTTGACCAAGATGTTGTATTTATACTTGGGGATCAACATAGATTGCCTAAGAATCCTGATAAATGGATTCCTAAGTTCAATCCATATAATAAATCACCTGCATTATATCACATCAAAACTTTTATGTAGGCAATTAGACTTAGGAGTGTTGTCCATGAGGACATGGTTTGCAGACTATTCCATTACACATTTGAAGGAAAGGCATCCACATGGTACTTTTCCTTAGAGGCCAAATCCATAACTTCTTGGGATGAGTTTGAAAAATTGTTTATCCAGAAGTTTGGGGATGAAAAAACCCCACAAGATCTAGTCTTAGAATTGTCTTCCATGAAGATGAGAGGTAAAGAGAGGGTCAAAGACTATAATCAAATATTTTCTTATCTGAAAAATAGGATCCCTGCCACTCTTCTTCCTGGAGAAGAATTGTTGGTTGCTTATTATGAAAAGGGCTTATATGTTCCTATTGCAATGTGGGTCAAAAGAGCACACAAAGACAACTTGTTTGAGGCATATGCTGAAGCAATTCAGGTTGAAAAGGATATGTTCTATCTAAAGGATAATCCTGATTTTTCAGAAGACCAACCTTCTACATCCAGAAAGAAAACTGATAATGCTCCCAAACCCACTACCCAAAACAAATATGCTTTTGAAATGGATGATATCAAGAATTTTCTCCAAAAAATGTCTAATGAGATGGTTGATTTAAAAAAGAATAACAATAATTAAAATCAAAATAATAACAGAGGTTTTGTAAGGCCACCTTTCAGGAGACCTTATCAACCTCCCCAAAATCCACCACCTCCTAATCCTAATGAAGGACTAACATCTGAAGAAATTTATTCTACCTTCAAAGCTCTGGCCACTGAATCACAAAATGTCCTTGAACCCTCTGATGATCAAACAAATCAAGATCCACAATTACCGAAAGAAGGGGAAGAAGAAGAGGATCCACAGATTAATACTATAAGTTATTTTTCTAAACTCCCAATGAATGAAGAAGAAGAAGAACCTGAGACAGTATTCAATGTTCAACATCCTTACAATACTAGATCAAAAAGACAACCCTCTCAGGAACCTTCATCTTCAACAACAGTTCCCAACAAAAGTAAAACTATTCCTCAAAAGGATACAGTCATTCCTAAAATGGAGTACAGTTTGGCTGAAGATTTGAAAAGAGTCAAAGAAAATATTTCTTTGTTTGAACTTCTGAAAATCCCTTCTATGAGGGATTCTCTGCCTAAAAGCATGATAATCAAACAACCAAGGGAAACACAAAACAATAACCTAGACTCTTTTACCAAACCAGATGATTAGAAATCTGGAAGCAAGAGGACACCTCCTTTATTGCTTACCTTTGAGATCTTCAACATAAATGTACACAATTGTATGATAGATTTAGGTGCCTCTTCCAATGTGATGCCCATGTTTGTCTGCAGAAAAATAAATGCAACTTGGGAACCTTGTCCTACTCATATTTTCCAGCTTGACAGATCTAAAGTAAGAGTAGTGGGGAGATTAAGAAATGTGTTGTTGACATTATCTGTTGATCCCCGGATCCACTAGACCATAGATATCATTGTAGCTGACATCCCTGAAGCCTATGAAATGTGGTTGAGCATAGATTGGTCAAAGAATCTCAAGGGACACTTTGATACTGACTGGTCTCACTTGTGGCTACCCTATAATGGACAACCAAACAAGATTAAGATCAATAGGGGACCATTTATGAAGCAAACAGTCACTGACCTTAATGACTCAAGTGAACCTGCTTGTTATTTTAGTTCACATATTGAGCATTTCACATTTGATACCTTCTTTGGGGATCTGCCAGATGATTATTCACTAGATGAGAATGTACAAAATGAGTCACAGATTACCAATGTTACTTATGTACCATTCTCTGGAACTATTGTACATAATGTCTATAATGTTAATACAAATTTCAGGATAGATCCCATTGCATGGACTTTATTCTTTGATGGCTACATATCTAAAGATGGAGCTGGTGCAGGTTGTGTCCTTATTGATCCAAAAAGGACTAAAACCATGATTGCTTGCAGAATTGAGTTCGAATGTACCAATAATGTAGCTAAAAATGAGGCCCTGGTGTTGTTGAAATATTGTAACTTCTAAGAATATTATATTTGTACTTTATTATTCCGGAGATGTTTCATTCCTTCGTGAAGACCTTATTGTATATCCGGAGATGTTTATTCCTCCGTCGGAATGTGGTAACTTGGGTTATTAGACTTCCCTAGTGGGGTCAGCCCAAAGTCAGTTGTACTGGGGTGTTTAACCCAGTAGTTAAAGTTGGGGCCAACCTAGTTAGTGTAAAAGTCAAGTCGGAGTTGTGTATAAATAGAGGAGGTGTGCTCCTCATTTAACACACATTACACTCACTTGTGATTGGCGCATAGGTGAGGGAGAGATCTTCTATGGAGGAGAAGGAGCTCATGTCTAGGGTTTACATATGTGTATTTACTGGTCATCTATATTGAGGAATCTTTGCTGGGTTTTCTACCCCATGAGGGTTTCCCAGGATAAATCTGTGTCTCTTGTGTTTATGTTGTGCTTGTTGTTCTTTCAATGATCCTATATATGCTATTGTTGTAAAATGGAATGTAATGCTGATATTTTCTGTCTTAGCATATTGAATCTTTACATGGTATTAGAGCTAACCTGAAGGAAGGCAATTTATGGCACTTACGACACTTGCTTCACTTGCGACAATTTGAAGGTTAGGGATTTATATGGAAAAACTAGTCCTCCTGGCACATTCACTATAAATACATTTTGGAAAAGTTTCGGGATCTGAAACCTTTACAGGTCGTAGATAACATCCCCATGTACCTTGTTTCCAAAGGAAAACCTCATATTCATTGTACTTTGTGATTTATGATCAGTACAAGTTAGGGTTTCTGCCTCTTCCAGATCTTAGTCATAAACATGTTACCTAGGAAAAAAGGTCTCAACTTGGGATAGGAAGCTCCAAATGAAATTTCATACAAAGTGACAGGTACAGAACGGACTGTAGTTTCTCAGGTAACGTTTTCAAAGGCCGAAGTTGAACTAGTGAGACGTGGCACGCCGTACACATTCTCTCTCCTATTTTATCCCATAAACAGGTCACATTGCGACACTTGGCATAACTTTCTCTAAGAAAATCCAATTGAGGTCAGACCTATGGGGTTGGAAAGAGGACAATTCAGGATACCAGAGAAAGAAGTTTCAGACCCTGTGGATTCATAATTTCGGAGCTACACCAGAAACAATCAAGTGCATATTTCTGTCAAAACAGATTTGGATTTTGAGCACCTTCATTCTTGAATTGTCACTACTGTGGGAAATTAGGGTTTCAGAGAAAGTTGGAATTTTTGTAATCGGAGTCCATGGCTATATGATCCTCATAAAAATCGAAATTTAGAGACCAAGATCAAATTTTTTGGTTGGGAAGAAGGTCGAGCTTGATGAAACCCTAGCTCAGGATTTTGATCGGAAAGGTGGAAAATTAGGGCTTCTGCAAAAGTTGGAATTTTTGAAGTCTATGACCACGACTGGAAGCTCCTTGGAAAAATTGAATTTTAGAGATTTGGATCGAACCTTTTGATTGGGAAGAAGGGTGGGATTCACCAAACCCTAGTTCGGGATCCTGTCCAGAAGATCCAGAAGTTTCAAAGGCAATTTTGAGGGGTCAAATTTTGGAGATTTCAAAATTGAAGTATGCTAGCTTGATCATCTCATCAAGGCACATATTTCCATCCATTCAGGAGTTTGAAATTCAAATTTTGAATTTTTAGGGTTTCTCTAACAAACCCTAATCCAGCTCCAGATCCAGTTTCAACAAATCAAAGTGGATTGGGTCAAAAGCAATCCTAACAGGTATGACTTGAGGAGATACAGGTATGTGTTGAAATCTGTTCATGGTTAAGTTTATGATATGTTTGTCTTCATGTTATTGAGGGTAGTACAATTATGATTGTTTGAGAATGAATACATGTGAATGGTAGAAGATATTCATTAATTAGAGTTATGACACTTATGATTGTACTAATGCACTTGTGGTGTTGTATGAGGATGATGTTGTCTGCTAACAAGATACAGGTACATCAAGAAAGAAAAATCAAGTTCTATGACCATGATGACATGAAGACAAAAGACACATCACATAGAAGCTCTACTTACGAGGTATGTATGACTTTGTTCTACTATGCTTAACCTATGAGATATGCAGGTTCTAGCACAAGGTCTCTAAATCATTGAAGAGAACAAAGAAGATATTGTTTGGGTATGTTAAGACATAACCAAGCTTGATAATCCAAGTATGTTTTCCTATATCAAGTTAGAATCCTACTTTGTTAGGATCTTAGGTAAGTATACCTATGTATGAAATGATCATGACCATACATACTTTAATATTATCATGTTTTGATAGTATACTAATGAACGTATGATTGTGTATGAAATCATGAGGATGACACTAGTGCACAGTTGAGCATGCATAGTGGTCCAGGATGGATAAGAAGTTCAAATACATATAGAGATCAAGTGAGAGGCAACCATTAAATATAAGTATTTGAATTGACATGAAATAGTAAATGATATTGCTTGGAATAGTTGTATACATATTTAGAATGTATCATGCAAAGTGTGAGCATTCATATAGCATTGAACAGTATACTACTAATATGCATATGATGGGTAAGTTGGACAAACATTCCATTGTTGTTTGTCTAGAATGAAACCTCTTTGCTGACATGCTGAGCACGCTCTCGATAGTATGTTCTGGTAGAGATGGAAGGCATCTAGATAACCATTGTATGCATACAAGATATGGAAAAGTTTTGTGCCAAAGTATTGGTCAAGATAGTTGCATAACCATGTGAATCATATTTGTATGCATAATAAGGTTATCATGTCAACATGATTTGATGATTATGAAGTATTTCTAAATCATGTAATTAACTTTGATTTGTAGGTAAGATCATGAAGAATGATGAACACCGAACAAGTGATGGATGTTCAACAAGAAGACTTACAAATCAAACATACTACAGAAGGCTCGTGACTAGAAGATTCTCTTAGAAAGAGGAAGAGGATCATGACGAGATGTTTTCTCCAAGTGGCTAGATAAGACCATTCTCTTAATGGTGTAATTGAAGAAAGCTTTGTATGGATACCCAGGATCGATAGTCATTTGATGAGCTTAATGATCACCATGGGTGATGCGGATTTCAATCTTTTCTACAAGGTTGAAGATGGTATCTATACACAGATGACATTCAAGAAGGAACTCACCACAGAGTTCGAATGATCTTGAGGCTCATATCAATAGACCCATCTGACGAGAGATGTAACGGATAGATATGCAGAAGAACACTCACTGCAGAGTGTAGATGATGTTTAGTCACAGAAGGAGAGCTTATTTCTTCTTGAAAATATTGGGCTTTACCAAAAGTAAAGTTGATCCTAACCTTTACCTTAAGGTTGTGGATGATGAACCTGTCATACTATTACTGTATGTGGATGATCTCTTTCTGACATGGAATGAGAAATAGATCATGGAAAGAAAGAAGAAGCTACCGAATTTGAGATGAAAGATCTTGGATTGATGCATTACTTCCTAAGTCTGGAAGTATGGCAAGGCTCAAAAGGAATCTTTCTCAACTAGGGAAAGTATGCTGTGGAAATCCTGAAAAGATTTGATATGTTGGAATGTACAACCATGGCCACTCCCATGGATTCCAACTTGAAGCTGTTAGCGGATGACTCATCAGAGTTAGTGGATGTGACTATGTACAAACAGATTATTGGGTCATTGATGTATCTGACGAATACAAGGCCGGATATATGCTTTGCTGTGAAACACCTTGCGACAGTATCTAGTGGAACCTAGGCATGTTCACCTGATAGTTGCAAAGCATGTGATGAGGTACCTAAAGGGTATGATAGACTTTGGTCTATGTTATCTTGGAGATCATGATTTCAAATTGTATGGATACACAGATGCTGACCAGGCAGGAAGTGTATCAGACAGGAAGAGCACATCGGGTGGATGTTATTATCTAGGATCTACCATGATCTCGTGGTTTAGAAAAAATCATTCTAGCACAACTGAAGCGGTATATATAGCTTCCGCCCCTGCTAGTTGTGAAGCGATATGGCTTCAGAAGTTGTTATCAGGATTGTTTGACTTAGAGATGGACCCCGCTATGATCCTGTGTGACAACCAGAGTTGTATCAAGATGGCAGAGAATCAGTGTTCTATGATAAGTCAAAGCACATACAGATCCGATATTTTTATATACGGGATATGGTGCAAAAAGGAGATATCAAGCTCGAGTATGTGAGCACTAACAAACAAGTTGTTGATGTATTGACCAAAAATTTGTCTCGAGTAAAGTTTGAGACAAGCTTGGTGTCGTTCAAAAGGACCCTCCTTGAAAGGGGGAGTGATGTGGTCGATGATGATATTTGGATATTGGTATCGATGTGGATACATGTATCGATGATGAGATTTCTCATATTGATGGTAAGGTCAATGATGATGATACTTGTATCGATGATGTCGATACTTGTATCGATGATGAGGATACTTGTGTCGATGATGAGGATATTTGTATCGATGATGTGGATACTTGTATCGATGATGAGGATACTGTATCGATGATATGGATACTTGTATCGATGATGAGCATACATGTTCCGATGATGAGGTTACCTGTTCCAACGATGAGTTTGATGATGAGGTTACGTGTTCCAATGATGAGGTTGATGATGAGGTTACCTATTTCAACGATGAGGTCGATGATGAGGTTACCGATTCTGATGATGAGGTCGATATATGGTCCTTAGACTTTGTCTAAGTGGATGAGGTGGGATTGTATAATCCATGGACACATGTCCTAAAAGAGATCCGTAGACATATGTCTCCAAGAAATGGTCCCTAGTGGACGAGAGGGATTGTATCATCCCTGGACACATGTCCTAAAAGAGATCTGGAGACAGATGTCTCCGAGAATGTGGTCCCTAGTGGACGAGAAGGGATTGTATCATCCCCGAACTTCAGTCCTAGAATTGATCCGTAGACATATGTCTCCGAGAATGTGGGGATTGTATCTTCCCCGGAATTCGGTCCCAGAATTGATCTGTAGACAAATGTCTCCGAGAATGTGGGGATTGTATATTCCCCAGACTTTGGTCCCAAAATTGATCCGTAGATAGATGTCTCTGAGAATGTGGGGATTGTATCTTCCCCAGACTTCGGTCCCAGAATTGATCCGTAGACAGATGTCTCCGAGAATGTGGGGATTGTATCTTCCATGGACTTCGGTCCTAGAATTGATCCGTACACAGATGTCTCCGAGAATGTGGGGATTGTATCATCCCTGGACGATGGTCCCAGAATTGATCCGTAGACAGATGTCTCCGAGAATGTGGGGATTGTATCATCCCCGAACTTCGGTCCCAAAATTGATCCGTAGACATCTGTCTCTGAGAATTGATGATAGGACTTCATCATCCCTAGACATTTGGTTCAAAATGTACGTGATAGGATTGCATCATCCTTGGACTCATGTCCTAAAGTGATAAGGATTGATCATCCTGGAAGTAGATCTGGATTGCATTGTCCATAGACATGAGACTTGTCTAAAATTGATAAGGATTGATCATCCTGGAAGTAGATCTGGATTGCATCGTCCATAGACATGAGACTTGTCTAAAATTGATAAGGATTGATCATCCTGGAAGTAGATCTAGATTGCATCGTCTATAGACATGAGACTTGTCTAAAATTGATAAGGATTGATCATCCTAGAATTGGATCATGTGTATTGCAGATTATGCTATAGATCGAGATGATCCAAATGTTGTAGATCAAGATGATCTAGATGTTGTCGATCGAGATGATCCAGATGCTGTCGATCGAGATGATCCAGATGCTGTTGATCGAGATGATCCAGATGTTGTCGATCGAGATGATCCAGATGTTGTTGATCGAGATGATCCAGATGCTATTGATCGAGATGATCCAGATGCTATTGATCGAGAGGATCCAATTGATGATGTGATGATGTTGATCGATAGGATCCAATTGATGTTGTTATGATGATGATAAGTAGATATAGATGATGAGGTTGTTGATCGGGTGATACAGATGATGATGTTAGTGTAGCTGTTCGAGTGCTGCAGAAGGTGAAGACTCAATACTGACAATGCTGATACTCCAATATTGAAGACCTGAAGATATTCCACTAACTGGTTGAGTTACTGATGATGTTGAGAAAGCTTCCAGTGATTTATAGATGTATCATGTATGATTTTGATGACTCCTTGCTCCTACAAATGTTGTTATAATATCCTTCTCGTTAAGGGGGAGTGTTGAAATATTATAACTTCTAAGAATATTATATTTGTACTTTATTATTCCGGAGATGTTTCATTCCTCCGTGAAGACCTTATTGTATATCCGGAGATGTTTATTCCTCCATTGGAATGTGGTAACTTGGGTTATTAGACTTCCCTAGTGGGGTCAGCCCAGAGTCAGTTGTAATGGGGTGTTTTGTAAGACCCCTCCTTTAGGGTCCCCTTGAACTGAACCTGAAACTTTAAAAACTTCATACAAACAAATTAGCCATCATAGTTATTGGAAAAATAAAATAAAAAGCGTGAATAACTTAACAAAAATAAGCAAAACTTTAACCTGTCAACTCGATCCGGTTGGTCCATTGTCGCCTTCGTCTTCCGTAGGATCCCTCCAGCAAAGCTCGTTTAACCGTAGGCGAAGCAATCGTTAGCTTCGCCACCCAACCATAGGCTCATGCTTTCAGTCGCATGGCCTCCCCCGAGCTTCGGGTCGTAGAGCTCACACAAGTATTTCAGAAATTCAGCTTGGGATTCCCTTCCCACCAGGATTTCTAAGCCAAACCCTTAGATAGCAGCAAGTCTTTGAGGCATTCGAAAATTACGACAATCATCCAAATTATGGGCCCCCTTACCCATTCCTTAAGCCTTCCTTATAAAGGGAAATCTCCTGCGACACATGTCGCTTCATGCATAATTAAATATTTTTAATAATTTATTTAATTAAAACACTCACCCATCCAAGTGTCAGTTTCTCTGGGAAGTGCACCTACATCCCTAAGTTTGCTCTAGTTTGTCCCCCAGATATTTTAATCAACTCCTAGCTTTTAGTTGACTGGGTGTCTAATCTATTTTGCTCCTAAATAATAATTTCTATTATTTTAAATGCTCAACAAAATATAACTATTCATGTGCAAATGTCTTAGCTATTGTTATGCATTTGCTAAGTAATAATCTAGATTTATTCTCCTAAGTTTTTATGCAGTTTAATTCAACAATCAAACTCACTAGGATCTCGATGCCACACTGTTGGGCTCCTGGTTCCTTAATTTTAAATTCCCTGACATGGCACCACTCCGTCGGGTCCAATCATCCATGGTTTCCATTCCTTGGCATGGTACCGCATCGTTGGGTCCTTGCGTCCATTCTTTCCGTTGTCGACAGGGTACCGCATCGTTGGGCCCTTCTGCCACCATCTTTCCGTTTTGACTTGCGGGAACTCTTGTAGGGATTTTAGGAATCGTTACCATCCATCCTCCGTCTACATGCTATCTAGGGACTAATGGCGCTGAGGAGTGAGTCCGTTCTCACTGCGCGCCCCTCAACTCGTACGTGACCAGCTCCGTCGTGGCCCACCTCGTACGCCCTCACGCATTCCTCTTGAGCAAGCGGATCAATGCTTATCTGCTCATGCGTGGTATTCTTGTCGAAAGTCGACATCGTCGTCGCTTCCCCTGTGTGTGATTTACCCGTACTCTACGACCCTTCATGTTCCTTTGTGTGTCCGTTGGTGAACCGTCTCACTTGTTTCTACATACACTTCTCACAACAATTTATTAGTAGCACTATCCTCAATAATCATCATCTGATTTCTAAATCTAGTATTGTTAAACATTTATGATTTATTCAAACTTCTAATCAAATATACATTTCGTCGACAAATACATAATCACCATACAGCTAGTCGTTAAGCATTATCCATCAACATAATTTTCCATAGTCATAACTAATCGTTTAACATATGCAATTATTCATTTACATTGACAGTTCAGATACACATACTCAAAAATAAGGCCAAAAGGTTATTAATTAATGTTTCAATTGGCCAGGTCACTCGACAGGTGCCCTCAATGTCTACAGTAGTCTAGGGGCACTACATACACCCCTACTTATTTAGAACTTCGTCCCGAAGTTCAGAATAAAGGAAGAAAAATATGACGCTTATCAGTTGCATCCTCCCAATTCACAGAGCTAGGACTGTAACTGTCCTACTACACTTTGACTTGATCAATCAAGTATAATCATTAAGCAAGAACTAATCAAACAATTATACCACTCCAGACATATAATTTAATTGCTTAATTCATTTATCAATTATTGCCGTCATTCACATCTTCAGGTTTTCCTCAATCATTTAAGACATATCAAGGCTTAAGAGACCACTTTATCGAAGTTGTTCAGCCGGGTCACTCGACAGGTGCCCTTAAGGTCCACAGCCCTTTTTAGGGGCATTACATGTTTAACCCAGTGGTTAAAGTTGGGGCCGACCTAGTTAGTGTAAAAGTCAAGTTGGAGTTGTGTATAAATAGAGGAGGTGTGTTCCTCATTTAACACACATTACACTCACTTGTGATTGGCGCATAGGTGAGGGAGAGATTTGTTATGGAGGAGAAGGAGCTCATGTCTAGGGTTTACATCTTTGTATTTGTTGTTCATCTATATTGAGGAAGCTTTGTTGGGTTTTCTACCCCATGAGGGTTTCCCAGGATAAATTTGTGTCTCTTGTGTTTATGATGTGCTTGTTGTTCTTTCAGTGATCCTGTATATGCTATTGTTGTAAAATGGAATGTAATGCTGATATTTTCTGTCTTAGCATATTGAATCTTAACAGGTGAAGGGACTCAAGAAGGCTATTAGTTTTGGGTGCACAAGTAATAGAATGTTTTGGAGATTCTGAAATCGTAGTTAAACAGGTAAGAAACAAGATACATTGGTTGTCTCCATGTTTAACTAATTATCAAAAAATGGTAAGAGATCTCACTAACTGTTTCTTTGCATTCAACATCAAGTCAGTCCCTAGGTCATAGAACTTTGATGTTGATCTCTTGGAAAATACAACATCTAGGATGATTCCACCTGAATGCTTGTCACCTGAAACCTTTTCAATTGAACTTATGTACAGGCCTTCCATCCCTAATAATGTAACAAACTGGAAAGTGTTTGATGATGACTAACAGATACTATAATTTCTCACATCCCAGGATACCTTTCAAGACATGGCAATAGATGAGGCTGAGCATGAGAAATCTCTGTCTAATCCTTCCAACATTATCCCAAAATCAATGATCAACTTAGAGAAATTTTATGACTTGCAATATAAGTTCAAACAAAAGACAAACTGTAAGACCCAGAGCTCATATTTGAATTATGAGCCAGTCAACCTTGGTACTGAACAGAATCCCTGATTCATCAACCTTGGGGTTGATTACTCTGTTGAAGAAAGAAGATATTTTATTAGATTGTGTAAAGAGTACAAAGATTTTTTTGCAAGGACCTATGATGAACTAAAGACTTTTTACACTAGAATCATGCATCATAACATACCGATGAAATCAGAAGTGAAACCCTAGCAACAGAAACTAAGGAATATGCATCCTAGTTTGGAACCCTCTGTAAAGAAAGAACTTGAGAAGTTACTGACAACTCGAATCATATTCCCTATCAGACATACACAATGGATCGCCAAGCTGGTTCCTGTTCGGAAGAATAATGGGGAAATCAGACTTTGTGTCGATTTCAGAAATTTGAACAGAGCTTCCGAAAAGGATAACTACCTTGTTCCTCCTATGGAGCAGATTCTACAAAAGATAGTAGGGTCTGAGATGTTCTCTCTCTTGGATGGTTTCTCAGGTTACAACCAAGTCATGGTTGCCCCTGATGACCAATTGAAAACAACTTTCAGGACCCCTTGCGGTACCTTTGCCTACAGGTGAATGCCTTTCGGGTTGATAAATGCAAGAGGGAAATTCCAGAGAGCTATGGATATAGCTTTCAGAGGTTTGATGCACAATTCTGTAGTAGTATACTTAGATGATATTACTATTGATTCAAAAAAATGACATGAACATTTGTCTGCTTTGAAACAGGTGTTTGAATGTTGCAGGAAGTACGGAATTTCTCTCAACCCCAAGAAGTCCATATTTGCAATAACATAAGGTAATCTCTTGGGTTTCATTGTTTCTAAGGAAGGTATGATTGTTGATCTTGAATGCACTGAAGCTATCTCAAATATCAGTTTTCCTGGTTCACGCAAATCCATGCAATCATTCCTCGGTAAGATTAATTTTGTACGTAGGTTTGTTCCAAATTTTGCACAAATTGTTAAGCCATTGCAGCAGTTAGTTAAAAAAGATGTTCAGTTTAGCTGGTCTCGGGAACAAAAGGATGCATTTGTTGAAATTCGGAGGGTCATTGCAGAAGCCCCTGCTCTGATGTCCCCAGATTTCAACAAGGATTTTATTATGTATACCTTTACTACTGATTATTCTTATGCAACTGTCTTGACACAGAAGCATGATAATGATGTTGAGATTCCAATTTCCTTCATGAGCTCAACGTTTAAGGGAGCAGAACTTAACTACTCTCAAATTGACAAGCAATCTTATGCAGTCTACGAATCTGTAAAACATTGCAGACCGTACTTATTGAAATCTCGAATGAAGGTTATCGTGCCTTATACATCCATTAGAAATGTGCTAGTTCAG
This sequence comes from Larix kaempferi, assembly GCA_027924585.1. Classification (NCBI taxonomy): domain Eukaryota; kingdom Viridiplantae; phylum Streptophyta; class Pinopsida; order Pinales; family Pinaceae; genus Larix; species Larix kaempferi. The sequence goes on from BSBM01000071.1 coordinate 9,124,092, forward strand.
AAAGAACTAGGTGAGAAAAGAGCCCATTGGATGATAGCTTTGCAGGAATATGACCTGGAAATAGGGACAGCAAAGATTGTAAAAGGACAAGGTTTGTGCCTGCTTACCGCTCATTCAAACAATCCTGTACAACAGCAAACTGAGTGGGAGCAGGAGGAAAATGTTTCTATAGGTTCTGTTAATGCCATAGAAACTCCATCATCTGAATGGTACGATCATATTAAGTTTTTTCTAAACCATGGGTTTGTTCCTGAAACCCTTGACTTCAAAAAATGTAGAGCTTTAAGATTAAAGGATGCTCCATATCAATTTATTAATGGATTTTTGTTTAGAAAAAATTATGATGGAGCTTTCCTTGGGTGTTTGGAGAAAAACGAAATGGATGACATTCTTTTACAATTTCATGAAGGACCTGCTGGAGGGAATTTTTTAGGTGAAACCACAGCCCAAAAGATTCTCAGAGTAGGATATTATTGGCCTACCCTGTTTAAAGATGCCTATGCTCATGTCAGAAGGTGTGAACCATGTCAGAAGTGTGCAGGGAAATTCAAAAAACATGCTTTTCCTTTTCATCCAGTAATAGTTCAGTTTCCATTTCAGCAATGGGGACTAGATTTTGTCGGACCCATTAATCATGTTTCCTCCTTGCAACATAAGTATATCTTGACAGCAACGGACTACTTTACCAGATGGGTAGAGGCAGTCCCTCTCAAGCAATGTAACACAAACCAAGTAATGTCCTTCCTGGACAGCCAAATAGTCACAAGGTTTGGGGCCCCTGAATATCTTGTCTTTGACAATGCATCCTACTTTTCCTCCATTGATCTCACATAGTATGCCCTTGAAAAAGGTATCAAACTGAAATTTTCTGCCAATTATTATCCACAGGGTAATGGGTTTGCTGAATCTTCTGACAAGAACTTGATAAACATTTTGAAGAAGATAGTAGCCTCCCACCACAAAGATTGGCACACACAGCTTTGCAATGCTCTTTTGGCAGACCGAGTTACCCCAAAGGCAGCTATTGATAACTCTCCCTATTGTCTAGTGTATGGCAAGGAAGCCATCCTACCATCTAACCTTACCATTCCCTCTTTACAGCTAGCCCAATACATCCAAGAAGATGATTCCTCTCCCTTGCAGCAGAGAATTGATACCTTGCTTAAGTTGGAGGAAGACAGGGAAAAGGCTGAAAACAAATTGTATCAACATCAGCAGATCATTAAAAGATGGTTCGATGAGAAATCCTCCTTTGACAGGGAGTTTTTGGTAGGAGATTTGGTATTGAGATGGGATAAACAACATAAGGACAAAAATGAATACACCAAATTTCAATGCCTTTGGCTAGGACCTTTCATTGTTACAGAAAAGATTGGTCCTAGTACTGTTCGTTTGCGGACACTGGAGGGAGTCGTTCACACTTATCCAGTGAATATTTCTCTTCTCAAGAAGTATTTTGTCTGAACACTTTGATGCATTTTGTACATAAGTTTTGTGTTTGATTTCTTTTGATTTGATTGCTTTTCCATTTTATATTATTTTGTGTTTTGATAACTCCCACATACATTTGGCAATGGTTGATCGATCAATTTGTCTCAAGATTGACATAGTCTGGAAGTTCTTAGAATGCATGGTTCGTTTTAGCTTTCCTCGGCCTATGACAGAACTTGTTTTGTATAGGAGTTACAATCAATAATTGTAGAGCCTTGATTGATACTTTCCCACCTTGATCCATCTTTACATATGTTTTATTTGTTTAATTGAGGTATGGGGAATGCCTGGTGTTTCTTATCTTATGTCTCATTGGTGAAGCAGCATATCTTAATAACCTGGTCACCTTATCTGCTCTGGATCCTATTACAGTCACTTTGATAATAATTTTCTTAATAATGGTAGATTACAAGATGTCGGGGGGTCTTATCATAAGCCATCCCATTAGGTTCATAGGTGCTTCGTGGAATGACATCTTCACATCAAGCCACCAAACTTGGGAGACGAATTTCATTTTAGATGAAAGGTGGAAGATCCTATCATAGGTCAGTCCATTCATGATCTGCAAAGCACTAGTGAGTAACACTACTGTTATTTGGTTACCAAGCCATGGTAGTGTCTTGTAATTTACACTCTTATAAATCTTTGTTTTCTTTTATAACACACTTGTTGTATATGAAGACAGGGGGGTCTTATCACAAGCCATCCTTGCCATGCTCATGGGTTTGATTTTGGACTGAAATTATCATTATGTGGTCACCAAGACATGATAGTTGCTTTCAGTGTCACAGCTGGAAGACAAGGAGTCTCCTTACCGAGCTAGCTTGTTCAGTTTCCAGATTAGGTATGTGAATGGCATTACTAACATCTAATTGCCAAGTTAGGGAAGTGTTCTTATATCAACAAGGTCTTATGTACAGTTTTCTATTTTGTTTCAAAAGAAAGAGAAATATATAAAAAAAAAGAGAAAGAAAAAAAGAGAGAAAAAATGTATATATTGCCAAAAATTATCTGTATATAAATAAAGCAATTAATAAATCAAGGTGGTCTATAATTTGGATATCCAAAGAAGTTATAAGTTTGTCTCCAAGTTCAAATCAAGTTGGCTTCCCATGATTTCATAATGGTAATGAATTCTTGTTATTTCTTACACCTCCTTATCAGATTTGCATCATTTTTAATGATTAAGAGACGGGAGTATATCAATCATATGCTTAACTTTGCTTGTTGCTTGTATTTCTTTATGAATATGTTCTAAATTTTAGGTTGAAATATTGGTAGACTGACATGTTTTCTTTAACTAAGGTTTTATTCACAGAGATAACTGGTTCGTCCTAGCCAGTCGCCATTTGTTGTAGGTAGAACAGATCCCATGTTCCAATGGAACACGGGAGCCCCAAGATTTTTCACTACAAAGGTAATGGTTTAAATTCCTCTGTCATTATGGGGTTTTATCATCTTTATTATGATTTCATGCATTTGCATTGTTTTGATTTAAATTAGAATTTTCCCTTTTAAAATTCTTAGTTTTTTTACTGTTTTTCTGAAATTGCGGGAAGCCTTGAATTCTTTCAAAAGGTCATTTTTCAGCCCCCAATCCTGCAAGTGCAGATTGCAGGAGTTTGTTTTTCTCTTTTGAGTTTTCCCCATCCCGCAACCCATAACCCACAAGTTGTGGATTGCGGGAAGACCTTGTAAATATGTTGTTGAACTTTTCGTCCCGCAACCTGCAATTGTGGATTGCAGAAAGTTGTTTGAATAATAAAGTGTGTTGTGTGTTTCTGCAACCCGCAACCTGCAATTGTGGATTGCAGAAAGGTTATTTGATATCTAAGGTTGTTTGCGTTCCCACAACCTACAACAAGCAATTGCAGATTGTGGGGAGTTGTTGAATAAAATTTTTGAACTTTGCAATCTCGTAACCCGCAACTTACAGATTGCGGAATTGTCTTTTGATTCAATAAACGTAGTTTCGATCTCGCAACCCGCAATTGCGAATTGTGGGAAGTATCTGCATACCTGTGAATTTATCTCCTGCAAACCTCAACAATTGATCTCAGTCGTTGATTGGTTTAGATCCGACGGCTCATATTTTACCCGTTCAATTTATTAAATAGGTCATTTTTCTTATTTTTCGCTATCATTTTCAAATTCGGAAAATTACCTTGATGCTCGATTTTTATCGTGAATTTTCACCAAGGGTCCCATGCCCGCCATTTTCAGCTGAAGCAGGTTGGTTTTCTCTTTTCCTTTGTTCAGTTAATTACGGTTTTGATTATTTTGGATTTTTTTTATTGTTGTTGTTCATTCGTCAAAATTTCTCCAGTCTCCAAACATGTCACGCAGCACACGCTCTAAGACTACCCAGAGAGACCAATTGAACAAGGACCCAAATTTTGGCATCTTCTCAGACACTAGTGGGAAAATTATTGAAACCTACCAGGTGGACTGGTTTAAAATCTATTCGATATTTGACAATGATGACCTATCCAACATTGAGAATGACGGCCAAGCCTACGAGAAAATTAGGAACTCTCAGCTTGATGCAATTGCTGCCAGGCCTGCCATATTGCCTTATACCGATGCAGTTAAATGGATAGTAGAGCATGCCAACCCCAAATACTACTCATTTAAATACAGCACAGGTTCACAATTAACCACTTTTCATCCAGAGGTATTTATCAGGGCATTTTCCCTTAGACCACCTGTGCAGATCCTTGATACTGCAATCCTGGATTCTGCAAACACCAGGTTCAATTTCAATGAAATGATTAAATCTCGGATGCACAAACCAGCCAGCTTTATGTGCAGGCCTGATAACCTGTACCTAGTGTCATGGTTTAAAGAACCCTACTTGTTATTGGAAACTATAATTTCTCGGCTGTATGGTCTTTCTAATTCCTCAATTTTTAAAGTTGAATGGGCTCCTGTGGCTCATCATGACTTAACTATAGGTGAATCCTTCCCTTGGGCTTCTATTTTGTCTTTTGAGCTTAAAATAGCATTTGAAAAGTATCAAAAGTCCTCTGCTACACAGAAAACCTATTTCTTCCTTTCATCATATGTGATGGATGTGTTATGTGCTGATTTTCAATATCCCAACTTGGGATGGAATTGGACACCCGCTACTTCTCCTGTTCAAATATATCATTCTGCATTGTGGGAGGATAACTATGTGCCTCTATTATATGACATTTGTGATCATTTCCTTGGTTCCATTTATCACAAGATATTTAAGGAAGATGCACCAGCTTTCTCAGCTGATGCTAAGGTTTTCATTGCCACAATTGGAGATTGGCATTTAGGGGAATCTTTCTCCTATGTCAGGATATGGGGAAGCAGTGATGTTCGACTGTTGCCTAGAATTGTTCCAGATAGGTTGTTGATTGAAGAAGTATCATATCAGACTATTATAGAATGGTTTTACCTCAAGCTTACAGATCCCAAGAGGAGAGGATGGCCCAAATTCCCCTTGAACCTTGGACCTTTTTGCTATACCTACTTCCACCTGGGCTCAAGTACTGGGTAACAAGATTGCTTCTTTGAAACTAGGATATGCTCCAAAAAGAAGGCATGATCCTAAAACATTCCTAGATGCTCACTTCAAGAACAATCATATGAAGATGAGCTATGAACATGAAGATCTCCCAGATGACTCCATCTACTTGGGAGTTAACACTTTTCTGAAGTCCTGGCAAAGGCTAAAAGCAGGGATGAATAGAACCAGATTTTGCTATATCGAAAAGAGCTCAAAAACAAGGTTTTCAGCTACAGGAAAATGAAATTTGATTTGATTGAGCAGGTAAGAAGGGAAAGAGAAAAGAAGGAGGTTCAAAAATCTAAAACCCCTCTCATACTGACTTATCCTGATGGTGATAAAGGAAAAAAATCTATGGAGGAGTCTCCTAAGATAAAAATTTATGAACAATATGAAGTGTTGGTGCAAACTATCCAGCAATCGAAGAAAGACCTAGTACAAATGGCCTCAGTTTTTCACACCAAAGAGGCCAATCCATCGAGCTCAGTAAGTGATGTAGAGGTCATCGTGGTCAGTAATCTAGCAAAAAGGAAGAAGCTCATAACTGCTGCCTCTCAGAACCCTAGTCTCAATATTGATAGTGATGGGGAGGATGAGGTAATTTTTCCTGTACCTGTACTAGAAGAAAACGCTGAAGGTTCACAGGAAGTCTCAGATTTTCTGAACACCATAGCTATGGATGAACCCACTTCAGGTGAGGATATGTCCAAGGTTTCTGCTATTCTTGATGCAATAATTTCAGCCACATCACTTTCTTCAGTACAAGTTCCTCCTGTTATAACTTCTGAGGTAACACCACCAACAACCTGTCTCAGTTGTTTGATGCATTGTTCACTTCCACACCTCCAGCTTCTACAATTCCACTCCCTATTTCCCCATCAACCATTGCAGAGGTCCAGTCTTCGACTGTCCCCCTGCAATCACCTCTATCTCCTTCATTACCCTTAGTCACTGATGTCCCAATTCCCTCTTCCCTTTATTCACCTTCGGTTGTTGACACTCAAGATTCATCACATCAAGTTCTTACTTCCATTCCCTCACCAACCAATGTACCATCAACTAGTGAAGTTCTCCCCACATCCCAAGTCTCATCCCAGATTGCCACTTCCATTCCTAGCCCTACTATCACCCAGACACCCCCTTTGGTTACAACAATAGATGTGACCACATCATTTACTGATATGCTGGCTACTTTTGAAGATGATATAGTTGTTCCCTTGGGAGATTATTTTTACAATAAGGAAACCAAGGAAGTCATGAGAAAAAGGAAAAAGAGAAGCAGAGATCATGGAGGATTGGAGGAACCCATTCCTGATCAAATAATCTAGGCTAACCAGTCTGATGATATCCAAGCAGAAGCAGTGGATGTATCTCAAGCCTTGGGTGCATTTGCAGGAGCGAATTTGGATTCAGTCAAGACCCTGAACAGGGATATTGACTTGAAAAAAGAAGAACTGAAATATCTTCAAGAGCAATTGGAAACAACCAAGGAAGAGCATGAGGTCTATGTTCAGGATCTAAGGAATATATTTGAAGACAAGTTGGAAGATCTGTAGTTTCAGAATACTTCTCTCCAAGCTAAACTACATGATGCAGAAGCAAAGGATGATTTCAACAAGGAAAGAATTGTTGTACTTAAAAAGAAACTTGAGGATGCAACTGCAAGTGCAGCCTTCTCTGCGTTTTCTAGGTTTTCACAGCAATAGTTCAAGGGCCTAGGTAATCAATTCAACCTGGAGCATCATCAGCTTATGGCTAAGCTATTTATTACCTTGGGTGAAATTCATGATACCTACATCGTCTTTGATAAAATGTCTGGCACCTTGGGCCAGCAAGTGGAGAAAACAAAATAGGCTTCTAAAGTTGTAGAAGACATCATATATTGGTAGAAGTACATTGAAGATAAGACAACTGATCCCTGAGTTGGACAACCTCAAATTCAGAAGGATCAGAAATGTTGTGCGAGCTTGGGAGAATGTTATTGAGATGGTAGAGGATACTATCAACCAGGATCAAGCCCTTTGCAAAAGAAGATGGTATGCCTCAGACAATCTCATGGAGATACTGGCATTCCCTGCAATGGAGCTCATCGAGGAGGTAGTTCTGCTGAAATTGATGATTGAGGAGGTCAAAACCCGTTGTGATCAAGTCAAAGAGAAAATCCTGCAAATTGAGCACATCCAAATTGAAGATGTGGATTGGTTGATTAAGAAACTTGTTTCCATGGAGGGCAAGATCTATATGTTTATCTGCACATGGCATAAAATAGCCAAAAATGATATTTAAGGATTAATTTGTGATGCCCAGCTCTGGCTCGAATATCCTCATTATCCAGATATAGATGAACTGATGGAAGTTTGGGACAAGTGGGAATATTTCCTCACTAAATAGCTTATTCTGATTTTGTAATCCCTATTTAAGGGGAATTTATCCTTTGTATTATTTTTGTAATCTATTATTTAAGAGGTAGATCTCTCTTAGGCAAGGGATGATCATTTTTGGGGTAGAAATCGACAGAAGAAGACTGGAGATACTCTGTTTTATGCTGAGCCTGTAATTTCTTACAGACTTTCATTTATAGAGTAATGTTATTCTCTTGCATCATCTTTTGTTCATTCATCAAGTTTATTTGATAAATATTGATTTTTACTTCAGACTGCTAGCTACGTTGTTTAATCCATTTGCAATTATTATTTCATACAAAGATCTATGATCTAGATTTCTCCTTATGTTTGATCTATGTATGCATTATGTTTTAATTGAATTTCTTCAACTAAAATATTTATCTATTTCTGCAAATGATTTGCAGTAAATTATAATCTATGTTAATTTTTCAATTGACATATGGGTTACAGGTTAATATTGAATGAGCTTAAACACTTAATATTTCACTCAGTTAATTTTAATTGATTGGTTGTAACTTAAGCAAATAAGGAATTTATCTTCTTCACATTTATATCCAGTGGATGAACATACTTATTTATCTTCACATCAAGTTAATCTGCATTCAAACAAGACACCTTTCAGAGTAGGTCTAACTTAGCTTAGATTTCCCTTTCTAGCTAGATTTGTTTTCAAATTGAACACACTTTGTGTTCCTTCTTTGGAAGTTTCAGGATCAAAACCAAAAGTTCCAGCAGAGGCCTTTGTATTCGTGGGAGATCACTATTCCAAACAACTAGAGGATAGGGTAATACTTGCGCAGGATTATCTAAAGCCTTTGGTTGGGTTTTCTTCCTCTGTTGAGAGCTTTGGAACCCATTCCAGCATCCTACACACCCGAGGCCTCAACAGACCCATGGTCCTCTATGGTTCGGAGATCTAGGGGCCAAGTCTAATTTAGATCAATTGGGCCAAGATGGAGAGGGTCCAAACTGTCCTTCTTAGATGCATCATCCGATGTAAGATCACTGCCTCACTTCACATTATCGAGGTAGAGTTCAATCCCATCCCTTCAGTATTGAGGTTATGTTTCATTTGGTATATTTTCTTCATAAAGTTTGTATCTTTGGGGACTCGACATTCAGGAGGAATCGATATCCATATCTTGTACTTTGTTCTTTTGAGTCCATCGCTTCAGTGGGGCCCACCCCACATGCATGTGGTAGGTTCTATGAGGCTTCCTGACTTCTCAGTGAGTATCCATTTATACATAGCATCTACCCACCTTATCCTTCTCCCTCCTTATAGATGTGAATATTGGATGCATGCCCTTAAGATTCCCTTGGGGTAGTGTTGCGTTGGTCTCACAAATTCTCGATCGATATTGATCATCATCTTCAGTAGTTGGACATGATCTTCCAGTGTTGACACTTTTACATGAGCCAGAGACAAAAGGACATCTCATTTTTTGGTGCCACCTTTCTTACAAGATCATATTAGATACAATTATTTATTTCAGGATTTGAGAGGCTCCCTCACCACCTTCTTCTACCACCTTGACTAATGTTTCCCAGCTCTCTTTGTGAGAGGGTTTTTAGGTTTCATATATCATCATTTACTTGGCATGCCTTGATTGGAAACATTTAGGAGGATGACCTCTTATTTTCTAGTTGGCCCCGATAGGGGAGTAACAAATGACAACTAAATACCTATGATACATTCGAGCCTATATCATTGAGACCTTGTGTATCCTCTCTACCCCTCCCTCGAATAGAATTCATATTCGAGACCTATGAGTATATCTTGTTACATATTACAATTCATCTCGTTATAGATCACAACTCACACACCACCATACTACTAGATTGATCAACTCTAGGTTACCTTAGAGTTGGGCTCCTCTTGACCAATATATAACTCACTAGTTTCAACATAGCACATAGGTTTCAAGCAGTTATTTCTTCCCACTTTCCTCAGATATTAGGAAACCTGGGATTCCTTTTTCTTGTGCACCCCCCCCCTTACCATAGAATGATGCTACCTCAGTCTTGGCCACTGCTTGGATATACCCTAGTTTTTTGCCCTTACATAGTTCTTGATGACTTTGACAACAAACTGGCCTCTTAGTATCCCTACTCATTTATAACCACTAGCTTGGTCGTCCTTGATATCTTTGAAGATATTTTCAGTTTATAGCACTTTACTATACCTACTATCGACACCTATATTATACCCACTCTTTTAGATTTTCATTAGCTAGAATCTAGAAATGCTAAGGTTGGTCTCTAGTTGACCCTTAGATCTTAGACATTATTATTTTTTGCTTTTAGCGTTGTTCTAGGAGATGCCTTTGCTCTCACACTTTCTATTGACATTGGATGTATGTTTTAAGTCCCTTTGACCTACTTTTGTGGCTGGTCACCTAAGTGTCAACTGCTCCTTGGAGGATATCATTTGCCACTGCTTTGACCCTTACATAGTCCTTGATGACATCGATGATGATCCCACCTCCCAGTATCCTCACTTTCCCTTGGCTTCCATCTCTAGTTGTCCTTGACATCTTTCCATAATTTTTTGGATTATTAGCTTTTCTTTAGCTACACATGTTGAGGCTAGTCTCTATTGGTCCTTAGAACTTAGACATTTCTATTTTTATGCTTTTAGAATTGTTCTAGGAGATGCCTTGGAACTTGCACTTTGTATTTACACTAGATGTACTTTTGTAGTCCCTTTGACCTACTTTTTTGCTCTTTTGTTGGACATGGATAAAATTATCTTGACTTATGTTATCTAATATTTAGCTAGTTTGGTCCAGCAGAGAGTCATACTTTGACTCAAGGCCGATGATACTTGATTTTTTAATTCTCATCTGACTTACGACTTATGAGTGCTCTGTGTACATTGTTAGCATTTGGTTACCTGAATATAGATTATCTGTGATTGAAACCGGTAGCTTGTAAACATATTAGGCACTACCCATTAACCTACTACAATATATTGGCATTAGCCCCATCTGTTGCTTTTTTGTAGTTGTTTCATCAATGTTGTAATACGTCTTCTATATATCCCTCAATTTTTTGTAACCTGTAAGAATTTTTTGAATTACTCGTTATATTTATTCAATCCCAAAGTTAAATAATTGTGCATTTCAGTGAACATGTCTAAATTTAGGTTCGAATGATCCGGAGGAAGTTCTGCCAGCTTTGGAATTGTTTATGTTACTACAAAAGTATAGGGTGGATGGAAGTCAGAGATGCGACTACTGTAGAAGTAAAACTCAAGAAAAGTACTCTTTACATCCGTAACCCGTTCTCTTCTCATTGTGGATATGGGGTACAACTTTTCATTCCAAGGGAAATAGTGTAATATGCCATTGTCTCTATCAACACCTTCAGATGATGGTCAAACCGTCAACCAAACTTAAAAGGAGGTTGGTATTTCTAGGGTTCTCATAGACAAACTTAAAAAATGATGAGATACTGCTTTGATGTCTATGATTAAGCACAAACACTTGTCTGAAAGCTGAAGGAAAAACTCTGTAACAACATATTTGGTGGTTATGGGCAAGTCTTGATGTGTTTAATGAAACTGTGTGTTTATTTGAAATTAGAAGTATGATCCCATTTAGGACAACTTTGTCTATTAGACCTGGACCTAAAGTTACCTACTCCACTTTTGGTTGGCTGATGTAAATATTGAACTGATATGCATGACTGAAATATTAGGTTAACCACCTTGATGGTTTAATAAAAAGGTTTTTCATCACTATGGGCATGTTTCTTAGTTTGATTTATTATCCATTTTTTTTCCTGGTAAATCTTTTTAATGCAGATAAATTGAAGGTTGTTAAGGCTACCTATCCATAAAGTGAGATTTTCCAGATAGTGGGTGTATATTGTGTTATTTAAATGAAATACAAATGGATGATTTTCTACTTGTAAAATGAACATCTCTCCCTTGTATCCCATTTTGAACATGCATCTATTCTGTAGAGAGAAACTCAACAACAACCATTTAGTCTAATATGCCATTCTATATTGAAAGTTTCATGTTAGCATACAGAGTGATGTAGCTACTTGTTAGTAATATAATCTATATCTAGTGCACTAGTTATTTTGATGAGGTTTATATTTATTTCCTCAGGCTGCTGAGTGGATGACATTAACCAAAAAGTCAGAAATCGTTAGTAAATTAGTATATCCTCTAGCCGCTCTACACTATAATGCTCAAAATTTTATGCTACATATTTCAGTTGCAATCTCAGTCTCAGAAGTAATGGACTCCATAAAAATGAATCACAGCCAATTAGTTTATGCTCTCTGCTTTCTTCCCGATCTATGGTTAATACTTCATGCATCAGCTTGGTGAGTAGTTTGTGGTGCTAAACTAAAGACCTGGAATTAACTCATTGAGCAAGGGTAACTACTTCAAGGAATAGGTTACCCATTGATTTTACTTGCATATCATCTTAGTGTTATTCCCAGGGCACCAACCTCCCAAGTTACTGGAGAATGTATGATGTGATTTAAGACTTATTTACTGCCACTACATGTAGTGCTCTACTAATGGCTCCTTCTGGAAAATCCTACACATGCAGCTCCAATTTCCTGCAAGACAAGATTGATCTCCAATACAGAGATATATACAAGCTATTTAATTATTTGGAGAAATTCCTGTTACACCTTGCATTCTGTTAGGTTTTATGCAAAACTCGTCTCATAGATTCGATGGGCAGTGTTCACTTAATTGTTTAAGAATTTCTATGTTGACATTATAGTGGGTTGTATGTATATTTTTTAGTAGTATTTTCCAATGTATGTTTATAGGTGTTTGATATTGACAATAATTACTCTCGTGGTGTTGTGATGCTGTCAATATTCATGTGGACTGCAGGCTATATTTTTTGGGCAGTTGTCCTTGATATAAACACAGAAGGTTGTTGAACGCCTTATAGACTATATACTTTTCAAGGTAAGGTAATGATGTCTTCTTTCTTTTGCATTTAGTATGTTCATCTCTATCATTAACATGCAATATTTTAAATGGAATGTCATTTTGATTTTAGTGTTGGCAAGAAGCAATTTAGAATCGCATGTACCATCTCCATCTTCTTTTTGGAATAATAAGCACTTGGTCTAACTTGTAACATTTTTTGGGTCTTAATCAACGCGTTTTTCATTAATGGTTTTAATATGGTTTGCAGAGTGTGAGTCCCTGACTCACGCAAGGGTTGTTTGTTCTGAAATAACTTCTTGGACCATTGCATGGTCGGGTTTTATGTTGTGCAGCTTCTTGTTTCTCATAATGCAGTTATAGTATTGTAAATAGTAAAGACAACTTGGAATTTTCCACCATGTCATTAGGTAGTAGATGTAGAGAAAACCTAAAATGATATTCTAATGGCGTAGTACAGGATGTGGTAGATGTTTCTGAATTTTTATTTAATTTATTCAACATGCAAGGATAATATTTAAAAAAATTATTAAGGCACAATTTGTGACATTGGGATTTGAAATTTGAGTAGAGTATTTATAGGAATTGGATTTACAGTAGGAATGTGTATCGTAAGAAAATCTAAAAGTAGGGGAGAGAATTTTCTTATGTGCATGTTTTTCACTTGGAAGGTATCCAATAATCTTTAAAATAGAAGTTGTGACTTGGTAATCAATATCAATTCAAAATACTAATAATTGGGCATCCGACATAGACATTTAACAGTCATGATTTTAGCTTTATTTACTTTAACATACATTGAAGAGAATGGAGTACATCGAAATTCTGAGTTCCCTTTCTCTAGTTAAAACATCCAATGAAGCGGAAAGAAACATGTCTTAGTTCTAAACCGTTTTTTTTATTTTGTATGCTAAGATCATCCAATTTTCTACATATCTAAGCCATTTTTTATTTTGTATGCTAATATCATCCAATTTTCTACATATTACACGCCAAAACTTCTAATTATTTGGGTATTGCTCTGCTATTGCTTGAACAGGGGATTTTTCTCACATGGGTAGTGCAGCCAGATGTCGTGCAAATAGCATTATGGTTGACTTGGTTTTGAGTTCTCGGGTCACTGAAGGTAATGTAGTGTATTTCAAATTTCTACTAGGTTTATTATTTATTTTCAATCACCCAATAAGCATTTTGTACTTATTATTCATACTTTTTGCGGTGAATTTTTTTTCCTACAGTTTACTGTTCTACTAATCATTGTTCATTGTTTTCATTATATGTTTCAGGGGTTGGAAAAATATCGCCTTGAGAGGTTGAATGCATCTCCTTTTGCAACACCATGGGCACATTTAAGAGTATTTTCATTACTAGTATTGGTACTTTTCTCAGATTTGTTTTGGTAAAATCTTGCTTCATTGAATCTCATAATGTGAAATTAAAATGGTACCACCTTTGTTGCTTGATGTGCTACATGTTTCAATAAAATGTCAAACCCTTTTCAATCAGTAAAGTCAGTTATAAACTTATATTTGTGCTCTCAATTCATAAACAAATTTAGATTTACCTAAAGAAATAACAACCAGCTTTTGTAGGCATGTCTGATAGAATTTATCTATTTAACTTGGATAGCTTTCTCCACAGCATCAGGGCTAACACGATCAGCAAAGAGGGTGCTTTCATCTTTTACTTACAACAGTTAAGGAACTTTTTTAATGAGGGCACAGTAGGCAGGGATATAGGTTGTTGTTTGGTAGAGAGCGCATGCATGATGAAACAACATGTATGCGCTACCTTGAGTTTATGTCCAGTTTCAGATTTAGCAGTTCCAGTTTTAGATGGAGTTAGTCTATTGTCGAAGGTTTTCTTTTGTTAGTCTTCATTTAGCTTTTAGTTCAGTTCCATTTTAGAATGCATGCATGGTCTAATTTTAGACAGGGCACATGAGAGAGAAGCCTTCCAGATTTATATGGGGTGCTTTTCCCAAGGTATGATGACCAATGATTACATGTTGTCAGTCTTCTCTAGATGGGTTCTTTATTCTAGGAAGTTTTCTCATGCATGCTGGGTGCATTACACTAGGCAGGTTTAGGTTTAGATTTTTCCATCCTATCCTAAACACACCTCGGGGATGGAGTGTAGTAAATATAACCCTACTTCTACTTTTCTTTAAAGGAGAGAGAGGATCTTCTGCTGAGATATTTAGCGAGTTAATGGTTTTGAGATATAGAATTAGAGTTTATTGTTTTCTAGCCTTCTTAATGCTGCTATAACCTGTACAATTGAAGAGGAAGTGTTGTTCAGTTTCTACCTCTTCAGAGCCTCAAACCTGGCAAATCTTGTTTCTCCATTACTCATTGGGCTCTTCTATCCCTCTCTCTCACTCTTTAGCCTGTGTGAGGTTGTCCTAAGTTGAGCCAATATGTGTTTTTCTCTCCATTGCACATAACGTTTAAGGTATTGTTTTACTTTGATCTCCTTGTAGGGTTGAACTGCTCAATATAGTACTGATGTTTTCTTTGTGCCTCTTTTCTCCATTTCCCCTCTCTATAATTGTTCCCAGTGTGCTAGTTCAAATATTTCCTATCTTGGGGGATTTCTCCTTCCTTAATGTAATGTCCCAACATTTCAGCCATCTCTACACTGAAGGTCCCAAGTGTTCTTCTTTCTCTGTAATGTCTCCTTGTTGACTTGGTGCGGGAATATGCTGTTGTCCAAATCTGTCACCTTCATATAAGATCACCCTCCTCAATGCCTCCATATCAAACGATTGTAGTCCTGTTTCTGCCATCCGAATATGATATTGTGTGGAGTTCAGATGGTACATGCATGAGAATATGAGTGATATTTTTCACAGTAAACTATTTTGTTTTGGATTGCATAGGGTTGATATTTATGCTACAAAATTTGTTCCAAAAATTGATAGTTGAGGATGATAATTATTCTCCAGCTAAAAATATGCCAATCTCAATTTGGTTTTCCCCTTATAAAAGTGTTGCTCACTTTTAATATTAACCCTTATTTTAATTTGAGCTGAGGATCCCACCTAAAGATTAGCATTTTTCCTTTCACGATAAGGGCAGCTTTATAGAACAAGTTAAAAACAACTTAGGGCCTTGAATCTCCACTCCCATTCCTCACCTGCCTACACTCCCCTCTCTGTGAAGTACACTGCAAGATAATCAAAGAAGAGAGAGTTTACCTAATTTTTTTATTTATATTGTATTTTGAGATATATATTTTGTAATCCATAGTTGAAAAAATTGAGTAGTATTCCGAGTCATCTAAGTCAAACTCTGCTTAGCATTGCTGCACACTAGCCACAGATTTTTTTTTCCTGTTGAAACTCGTTGACTTTTCTTTTTCCACTTTTCATAAATCTCTCTTTTCTTAATGGATTGATTCATGTTTGAATGGACATTCTCCTGCCATATCTAAACATAAAATATTTAAAGATATGATCTAGTATCCCACTTGCTAACTCCAGATAGATCTCATGATATTTAAACTAGTGGATTTTGGTGAAACCTAATTCATATCTTATTCCTTCAACCATAGTTGAAAAAACAGGGTAGTCTTTTGAGTCATCTAAGTCAAACTTTGCTTAGCACTGTTTCCCACTTGCAAAGGATTTTTTTTCTTGATGAAACTTGTTAAATTTTCTCTTCCCGCTTTCCATCAATTTCTCTTTTCTTAATGGATTGATTCATGACTGAATGGCCATTATCCTAGCATATATAAACATAAAAGATTAAAGATATGATATAGTAGCCCACTTGCTAACTCCAGATAGAGCTCATGATATTTAAACTAGTGGCTTTTGGTGAAACCTAATTCAGATCTTATTCCTTTAATATTCAGGAAAATTAAAGAGATTTTAGCTAGCTGGATAATGCTTTTAAAAAATGTTTTAGAAAACAGATAAGTGAATATATCATTTCTTATCAATTACTTAACAAACAACATATTCTTTCATTGTATGAAATGACTGAAAGATCACCCCAAGGATATAGATACCTTGGGTAGTGTATTATTCACCTAGCCAATGGACAGAGTTGACATTACCTTCTAGTATATGACACCAAGTTTGTTTCATACAGTTGTTGAATCTTGTGTGGCAGGGTGAACACAATTACACCTTCAAATAAGATTTCCTAGTGCTTGCAATGTAACTTGAGCTATTCAATTTCTTCCATACTTCCATTACCAAAATAAGACCTTTATTGTCAAAGTTCGATAGCTGGGGTCCTTTCAACAATAAATTAGTCAATAAATTCTGAGTTTCCATCACTTTCTTAGTCTAGGAAACCCATCTGAAAGATGGCAATGTTGGTAGACCTGCTCTTTGTGGAAGTTGTTGCTAGTGGTACTGAGGTCTATACCTTTCAAAGGGTGGATATACTGGCTCCTCCCTATAAAGGCATTGACATCAATCATTATCAACCCTTAGGGTCTTTGTCGCTTTGTGCACAACAAAACTCTCACATACATCTATGATAAATCCTTCACTTAGATATCATGGAATCAAAAAAGGATTCTAAGACCCTGCTATGATCTCCTCCTTTACCATACATAGAGAAGTGTTAGAAAAACAGGATCGCAGAGCAATAACAATAAACAAAAATGCAAATATAATCACACATACACATTACAAGAGAGACACAGGTATATCGTGGTTCACCCAACTTGGGCTACGTCCACACTGAAGTTGCCAGTCCTTATTATTATATCGTCCAGCAAAGTGAAGGGATATAACCTGTAGCACAGCCGATGCACTTCCTCTTCACTGTCTCACAGTCTCTCTTCTTGATCTCAGAGATATTTACAATGCATAATACCTAATACATCAACCCTAGCCTTATGACAATGTATTTCTTTTATAGGGAAAATACAATGGGAAAAATACCACGGGATACCCAAAACCATGGACCCGCAAAATGCAGAATGGGTGTATAGTCCTCCGGGATGCATGGCTAAGACAATATCATCTATGATACTGGAAGATCTGGCTCCACAACCAACAATCTCCCGCTTGGAGACTGACCACAGCAACTCCACCGCTGTTGCACTTGCTGGACTTGGACTTGGCAAATTTCTCCTCTTCACCTTCATGCTAGAATGCCAACTGAAACCGAGCAAGAACTCAGTTTCTCTCTGGTCACTACCTTTGTGAACATGTCTGCAGGATTCTAGCTAGTATGTATCTTTTCCAGCTTCAACAGTTCATCTTCCAGAATAGATTGTATGAAATGGTACTTGAGCTGTATATGTTTAGTCCTGGAATGGAATGTTGAGTTCTTTGCAAGATGAATGGCACTCTGGCTATCACTATGCAACTTGCTATCCTTCTGCTTCTTACCCACTTCCTCCAAAAACATCTGCAACCAAATCATCTCTTTACTAGCCTCTGTAATAGCAACATACTCTGCTTCCATTGTTGAAAGTGCAACAACCTTCTACAGTTTAGAAATACAACTTACTGCTATTCCACCTATAGTAAACACATACCCTGTGGTGCTCCTCCTGCTATCCTTGTCACCTGCCATATCTGCATCAACATAGCCCTGTAGAACAGTGTCTGAACCTCCAAAACATAATTCTTGAGTGGTAGTACCTCTTAAATACCTGAGAATCCACTGTACTGCCTTCCAATGTTCTTTACCTAGATTATTCATATATCTGCTCATAACTCCCACTGCATGTGCAATATCTGGTCTTGTGCACACCATAGCATACATTAAGCTGCCAATTGTTGATTGATATGGAATCTGGACATTTAATCAATCTCTTCCTGTGTTTAGGGACACATTTCTTTACTTAGACTAAAATGGTTGGCCAAAGGTGTACTAACTAGTTTTGCATTCTGCATTATGAACCTCTCCAACACCTTTTGTATGTACTCACCCTGAGACAATGTCAATTTGTGATTTTTCCTGTCTCTTGTTATTCTCATACCAAGGATTTGCTTTGCAGCACCCAAATCCTTCATCACAAATGAATTAGCTAGCTTCCTTTTGAGTACATTTATATCCTGCATGTCAGACCCTGCAACAAGCATGTCATCCACATACAATAACAAGATAATATATCTTTCATTGTCTAGCTTCTTGAAATAAACACAATGGTCAGAATGACATCTACTATAACCGTGTTTTGTCATAAATCTGTCAAATTTTAGATACCACTATCTTGGAGCTTGATTCAAGCCATACAAGCTCTTTTTCAACCTGCATACCAAATCCTCCTTCCCTTTGACCTCATACCCTTGTGGCTGCTGCATATATATCTCTTCCTCCAAATCCCCATGGAGAAAGGCTATTTTTACATCTAATTGTTCAAGATGCAAATCTTTTACCGCCACTAGACTTAAAATAGTCCTAATTGAAGTCATCTTAACAACAGGAGAAAATATTTCAGCAAAGTCTATACCTTTCTTTTGTGCAAACCCCTTTACAACAAGTCTAGCCTTGTACTGCTTCTTACCTCCTTCTTCCTTCAACCTATAAATCCATTTGTTCTGCAATGCTCTTTTACCATCAGGCATCTGAACCAGATCCAAAGTCTGGTTTCCTACCAATGAGTCCATCTCCTCATTCATTCATTTCTCCCACTTCTTTCTAGTTTCCACTTGCATTGCTTCTTCATAACATTACGGTTCACTAGAATCAGTCATAAATAAATAATACATTGAAGGAGAGTATCGTTCAGGGATTCTACTTAACCTGGTAGATCTTCTTACACTTGCAGGAGTTTCAGGTACTTGCTGTTGTTCTTGATTTTCTAGCACCTTTGGAACTTCATTTTCTTTAATTTCATTAAGTACTGTGTACTTCGTGTTTTCCTTTTCCTATTTCTTTTCCTGCAACTGATCTTTATACATGACCTTTTCATTGAATATCACATCTCTACTCCTGATGATTTTGTTATTTTCATAATCCCATAAATGATAACCAAATTCATCAACACCATATCCAATAAAGGTACATTTCTTGGATTTAGCTTCAAGCTTTGTTCTATTATCTTTATCAATATGGACAAATGCTTCACAACCAAACATTCTCATAAATGAGTAGTTTACCTTTCTATCTGTCTATGCCTCCTCTGGAAAACAACCATCCAAAGCACTTGAAGGTCCTCTGTTTATTAAATAAACAACAGTATTTATAGCATCCACCCAAAACTGTAAGGGAAATCCTGCATGCAATCTCATACACCTTGCACACTCCATGATCGTTCTGTTCATCCTTTCAGACACACCATTTTCTTGTGGTATTTCTGGTATTGTCTTCTCTCTATGAATCCCATGGTACGAACAGTAACTATCAAACTCCTTGCCGCAGTACTTACCTCCATTATCAGATCTGAGACACTTCAATCTTTTTCCTGTCTCATTCTCAACCAAAGCTTTCCACTTCTTAAAAGTAGAAAACACATCATATTTCTGTCTAATGCAATAAACCCAAGTTTTCCTAGTTGCATCATCAATCAATGTAACATAATAATGAGAGCCACCAAGAGATTGTACCTGAGCTAGTCCCCATACATCTATATGCACTAGCTCTAACTTTTCATTCTTCTTCTGTTTTCCAACCATGAGAAATCTGACTCTCTTATGTTTTCCATAAACACAGTTTTCACAGAATTCCAAACTTACTTGCTTCAAATCTGGCAGCAACTTCCTTGAGTGGAGAATCTGCATCCCCTTATCACTCATGTGGCCAAGCCTATGATGCCACAATGTTGTATCTATTCCCATGGAAGCTAAAGAGTCAGAATGGCCAGTATTACGAGGACATAAATACAACGTACCTACCCTATCTCCTTTTGTTATCACCATTGATCCTTTAGTGATCTTCCACCACTTTTCTCCAAATGTAGATAGACAGCCGCCATCTCCCAACTGCCCTGTTGAGATCAGATTTCTTTTTATAGCAGGAATATGCCTAACATCTTTTAACAGCCAGTCAGTTCCATTCTTAACTTTTATCCATACCTTACCCATTCCAACAATTTTACATGGCTCATCATCACCCAATAAAACATGTCCAAAATCGCCTGGAACATAATCATGAAAGTATTTCCTATGGGGTGTAGCATTACATGAAGCCCCTGAATCTACTACCCAATAATCACTAGTATTATCTAATGCAATAATCAAAGCATCTTGTAACACATCACCTGCTACATTTGCATCCTGGGTGGTTTCCTTTTGTGCATCTCCTTTCTTCTTTAGAGATCTGCAGTCTTTCTTCAGATGTCCTTTCTTTCCACAATTCCAGCACTCTATCCTTCCCAGTCTGGACTTGGATTTTCCTGTTTTAGACTTCCCACGATTACCTTGGCGCTTTCCTCTCTCATTTTTTCTTCCCCTGGTCTCCATGGTTAATGCATTACCTGATGTCTCACTTGTGCTTTTTCTTCGCATTTCCTCGCTAAGAATAACACCAATAACATCATCAAATTTCAAGGTGTTTGAACCATAGACAGAGCTACTTACATCCATGACCAAGCTATTCCAGCTTTCTGGCAATGAACACAAGATTAGAAGAGCCCTAACCTCATCGTCGAAGTTCACACTTACAGAACTTAGTTGATTTGTAACCATATTAAACTCATTTAAATGATCAGTAACAGATCCACCTTTAGACGTCTTCATATTAAAGAAATGCTTCATTAGAAATACCTTGTTGGAGGCCGAGGGTTTTTCATACAGCTTACCCAATGCGCTCATCAAACCCTCCGTTGTCATTTATTTTGAGATATTGAAAGCCACCGACGAATCCAGGCTCAACCATATTGTTCCCAAAGCCTTTCTATCAAGAACCTCCCATTCTTTGTCCTTCATAGCCGCTAGCTGCTTTGCTCTTCCTCCCAACGGTAGGAATAGATCCTTCTGGTACAGATAGCCCTCCATTTGCATCTTCCATAACTAGAAGTTTTGGCTGTTAAACTTCTCGATTTTAAAATTTCCTTCTTCCGCCATTGCTCCCACTCGAACCAGAAACCCAACTTCCTGCGGGTTTATCTGCCAAATAGGCCTTTGGCTCTGATACCAATTGTTAGAAAAACAGGATCGCAGAGCAATAACAATAAATAGAAATGCAAATATAATCACACATACACATTACAAGAGTGACATAGATATATCATGGTTCACCCAACTTGGGCTACGTCCACACTGAAGTTGCCAGTCCTTATTATTATACCATCCAGCAAAGTGAAGGGATACAACCTGCAGCACAGCCACTGCACTTCCTCTTTACTGTCTCACAGTCTCTCTTCTTGATCTCAGATATCTTTACAATGCATAATACCGAATACATCAACCCTAGCCATAGTACAATGTCTTTCTTTTATAGGGAAAATACAATGGCAAAAATACCACGGGATACCCAAAACTATGGGCCCACAAAACAGCTGGCGAAAACAGCGCCAAAAATTTTTCTCGGGGGCGTTGCCCCCGAACACCTAAAAATGCAGAATGGGTGTACAGTCCTTCGGGGTTCACGGATAAGACAATATCATCTATGAGACTGGAAGATCTGGCTCCAAAACTAACAAGAAGATATAGAATGGTTGGGATGGAATTTCTCTTTGTATTAAGTTTCCAGGTTCTATGAAATTAAATGATGTTTGTCATGCTAACAACCACTTAATTAGCTATAAAATGTCATATCAACCAAGGTTATTCATTTTAGCAACATATATCTCACCCACATCCAAGAAATGTGTGAGGATGGGCACATGGGATGCATGTTTCATTTGACATGTCCCAGATGGACTACACATAATGCACTTACCCTTCAGGGATATATATCCAAAACCATAGACTAGGAATCTTTGGGCATTTGTTTGAATGTGTATATAAATATAACTTTCAGATCTTTTTTAAAACCTCAGTTTTCCCTATGAACTTCAATTGTGAAACTATTCTCTTGTTGCTTTACACCTGGTTTATATCAACACATACAATAACAATAATTTATATATATCCTCTTTTCTAAAGTTGTTTGGAGCACCTTACCACATTTGATCTCTATTAATGGGAATCTTACCACAAAAATTTGTCCAAAATGGGTGAACTTTGGCACGTTTCTTAAAAGTCATATTTCAACAGTTGTAAATTTATGATAACAATCTGGTCCAAGCAACATAATTTAATGGCAGCCTTGGTTCTCTTCATTTGGAAAGGATAGCAGTTCAGTAATCAAGGTATCATGTGGACACAGAGAGTCATTTTTTAGTTCATGATCAAGCTTACAAGTTTTCTCAGTGGTTGGACTCAGGAGTAAGGTACTTCCTTCAGGCACCATGTTACCTATACTTTTGAATATTCTAGAATTAGTCTATGAAGAAGGCGAGGGAAAGAACCCACAAAAAAGGCCCTGATAATGGATCCTAACATAAATACGTGGCATTATTTAGGAGAGATTAAAAATAAGATGATCATAATTTGGTGAAGATCCATCATCTCTTATTGGTTCCATTTCGAAACCAATTTTTAAGGCTGCATTTACTGCAATATTTGTCTCTGAAATAGAAAATTTTGTTTTAATACTGCCATGTAATCAAGATATAAGGGTTGTTCTTTCTGTAATTCCCTGTGGGAAGGTCTGCAATTGCTGTCATGGATCTGGTCCAGATTTTAGTGCTAAAAATGATTATTAGGAGCGAAACCTAGACAGTGTATCTGAATCCAAAGCTTAGGAGACGATTAGTACTTGGTAGATGTTTTGTGACCACTGTTGAGCTCTGTGCCAACTCGTCCACCTAGAGAGAACACCATCAGCAGTTTCCACCTAGATAGTGTATCTGAATCCAAAGATTAGGATATAGTAGTTGTTTTGTGACTATTATTGATCTATGTGCCAACTCATCCACCTACAGAGAATACCATCAACAGTTGCCACATCGATAGATGAAACCTGGTATGTTGACCTTGCAGAGCGATTTAAGAAGGAATGCAATGAACTGGGTTGGTTATAAGGATGGGATCATCACTTTACTTTAGATGGCATACAATGTGTGTGGTATGACAGTTCGGACCTACAATTCACATGCTTCAATGCAACAATAATATTACCATCTATAACAACAAGAAAATGAGGTGAAAAAGGCATGCATGCATGAGTTTGCATGGACAATATCCTAGTTTGGATGCAAGATAAGTGGGAAGACTGAATTTGCATGAGCAATGTCCAGTTTGCATGAATGTTTGGCATATTTCAGGTTGCACACTTCACTAGAAATGCGCATGATTCATTTCACAGCATTTAGGAGGTGTATTTTTTCAAGAAGAATTTATCATCACTTTATTAATTTAGTCATTATAATGCAACTGTGCATTCTCTGCCAGTCGACTTCTAGCCTGGGAAAATATGAGGTCACATCTCTTTTAAGGGATTTTCATTCAAAAAAAGTGTATTTATTAATGATCAAGATGCATTCTGAAATCGGACGGAGATCATCTGCTAGACTTAGAACAACAGTGTGAATCTTTACTTGGTAGCATGCACATGCAATCTGATTTAGGGTGCAGATTCCAAGGAGATGGATCCTATTTGAAGGAGACGTTTTCATTGTATTAAGCCTTAAGGTGGGATTATCACTGATCAGAACCTTGTTGTTGTAATTCCAGCTGGTTTGATAGTTGAAATAAAACTAGAGTAATTGATCCACATGTGTTTCCTATGTGATTAAATCTTGTAGAATGTGTTTTCAACTTTATCATTATGTGTTACTTGAGAAAACTTAGCAGATCTAAAGGACCTTCACCCACGATGGTCTTTGTCAGTGAGCCCAGATGTTGGATGGAATTTTGTGGGTTTCTTTGGAAGTTGTTGCAAGTGGACCTGAGGCCTAGACCTTTCAAACGATAAATAAATTAGCTTCTTCCTACGAGGGAGACATCTTTCAAAGCTATTTGGAATTTGTGCACAACAAGACTCTTATAGATATCTCTGAGAAGTCATTTGCTTAGATATCATTAAATAAATATTTTGACACCATGTTATGATGTTCCCCTTTCCCATGCATAGAGAAGCTATAGAATGGATAGGCTTGAATTCCTCTTCTATGATGGTCTTGACATTAGCCTTACCATGCCTTATGATTCTATACTATATAGAGCTAAAAGTTGATTGATGATATAGAACATATTTCTATTATGGTGTCTTGAATTTCCAAATTGATGTTTATGTAGATCTAACCATTAGTTTTTTCTAGTTTGATCTAATCTCAAGATATGCAGTGTTGACACTAATGAGTTTTCATACAGTGCTTTATTTAAGCAGATCTGCTGACAGTTAACCTATTCCTCAGTTATTAGATGTAGGAAACAATTCTTTGAGTGCATATCTTCTCACCATGTCACGAATTTTAACATGGTATCAAATCTGTAGCTCTGAAATCTTCCAAGAATCTGTGTATGGTTAAGCTGTCAGGAATATAGAAATTTCAATTTACATATGAAATTATGAATCATAAGTCTAAATATGATAAACCAAGTGGAAATTTAAATTACATATTTGATATTGATAATAGATGTGAGATATGTGCATTGTCATACTACATCCAAAATTTTCCTAATGGCATGTCCAAATATGAAATAGAAAATTCAGAAAACATTGAACAATGAACAACATAGCTTATTTGGATTCCTAGAGCCATCTCTGCTAGGCCATCTCCATCTGCATCATCAATGCCATCATCATCTGAGTGTCCCTAGGCCTCCCCAAAATTGAGGTACCTCATCCCCAAGTGTCTCTAGGTGTCCCCAAAATTAGGGTACCCCATCCCCTCTTTTAGTCTTGAGATAAACTCGTGATAAATTTAATACATTTCAAGATTACCTGATGAGAAGCAATAATTTGCAAATTTGAAAGATTCTTTGATTGACCAATATTATATTTGGTAATAGGTTTTTAGCTGCTACATTATTTACTTACTGTGCATGTATGAGATGGTGTTGTGGTCTGAGCTCTTCTGCAATAAGCCTATAACTTTAAAGTACTGGTTACTATTTAATTTTTTAATGAGTAAATGGCTGGGATGCTAAACAGGATTCATTATCTGTACGGATCTTAGGTATTTACAAAGGTGGATTTTGGAAGATTCATGTGGAATTACGAGCTAGTTATCCATACTCATCACTGTCAATTGGTTTTGTGAATAAGATCTACCATCCCAATGTTGATGAGGCGTAAGTACCCACTCCAAATGAGTGAAATACTTTTTAATTTTGTTACTTCACGTAGCTAATTCATTTTAATTTAGTCATCAATTTCAATTGTGTTGGTTCAGGTTTAATCTTTGGATTGTTTGGGGTCACATATTGAAGAAGGGATTCTACCAGGATTTTGCAAAGGAGCTTTTGCAAATTCTGCCAGGATTTTAGTTGGGCATGAATTTCCACCAATCTCTCTTCTTGTTGCACTCCCGCTTCTTGTTTCTCCAATTTGGCTTCCCCTATTTCACCATTAAAAGAACTTCAAGATAGTTCATTTAACCTTAGACTAACCCCTGCCACAACTAATGGACATTCTCGTGGAATTCTCAGTCAATAGCCAAATGCATAGGATATCCCCACTCCATTCCTATGTCCTCAGTATGCAAGGGGTGCATCCTCATGAACTCTAGTGATTTTGTAGAAAGCATATTAACTAATTGGGTGCACTCACCAAATATCATATGGCTCTGCTAGATCGACTGTCCCTACTCTTCCCTGCCTTCTTGGATTCCAATGAAGGATTTAAGAGCTTTAGAAATTTCCGGGACGATATTTAGTGTCTTGGATTTGTAGAGGTCCACATCTGAGACATATCTAAATTGTTGTGTTGTACTTATCCCATATTCACTTGTTTGTATACCATGAAGGTATCCAAGCCCCTATGGTGCCTTGGGAGGCTCTAAGCCTCCAGGGCCTGTTATAGGCCCTCGATAGACCTTGGGGGCTTGACTACCCAACCACTCATGCCTATTACAGGCCTTGGGAGGTTTATTCAAGCCCAAGGTATCATGCCAATATACTAGGTAGATATATAAAGGGATATAAAAAATGTAAATGAAAAAATGGATACATACATTATATAGGGAAAATAGGAGTTTTTTAAATTGGTAAGGCATATTGGGAGGGGGTTAAAAAAACGATTTTGGGAGGTATTTCCAATATTTACTGAAATTAGGGGTATTGTTTCATATTCCACGAACAAACGTGCTATGGTAGGCATTCATTGAGTGAATCCCCATGGCTCTAGGCATTCATACTAAAGGGTGGTGTCTTTGTTTTTGGATTTTTTTATATTTTCTTAATTTTTTAGTGGTTTTTCTTCTCTATTTATTTTGGGGATTTTTCTTTTGGGTATGAGGGTATGAAAATTTTGGAATGAATTATCTAATATGTGGAAAAATAAATAATAAATGTTATGTTGTAATAGAGAGACCTACCTAGAAACACGTATGCTTCCTATTCACTTTCTCTCCTCCACTGCTTAACATTCATACAAAAGAAAACAACTAATTATTATTGTCAGTTTCCTTGTGGTTTGGAATGCCTCCCCGGAAATGGTGCCAAAAAGTGACGAGCTTAATCAATCAACATTAATAGTGTATCTTATCGGAGTAAGAAAACAACATGAATGTTGCATCTAAACCACTACTTTAATCATCAACCCAAGGATCAGTACAAAATTATGAGGGACCTGCACAATATATGCAACTATAAGGGAACTAACTATGACTGGTCGTGTGTAAACCTAACTTAATCAATCAAAACAATAAAGTTACATAACAGAAGGAAATTGGTTTTTTTAGCTAAGGGTTGCAAGGGCATGAGGTGTAACTTCATGGTTTGGCACTTTATTCCTTATCTAGTAATCATCATAGATAAACATCTTAAGATTTCCCATCTAGTTTACAACTATTAGTGAAACCCTTTTCAACACTCTACCTTCAGTTTGCAAAAGTCAGGAATTCAATAGCTTTTGATATTTGATACAAGTGTTCATAACAAGTAGAGGATAATGGTTGTTACCAAATTCAAAAAGCAAGACCTTATGTGGAAGGAAATAACCTCAAATGTGCAAATGCATGAAATAAACATTGACGAAATTATTCATAAACAATCTGGAAATGTGTTTTACTCTAATAACTCAGAACTACTACAATCTCCATAAAAAATACAATGTGTAAATAAATACTTTGTTCTACTGAAACATATATAAATGCATAAAACTAACTTAACAAATGAGTCCATGTGCTTTTCCTTGGATGGGCCCTAATCCAAGGAAATCCAGGAACACTAAGAAACTCAAGTAAGTATGCGGATCAAATTACTTTTCATTAAAAATATGAAGAATTGTATAGTAAATGGTTTCTTTCTTTGTCTCAATAAAATGTGATTACAGAGAATACAAGTATCATATAAAAAATGGGCGCTTGTTTTCCAATTCATGTCGTCTAGCTTAAATATCCATCATCTAATCTATGAAATAAACAAACTACTAGTTCTTATTTTAGTGAATGAGTGAAGTGTGCCATGGCTAAGCAAATGGTCATGCAAAACAACATGATTGGTGGAATTTTTCTAAGCCACACTCATTCTTTAGGGACTAGGCCTCAATCTAATGTAGTGTTGGATTTTTTCGAACACTAGTATCGGCATCCAAGCAACTACAGTTTTACTTGATGCTCTGCTTGATATGTGCATTGGGACACAATGAACTGCTGCAAAACTAGAACTTCTTCGGATCAATTTGAACTTTGCCAAAAGTTGGAACTGAGAGTGAATTGTTGTGATCATCTGTTCTTTGAAAAAAACTAGGCTTGATGTCTTCAGATGCCAAAATGTGTCAGTCTAAGCCTGTGTCAAAAAGGTATTGTTGGCAATCAACCCCATTAGTATCATATATGATTTTAGTTAGGAAAAAGGAAGACTACACCATCTAAATGGATCAAATGAAATATTTCTATAATTCTAACTAGGATGTACACATTATTCATCAACTTGTTAGCATAGTGCTCTCCCTTTAGGTTCTGAATGATTGATAAAAGAAGGAATTAGATTTTGTTTCTCACCTAATGTTGGGTGCCATCAACAATCAAGGACGTCAAAAGACAGTTTGCTGATATAAAATTTAAACACATATTCATAGAAAATAATTCCCATGATGACAAGATGTTAAAGGAATATCTATCCATGCATGAGGGTCTTCTCATTTAACATGAATCCAAGGACAATATACAAGTGTTTGAAGTTGTAGAGTCCATCTTGTAGTTGTTTCTTTGTTTTGCTATTTTAGCCTGCTTCTGTCTATACTATTGAAAATGATCTAGTTACATATCTCGTGTCTCGTTGATGTATTTTGGTATGTGAAGGATGCTTTTACTATTCAAATAAGATAAGGGTCCCATGGTCATGCATTGGTAAAGAAACGATAACCAGACAATTTTGGACTGACAATTATAGGTGGTTGGTTGGGGATTTTATATAGAGAGGTGATATAGTTAGGTGAGGTGTTAGTATAAGTAACGATGCGAGTAGATGTTTTTAGGAATAATCTTCCATACAAGGATTTAGGATACACTTGATGTTGTTGAAGGATATATTTTTAACTATAGAGGAGGTATTTTTAACTATAGAGGAGGTATTACTGTTTTACTTGGTATGCTTTGATAAAAAAAATTGTCACATATTGTTGTATTGGCAATGTTTTCCTATCTTTGAAAAGCAGCACAAAGTTGTCGCAAGCATGCAACTCAATGCCCTTGGTTCCCACATCTTCTTAGTCTACACTGACAAAATTGGATCGCATTGGCTAATATTTGATCACATTATTTGAAACAGATTAAAGAATTAGCCCTTTTTTTAAAAAGGACAACACTTTCTATTTTATGGTCCACTTAAAAACCTTAATCAAACGACATTAGAAAATTTCATCTTGGTTGTACAAATATTTCAAATCACAAGAGTCTAATGTAAAAAGGCACAAAATAAATATCATGCATACAAATGAATTCATACACCTTGGATAGCATTGTCTCAAGGCTACGGTTAATTTGTAAGAAACACCAATCTAAATGTACAAAGCATTTTTGTGTGAGAAATAAGCCAAAATGTACAAAATTAATATGAAAATATTGTTGCATTGGAAACATTTCGGAGGATTCCATCTTGGAATGGAAATGTGTTTGAAATTTGAACTCTATTTCTAGAAAGATCTTTTTTGTCAAAAAAAATCTATATTCATCTCTCTTGCATGTGTTTTGAGTACCCTATCCCAGCTTTATCTTGTCTCCCCATAAATTAACAACTAATTGCCACAACTAAATATTAATTTATAGTATTAAACCTTGCAAAGTTTCTCATTCATTGGAGAAAGCTAAAAAAAAACATTAGGGGTGGAGATAATATCTCAACTTGACAAGAAACAAACTATATAAAGAAACTTTTCAAAATTCAGAATGCAATCATTAAAGCCAGACATTGATGACTAGGATAAGTCAAATTCCAGTATATATGAAGCAAATCAAACATACTATTAACAAAAACCTTGGATATCCTTTACCTGTAGATAATCTAGTGAGTTCCACTGGAAAAGTGTTCGGGTACACGGGGTACTCCCAAAAGACCGAACACCTAGAGCAACAACTTCACACAAACAGATCACAGATCGATACACTGATGTTTTGACGTAGTTTAAACCCTCAAGAGGGAAACACTCCATGGCCCTGGCCAAATAGCTTCTACGGAGCAATTTATTATGCAAAGAAAGAAAGTTACAAATGAGCTTCTCATAATCGATCAACTAAACAATGACCCTCCATGATCTTTAAATAGAGATCATGGACCAATCGGGTGTTAAGTCACAGATCAAGGTTAGGTATGATCTAAGAGAAGTTGAGCAGTCGGATCACAACATATTGTGACTGTTGGATTAAATATTTACAAATGCATACTAATGCATACTAAAGAAACACACTTTTCCTAACGGATATATTACACAAGTTGATCTTAACTAACTCCTAAGTGTCTAAATATCTTAACATCCCCCCTTAAGAACAACTTGGGATAGGATTGAAGGATTTACAAAAGTGACACTATTAGGAGAATGAAGGAGGCATTAGAGTCTATCCCCCCTTAATGACAAATTCCTGAACTCCTAACATAAATCAAAGTTTAGAAAACTTCGCTTCTGTAAGATACTTGGTGAAGATGTCTGCAACTTGATCATCTGTAGGACAAAAGAGCACTTCAAGAACATGATCATGAACTAGATTTTTGATGAAGTGCATATATAGCTCAGTGTGTTTGCTGCATTGATGTAGGACTGGATCTTTGGCAAGCTTGATGTCACTTTGATTATTGCACCAAAGTGGATTAGGTTGCTACTGCTCGAATCCAAACTCTGAAAGGATCTGTCGAAGACATAAAGCTTCCTGACTGGTATTAACTGCGGCTCGATATTCTACCTCTGCTGAAGAAAGAGCAAGAGCTTGTTGTTTCTTACAAGCCCAAGTGACAGGTCCAGATCCCAGACTAAAAACATAACCTGTAGTAGACTTTCAATCATCAGGATCGCCGGCCCAATCTGAATCAGTGAAACCAACCAACAAATGTTTCCCCCCTGTACTGTAATGAATCCCAAACTGAATTGTACCCCGAATATATCGAAGTATTATTTTAGCTGCTTTCCAGTGACTTTCATGAGGTGTTTGCATATAATGGGCAACACGACCAATGGCAAAGGAAAGATCAGGACGGGAATGATTCAAGTATAAGAGACTACCAACAAGCTGACGATACAAGGTGGCATCTACTTCAGGTGAAGTACAAGTGGCAGAAAGTTTGACTCCAGACTGGAAGGGAGAAGGGGCTAGTGTACAATTTTCCATGTGAAAGCGACGAAGAAGGTCACAAGCATACTTAGACTGAGAAAGAAAGATTCCTTTTTTGGTATGCAGGACTTGGAGACCAAGAAAATAATGCAAATGTCCTAATTCTGACATTTCAAACTTTTGCTTAAGACTGGATTTCACATGGGTTATAAGCTTAGGGTCACTACCAATAAGAATAAGGTCATCAACATATAGAACAAGTATGATGAGATGGTTTCCTACTTTCTTGGTATAGACATTGGGGTTAGAATGGCATCTAGAAAAACCAGTGTCAAGGAGAAAACTATCCATTTTGACATACCAAGCTCTAGGAGCTTGCTTAAGGCCATATAAGGATTTCTTAAGGAGGCAGACAAGGCTAGAGTTATTCTGAACATATCCAGGAGGTTGTTCCATGTAAATTTCCTCCTATAAATCACCATGTAAGAAGGCAGACTTGACATCCATTTGATGGACTTCCCAATTATGTAAGGCTGCAAGGGAAAGAACAAGGTGGATGGAGTTCATTTTGGCGACAACAGCAAAGGTTTCATTGTATTCAATCCCTTCAACTTGGGAAAAACCTTTGGAAACTAACCTTGCCTTAAGTATTTCAACACTTCCATCTGATGCATACTTAGTTCTGTAGACCCATTTACATCTGACAATTTTTCTTCCTTTTGGAAGAGGTACAAAATCCCAAGTATCGTTCGCCATTAAGGAACGATATTCTTCATCCATAGCTGCATCCCAATCTGGATTTCTTGAAGCTTCTACAAAGGTTTCTGGATCATGATTCTCAGAAACTTCAGCCAAAAGAGAAGAGGCTCGCTGAAACTGAGAACGTGTTCGACGTTGATCTCTAGGATCTTTGGCAAGATCACCAGCTACTTCACATGTTGAATGGACCCATTGAGGAAGCACTTGTGTTGGTGCAACTGGAGGAACAAGAGCAGGCGGAGGTGGATTTTCATCCTCACTATCATCATCAAAAACTGGAGTTGTAAACCTATCAAGGAAGTTGGAAGAAGAAGAAGGCACAATCGCCGAATCAGGCTCGCAGGCCAAAGATGGCACAATCGCCGAGTTAGGCTCGCAGGCCAAGATATTTTCATCAAATTTAACATCTCTTCGAATGATTACATCATGAGAATGTGGTTGAAGAAGTCTATAACCTTTAACATCTTCAAAATATCCAACAAATATGCACTTTTCACTTTTAGGCTGCAATGCTTTCCATTTTTCATTCGGAATGTGAGCCCATGCTTCACTACCAAACACACGGAAGTGACTTACATCTGGTTGAATTTTACTCCATGCTTCTTTCGGTGTGATACCTTGTAAATCTTTAGTGGGGATGCGATTAACTATGTAATTTGCACAATTTATGGCTTTAGCCCAAAATTGAAGACTTAGTCCCTTAGATTGGATCATACAATCAGCCATTTCTTTTAAAGTGTGGTTCTTCCGTTAAGCTACACCATTTTGTTGTGGTGTATATGGAACAGTGTGTTGTTGTTGGATTCCTTGTTCAGTGCAGAAAGTAGTAAACTTTTTGTTAACATATTCTTCTCCATTGTGAGATCTTAACTTAATAATTTGATGACCAGATTGTTTTTCAATAAGGGCCTTGTAGGCCAAGAACATGTTAAATACTTCGCTCTTAAGTTTTAGGAAATAAACTCAAGTGCATCTGGTGTAATCATCAATGAAAGTTAAGAAATATTTGAAACCAGAAAAGGAAGCAGATGGAAGAGGACCACACAAGTCACTATGCACAAGCTCCAAGGGAACCGAGGCGTGCCAAGAGGCACGTTTGTCAAAACTGTCTCGATGATGTTTTCTGAGTACACAACCGAAACAGACACCATCCCTGCAAGATACCATCGGAAGAGCTGTCACCATATTGTATTTACATAGTTGTTGCAATGAGCAATAATTTAAGTGACCAAATCGCTCATGCCAAAGTTTGCTCAAGTTATCACTATGAGCAACAAAAACTGAAGGAAAAGGTGATGACCAAAAGTTGTTAAATTTGTACAACCTAGTAATATCATCAACAATTCTGGTCGTTAGGACCTGTTGAGGATCATTAAAATCCTTGATTACAACTTGGTGAGGTGTAAACGTCACAATTTTACCTTCACCAGAATGAGTGATTTCATAGACTGATAACAAATTGCAGGGAATCCTTGGAACACATAGTACATCACTGAAATGACCATTATCTACTGGAACTTTTCCAGCTCCTACAACACTTAGAGATCTATCATCACCAACAAATATTTGTTTGGCGTTACATTCATGCATAGTAGAAAAGATGGCTTGATCCTTAGCCATATGATAAGATGTTCCAGAATCAATGAGCCATTCATTTGAAGTAGAAGAAGAAGATGCATTATAAGAATAACCAAAAGCACAAAGTGCATGTCCATGAGAGGTGGATTCTGAAGGCGAATCTAGGCTGATGTGGTGCTTCTTCATTGCTGCTTCCAAGGCTGCCATCTTCTTGAAACACTTAGATTCATCATGATTATCTTTTCCGCAATAGTTGCAATGACGCTCAGTCTTCTTGCCTTTTGTCTTGGATCCTTTGTCATTTTTTAAAGAAGGAGCTGACTAAGAGGGGTTGGGACCTTTGTTTGACTTATTATTGCGAAAATTTTGTTTCTTTGGAGGCTTGGACTTTTCTTTCTGTTGGGATAATAAGGCTTTCCCAGATGTATCTGCATTGTTAATTATTCCAAGATGGATGAGCTTATCTTGCTCTCTAATCAACGAATCGCAAAAGGATCCAAGACTAGGCTCTTGATAGCTAGCTGCATTCAAGGATTCTTTCATAGAGTAAAATATAGATACAAAAACAGAATATGCAGGTCCAAGTTTGGAAAGAATATGATAAATGCATTGTTTGTCTTCCCTCTTAATCTTGCATTCTTCACATAAGAGTTTAAGAGTTTTGTACTTAGATAAATAATCTTGTATGCATGAAAAATCACTTGGATTTAAAGAAATCAACTCATTTTCGAGTTGGTGACCTTGAATTTCATTGTGTTTACCAAACATAGATTCCAACTTGTCCCAAGCAGCATTAGGCTCATCAATTCCAGATATGTGGAATCGCAAATCAGTAGATATTGACATCCCAATCAATCCACGAGCTTCGTCACATCTATTTGCCCATTTTATTTTCTTATCATCATCAGTAGGTTCTTTTTCTTTCCCTGAGGTAATTCTGAAAAGTCCTCTACTTCGTAGAACATCCTCCATACGAGATTTCCATGAGAAATAGTTGGAACTGGTAAGTAGAATATCACAAGGGGCGGCCATATTTATAAATTAATGGCTGTAAATTTAGAAACCAATAGTATGGATGCGAAGAGCTCAAAAAAATAGGTGGTTTAAAAAAAATGGCATTGAAAATTGACTCCGTATGATGAAGTTATGTTTGATCAAAGAAAATGTTGAAGATGTCCCCAATAGTGATGTGGCAGATAGAAAATGACCAGCTAAAAAAAGGACCCCCCTTTTCCCAAGATGAACCTTTGACAATCACTTTACAAGAAAGTTGCTTTAAGTAAAACACTTTTGTAAAATAAGTGAATTCACTTTTACAATGATGTTACTTTAAATAGTGCAGCAATAAAAAGGAACTTAAGTGACTCTTTTTTTATTTTTATTTTTTATTATTTAAGTGAGATGCACTTTTACAATAAAGTAACTTGAAAATAGAATTTGCATGCAACTTTTCTTTTAAAAATAACTTCCTAAGACTTGAACTCAAGACCTATTAAGGAATAAAACAACTTTGAACCAAGTGGACTAGATTTAAAGGTATGTAAAATATGGAAAGATGGAAGGTTTTTTTTGTTTTTTTTTTTACTCTTCTTGCTCAGTTTCCATGCTTTCCTTTTTCCTTCAAATCACACCACGAACTGAACCGAAAAAATATATATCCACACTTGTGGGGTTAGATCTCGTTAGCTTGCCTGGAAAGTCTACGTTTTCTCTCTGTTTCTGATTTGCCGAGATCACACAAGGTGCACGGCAAAGAACATACGTAGCCGAGAAAAACCCTTTCTCTTTATGTTTCTGATTCGCCGAGATCACACAAGGTGCATGGAAAAGATCATACACAAATAGGGAAAAGAAACAATCCGAAACTAAAACAAATTTAATAATAAAAACTGATAAAATATGAGATTTTTTTTTATAAAACATAAATAAACAAAAAAACGTCATTGTAACATTATACCTTCAGATCTGATGAAATATGCGTTTCTGAAACAACCGGGAACCGTTTTCGATCAAACAAAAACGATTTTCCAATGGAAATGGCGCTTCCGATGCAATGGAACACCTCTCACATCCCAAAAATGCACAGAAATACCAGAACCTAAAGCCCTTTCAAGTTTGGGCAACAACAATTCAAGATCTAGATCATAACCAGAATCGACTCTTCATAAAAGCTCTGATACCATGTTCGGGTACATAGGGTACTCCCAAAAGACCGAACACCTAGAGAAACCACTTCACACAAACATATCACAGATCGATACACTGATGTATTGACGTGGTTTAAACCCTCAAGAGGGAAACACTCCACGGCCCCGACCAAATAGCTTCCACGGAGCAATTTATTATGCAAAGAAAGAAAGTTACAAATGATCTTCTCATAATCGATCAACTAAACAATAACCCTCCATGCTCTTTAAATAGAGATCATGGACCAATCAAGTGTCAAGCCACGGATCAAAGTTA
Source organism: Larix kaempferi (assembly GCA_027924585.1). Classification (NCBI taxonomy): domain Eukaryota; kingdom Viridiplantae; phylum Streptophyta; class Pinopsida; order Pinales; family Pinaceae; genus Larix; species Larix kaempferi. The sequence goes on from BSBM01000071.1 coordinate 9,160,087, forward strand.
GGTATGATCTAAGAGAAGTTGAGCCATCGGATCACAACATATCGTGACCGTCGGATTAAATATTTACAAATGCATACTAATGCATACTAAAGAAACACACTTTTCTTAACAGATATATTACACAAGTTGATCTTAACTAACTCCTAAGTGTCTAAATATCCTAACAAAAAGTCCCTGATATATTGTTGAAACTGGCCATAAAGCTACTAGGATTCCAGAGTTGTCCAATGCCAAAGGGAATAGTTCCACTAAATTTATTGTATGATATCTCTAGCACCCATAGATTGGATGATTTGGTGATTTGAGTAGGAACTTGGCCATGAAAAGCATTGTTTGCCAATATGAATTCTCCAAGGAATGCAGAAATCCATAACCCTATAGGAACTTCACCACTTAAATGGTTTTCCTGGACTTGGACACTAGTTAGACTAGGACAATATCCAAGAAAATCAGGAAGGATACCATTAAACTTATTATTAAAAGTGATTAAATATATTAGTACTCCACCTTTACAGACATTATGTGGAAGAGGACTTGAAAGTTCATTCATTGATACATCAAACTCAACAAGTTTAGAACCCATCCCAATTCTTGGGGGAACTTGTCTTGTAAGCCCATTAGTAAAAATATTGAGATGGATTAGATTAGTAATCTTATCAATCCCAGAGGGTATAGACCCAGAGAACTTATTGTTGTATAACTGCAAGGCATCTAGTTTTGTTAAGTCTCTAATCCCATTGGGGATGTTTCCATTTAGCTCATTGATTGATAGATCAAAATTGAAAAGACTCTTAATATTTTTGGTATTCTTTAGGATTAATCCATAGAAATTGTTAGCATATAGAAGCAAATATGTCGTGTTTGAAAGGGCCATCAATTTGATATGGATATGGCGAGTCAAATGATTCACTCATAGGTCCAATTGCACCATATATGTTATATTCCCTAATGAATATGGAATTCCTTACACTAAATTACAATCTGACATCCACAACTATTGTAGCCTTGTCAAATTCCCAAGTTCATGTGGGTTTCCCCTTGAGCCAAAGGGTTGTAGGCCAGTGTTAAGTTTTTCAACGAAGAGAGATTTCCAAGGGAAAAAGGAACAATACCATTCAATAGATTATAGTGCAAGAAAAACACCTCAATCTTAGGAAACTGTCTGAATCTAGTAGGAATTTCCCCAAAGAAATTGTTGATCGATGGATCCAATTGCACCAACTCCTCAATTTTTTATATCTCATCCAGAAAGGACCCAACAAACATGTTTTGAGACAAATTCAGGTTTCGCATATAGGTGAAATTTGGCATCCCAGATGGAAAATCCCCACCAAAATAATTCATGTAGAAGTTCAATTCTCTCAGATTACTCAATTGAACAATAATAGAAGCAATTGCTCCAATGATATTCATTTTTTCAAGGTCTAGACCCAAAACAGACTTGTTGTTGCCATCACAGATGACTCCAGTCAAGTTACAATGGTCATCATTGTTTGAATAACTTATCCACAATCGCTAAGTTCCCCACCAGTATTCCAACTCTTTTTTATTTGCAATAGTAAGGTAGTCGGAACCAAACAAAATGTTTCCTAGAGGGCCAAACAGAACCCCCGAATGAAGATGAATATGAATATGAATAGCAGGTAGTTTTGACAAATTTTGGCGCCCACCCAAGATTTTGGGATTTTTTTGTTTTCTGAATTTAGCGGTTATAACAATCGAAAACTAAAATTAAGGGTGATAGGTATTACCTCTAATAATTCATTTAATTTTGGATGTAATCACTAAGGATAATAAGAAGAATGAAAAAATTAAAGTGTAAAACTTTTAATGGGTTGGCATGATCTATACTATTGCATTTATATATGTACATTAAAAAATGATGAAGACAACATTACTATCCATCAAGAAATATTTCATTAGCCTTGTCATTTATCTGTGCAAAATCTCTATCATCGTATGTAGTTTATCTCCTCGATCCACAAAGGAGCCTTGATTATCAATCTCCTATTTGTTAGTGTTTTCTCTTCACAAGTTCATTTATTTTTTATACGTTTTTCATCCCTGTGATGCTCAAACTATGAAAAAAATCGTAAATAGGGATTGTTGTAGATTTCCATCATTATGCTTGAATTACTATTAGTATTTATAAATGGTATGTTGAACCCCTCCCATGGCACTGGCTCCTTGAAAACCCAAAATTCCATTATCTATATAATTGAAAATTCTTCTTGGCATCACTATCCATGGTTATTCTTTGACATCTTTTTAATGTATTCATTTATCTTTGCATAGGTGTTACAATGATACTCTAATCCACTAACCTCTATTAAACTCGCAATTAGTATCCCCTTAAGCCACATTCCCCCAAAACAAACCCCTACATTAAAATAAAATGGTGTGGGAATTCCTTATAAACCATGTTTATATCACAAATCGTTATGTATATTATGGTACAATTCACAACACACATAGGACTAATGTCTTGTATCATCATCTATAGCTTTTGAATCTAGACAATAGCTTGTTCCATGAGAGTCACCCCTAGTGTGTGAAAACTTGAAATGGCCTCCACATTTCCTACATTCCAACAATTTTGTATGTGGTGCCTATGTAGTGGACAAATAAATTAGTTGTATAGACAAAAAACCTTTGTCATGAAATTGAATTCTCAACAAGTTTTGAACCCTTAAGGAGGTCCATCTTCAATAGAGGCATCAGAAATCTTCTCGACTTCTTAAAATTTTGACCATATCTCACATGTAGATTACATATTTCCTATGTAGACCTTTTGTGCTAGTTTAGGGAACTATGATGTCCCATGAGCCCCATAGGAACTTGTAGTGGCTTTAGAACCTGCATTTTAACCCTAAACCATGGCATGGGCCAAGAGAGTCATCCATGGTGTTACAAATTTTAAAATTCCCATCATATCTCACTTGTAAAGTAAATATTCCCTCTTTAGGGCCTATGTGATGGCTCAGGGCCTTATGCATCACACACGATCCATAGAGGAAAATGTTGTGACCTAATACTCTATCTTTTGACCATGGACCATTGCATGGATTGTGACAACCATAATTAGTGTGCAATATCCTAAAATGAGAACCATGGCATGTGTGGTGGATCAAGGCCTAACGCAAGGCTCACGAATCGCAGTGTTCTAGAAATTTCCCATACTGACAAGTGAAACTTCTCCTAAACCAAAATTTGTATGGATTAAGACAAAACGCAAAAAAATGGTGACTAACTTTCTCCTAGATCTATCCTACATGCACACAATCAAGCAAGGATAGGAAAGAGTATGAAGTAATAGGTAACCAACCTCTTTCTGGATGGTTGTCCTAGCTGCTCCAGCCCTTGAGCTTGATTTCCACGATCCAAATGCTAGATAAGACCTGCAATGACAAAGACAAAGACCTTCCTTCCTACTGCAATGTATTGTTAAGCATAAGAAAAGATCTAGCTACATTGAATGCAACAATGTAAACATACATTCCATTAAAGAAGAAAATATGGGAGAAATAGGCCAAGTTAACCACTAATTGGAAAACAAGGAATCACTTACATCCATGATCTTGATATGGTCACAGCTCCTCGAAGCTTTCCTCTCCAACCCCATTATGATTATAGAACCATGCGTTTGATACTCAAAGCTTTTATTCTCTCTTTTTCACCCAAAGAATGGCTTCAATATATAGGATGTGAGGGCTCAACAACCATGGAGAAAGGAGGATATCATGGATATGAGAGGATTGGCATACTTACAATGGTATGGAGGGAGGGATTCAAAGGATAGACCCAACCACCCAAAATACCACTCAAATATTGATCCTAAATCCAAGGTAAAGTGGTGGAACCAATGTCATCGCTCGCCTAAAGCAAGCCACATAGGGATGACTTGGGAGATCATCGCTCCCCAAGAACTAGGATTTTGATATCATCTCTCCCTACATAAGGTAAGGGGGGCAATGATCCTTAAAGAGAGGCCTAAATCATGGGTAAAAGGTTGGATTTCGACCCCCAACTCATGGGATTGACTCCCAAACTTGGTTAAAAAGTGGACCAAGGGTTGAATTATCCTTTTTGATGTCCCTAGGGAGCATAATAACCACACTTTCAGGATGATAAAGTATGACACAAAGGGATGATACCAAGTGTGGCATTTTGGAGTATAACACATAGAGATACATTTTGTGTCGCAAACACCTATATTTTGGCATCGAACCATGTCTTGGACACTGAAAAGAGTCCCTATGTAAGGCATATATAGTGGTTTAGGGTGTTTTAATGGACTATGAGCCCCTTAGGAAATGAATATGGCCTTATACCCTATGTGGCCTTAAACTCCCTAGTCCAATATCACCATACATACCTCTAAAGAGAATATTTGGCCTACATGTGTTGCGTGATTGCCATTACAATTTTTTATGTGCCAAGGATGGTTCTCGATGTATTGGGCATGATCCAATGGGGAACACTAATTTCTTAGGGCCTAAAAGAGGCTTTTAATGCTCATGGACCATGCACATTGTATGTTTTAAGTGAGCTCAAAGAGGACTCGACCAATTATTTTTATTTTCTCAATCATAGTACAATAAACTTTGAAAGGAGGAGGACTACCAAAAATGGTCAAGGAACAAAGGCCACTACATGGTTTTGTACATCGGTGATGGTTTTTAGGTTCATGAACATGCTTCAAGGAGGGAAAAATGTATTAGGGCCTAAAAGAGGCTTTTATCACTCCAGATCATGAACACAATAAAAAACCACCGCACAACCCATGTAGAGTGAATAATTATCCTACATGGATCATATGATTGTTGTTGCAATATTTAAAATGCCATGGATGGTTCTTATGGCCTTTTGCAAGGTTTAGGAATAAAAACTGAAGTTGCGGGCCCTAAAATATTCATCTTTATGTGTTAGGGATATTTCCACCCTGCGGATAGATGGGAACTAGCTTGGATCACTTTTCCAAGATCCAATATAGACAGGGGTGGTATACCAATATGTTTCCCTCACTATATCTAATCAATCACATACAACACATGAGAATAGAAGAAATATAGATTAACTCACCTTATCTTATAAGCACTTCTTTGATGATGGCCACGGTTGATGTAGATCTAGTTGACTTGGCTCCATATCCACTTGATGATAAACCTACAAACATATAGACAAAGGAAAACCTTCCTCAAACCTTACTATAAACATGTATAAAATATGCATGCAATTGACATAAAATACTAGATCTATTCTAAATCTAACCTAGATCTATCAAGCAATTGTCCATTCTTGCAATGATACTTGTTGTGTGGTCAATCACACTAGCATTGTTTCCCGTAATACTTTCTTGGCTTGACCTCGAATAAACATTTGGAATCTGAAAAAATCCCTTTCCATTCTTCATCTCCAGTCAGATTGCACAGCTAAAATTCATACTTGAGTTTCAATTTCTCAAAGCAAATGTAAAGGATCCCTTCATTTTTTTGTAAAGGAGAGGTAAGGCATCAGTTTTTGGTAACGACCTAGGATTTTGATCCCTTCATTTAATACATTCAATCTGAACTGATTCCTCGTGATAACAAGTTATCTAAATTGCTTGGAGTGACAATTTATTTATCTATTGTACTTTTTCCTTTATCTCCTTTGTCAATATTTGCAGTTTGTTTATGAATTATTGGATATCCCATAGTCTAGACTATCCAATCATTGGTATTGGATGTTTCATTATGTGAAATTTTAGAATGATCTTGAGTTTCATGCTCATCCACCTAAGTCTCTCTTCTAATCTTATTATCTCCAACCTTTTAGATTATGCTATTCAACTTACATCATCTTCCATTTCTTGTATCTTTTTCTTTTCAATTACTTCCCTTTCAATATATCAACTTCATCGTTTCTTTCTCTTTTCCTCCAATTATTTTTCCTTTAAAATGAAGATTGTTCTTGTTTCCTTATCTTGTGTCCTAAACTTGTCACCAAGACATAGCACCTTTATAAGTTTCTTCATGATCCCATTATTCATGAGTGTAAGGCCAACTTATGCATAAGCACTGATCCTTTGGCATGATGGCTCTTGAATTGTCCTTGTGGAAACCTGCATTCCAATATGGCTAGGCATTCTATTTTTGCAAATTGATAACTAGCTAAAAAATAATGTCTAATGTACTTGTTATATGGCTAGGGATTCTATTTAATCATTATAGAATATGGTCGATGTTGCACCATGAGGTGATGATAGGACAAAGAAAATGGATATATGTATATGGTAGGCTAGGAATAAAATATAGAATGATATGTCATATATATACGTATTACAATGAGCTCAAGGCATTTGAATCTTAATACTTTCCATGTTTTCAATAAACTAGAAAAATTAAAAAGTTATATCATTACCTCAAGCTTACCTCGATGTAGCCTTCCACTTCTCTATATTGGGCTAATCCAACTTAACTAACTGAGGATGATGCTAAAAGTAACCAACTGATGTTGAGAGTGGTTGTTCCACAGAAAAATGGCAATAATGAATGATGTTGTTGATGTAGACCTATAAAGGAATAGAGAAAAAAGACCATAGTTTCTAGGGCAGCCCTAGAATCTCATCCTAGAGCTAATGAACTTCATATGGCAATATAGACTCTAACTAGTTTATTACAGGTCTTCCTATAAATAATATAGGGGTCTTGTAGCAATTGAAAATAGTGGTTACATGACTGCATGATGGTTACAAGACTGCCTGTAAACATTGAAAATGTAGATGATGGAGCCATTGTTGGAGAATCCTAACATAATCTACAAAATCATCATCTTTGAAACGTTGGGATATTATCAAAATCAAAGAAAAACTAGGACTTCAAACTTTTGAAAATAACCTTGGTAAAGTCCATATGTCAAAGATTGGAAATGAAGTGTTGAAATGCTGGTCTTCTATGATTTCATGTTGCAAAGGGAAGAATTAAGTTTGTCTTTTGTTTTTCCCTTTCTTCTCACTCAGATTATTTTTCTTATATGAGACTTAGTTATAATCAAGAATCGGGTATCAAGAAACGTTTTCTCATATGCGGCTTAGTTATAATCAAGAATCGAGGATCAAGAAACTTTTTCTTATATGTGACTTCGTTATACTTTGTAAATTATACTTTATAAAACATCTTGGATTTGCTCAAATTTTATGAAGTCTAAAGGAGATGTTGCAAGTCCAAAAGTCACAACCATATAGAATAACTAGGATAACTAAAGTGTTGAAAAACCATTTTTTCTTATGTCACCCTAAATTTTAGCATTTCTACATTTATTTTCAAAACCATAACAATTATTGCGTTGAAGAGGTGCATTCTAAAGCCGAGTAGGGGGAGATGTGTAGCTCTTTCCGTGCTCATCCTAGAGCTGACACATGTCCTTTTTAAAAAATAATAAAATATTAAAAAAAATAACATGTCGTCTATTTAAAACATTTACAACGGCATATATATAAAAACTACACAAATTGGATAAATTAAAACGCTTCCTCAACATTTGAACTTCTAGAGAATTGATCCCTCTCGGTGCTTGGTATATCCCCTTTAAGATGAATCTATGTTGGTTTCTAATGTTGTTTGCTTTTAACCAGCATGGTTCTACTCTAAATGACAATGACATTGATGTCCAAGTAATTATTAAATTAAGCAAAGGTGTTCACATTAAAAGTTTGAGGATAAATTCTTTGTTGAAATTTGATATATCATATTCTTAAGTTTATCAATATTAATGAAAAGTTCAAAGTTTTTCAAATAATTTGGTAAAGAGAATATCAAAACTATAATTCATTAATTACAATTAATTATAATTATAAAAAAATTATTAACCATTTATATTTTTATGTTGTATCATTATGATAATAAAAATACTTAATCATAGCATTATAGTAAGAAAAACCTCAAGATTACCTCGATGTAGCCTGCCACTGCTCTGTATTGGGCTAAGCCATTTGAACTAACTGAGGATGATGCTAAAAGTAACCAACTGATGTTGAGAGTGGTTGTTCCACAAAAAAATGGCAATAGTGAATGATGTTGTTGATGTAGACCTGTAAAGGAATGGAGAAAAGAGACCATAGTTTCTAGGGCAGCCCTGAAAGCTCACTAGAGCTAATGAACTTCATATGGCAATATAGACTCTAACTAGTTTATTACAGGTCTTCCTGTAACTAATATAGGGGTCTTGTAGCAATTGAAAATAGTGGTTACATGACTGCATGATGGTTACAAGACTGCCTGTAAACATTGAAAATGTAGATGTTGGAGCCATTGTTGGAGAATCCTAACATAATCTACAAAATCATCATCTTTGAAATGCTAGGATATTATCAAAATCAAAGAAAAACTAGGACTTCAAACTTTTGAAAATAACCATGGTAAAGTCCATATGTCAAAGATCAGAAATGAAGTGTTGAAATTATGGTCTTCTATGATTTCAAGTTGCAAAGGGAAGAATTAAGTTTGTCTTTTGTTTTTTCCTTTCTTCTCATTCATATTCTTTTTCTTATATGTGACTTAGTTATAATCAAGAATCGGGTATCAAGAAACTTTTTCTCATATGTGGCTTAGTTATAATCAATAATCGAGGATCAAGAAACTTTTTCATATATGTGACTTCGTTATACTTTGTAAATTATACTTTATAAAACATTTTGGATTTGCTCAAATTTTATGAAGTCTAAAGGAGATGTTGCAAGTCCAAAAGTCACAACCATATATAATAACTAGGATAACTAAAGTGTTGAAAAACCATTTTTCCTTATGTCACCCTAAATTTTAGCATTTCTACATTGATTTTCAAAACCATAACAATTATTGCGTTGAAGAGGCGCATTCTACAGCCCAGTAGGGGGATATGTGTAGCTCCTTTCGTGCTCATCCTGGAGTTGACACGTGTCCTTTTTAAAAAATAATAAAATATTACAAAAATAGCATGTCGGCTATTTAAAACATTTACAACGACATATATATAAAAACTACACAAATTAGATAAATTAAAACGCTTCCTCAACATTTGCACTCTAAAAAGAGGTTTGCACTTCTAGAGAATTGATCCCTCTCGGTGCTGGTTTATAGTGTTGTTTTCTTTTAAGCAGCATAGTTCTACTATAAATGACAATTGAAAATGATGTCCAAGTATTTATTAAATTAAGCAAAGGTGTTCACATAAAAAGTTTGAGGATAAATTCCTTGTTGAAATTTGATATACCATATTCTTAAGTTTATCAATATTAATGATAAGTTCAAAGTTTTTCAAATAATTTGGTAAAGAGAATATCATCAATATGAATATCAAAACTGTAATTCATTAATTACAATTAATTATAATTATAAAAAATTTAATAACCATTTATATTTTTATGTTGTATCATTATGATAAGAAAAATACTTAATCATAGCATTATAGTAAGAAAAACCTCAAGCTTACCTCGATGTAGCCTGCCACTGCTCTGTATTGGGCTAAGCCAACTGAACTAACTGAGGATGATGTTAAAAATAACCAACTGATGTTTAGAGTGGTTGTTCCACAGAAAAATGGCAATAATGAATGATGTTGTTGATGTAGACATGTAAAGGAATGGAGAAAAGAGACCATAGTTTCTAGTGCAGCCCTGGAATATCATCCTAGAGCTAATGAACTTCATATGTCAATAGAGACTCTAACTAGTTTATTACAGGTCTTCTTGTAACTAATATAGGGGTCCTGTAGCAATTGAAAATAGTGGTTACATGACTGCATGATGGTTACAAGACTTCCTGTGAACATTGAAAATGTAGATGTTGGATCCACTTTTGGAGAATCCTAACATAATCTACAAAATCATCATCTTTGAAATGCTAGGATATTACCAAAATCAAAGAAAAACTAGGACTTCAAACTTTTGAAAATAACCATGGTAAAGTCCATATGTCAAAGATTGGAAATGAAGTGTTGAAATTCTGGTCTTCTATGATTTCATGTTGCAAAGGGAAGGATTAAGTCCATCTTTTGTTTTTTCCTTTCTTCTCATTCAGATTATTTTTCTTATATGTGACTTAGTTATAATCAAGAATTGGGTATCAAGAAACTTTTTCTCATATGTGGCTTAGTTATAATCAAGAATCGACGATCAAGAAACTTTTTCTTATATGTGACTTCGTTATACTTTGTAAATTATACTTTATAAAACATTTTGTATTTGCTCAAATTTTATGAAGTCTAAAGGAGATGTTGCAAGTCCAAAATGTTGATGTATTTGTAACTTCAGAAGATATTCTTCTATGTATTACATTTGTACTTTATTCTATATCCCACATAGATGTATTATTCCTCTGATTGGAAGTGTCGTCATTTGTATTGATGGGTTATTAGACCACCAGTGTGGGGTCGGCCCTAGTTAGGTCATGTGGTTGGGTTATTAGGCTTGATTAGCAAGTCGGCCCCAATGGATTATTAACAGGTCAAGTCAGTGTATAAATAGAGAGGTTGTGTCTCTCATTTATCTCATTCACTCACTTCTCAAGCTCACATAGTTAAGAGAGAAAGTGGCGCACTAGTGGAGGAGGAGGAGCATCTGCTAAAGACATCTTATTGGGTTTGATCCTTGTGATCTTGGCTTGTGGCTTATCTTATCTCTGAGGAAGTTGCGGGGTTTTTCACCTTCTTGGTTTTCCCCAGTGAAACTCTGTGTATCTTGTGTGATTGCTTTTGTGTCTATGATTGATATGATGTACATGTTATTCTCTTAGTGATCCTGAATGATAATGGAATGAAATTATCGAAAAAATTAACATGGTATCATAGCTAACCTAAGAAGAAGGCACTATGCATCTACGGAAGCTAGGGCTTCTTAATATTTGGGTTTCTCTTCACAGATCATCAAAGGCAGGAGGCTAGATTGACTCTCCTTGGAAGGGCGCATCTTTCTGTCAAGACAGAATTCAATTCTGAGCATTTTCAGTTTTGACCTAAAACTTAGGGTTTCAGAAAAAAGTTAGAATTTATGGAATCTAAATCCATGGCTGGATAATCCTCAATAAAAAAAAATTTTAGAGCCTTGGATAGAAATTTTTAGCTGGGCATAAGGGTGGGATTTATCAAACCCTAGTTCGGGGTCCTGTCTAGTGAATTTGGAAGTTTCAAAAGCAATTTTGAGGGGTGAAACTTTTTCAGATTTCAAATTCTGAGTATACCAGCTTAACCAGTTCAGCAAGGTGCATCTTTCTATCCTTTCAGAAGTTTGAAATTCAAATTTTGAATTTTTAGGGTTTCTCTGACAAACCCTAATCCAGCTCCAGATCCAGTTTTCAGCAAATCAAGTGGTAAGACCTAAATCTTTATTTCCATTTGAGTTTCTCATTAAAAGGTCTCACCACACCAAGCTTGATGGAGTTGATAACTTCTGAGCATGGAAGTATAGGATTGGGTTAATCTTAGAAGAAAATGATTTGGACACCTACATAAAAGAAGAGGTTCCAGTTCCAGAGGGAGATGAGGCCAAGGCCTTACACAAGAAGGACTTGGTCAAGGCTAAGAGAATAATTGTTGATTCTATAAAGGACCATCTCATACCCCATGTGTCTTCCCTAAAGACACCTAAGGAGATGTTTGACTCCTTGACCAAATTATTTGAATGAAAGAACATAAATTGGAAGATGACTCTGCGGAACCAATTGAAAGGGGTAAAGCTTCAGAATAAAGAGACCATTCAATCCTACTTTTATAAAGTCTCTCAAATCAAGGAACAACTTGAAGTTGTGGATGAAGTAGTGGATAATGGTGAAATTGTAATGACCACATTGAATGGCCTACCTAGGTCATGGCACTCCTTCATCCAAGGAATCTGTGCAAGAAGGAAATTGGTCTCCTTCAGTAGACTACGGGAGGAATGTTCACAAGAAGAAGAAAGGCTTGTGGCCTGAGAAGAAAATATGGGAAATGAAGATCAAGCTCTCATAGATCACACCAAGGGAAGCAAGTTCAAGAGGGAGAAATCTTATAATAAGAATCATTCTCATTTCCATCATAAGAAGAAAGATCTCTCCCAAGTTCGACGTTACTCTTGCAATGAGAAGGGACATTATGCCTCAAAATGTCCTAAGAACAAAAGGAACAACAACAACAACTTCAACAAGAAGAAGAAGGGCAGCAAGAAGAGATATCATGCTCATGCTACTGAGGATGATGAACCTCCCAAGAAGAAGGCTAGAGCAGAAAGTGATGACTCATCAAGTGAAGATGAATATGTCCTAATCTCTGCTCTCACAGGTACTATCTCTCGTGGATGTAATGATTGGCTTATTGATAGTGGGGCTTCAAAACACATGACTAGGCTTAAAGAATCCTTTGTAGACCTATTTGAACATGAGTCACCTCATAAAGTAAAACTTGGGGATGACTATCAATATCCTATCAAGGGAAGTGGTGAAGGCTCCTACAAACTAGACTCTTGGAAGTCTTTGAAGATGAAGGATGTTCTATATGTACCTAGGATCAAGAAGAATCTCTTATCCATATCATCTTTGGATGAAAAAGGGATTAGAGTTTCATTTGTGGATGGCCAATTACTCATGTGGCCAAAGGGTAAGACCATAGATGATGCAGTAGTGATTGGAGAGCGAGAGGGAGGATTATACAAATTGAAGGGACAACCTGTTGATGTATATGTAACTTCGGAATGTATTTCACATATATGTATATTGTATTCCTATAGAGATGTTATTATTCCTCTATACGGAAGTGTCGTTATTTATATTGTAAGTGTCGTTACTTATACTTGATGGGTTATTAGACCACCTTGTTGGGGTCGGCCCTGTATAAGTCATGTGGGTCAAAGGGTTATTAGACCACCCTATTGGGGTTGGCCATATGGGTCGAAGGGTTATTAGACCACCCTATTGGGGGTCGGCCCAGTCAGCATTATGTTATGTGGTTAAGTTCGAGCCTACATGAGTTAGGTAAAAAGGCAAGTCAAGTCAAGTATAAATAGAGTGCGGGAGGCACTCTATTTGCTCACTCACTTCTCACACATGCACTCAAGGAGGAGTGGTGCACTTATGGAGGAGGAGGATCTGCTGCTAGGTTGTGTCTATCTCTCATGGTTGGTTGTATCATTGCTCTATCTATCTCTAAGGAAGTTATTGGGGTTTTTCACCTTTATGGTTTTCCCCAAGTAAACCTTTGTGTCTCTTGTGTGCTTGCATTATTGTCTCCATGATTGATATGCTGTACATGTTGTTCTCTCAGTTAAGATCCTAGATCAGATTGAAGTAAATTCTGAAAATTTAACATGGTATCATAGCTAGCCTGAAAGAAGGCATGATATGGCATGTATGACACTTGTTGCACTTACGATGCTAGGGCTTGATATAGAAAAAACCAGTCATCGTAGCACTTTCGCTATAAATCCGTTTTGGAGAAGTTTTCGGATCTGAAATTGTTACAAGCCGAAGCTAAGATCCCCATGTACCTTGTGTCCAAAGGACAACCTCTAATTCGTTGTACTTTGTGATTTATGATCTGTACAATATAGGGTTTCTGCCTCTTCCAGATCTGAGTCAAAATCAGGTGACCTTGGGAAAAAGGTCATAACCTGGGCAAGGAAGCTCCAAATGAAATTTCGTAAAAAGTGACAGGTAGTACACAGACTTTACTATCTCAAAAAACTTTTTCAGAGGCCGAAGGTGAACCAGTGACACGTGGAACGCCGTACAAGTTTGCTCTCCTGTATTATCCCATAAACAGGTCACATTGCGACACTTGGCATAACTCTCTCTCAGAGAATCCAATTGAGGTCAGACCTATCAGGATGGAAAGATAACAGGCCTAGATATCTCAGGAAATATTTTCAGAGGCCGAAGATGAAACAGTGACACGTGGCACGCCGTACAATTTCGCTCTCCTGTATTATTCCAAAACAAGTCACGTTGCAACATTTGGCATAACTCTCTCTCAGAAAATCCAATTGAGGTCAGACCTGTCAGGATGGAAAGCTAATAGGTCAGGCTATCTTAGGAAAAAATTTCAGACCCTTTGGATCAAAACTTTCGGAGTTACACCAGAAACAATCAGGTACATATTTCTATCAAAACAGAATTATTTTTTGGTACCTTCATTCATGGCTTCCGGAATTTAGGGCTTTGGAGAAAGTTGGAATTTTTGTAAACGGAGACCACGGCTGAATGCTACTCATCAAAATCAAAATTTAGAGACCAAGATCAGAATTTTTTGTTGGGCAGAAGGCTGGGCTTGATCAGACCCTAGTTCGAGACTTTGATTAGGAAAGTGGAAAATTAGGGCTTCTGTAAAAATGAGAATTTTTGAAATCTGTGACCATGGCTGGAAGCTCCTCAGAAAAATAGAAGCTTAGAGCTTTGGATCAAACCTTTTGATTGGGCAGAAGAGTGGGCTTCATCAAACCCCAGTTCAGGGTCACGTCCAGTGAATCCGGAAGTTTCAAAGGCAAAATTGAGGAGTAAAACTTTGCAGTTTTCAAATTCTGAATATACCAATTTGATCAGCTCATCAAGGCGCATATTTCTATCCTTTCGGAAGTTTGAAATTCAAAGTTTGAATTTTTGGGGTTTCTCTGAAAAACCCATATCTAGCTCCAGGTCTAGTTCTTGCAAATCAAGTGGATTGGGTTAATCCTAGAAGAAGATGGATTGATCATCTGCATGAGTGAAGAAGTTCATGTTTCAGAGGGAGATGAGGCTAAGGCCTGACATAAGAAGATTACAAGCGATCTCGACAGGTATGACTCATCGAGGTATGTTTCGATATTTGTTCATGATTAAGTTTATGATATGTTTGTCTTCATGTTATTACGGTTAGTACAATCTTGATTTTAGATTTGTCATATCACCTTAACAAAATTATGAATGCATAATAGAAGATATTCATTGGTTAGGGTGTTGACACTTATGATTATACTAATGCATTATGGTGTTGTATGAGGTTTATGTTGTCTACTAACATGAAAGGTACACCAATAAAGACAAATCATGTTCCAGTTCAAGAACATATGATCATGATGACATGAGGATAAAGACTCATCCATTGTCATGGATCTCATAGAAGATCCATTTACGAGGTATGTATAACTTGGTTTTATAATGGCTAACCTATGAAATATACAGGTTACTAGCACAAGTCATTGAAGAAGAACAAGAAGACATCATGTGAGTATGTTAGACATAACTAACTAGCATACTAATCCATGTATGTTTTTCCTATATCAAGATAGAATCCTACATTGGGTTAGGATCTTATACTGTTGTTGATAATGATTATTCCTGAAGAGTCATAGGTTTGAATAATCATGGTTGTATGCATATTATGTTTCTTACCATAATTGATGATATGACTAACCAGAAGAATCATGAAGGTATAGGTTTGAATAATCACAGGTTTTATGCATATTATATCTCTTATCTTGATTGATGATTCAACTAACCTGAAGAGTCATAGGTTTGAGTAATTACAGGTTTAGACACGTTATGTTTCTTATGATTTGACTAACCATAAGAATCCTACATAAACCTTGAATGCTAATGCTTATTATTTTCTTTTTGAAATGATCATGACTATACATGCTTGAGATTATTGTGTTTTAATGAATGTATGATTTTATATGAGATCACAAGGATAACACAATCATGATACTAATAAGCATGCATAGGGACCAAGGATGAATATGAGTTCAAGAACAGGTAATTCAGGAAGCAAAGATCAAGAGGGAGTACACTCCAGTGGTTTATGCAAGGATGCAGATATTCAGAGGGAGTTGACCATCTCTCTACATTCCACAACAGAAAGGTGTAGAAGAAGCTACTTCAGATTAGGACTCCAGCAACTCCTGCAAGGAAGCGAAGACTCAGAGGGAGTCCACCCAACAAACAAACAAAGATAAGTATTTTAATTATCATTTCTTGCATATTTGTTTGTTTAAATAAAATTGTTCAATGATGTATATGCTCATGTTCCTAGACTTAGGATATGTATTGTGCATATTAGAATAGTTGCATTGATGAACAGTATACTACTAATATACATGGGTAAGTGGCCTATGGCACTGTACAACATTCCATTGCTACTTATCTAGAATGAAACCTCTTTGCTGACATGTTGGGAGTTGTGCACACTCTTAACAATGTTCTGGTAGAGATTGGAAGGAATCTAGAAAGTTACGGGATATGGATAAATGTTGTATTGAAGCATTGGCTAAGATAATTGCATGACTGTATGACATATTTCTTTATGTGTAAGAATTTGTTCTGAAAATTATGAGATGTTTCTAATCATGCAATTTAACCTGTTTTGTAGGAAAGACCGTATATCTTCACCTACAAAAGGACTACAACATTTGTTCCAGCAACAAAGATATCTATTGAAGATATTGAAGTTCCCAGGATCTGGGATGAAGAAATGGAATGCCATGATCCGTCAATCATGAAGAATATTGTTTGGGATGTAGTCCCAAGATGTGAAGGGAAGTTTGTTATGACTTCCAAATGGATATATCAGATCAAGCATGTTGCAGATGGCAGCATTGAGAAATATAAAAGTGATGAAATAGAAGATGCACCAGATGGATTTCAAGACAGCATGGTGTAGTCATTTATGTGTGCAGAACTTGGTATGGTAGGATAGACAGCTTTCTATCCAGTTTGGGCTTTACCAAGAGTAAAGTGAATTCCAACCTTGACTACAAGGTTAAGGAAGGGAATCCTGTGATTCTACTTCTGTATGTGGATGACTTATTTGTAACAGGAGATGACAGACTGATTGCAGATACTAAGAGGAAGCTTGCTGTTGAATTCAATATGAAAGATTTGGGAATTATGCACTATTTCCTAGGTATGGAGGTCTGGCAGAGTGCAGGTGGGATCTTCCTTGGTCAAGGGAAGTACACAGTTGATATCCTGAAGAGATTAAGGATGATGGATTGCAAGGCCATGGCCACACCTATGGCATCAAATCTAAAGCTTCTATGTGATGCTTCATCTGAGCCGATTGATCTCTCTTTGTATCATCAGATGATTGGGTCCTTGATGTACCTGACGAACACGAGACCAGACATTTGCTTTGTTGTGAACACATTGAGCCAGTTCTTGACGGATCCGAGGAGTGTTCACCTGGTTGCTGTAAAGCATGTTCTGAGGTACCTGAAGGGTACAGTGGATTATGGACTCAGGTATGAGGCGGATCAAAAGTTTAACCTACAGGGTTATGTTGATTCAGATTGGGCTGGCAGTGCTGCAGATAGGAAGAGCACATCTGGGTGTTGCTTCAGTATGGGATCAGGTGTGATCTCTTGGTTTAGAAGGAAGCAGTCCTGCGTAGCACTGAGTACAGCTGAGGCAGAGTATGTTGCAGCCTGTTCATCTAGTTGTGAGGCAGTATGGCTACGGAAGCTATTGTCTGAGTTATTTGATCTCCTGTTGGATGCTACTGGTATATTCTGTGATAACCAGAGTTGTGTGAACCCAGTGTTTCATGATAGGTCGAAACACATAGAGATCAAATATCACTATATCAGGGATATGGTGCAGAGAGGAGCTGTGAAGCTTCTGTATGTTGCGACGGACGAGCAGATTGCAGATGTCCTAACGAAGCCACTAGCCAGAGTGAAGTTCGAGTACTTCAGAGATAGGCTTTGCGTTCTTCAGATCGAGGACACTTCGAGGAAGAAGTGATGGACACATTTGATGAAGCCATTCCAAGCATGTTGGAAGGAGGATCCTTCACATGGCTGTGGATGTAAGCGCTGGATAATGGGCATCAGGATGATGTTCTGGTTTCTGCTTGGATATGATCAGTTGGATCATTTATGTATGTACGCATCATGTTGGATGCTGGATATGATCATTTGGATCATATATGTATGTATGCATCATGTTGTATGCTGGATATGATCAGTTGGATCATTTATGTATGTATGCATCATGTTGGATGCTGGATATGATAAGTTGGATCATGTATATGTATTTTGTATATGCATCATGTTGGATGCTTGGACCATGTATCTGTATATGTATCAGGTGGATACATTGTATGATCAGGTGGATCATGTATGGTGATATGTATCATGTATCAGGTGGATACATTGTATGATCAGGAGGATCATGTATGATGATATGTATCAGGTAGATACTTGGTATGCATCAGGTGGATGCATTGATGATCAGGTGGATCATGCAGCAGGATGTTGCAGTGATGATCAGGATGATCATGGATGATGAGCTTCAGGATGTTGCTCCAGATGACATGCAGCAGGATGTTGCAGTAATGATCAGGATGATCATGGATGATGAGCTTCAAGATGTTGCTCCAGATGACATGCAGCAGGACGTTGCAGTGATGATGATCGGGATGATCATGAGTACATCAGGATGATGTATGGTGAGTATCAGGTTGATACTCTATGGCCGTGGATCAGGTTGTGCAGATGAGCATGTCTGGGAGATCCTATAGGTAGGAGTTGTGTACCCGTAACAGCCTGGGATGCTCTTTCGAGACATTGCTCTGGGAGGAGATGTAATTTGTGCCCTGGGAGATTTCAGGTCGGAGTTGTGTACCCATAACATCCTGAGATGCTCTTGCGAGGTTTTGTCCTATGGCATGTAATTTGGGCCCTGGGAGATTTCAGGTCGGAGTTGTGTACCCGTAACATCCTGAGATGCTCTTTCGAGGTTTTTCCATGACCACATGTAATTTGTGCCCTGGGAGATTTTAGGTCGGAGTTGTGTACCCGTAACATCCTAAGATGCTCTTGCTAGGTTTTGTGGTGGACCACATGTAATTTGTGCCCTGGGATATTTCAGGTCGGAGTTGTGTACCCGTAACATTCTGAGATGCTCTTTCGAGGTTTTATGATGGGGTCACATGTAATAGCGCCCTGGGAGATCCTACAGGTCGGAGTTGTGTACCCGTAACATCCTGGGATGCTCTTTCGAGGTTTTGTGATGCACGTAATAAGTCCTGAGGATTCCACAGTATGGCCAGTGATGACGAAGACCTGCAGGTGGTGGGCCTACATCCAGTATGAAAAAGGACTGGCTCAGTAGAACTTCCTATGACGAGTAGATTCAGAGATTGATTGAGATAGCAGCAGCAGTGATGATGATGATGACTCGATGACGATTATCCAGTGACGATGATCCAGAGAAGATGACTTGTGCTAGAAGAACTGTGCTGAGAAATACCTTCCTAGTTAAGAGGGAGTGTTGATGTATATGTAACTTCGGAATGTATTTCACATATATGTATATTGTATTCCTATAGAGATGTTATTATTCCTCTATACGGAAGTGTCGTTATTTATATTGTAAGTGTCGTTACTTATACTTGATGGGTTATTAGACCACCTTGTTGGGGTCGGCCCTGTATAAGTCATGTGGGTCAAAGGGTTATTAGACCACCCTATTGGGGTCGGCCATATGGGTTGAAGGGTTATTAGACCACCCTATTGGGGGTCGGCCCAGTCAGCATTATGTTATGTGGTTAAGTTTGAGCCTACATGAGTTAGGTAAAAAGGCAAGTCAAGTCAAGTATAAATAGAGTGGGGGAGGCACTCTATTTGCTCAATCACTTCTCACACATGCACTCAAGGAGGAGTGGCGCACTTATGGAGGAGGAGGATCTGCTGCTAGGTTGTGTCTATCTCTCATGGTTGGTTGTATCATTGCTCTATCTATCTCTGAGGAAGTTATTGGGGTTTTTCACCTTTATGGTTTTCCCCAAGTAAACCTTTGTGTCTCTTGTGTGCTTGCATTATTGTCTCCATGATTGATATGCTGTAGATATGCTGTACATGTTGTTCTCTCGGTTAAGATCCTAGATCAGATTGAAGTAAATTCTAAAAATTTAACAAGGGTAAGACCATAGATGATGCAGTAGTGATTGGAGAGCAAGAGGGAGGATTGTACAAATTGAAGGGACAACCTGAACATGCCATGGTACATGAATCCATGGAGCCAAGTGAACTTTGGCATAGGAGGCTTGCACATGTGCACTATAGGGCACTACCAATTGTGAGCAAATCTGTGGAAGGTCTTCCTGAAATCCACTCAAACCATGCAGGTGTTTGCAAAGGATGTGCAAAAGGAAAGAACACAAAGAAGGCATTTCCAAGCAATGAAAGCAAAGCAAAAGGAATCTTGGAGATTATCAACTCCGATGTATGCGGTCCAATGTCATCTACTTCTCTAAGTGGAAAACCACACAAAAAAGAAGATCAAGACCTTTAGATTCGACAATGGTGGAGAATTCACTTCAGCAGACTTCAAAGATACTATGAAGTGATTCAGGGATTAAGAGGGAGTTTACCACTCCTTACAATCCACAACAGAAAGGAGTAGAAAAATCTACTTCAGAGTCGGACTCCAGCAACTCCTGCAAGGAAGCAAAGATTCATAGGGAGTCCACCCAACAAACAAACAAAGATAAGTATTTGAATTGTCATTTCTTGTATATCTGATTGTTTAAATAATATTGTTCAAAGATGTATATACTTATGTTTCTAGACTTCAGTTGTATATTATGCATATTAGAATAATTGCATTAATGAACACTATACTACTTATATGCATGTGATGGGTAAGTGTCCTATGGCACTGTACAACATTCCATTGCTACTTATATAGAATGAAACCTCTTTGTTGACATGTTGGGAGTTGTGCACACTCTTAACAATGTTCTGGTAGAGATGGAAGGCATCTAGAAAGTTACGGGATATGGATAAATGTTGTATTGAAGAATTGGCTAAGATAATTGCATGACTGTATGACATATTCCTTTATGTGTAATACTTTGTTCTGTAAACTATGAGAAGTTTCTAATCATGCAATTGAATTTGACTTGTAGGAAAGATCGTATACAATCACCTACAAAAGAAGGACTACAACATTTGTTCCAACAACGAAGTTTAAAGAAATCTATCTAATGAAGATATTGAAGAATTTGAAGTACCCAGGATACAGGATGCAGTAATGGAATAATTCCATGGTTGAAGAATACCAATCGATCATGAAGAATGATGTTTGGGATGTGGTTCCAAGACCTGAAGGGAAGTCTGTTGTGACTTCTAAGTGGATATATAAGATCAATCATGCTACAGATGGTAGCATAGAGAAATGCAAGGCGAGGTTTGTAGCTTGTGGCTTTTCTCAGAAAGAGGGAATAGACTATGAAGAGACTATTGCTCCTGTAGCTAGATACACTTCCATCAGAAAAGTACCTACTCTAGATGCAGTGATGAAGTGGAAGATACACCAGATGGATATCAAGATAGCTTTCTTGAATGGTGTAGTCGAAGAGGAAGTGTATGTGGAGTAGCCACTTAGTTTTGAGACACATGACAGGGAGTCATATGTGTGCAGGTTGAAGAAAGCCTTGTATGGCTTGAAGCAAGCTCCTAGGACTTGGTATGGTAGGATGGACAGTTTTCTATCCAGTTTGGGCTTTATCAAGAGTAAAGCGGATTCCAACCTTTACTACAAGGTTGAGAAAGGAAATCCTGTGATACTACTTCTATATGTGGATGACCTGTTTGTTACAGGAGAGGATAGGTTGATTACCGACAACAAGAGGAAGCTTGCAACCGAGTTTGAGATGAAGGACTTAGGGATGATGCACTATTTTCTAGGCATGGAGGTATGGCAGAGTGCAGATGGAATCTTCCTTGGACAAGGGAAGTATGTAGTAGATATCCTGAAGAGGTTCGGGATGATGGACTGCAAGGCCATGGCCACACCTATGGAATCAAACCTGAAGCTTCATCTGGGCTAGTTGATGTCATGATGTATCGTCAAATGATTGGATCCTTGATGTACCTGACGAATACAAGACCAAATACTTGCTTTGCGGTGAACACATTGAGCCAGTTCCTGACGGATCCGAGAAGTGTTCACCTAGCTACTGTAAAGCATATTCTAAGGTAGTTGAAGGGTATGGTTGATTATGGGCTCAAGTATGATGCGAATCAAAATTTTAACCTACAGGGTTATGTTGATTTAGATTGGGCAGGCAGTGCTACAGATAGGAAGAGCACTTCTGGGTGTTGCTTCAATGTGGGATCAAGTGTGATCTCTTAATTTAGCAGGAAACATCCCTGCGTAGCATTGAGTACAACCGAAGCAGAGTATGTTGCAACTTGTTAGGCTAATTGTGAGACAATATGGCTGACGAAGCTACTGTCTGAGTTATTTGATCTCCCGTTGGATGCTACTGGTATTTTTTGTGACAACCAGAGTTGTGTGAAGCTGTCTAAGAACCCAGTGTTCCATGACAGGTCGAAGCACATTGAGATCAAATATCACTATATCAGAGATATGGTGCAGAGAGGAGCAGTGAAGCTCCTGTATGTTGCTACAGATGAGCAGGTGACAGATGTGTTGACGAAACCACTAGCCAGAGTGAAGTTTGAGTACTTCAGAGAGAGGCTTGTTGTTCTTCAGATTGAAGATACTTCGAGGAAGAAGTGATGGGACACATTTGCAGGAGCCATTCCAAGCATGGTTAGAGGAGGATCCTTCCCATGGCTGTGGATGTAAGCGCTGTGTATTGAGCATCAGAACGATGCTCCATTTAATTCTTTGTATGATCAATTGGATCATGTATATGTATATGCATCAGTTGGATGCTTTGTATGATCAGTTGGATCATGTATATGTATATGCATCAGTTGGATGCTTTGTAGGATCAGTTGGATCATGTATATGTATATGTATCAGTTGGATGATTTGTATGATCAGGTGGATCATGTATGATGATATGTATCAGGTGGATACATTGTATGATCAGGTGGATCATGTATGATGATATGTATTAGGTGGATGCATTGTATGATCAGGTTGATCATGGATGATGCTCTAGATGATATGCATCAGGTTGATGTTGTGATGATGATCAATATGATCACGAGTATCAGGTTGATACTCTGTGGTCGTGGATAGGTTGTGCATGTAGGATAGAAAATATCCTAGGAGATCTGGACAGGTAGAGTTGTGTTCTCGTAACATCCTGGGATGCTCTTTCGAGGTTTTGCTATAGGTAGCATAGAAAAGATCCTAGGAGATCCAGACAAGTAGAGTTGTGTGCTCGTAATAGCCTGGGATAATCTTTCAAGGTTTTGCTACCGTCTCGCATAGAAAAGATCTTGGAGATCCGGACAAGTAGAGTTGTGTGCTCGTAACAGCCTGGGATACTCTATAGAGATCCGGACAGGTAGAGATGTGTGCTCGTAACAGCCTGGGATTCTCTTTAAATGTTTTGCGAAAGTTCACATTGAAAATATCCTGGAGATCCACAGGTAGAGTTGTGTGCTTGTAACAGCCTGGGATGCTCTATAGAGATCCGGATAGGTAGAGCTGGGTGCTCGTAACAGCCTAGGATGCTCAGTAAATCTTTTGTGAAGGTCAACATGAAAAAGATCCAATAGTCTGAGTTAGGTCGTAATAAGTCCTGGGATACACAGTATGGCAAGTGATGATGAAGACCTACAGGTGGTGGGCCTACATCCAGCATGAAAGGGGTTGGCTCTGCAGAACTTCCTATGACGAGCAGATTTAAGAGATAGCCAAGTGATCCAGATGTCAAGTATAGCAGCAGTGATGATGATGATGTTCCATGATCCAATGATGATGATCCAGCTCCAGAATTGAAGACTTGCACCAATATGTATTGATGACCTATGACGAAAGAATACCTTCCTAGTTAAGAGGGAGTGTTGATGTATTTGTAACTTTGGAAGATATTCTTCTATGTATTACATTTGTACTTTATTGTATATCCCACAGAGATGTATTATTCCTTTGATTGGAAGTGTCTTCATTTGTATTGATGGGTTATTAGACCACCAGTGTGGGGTCAGCCTTGGTTTGGTCATGTGGTTGGGTTATTAGGCTTGATTAGCAAGTCGGCCCCCATGGATTATTGACAAGTCAAGTCAGTGTATAAATAGAGAGGTTATGTCTCTCATTTATCTCAATCACTCACTTCTCAAGCTCGCATAGCTAAGAGAGAAAGTGGCGGACTAGTGGAGGAGGAGGAGCATCTGCTAAAGACATCTTATTGGGTTTGATCCTTGTGATCTTGGTTTTTGGCTTCTCTTATCTTTGAGGAAGCTGCGGGGTTTTTCACCTTCTTGGTTTTCCCCGGTGGAACTCTGTGTATCTTGTGTGATTTCTTTTGTGTCTATGATTGATATGTTGTACATGTTATTCTCTTAGTGATTCTGAATGATAATGGAATGAAATTGTCGAAAAAATTAACATGGTATCATAGCTAACCTAAGAAGTAGGCACTGTGCAGCTGCGGAAGCTAGGGATTCTTACTATTTGCGTTTCTCTTCACAGATCATCAAAGGAAAGAGGCTATATTGACTCTCCTTGGAAGGGCGCATCTTTCTGTCGAGACAGAATTCAATTATGAGCATTTTCAGTTTTGACCTAAAAATTAGGGTTTCAGAAAAAGTTGGAATTTATGGAATCTGAATCCACGACTGGATACTCCTCAATAAAATCAAATTTTAGAGCCTTGGATAGAACTTTTTGGCTAGGCAGAAGGGTGGGCTTTATCAAACCATAGTTCGGGGTCCTGTCTAGTGAATTCAGAAGTTTCAAAAGCAATTTTGAGGGGTGAAACTTTTCAGATTTCAAATTTTGAGTATACCAGCTTGACCAGCTCAACAAGGTGCATCTTTCTATCCTCTCAGAAGTTTGAAATTCAAATTTTGAATTTTTAGGGTTTCTCTTACAAACCCTAATCCAGCTCCAGATCCAGTTTTCAGCAAATCAAGTGGTAAGACCTAAATCTTTATTTCCATTTGAGTTTCTCATTAAAATGTCTCACCGCACCAAGCTTGATGGAGTTGATAACTTCCAAGAATGGAATTATAGGATTGGGTTAATCATAGAAGAAAATGATTTGGACACCTACATAAAAGAAGAGGTTCCAGTTCCACAGGGAGATGAGGCTAAGGCCTTACACAAGAAGGACTTGGTCAAGGCTAAGAGAATAATTGTTGATTCTATAAAGGACCATCTCATACCCCATGTGTCTTCCCTAAAGACACCTAAGGAGATGTTTGACTCCTTGACCAAATTGTTTGAAGGAAAGAACATAAATCAGAAGATGAATCTGCGGAACCAATTGAAAGGGGTAAAGCTTCAGAATGAAGAGACCATTCAATCCTACTTTTCTAAAGTCTCTCAAATCAAGGAACAACTTGAAGCTGTGGATGAAGTAGTGGAGAATGGTGAAATTGTAATGACCACATTGAATGGCCTACCTAGGTCATGGGACTCCTTCATCAAAGGAATATGTGCAAGAAGGAAATTGGTCTCCTTCAGTCGACTATGGGAGGAATGTTCACAAAAAGAAGCAAGGCTTGTGGCCCGAGAAGAAAAGATGGGAAATGAAGATCAATCTCTCGCAGCTCACACCAAGGGAAGCAAGTTCAAGAGGGAGAAATCTCATAATAAGAATCATTGTCATTTCCATCATAAGAAGAAATATCTCTCCCAAGTTCGATGTTACTCTTGCAATGAGAAGAGACATTATGCCTCAGAATGTCCTAAGAACAAAAGGAACAACAACAACAACTTCAACAAGAAGAAGAAGGGAAACAAAAAGAGATATCATGCTCATGTTGTTGAGGATGATGAACCTCCCAAGAAGAAGGCTAGAGCAGAAAGTGATGACTCATCAAGTGAAGATGAATATGTCATAATATCTGCTCTCACAGGTACTATCTCGCATGGATGTAATGATTGGCTTATTGATAGTGGGGCTTCCAAACACATGACTGGGCTTAAAGAATCCTTTGTAGACCTATCTGAACATGATTCACCTCATAAAGTAAAACTTGGGGATGACTATCAATATCCTATCAAAGGAAGTGGTGAAGCCTCCTACAAACTAGACTCTTGGAAGTCTTTGAAGATGAAGGATGTTCTATATGTACCTGGGATCAAGAAGAATATCCTATACATATCATCTTTGGATGCAAAAGGGATTAGAGTTTCATTTGTGGATAGCCAATTACTCATGTGGCCAAAGGGTAAGACCATAGATGATGCAGCAGTGATTGGAGAGCAAGAAGGAGGATTATACAAATTGAAGGGACAACTTGAACATGCCATGGTACACTAATCCATGGAGCCAAGTGAACTTTGGCATAGGTGTTATAGATTGAAATGACACCTCTCCGTCCGTGACGACACTTGCTTCCCTTGGTCGCATGACGACACTTCTTGAGATCAAGTTCAGTCACACAACAAGACATTTGTGGATGGAGGAGTCATTTGGGACACTAAAAATGGTTGAAATTACCTCATTCTTGACCCATTTGATGTATATGACCCTTAGGAACATTTTTCCAGACCAAACCATCTCCTGAAAATGAGCAGAAAAGCCTGTTTTTGGCCATTTTTCAATATGGGCGCTGGTACACAGGCATCATAGTAGCGTGTATACCCTTATGAGCGCGACTCCACTGTTATAATAGTAGCGCCCATTGGCATGTGTACACGACTTTGTCTACTATAGAGTAGCGTACACCCCTGTTTTGGTCAAAAATATCAAAATTCGAGTAAGTTAAGTTGGTTGGGAAACCTCTTGAGTGGTTGTAACTTCTTTTCCTCTTCCTCATTGACTATATAAGGAGGGTAGAAGGGTCGTGTGAGGGGACGAAGCCCAATTACAAAGTTATGCTGGAGGAATGGAGACCCTCATCCTCCTCTCTTGTGCTTCAGTTTTTGTAAACCCTAGTACAATTGCTTAGAGGCTGGGATCCTTGGAGAACGGAAGAATCTAGGTTTCGTGAAGTGCCAAGCTTGAAGGAAGGTATAATTTTATGTACTTGCTTTCATTCATCAATAAAGATCAGATGTTCTTCTCTTTCCAAATATGACCTATTAATGTGTCTCAGATTTGATTACAGTTTGTTTATAATCTGATGTCTTTTCTATTATGAATATCAATCTTATATATGTAGTCAAATGTGTTTGAGAAAGGTATCAAGTTGTTTTGCAGGTCTGGGCATCGCGACACTGGATAAGCATTGAAGAGCGAGGGAGGCAAAGCTAGGATCAACCTTCTGAATAAGGTGCCTACATCCCTAAACCCTAATCTCTTCATTTATTTGTTGTACTTGCAGAATGCTTGTAAGTCTATCTTTATCACCGTAAGTTGGTAGTTTCTCCCCTGAACTATAGGTGCATTTTCCCCACAACAGAATGGCGACTCCACTGGGGAAAGCCTAACTGCTTAGGGGTATCCAAGGTCATTTCTTCAGTCTTGTTTGATGGTATTTGTTCATTTTCTTGATTAGGATCAGTTAGTAGGCTCTATTTGACCCTCCTGGGCTTTTTACAGACCCTTCCTAGCCCTTGCAAACCTTTGTGGACCCAGTTTGGGGGTTTTAACCCCGTTTTTTAGACTTTTTTTTCTTGTGCGCTACTGTTTGTACCACATAGTAGCGCCCATACTGCTATGAGCGCTATTTTCCTTCATACACAGTAGCTCCCATACTGCTATGAGCGCTAGTTTCCTTCATACACAGTAGCGCTCAAAATCTGGGTTTGAAATTTTTGAGTTTTGGGGTTGTGGACCCAAATCTGGGGGCTGTGGCTGCATTTTTTGTGGTCCCTGATGACCTTAGGTCTGTGTTAAACCCCTGTAAGTGGTCTCCCATCCTTGTACTGATCCTACATTCATGATTTGAACCTCTTTTGATCATTTTGGGCTTGTTTGGAAAGTTTTGGGGCTTGTTGACCCAAGTTGGGGGGTTGTGGACCCGTTTGATGTTTTGTATCCTAATTTGAGTCTAATTGAACTTGCTTGCCCCATTTCCACTGGATTTGAAACCTCTTGAGTCTTCTTGACCCTGCTTGTATCTATTTGAGTGAAATTTCTCTTTTAGGTTGGTTTCTTATCCTCCCTTATGCTTTTAGTTTTTCTTTTGTAGTGAAAGCTCAAGTGTTTTGGCTGTTGTTCAAGACCTTGTTTGCATTGTTATGTGCAGACCTAACTTTACCAAACCATACTTCTTTGTAGGTTATTTGCTTCGTTTGGGTCTAAAAGTAGTTTTTGTACTCTTTTCCCAATGTTTAGCATGCTTACATCAATAAGAATTTGAAAGTCATATTTGGTAGCTTTTACTGTTTCATAAAGAGAACCTGAAAGTTTCTTTGCTTTGCTTTGATAGTAGGTTAGTTTCAGTTTTGTTTCTTACCTTTGAAAAGCATAAATAATTTTGATTTATCTTCTGAATAGAGTACCTTGCAAGTGGCTTAAAATATTTTAGAGTGCTTTGCATCAAAAAGAACAAGTTTTCTTTTGCATACCTAGTTGCTTGAGTAGCTGCATTTTTAGGTTTTGAGTTTATTTTTGTACATTTAGACTTTATTTTTACCTTTTTTGCATTCGAAATATTAAAAACTGCATTTGCACATGCATTCTAGATCAAAATTTTAAGACTTGCATTGAAAAGAAAAAGATTTGTTTTTCATTTTCAGTACTCAATCTCTACTATAACCACTCTCACACACCCACTACCTTTTTGAGTAAGCAAGTAACCTTTAAAATGAACTCTAATAAAATGAACTCGCAACATTTTCTTTTCTAGGTTACACTACACCAACTAGTTTTGGTTAGGGTCTTGGGTTTAAATCACCTTAAACCACCCAAGATCACACATTGTGCAAAAATCGTAGTGAGACTATCATAGGTAAACCCACCTCACTCAACATTTGCCTGGGATCTATGCAGTAGGTCATTGCGAGATCAGTTTGTGGGAATACTCCTCCTACTTGTTGTTCGAGCATACGCCAGGATCAGATTGCGTATTGGGGACTCTTTCGAGTTTCGGGCTTAGCTACCCTGCCCATGCTTTCTGATTCGACCGGTGACTGTTCCCCCAGGAGTTTTCAGTGTTGTGGTACCCTTAGTATCAGACTCTAGGTTCATGCACAGATGACAGCAGAGGGTATATCTGTTGTACCTAAGACAGACGTGGGAGGAAATCCCTTGCAGGTCTTTGGGGGCGGTTGGGTGATTCCAACGCTTGCACCCTTAGTCATTGTATTGTGGACCCCGGGTAACTGTCTTTCTTCCTTCATTGATCTGTTCTGGGCCCTCATCATCCCAGACTCTTCTCTGGAAGGCATCTGTTTGCCTGGTTTGATTTACCTAGGACTTTTTTTAGTGGTGTGCTCTTTGTGCTACTTTTTTTAGTTTGCCTTAGAGAACTTCTTGTTCATTTGAGTAGGAAACTATGTCTAGCATTCCGGCAAGTGCCAATCAGGGTACCCCTGTTCCGGGGGATCCATGTGTTGTTCCATTCATTAGAAACATTGGTGCTCCCTTAATGGCTACTCTGAATCTTCCTGGATTCATTATTGGGCTGCCGGTTTGGTTGTTTTCCACTCCGAATGCCTTGCATGCTCCTGACGTTTCTTTTGTGAGCACCTCAAATCAAGAGCATCAGAACCCTGTGCCTCCTTTTCCAGTAGCATCTTCTCCTCCTCCTTCTAACTCATGTGGTGAAAGTATCAATACTAGTAGCCAGCAGTCTAAAAGGAATAGACGGAGGAAGAATAGGAAGAAGATGCCAAAACAAGCCGGCAGCAACCCAGCCTCTGTAAGTCATGCTGGAGGCAAGCACCCTGCCTCTGCAAGTCATGCAGGGGGCACCTACCCAGCCTCTGAAGGTCATGCTGGGAGAAAACTTTTAGTCACTGAAGATCATACTGAAAGTTTGTCTTCAACCACTGTCAGTAATGTTGAGGACACATCATTGATCACTGCTAGTCAAATTACTGACAAGTCACTAGTTCCTGTGAGTCATAGTGGAGACACCAGATCAGCCACTGTAAGTCATGCTGAGGGATTTGACATTGTCGACAAACCAAACAAACAGAAGCTTAAGTTCCCTTGTAAGTTTTGCGAGGGAGATCACCTTACTTACTTGTGCCCTGTACTTCCAGAAGTGCAAAAAGTTTGGTCCTTAGTTCAAAAGTCTTCTGCTTCTGAGCAACCAGCCTCTGTGAGTCATGCTGGGGGCAAGCTGTCAGCCAATGCTAGTTATGCTGAGAGTACTGACGTTGTAAAGGATTCTAAACCTATAGGACGGAAACCAAAGTTCCCTTGTAAACTTTGTAAGGGAGATCACCTTACTCACCGATGCCCTGCCATTCCAGAGGCACGAAGAGCGTGGTCCATGTCTGAAGGAACCTCTGTTCCTGAGTTGTCTATAGATTCCCTGCATTCAGATCAACCTTTGGTTGATAAAGTGGTTGAACCAATGCAATCTTTGGTCGACCCCACTCTTCCTTCGGAGAGTGAAGTGATTGAATCGATGCAATCTTCGACCGATCCCATCAGTCCTTCAGAGATTGATGCACCTACTGCTAAAGTCTTCTGCATTACCAGTTTGGATATTCCTGAAAAAGGGGGCAATTCATCTGTGCCATGTGAACCCCTACCAAGCCCTAGGATTGTTTCCTTTTATTGGAATAGTCTAGCCGAGCCTCGTCTTCCTTCTTCGACACCTTTCTAGATAAAGGTTGATATCGGGAACCATACAGTTAATCGATGCATTGTTGATGAAGGTGCTTCTGTTAGTATCTTATCCGCTTATGCTTGGAGAGATTTGGGTTTCCCTAATGTTATTTCAGCTGTTAATTGGCCGTTGACCTTCGATAGAAGACCTAGTGAACCGATCGGATTCCTCCGTCAGGCACCTGTTACCTTGGGTGGAAAAACAGTCTTAGTTGATTTTATGGTTCTAAAGGATCCTGTGGACTTTGATATGATCCTTGGGCATGATTACATTTATGCTATGCATGCTGTGGTGTCTACGCTTTTTCGTGTGATGCATTTCCCTCATAACGAAAACATTGTCACCATCGACCAGCTTGCATTCGTTGATCCTCCTTATTACCCAACTGAAGACCAGTCTGATCCCTCGTCATTAGGCACTACTATGTCACATGAGCCTTATGTGGCATATTGTTCCTTGAGTTCAAATGCTACTGAGAAGAAGTCTCTGAGTTCATGCTTACCTTCTCGGGACTTGGTCCCAGCTTTTGACCAAGTGACACCTCCATCTGAATGTTTAGATATGTGTTCTATCTGGGATGATATACTTCCTTCCGATGAAGTTTTCCTAGAGTCCATAGTACAGTCTGCCGTTCATTTGGATGTTGATCCAGTCGCAGTTATGTCCAGCCCTGGTTTGACCTTAAAGTCTGATCTTCCTACTGTTGAGTCTTTGGACTCTCCTATAGATCCACAAATTGGTGTTCTTGCTGAGTTTGATTCTACTTCTAGAATTTTCAACTCCCATGATGATGAATTTGTTTCTGCAGATTCCATCATGTCCCTCAACTTTGATCTTCATCCTGAAGTTGATCTTATTGATTGTAAGTCCTTGGGCTTGGGTACCATAGAGTCTTCATTTGAAAACTCTGCTTTGTTTATGCCTGCTGTTGATGATAGTGAAGTTGAAAGTATTTCTACCACAGTGACTTGTATCAGGTCTTTCCTTACGTATGTTTTAGATATTATCCTGGTACTAATGTTTCTTGGAGACAGGATTCTTAGCTGGATGTATACTTGCTTACTGGTCCTTTTCGACACCTTGTGCAACCATGTCAGGTTTATTCAGAAACTTGCATATAGGTTTAGGCTTCCCCGCTATTATGTTGCATTTGAACCTTTTGCCATCCAAATTCACCATAGGGTCGAACCTGTTGGATATTGGTGTGTTAGCCATCTCTTTATGCATTGTGCACCAGTTCGACAGCAGAGCCTACCTAACATGGGTCACCCTAGTCAGCACCCTTATGCCATTCTGGTGCCCATGCTGAGTTTTTCTCATAGGTTCGGGAGCCTTTTTAGATTTACCATGACTATGAGAAGAAGCCTCATATCTTTCTTCCTCATATATTTTTGGCCATCCCTGATAAGGCTCCCCTCTTTGTGTTCAAATTGCATATGCATCTATTATGATCCCGCTTGCGCTAATGAGCCTGAAGTCGGTTTCCACGCTTTTAGCTCGTTGTATAAGCCTCCATCTCTGATATCGTTTCCGCTAAGCCCTGTATCATTTTTCCCTCACAATTTGACACCTTTTACCTGGAGGAGACACACCCTGAGTGTACTTATCTTGCTCATGTTCCTTGCATTAGGCATAGCTTTGTTCCATGCGCTTGGAGCTAGTTTTGCATGTCCCTGACACTCGTCTCCTCCCAAAGCGAGCATTCTTCTGCCTTCACTTCGAGCTCGTTAAAAACAGTAAGTAGGTTTCGAGCAATCTTCTTTCACTTCGAGCTCGTTAAAAACAGTAAGTAGGTTACGAGCAATCTTCCACCTTTCCTTCGAGCTCGTTAAAAACAGTAAGGAGGCTATGAGCATTTCTTTCATCTTCACTTCGAGCTCGTTAAAAACAGTAAGGAAGTTATGAGCATTTTCCTATCTCCTTTGAGCTCGTTAAAAATAGTAAGGAGGTCATGAGTTTACTTTTTCGGACTCATTAAACCTTTACGGAAAAGATCCCTATGGAGTTCTTTTAAGCCCTTTTCAGACTCCTTAAATAGGAAAAGTTTGTCGAGCATAGTTGTCTTTTCGGGCTCATTAAAATAACTGAACTGACATCCACTTAGGTATATAATTACCCCTTTTCTGGGCCTTGGTGGATAATTTACAGAAAAGGTATACTCTAGGTATACTCTTGTATGCTCTAAAAGAGTTCTTCTTCCATCATTTTACACTTTTTCGGGGAAGGAGACTAACTTTATGAAAAATGACCTTTGGAGTCGTCTTTAGGGTTTTCAGACTCTCGAAATGTGAAAACACCAAGCGAGAATTCACCTACTCAGGCTCGATATAAAATCCACGGATAGGTGTATAGAGGACTGTTTAAGTTTTTCAACTCTATAAGCAAGAAAACACCGCCGAGCACAGACCAATCCGGGCTCGATATAAAATCCACGGATAGGTGTATGGAGTTTTCTTCTAGGTTTTTTCAGACTCCTTAAATATGAAAATACCATCGAGCATGCTTTAGTTCTTTGTCAAGCTCATTAAAAAATGAAAAAGGAAAGGGAAGGGAAGAATGTTAAAATATCTTTCAATATGATGGCAGCAAGTCAACTATCTCCTTGAACAAAGCACCTGTTTTGAGTCTATCAAACAAGTTGGGTTCTAGTATTTGGCCTTAGGGTAAACCTGATCTCAGAGTTCCTACTCCTCCGTTTGGTTAGTCTTACAATCATATGGAGAATCTGTTAATGTCTCCTACATTGCAGACTTGCGTCATGGTCCCTTTGTGTTCACAGCTGCCTAAGTCACTTTTGTGTCATGCTCATTGTTCAAGGATATAACCTGTGTCGGCCATTCTGCAGTTGCCTTGACCTCATGTGTCGGCCATTCCTTGGTGTCAGTATGTTTCATCATGTGTTTAGTCCTACTCCAAATCAGCTCATACCTTTTGAGTGTCCCTCGTGTTGGATGATGGAGGATGCATTAAGGCCTCCCTTCCAACGGACTTCTTCCCATCAACTTCAGCTCATTGTGCTCTGGGAATGAAGTTTAGAGTTTCGGTTAGTACCTTGGGGATTGCAGTCATTAGTGGCAGTTTCCCTTGCTATTGGATAGATGGGAATACATCAATGTCTCCTATCCGATGGATTCTTCAAGTGTTCGATGGCAAGACCACTTATTTGCACTTGTTTGAATGTACTAGGTACCTTGGGTTCCATTTTCATTATTGGTGGACACCCTCACGTTTGTTAACGGTATACATCAATGACCGGTAATCAAACGATACCTCCCATGTTTGACATCAACTCATTTATTCGCATGGATAGGTTTGTACCTTAGGTTGTTTTTGGATGAAGACCTTGGGATCTTCGATAGCATCACCTCATTTATGTTATCGCCCAAGTTGCGCAAGACTGAGCCACACTCTTTTTGTCTCTTGATGAGACATAGATCCAGCCTGTTCTCTATGGCTATGTTCTCCAGTTTTGACATAGATCCACCTTGTATTTATGTGGCTATGTTTACACTTATGTTCCTCATGGATCCACGCTTGTATTTTAGTGGCCATGATATATGCATCAGTATTTGGATCATTATTGTATCCTCTTGGAGATCATGTTCCACCATTTGAACATGGACAGTTACCCCAAGGATAAGTTTGTTTGACTTTGCCTTTGCTTTCAGGTACTTCATTTGAGCCTATGATTCTTGGTTTCTCCGTTCCTCCACAATTCAACTATTTTTTATTTATAATGTATTTCGGCCATCGTTTCCCACACTCCCTCTGACCTCATACATTAGGGGGCATCTGTTATAGCTTGAAATGACACCTCTCCGTCCGTGACGACATTGCTTCCCTTGGTCGCATGACGACACTTCTTGAGATCAAGTTCAGTCACACAACAGGACATTTGTGGATGGAGGAGTCATTTGGGACACTAAAAATGGTTGAAATTACCTCATTCTTGACCCATTTGATGTATATGACCCTTAGGAACATTTTTCCAGACCAAACCATCTCCTGAAAATGAGCAGAAAAGCCTGTTTTTGGCCATTTTTCAATATGGGCGCTGGTACACAGGCATCATAGTAGCGTGTATACCCTTATGAGCGCGACTCCACTATTATAATAGTAGCGCCCATTGGCATGTGTACACGACTTTGTCTACTATAGAGTAGCGTACACCCCTGTTTTGGTCAAAAATCTCGAAATTCGAGTAAGTTAAGTTGGTTGGGAAACCTCTTGAGTGGTTGTAACTTCTTTTCCTCTTCCTCATTGACTATATAAGGAGGGTAGAAGGGTCATGTGAGGGGACGAAGCCCAATTACAAAGTTATGCTGGAGGAATGGAGACCCTCATCCCCCTCTCTTGTGCTTCAGTTTTGGTAAACCCTAGTACAAATGCTTAGAGGCTGGGATCCTTGGAGAACGGAAGCAGGAGACCTTGAATCTAGGTTTCGTGAAGTGCCAAGCTTGAAGGAAGGTATAATTTTATGTACTTTCTTTCATTCATCAATAAATATCAGACGTTATTCTCTTTCCAAATATGACCTATTAATGTGTCTCAGATTTGATTACAGTTTGTTTATAATCTGATGTCTTTTCTATTATGAATATCAATCTTATATATGTAGTCAAATGTGTTTGAGAAAGGTATCAAGTTGTTTTGAAGGTCTGGGCATCGCGACACTGGATAAGCATTGAAGAGCGAGGGAGGCAAAGCTAGGATCAACCTTCTGAATAAGGTGCCTACATCCCTAAACCCTAATCTCTTCATTTATTTGTTGTACTTGCAGAATGCTTGTAAGTCTATCTTTATCACCGTAAGTTGGTAGTTTCTCCCCTGAACTATAGGTGCATTTTACCCACAACAATAGGAGGCTTGCACATGTGCACTATAGGGCACTAGAAATTGCAAGCAAATTTGTGGAAGGTCTTCCTGAAATCCACTCAAACCATGAAGGTGTTTGCAAAGGATGTGCAAAAGGAAAGAACACAAAGAAGGAATTTCCAAGTAGTGAAAACAAAGCAAAAGGAATCTTGGAGATTATCCACTCCAATGTATGCGGTCCAATGTCATCTATTTCTCTGAGTGGAAAACCACACAGAAAAGAAGATCAAGACCTTTAGATCCGACAATGGTGGAGAATTCACTTTAGCAGACTTCAAAGATACTATGCAGTGATTCGGGGATTAAGAGGGAGTTTACCACTCCTTACAATCCACAATAGAAAGGAGTAGAAGAATCTACTTCAGAGTTGGACTCTATCAATGCCTGCAAGGAAGCAAAGATTCAGAGGGAGTCCACCCAACAAACAAACAAAGATAAGTATTTGAATTGTCATTTCTTGTATATCTGATTGTTTAAATAATATTGTTCAAAGATGTATATACTTATGTTTCTAGACTTAGGTTGTATATTATGCATATTAGAATAATTGCATTAATGAACAGTATACTACTAATATGCATGTGATGGGTAAGTGGCCTATGGCACTGTACAACATTCCATTGCTACTTATCTAGAATGAAACCTCTTTGTTGACATGTTGGGAGTTGTGTACACTCTTAACAATGTTCTGGTAGAGATGGAAGGCATCTAGAAAGTTACGGGATATGGATAAATGTTGTATTGAAGCATTGGCTAAGCTAATTGCATGACTGTATGACATATTCCTTTATGTGTAGTACTTTGTTCTGTAAACTATGAGAAGTTTCTAATCATGCAATTGAATTTGACTTGTAGGAAAGATCATGTACAATCACCTACAAAAGAAGGACTACAACATTTGTTCCAGCAACGAAGTTTAAATAAATCTATCTATTGAAGATATTGAAGAATCTGAAGTTCCCAGGATACAGGATGCAGTAATGGAAGAATGCCATGGTTGAAGAATACCAATCAATCATGAAGACTGATGTTTGGGATGTGGTTCCAAGACCTGAAGGGAAGTCTGTTGTGACTTCCAAGTGGATCTATAAGATCAAGCATGCTGCAGATGGTAGCATAGAGAAATACAAGGCGAGGTTTGTATCTTGTGGCTTATCTCAGAAAGAGGGAATAGACTATGAAGAGACTTTTTCTCCTGTATCCAGATACACTTCCATCAGAACAGTACTTGCTCTGGCTACAGTGATGAAGTGGAAGATGCACCAGATGGATGTCAAGACAACTTTCTTGAATGGTGTAGTCGAAGAGGAAGTGTATGTGGAGTAGCCAATTTGTTTTGAGACACATGATAGGGAGTCATATGTGTGTAGGTTTAATAAATCCTTGTATGGCTTGAAGCAAGATCCTAGGACTTGGTATGGTAGGATGGACAGGTTTCTATCCAGTTTGGGCTTTACCAAGATTAAAGCGGATTCCAACCTTTACTACAAGGTTGAGGAAGGAAATCCTGTGATACTACTCCTATATGTGGATGACCTGTTTGTTACAAGAGAGGATAGGTTGATTGCCGACACCAAGAGGAAGCTTGCAAACGAGTTCAAGATGAAGGACTTGGGGATGATGCACTATTTTCTAGGCATGGAGGTGTGGCAGAGTGCAAATGGAATCTTCCTTCGACAAGGGAAGTATGCAGTAGATATCCTGGAGAGGTTCGGTATGATGGACTGCAAGGACATGGCCACACCTATGGCATCAAACCTGAAGCTTCTGTGTGATGCTTCATCTGCGTCGGTTGATGTCACGATCTATCGTCAGATGATTGGGTCCTTGATGTACCTGACAAATACAAGACCAGATATTTTCTTTGCAGTCAACACATTGAGCCAGTTCCTGATGGATCCGAGAAGTGTTCACCTAGTTGCTGTAAAGCATATTCTGAGGTACCTGAAGGGTACGGTTGGTTATGGGCTCAAGTATGATGCAAAT
This sequence comes from Larix kaempferi, assembly GCA_027924585.1. Taxonomy (NCBI): domain Eukaryota; kingdom Viridiplantae; phylum Streptophyta; class Pinopsida; order Pinales; family Pinaceae; genus Larix; species Larix kaempferi. The sequence goes on from BSBM01000071.1 coordinate 9,197,516, forward strand.
CAAAAGTTTAACGTGCAGGTTTATGTTGATTCAGATTGGGCAGGCAGTGCTAAAAATAGGAAGAGCACTTCTGGGTGTTGCTTCAGTGTGGGATCAGGTGTGATTTTTTGGTTTAGCAGGAAGCAGTCCTGCGTAGCACTGAGTACAGCCGAAGTAGAGTATGTTGCATCTTGTTCGGCTAGTTGTGAGGCAGTATGGCTAACGAAGCTACTGTCTGAGTTATTTGATCTCCCGTAGGATGCTACTGGTATTTTTTGTGATAACCAGAGTTGTGTGAAGCTGTCTAAGAACCCAGTGTTCCATGACAGATCGAAGCACATTGAGATTAAATATCACTATATCAGAGATATGGTGCAGAGAGGAGCAGTGAAGCTCCTGTATGTTGCTACGGATGAGCAGGTGACAGATGTGTTGACGAAACCACTAGCCAGAGTGAAGTTTGAGTACTTCGGAGAGAGGCTTGGTGTTCTTCAGATTGAATATACTTCGAGGAAGAAGTGATGGGACACATTTGCAAGATTCATTCCAAGCATAGTGAGAGGAGGATCCTTCCCATGGCTGTGGATGTAAGCGCTGTGTATTGAGCATCAAGACGATGCTCCAGTTAATGCTTTGTATGATCAGTTGGATGATGTGTATGATTAGTTGGATCATGTATATGTATATGCATCAATTGGATGCTTTGTATGATCAGTTGGATCATGTATATGTATATGCATCAGTTGGATGCTTTGTATGATCAATTAGATCATGTATATGTATATGCATCAGTTGGATGCTTTGTATGATCAATTGGATCATGTATATGTATATGCATCAGTTGGATGCTTTGTATGATCAGTTGGATCATGTATATGTATATGCATCAGTTGGATTCTTTGTATGATCAGGTGGATCATGTATGATGATATGTATCAGGTGGATACATTGTATGATCAGGTGGATCATGTATGATGATATGTATTAGGTGGATTCATTGTATGATCAGGTTGATCATGGATGATGAGCATCTAGTTGATGCTCCAGATGATATGCATCAGGTTGATGCTGTGATGATGATCAGTATGATCATGAGTATCGGGTTGATACTCTGTGTCCGTGGAGCAAATAATTATTTGCTTCACACAAATAACTTCACCAGAAGATCTGGTATATACAATAAGCCATAAATATGGAGTAAACTAGATAATATATTTGATAATGGATAAAAGATTACAATAATGGCCATGCCTTAAATATAGCTTGGGCATTTTGATGTTGAGGAGACGTCTCCTTTCATAACCTATCTTTAGTTAACCTAACTATTAATTATTTAACTATTATCTTATTTTATATTTGTAGCATTGCCACTCTCTTAGAAAGGCTTTGTCCTCAAAGCCTTATAATGTTTCTACATCATTTTATGTGGTGTCATAGATGACGAAACATGTCTATACGAATTGCTAAGAGTCGAACATAACTTCTGATATGTCGACGGATCAATCCATACCAAATTGATTTGTTGTGGACTGATGGGATTCCCTACTAATATGTTGTCAGGCGGTTTGATCACATTAATACCATTATCTTTCGACATTTCCCACCTTTTCAAATATCGGTTTTTATGGTTGGGGTGTCGATAGGGAACTTTCACAATGTCACTTTCGTTTACGAATGTTGCCTTTAGAGCATTGATCTGAGTTGGAAGTTGTATTTTCGTCTCTTGAGGATTTAAGTTTTTGTTCTGTATCTTTTCCAACTTGTTTTCTAACTACCTATTATCATTTTGAAACTTCTTAATCAATTCGACTTGCGATTTTCTATCATCTTCAGATGTCTTAAGTTGTTCCTTAAGATATTCATTATGACTTCTGATACAACTATTTTCTTCCTGTTTGTCTAGAAGTTTCCCTTCAATGTCGTCCATAGATTGTTCTAACTTTCGGCTATTTTTCAACTTCTTAATTTTTGTGACTAGTATCTTGTTATGATTTCTTAGTCTAAAAATTTCTTCAGCATTGTTAGATAATGCTTTTCTACTCTTCGTGATCTCTGACTTATGTGTCTTTTTAGAGTCGTCATTTTGTTGTTGAAGAACTTTTATCTGTTGTCGACACTGGCCGACCTCTGATTCTTGACTTTCTAATTTATGTCGTAACTGCATTAGTTCTTCATCTTTGTCGCTAATGATTTTGTTCAAGCGTATTATTTCTGCTTCATAATTATTTATTTCCTTCTTTATATCTTGATTTTTCAATCTCTGATTAAAATCACTTTCATCTTTTAATTCCTTGATTTGCGCACATAATTTTTCTATGTGATTTTTCTGGTTGGACATTGTTTGTTCATTGAACCGTTCTTGTATCTTGTGTAGTTCAATCTTTACTTCTGATTGTGTATTAATGTCTCGTAATTCTTCATTGTCTTTTCGATAGCGCTTTAACTTGGCTTCTAATTTCTCTCGCAAATCGGCTTCCATGGTTTCTGTCTTCTTCAACGGTGGAATGATCTTCTTTGATTTCTTTGATGAGTCTTTCTTAAACTTGGTCATCCTTGTCGTTAACGTGTCTCGACTTCTTGATGAGCCTTCCTTTACTTTGACTTCTTCAACGATAAATGATTGTCCTTGACTTGATTTCTTCGATGATAAGTGTTCTTCGACTTCTTTGATAATAAGGAGTCTTGCTTGGACTTTGTCTTTAATGTCTTCTTTGACTTGGTCTTCTTTGACTTGAATTTGCTTTGTTTCTTCAAACAATTCTTATTTCAAAAGAATTGATTTTTTTTCTTTGATAATAATAATTATTATTAAAATTTAATAATAATAATATTATTAATATTTTGGTTTGAAAGTATGATGTAGTATAATCATAATAAATTATTATTATTATTATTTTAAATCCAAATATTTAAATTATTATAATAAAAAAAAAAAATTTGTCTTTGGAAATTAGGGTTTGAAGGAGCCTAAATGGCTGCCAAATGCAAGAGGGCGAGGATGGAGTTGCAGGCGGTGGTGGATGATGGTGAATCAGACGCGTGAGAAAGCGGATGGTGGGGGCGTTAGGGCACAGCGGGAGGGAGGAGGCGCAACAGGAGGTCGTAGCAGAGGGTAGGAACATCGCGGGGTGGCTGCGCTGGTAGAGGGAGTTGGACGCCGGCTTGCGGAGGTGGACAGGGAGGTAAGTGCTGGGCTGCGGGAGAACGCAGCAGCGGGGAAAGGAAGCAGTAGAGGGGAGGGAATGCACAGTGGTGGCGATGGTGGCAGCGCATAAGAAAGAGCACGGAGGAAAGGGTTGGGGGTGCGGCATGGAGGTCGCGGAGGGAGCAGCAAAGGTGGAGTGGAATGGGGGTGGCGCGCACGAGGGCAGACGGTGGATAGAGTGGGAGTGGGAGTGGAGAGGAAGTGTGTTGGGTGGTGAGAGCAGGAGCAGGAGCTACTAGATGGTGGAACAGGGACGCGGTTGGAAGAGGAGACACACAGTGGAGGAGGGCGTGCAGTGGAGGGTGAGACTGATGGTGCAGGGTGGAACGTGAAGAAGGTGGGTATGGCAGGAAAGTTGGGAAGAGGACGAACGATGGCAGGAGGATGAAGGAAGAAGAGAAGAAGAGAGAGGAGCTGGCATGACAAGTTGGAGGGTGTGAAATGTGGAAGTGTGCGGGATGTAGCGAATAATGGAGTGCTAGGGAGTGTGGATAGATGTTGCGGGATGAACCGAATGGTGGGTGGTCAAGGACCTCAAAATCAGAGAAACTTTGAAGTTATGGCTAAAAGCCATATTTGGAGAAGCTCCAAGATGGATGGCCAAAGGGTCGGAATCAGCAGGCCCGAGAAGGGCTGGCTCTGATACCAAATGGAGCAAATAATTATTTGCTTCACACAAATAACTTCACCACAAGATCTGGTATATACGATAAGCCATAAATATGGAGTAAAATAGATAATATATTTGATAATGGATAAAATATTACAATAATGGCCCTGCCTTAAATATAGCTTGGGCATTTTGATGTTGAGGAGACATCTCCTTTCATAACCTATCTTTAGTTAACCTAACTATTAATTATTTAACTATTATCTTATTTTATATTCGTAGTAGGCCGTGGACAGGTTGTGCATGTAGCATAGAAAATATCCAGGGAGATCCAGACAAGTAGAGCTGTGTGCTCGTAACAGCCTGGGATGCTCTTTCAAGGTTTTGCTACAGGTAGCATAGAAAAGATCCTAGGAGATCCGGACAGGTAGAGTTGTGTGCTCGTAATAGCCTGGGATTCTCTTTCGAGGTTTTGCTATCGTCTCGCATAGAAAAGATCCTGGATATCTCGACAGGTAGAGCTGTGTGCTCGTAATAGCCTGGGATGCTCTACAGATATCTGGACAGGTAGAGATGTGTGCTCGTAACATCCTGGGATGCTCTTTAAATGTTTTGCTAAAGTTCACACAGAAAAGATCTTGGAGATCCGGAAAGGTAGAGCTATGTGCTCGTAACAGCCTGGGATGCTCTATAGAGATTCGGACAGGTAGATCTGTGTGCTCGTAACAACCTGGGATGCTCTTTAAAGGTTTTGTGAAGGTCAACATGTAAAATATCCTATAGTATGAGATAGGTTTTGTTGACGCATGTAATAAGTCCTTGGATCCACAGTATGGCCAGTGATGATGAAGACCTATAGGTGGTGGGCCTACATCCAGCATGAAAAATGGCTGGCTCTGTAGAACTTCCTATGACGAGCAGATTTTAGAGATAGCCCAGTGATCGAGATGTCGAGTATAGCAGTAGTGATGATGATGATATTCCGTGATCCAGTGATGATGATCTAGCTCCAGAATTGAAGACTTGCGCCAATATATATTGATGACCTCTAGCGAAAGAATACCTTCCTAGTTAAGAGGGAGTGTTGATGTATTTGTAAATTCGGAAGATATTCTTCTATGTATTACATTTGTACTTTATTGTATATCCCACAGAGATGTATTATTCCTCTGATTGGAAGTGTCGCCATTATTATTGATGCGTTATTAGAACACCAGTGTGGGGTCAGCCCTGGTTAGGTCATGTGGTTAGGTTATTAGGCTTGATTATCAAGTCAACCCCAGTGGATTATTGGCAGGTCAATTTAGTGTATAAATAGAGAGGTTGTGTCTCTCATTTATCTCATTCACTCACTTCTCAAGCTCGCACAGCTAAGAGAGAAAGTGGCACACTAGTGGAGGAGGAGGAGCATCTACTAGAGACATATTATTGGGTTTGATCCTTTTGATCTTGGTTTGTGGCTTATCTTATCTCTGAGGAAGTTGCGGGGTTTTTCACCTTCTTGGTTTTCCCCGGTGAAACTCTGTGTCTCTTGTGTGATTTCTTTTGTGTCTATGAATTATATGTTGTACATGTTATTCTCTTAGTGATCCTGAATGATAATGGAATAAAATTATCGAAAAAATTAACACAAAATTCCCAACCATGTAGAATAACTAGGATAACTAAAGTGTTGAAAAACCATTTTTTCTTATGTCACCCTAAATTTTAGCATTTCTACATTTATTTTCAAAACCATAACAATTATTGCATTGAAGCGGCGCATTCTACAACCCAGTAGGGGGAGATGTGTAGCTCCTTTCGTGCTCATCCTGGAGCTGACACGTGTCCTTTTTAAAAAATAATAAAATATTACAAAAATAACATGTCGGCTATTTAAAACATTTACAACAACATATATATATAAAAACTACACAAATTATATAAATTAAAATGCTTCCTCAACATTTGCACTCTAAAAAGAGGTTTGCACTTCTAGAGAATTGATCCCTCTCGGTGCTTGGTAGATCCCCTTTAAGATGAATCTATGCTATTTTCTAATGTTGTTTTCTTTTAAGCAACATGGTTCTACTCTAAATGACAATTGAAATTGATGTCCAAGTATTTATTAAATTAAGCAAAGATGTTCACATAAAAAGTTTGAAGATAAATTCTTTGTTGAAATTTGATATATCATATTCTTAAGTTTATCAATATTAATGATAAGTTCAAAGTTTTTCAAATAATTTGGTAAAGAGAATATCATCAATATGAATATCAAAACTGTAATTCATTAATTACAATTAATTATAATTATAGAAAAATTATTAACCATTTATATTTTTATTTTGTATCATTATGATAAGAAAAATACTTAATCATATCATTAGGCATAGCATTATAGTAAGAAACCTACTTATTTCTTCCCATCTTTTTCAATATTTTACCCTATAAAACAAGTGTTGCAGGGCAACTTAGTCCCCGCCTAATTAACAAAGTATATTTAGATAATAAAGTTGTATAAGGTTATATAAACAAATTTAGATAATAACGTTGTATAAGGTTATACAAAAGAAGTTTATTTGTGAGTGTCGTTCCTTTTTCATATACAATTTGTTTAGAAAAAATATGCTTTTTCATATACAATTTGTTTAGAAAAAATATGCTTTTTCATATACAATTTGTCTAGAAAAAATAGACAATAAATTTGTATAAAGATATACAAAATAAGTTTGTTAATTTATAAGTGTAATTGCTTCTTCATTGGAAAAGACATAGGGACCATTGCACCTAAATCTGTACAAAGTTTTACTATTTTACCCTACAAATATGCAAAAAAAAATGCCAGAAGGTAGGAGCGATGGATTCTTCAGCTTATCTGGGCATACTTTGCTATTACCATAAACATCGACTGATCTATCAATTAGTTTATCTTCATCAACAACAATTGAATTCGGCCCATAGTTCTTCAATGCCCAACACTACACAACAAGAACCCTACACGATCTGAGATTCATGAGAAAGCAAGTTAGTCGCATAATATATTGAACATTGAATAAAATGCAAGTGATAGAGAATTTAAAACCTATTGAGTCGAGTTAAAGAGAGAGTGCTCACCCTGCATCCCCTTGGACACATCATAAGGGAATTAAAGAATCTTCATATCCTCCGTTTGTAATCAAGAAAACCATTGTCCTCTTGAAAGCTCAGGCAATCATATCGGCTCTTCAAAAATAAACCAAAGCATTGGAGGAAACTGGGTTAGAAGAGTATACGCAAAGCCAGTAACAGAATATTGGAATCGACCTACGAAATAGTTTAACAGACAGACATGAAAGGATTCGACTAACTTGAAATGCATTTTGCATGCTTACCCCTAGAAGAGCAATCCAATATGACCTCCCGTCTACAGTGATATTTATGTTCTTGAGACTTCCATGCAAATTTTTTATGAATATTTATGTGCTTGAAAGATTCTCCCCTTTGATCCACGATGCCATGCTTCCCAAGATGCAGGTCTGCAGTGAATTTTTGCACGATCTGTATTTTCTGATGAGTTACGACCATCAGCAAATGTATGCACTAGACCAGGCTTCTAACCACTACATCTCTAACTTGCATGGGCTAAGGACAACACTTGTAGGCAATGTCTGCAATGTCCTATTTTATGCGTGTTTATGGAGGCCATTTTTTTTTGTTTTATCTGCAATATTAGTCCAAAGTACGCGTGGGGCAGTGGCATAGTATTATAAAGTTAAATGGTTATGGTTGGCATCTTGCAGAGCTCTCCGCTCAAGTCTATACAATATTTTATAATAGTTGGCATGCATTAATTGTTATCGCTAGATGACCATATTCAGGGAATGGACTCACACTACATATTTAAAGTTACATGAGGAGTATCCATAATGTTTCAACTGCCTCTCGAAGTTCAAGCATTTTCAGAAACATTTGCAATTCAGTAATGAAATGGACACGTGATAACATTCCTAGGTTTCATGTTCAAGTTGCATTGATTTTAGTCATTCATGTTATTCATGTTCAAGTTGCCTTGATTTTAGTCATTCATGTTATTCGTGTTCAAGTTGCATTGAGACAATACATCCATTGCCTATTTTACATCCCGTAGATGTGGTGGTGTTTTATTCCTAGATAAAGTGGGATCCAAATAATTTCACTTGTCACATCAAACTTCAAATACTATTGATGTTGTATGAACTATGAAATACGAAGATTGGTAGTGGGTGGCCCAACTGATATTTGGAAAACGATATGATGGCAACTTCATTATTTTGGTGACATAACAGCTCCAACACTTGAGCATGAGTAGCACGTCTCAGGTGACTTGTTGTCTCGCTCAACGGAATATCGCCCTCTACCTTGAACTTTTTAAATATGAACCTAGTACTTTTTGTGTAGATTAAATAATTTTATTAGTGGACCACATGGTACTATAATTTACACTATTAAAAGATAATCCACTATAAGCTTGAAAATACAAGCCACTCTTATTAGTCCCTACCCGTAGGCAATGCAAGGACTATAGAAATCGATTTTGTCAATTTTTATTAGTCTAGCACGAATTACAGAGTATTTTAACCAAAGTTTTTTAACAGAAATTATGTTATGGCCAATGAAAAAATTTCGAGCCTTACTTGGCCTCAAACCAAGGCTAGGCCATTTTTTATTATTTTTTGCATGCGTTGATAGTTACGCTCGCTCATTCCTATCGCGTACCATCCTCCTGTGTTCACCTGCATGTTTTTCATTTCCACGATCATTCACCTGCATTTTTTTCATTGCCACAATCTTGACTGCATACACCTCGGTGGGCTGCAGCAATCGAGGTGCATTCCATGCTCCACCTGGAAGTCATGGTCTATGCTTCTATGATTTTTCTGTTTAATGGTTAGTTGTGGATCCTTTCTTAATTCCAGCCAGGATTTTGTGCCGATGGTAGAGGAAGCAACTTCTGCAGCATCCTTGAATGCAGAGCTGAACATTCTTGGCTTCAATTTTCTTGATATTCTCTCTGATTTGTTTCATGAACCTTTAAGTTTTCAATGTTTGTGTTTCCTCTGTTTTAGCAGGGAAAGAGCTTGAAAATGGTGAAAATTAATGTTTAGTAGCATGTTGTTCTGCTGGAATTTTTTGTCTTTGCATTTGCAACTTTGACACAAGACTGATGTACCTATCCTATGGCTGAGCAGATACCACCATCATCCATGAGTCAGGTTGTGGACCAACAGATGCTTTCATATAAGCTTCCTCCCCAAATTCTCTATCGTGTGTTGAATGTCAATCTACATGTGAGTGACCAATGATAATGGAGTTGTTTCCTGAATGTTTTTATTGCATCAACTAAGTCATTATATGAATGATTTTTTGTTGAAAGAGATGATAACACAAAGGGAGAGAATCCAAGGAATGTAGGTTTTTTTTATAATGTACTTCATATATGGTAGTCTTCCTGAAATGTGTTGTTTAGAGATGGCATTTAACTATATGTTTTCTCGTGCTAGCAGGCTGACCAGGCGATGGATGAGGTCTATGCACAACTAACATTAGTTCCTGACTCGGAGGTAGTATTTGTTCAATATGTACTAGACTTGCAACAATATTATGTTAAATTTGTTCTTCTACAATATATGTTTAATAGTTTAGAAATTCTTGGTAGGGACCTTTTTAAATATTGCTTGAAGCTTACAATCTGGATATTTTGTTAATTAATAGATGAGTTTGTACAAGTATAAAATCCAATGTGCAAAATCTTATTCTAGGGTTTTGTTCAAAATTGTAAATAGCAAAATAGTTATTGTTGTTAGAAACTTCCATTGAGGACATTATATTGATTAAATATGTATTTCTGCAGAAGAGTGAGAAATGCATGGAGGAGCAACCGTCGATACCTCCATCTAGCACTCCTCATATGTTCTACAAGACACTAATGGCTTCTAATACAAGTACCCATGGTGGGTTTTCAGTTCCTCGATATATTTTTGGAACAAAAATTTATGCAGTCAAAGGTTCCATTCGGCACGGGTTCGATTGCCAGGAAAGGAGTTTTACATTTACGACTACGGAATGGCAAAGTATATGCCTTGGGAAATAAAGATGATTCCCAACTCGAATCGGCGGCAAAATCAAATGAATGGGTTAGCTTGGCTAGATATGGTTTTCTGTTGTAAAGCGAGTGCTTTTCTCTAAAATTGATTTAGCAATGTTCGAAAATTCACGTGAGAGGTTCCTTTGTCGGTCTAATTCAAGATCTAGAAATTTCTTATTGTTAAATTGTGTTTTTTCCAAGTTTCACGCCATTCGTAATTTTAACTAACTATATGTTTAAATTTAGGGTATAGAAATTCAATGTTCGATATTGTTAGAAGCAAAATTTCGGTAAAATATATGTTTATCCTATGATAGGAAGAGAATTAGGGGAACTTTGGCAGAATGCTTCTAAACAAGAGCATTCGAGGTAAGTATTGAAGTATAATATTTGTTTAGCATGCAATTTGTAGAGAATTAGTTGAACATCGTTACATTTGACATTGACTAGAAAATATATATCAGTAAAATGCAATTTAACGGGATTTTACCAAGATGCCGGTGACTGTAATTAATCTTTATGAGTAAAACACATATTTACTGGAATTTACCAAGACATCGGTCTGTAATTGGATCTTCATCAGTGAAACGCATATTAACCATATATCAATGAGACATAGGTGATTGTAATTGGATCTTTATCAGTAAAAAATTACACAAACCATAATTTACCGAGATTTCAATGCCTATAAGTGGATCTTTATCTGCAAAACACGTGTAACCGGAATTTACTGGGAAATCGGTGACTATTCATCTCCCCGATGTAATATGCTCTTGTTTTCACATTTTCTTTCTGTTTTGGGGCCATTTTGAGGGTGCCCATGAGCAACGATGGAAAATACAATGGTTTTTGGCTTATCCATTCAGGCTTATTGGAGGAAATGTATGCCAAGACGAGTAGGTAGGAATGAGATAGCCCCCGACATGCATAGCGAGTGTTGTTCAATAACCCACATCCTATGCAACTATTCCACATTGAACACAAATCAATGGATGGCTAAGAACAAGTGTATGGAATGCACGTACTATTAGTAAAATATTTGTGAAATATAATAGCATATAAAATCTAGGTAGCAATATAAACCACCATTGCATTCTTATGGATGAACACATGGCTATAGGGTTCGGTTGATTCCTTATAGGGTCCACCCACTTGTGCAAGGCTTAGTTGTGTGACGTGTCTCTTTAATCTGAAGCAAAGTCTTGGGAAGCTAAACTCCTATAGTCATCAGTCAAAAAGGCCACCAAGAAAGAAACCTTATTCCGACCCCGCTGCCATATACTCTTAGGGGTTTCAAAGTCACGAGCGAGCTTTCTGTAGGAGAAGGTGCAAAGCTGCTCACAATGGTCTTGCATGCTTCTCTACTGGCAGCATGTGTCTTAGATGAATATATTAATATACAAAGAATATTAGTGTTAGCTGGTCACACCACCATGCACTTTTACACCGTGAACGTGTGACACAAGGATGCATGATGAACTTGCTACAAGACAAGTTGTAAAGGTGCATGAAAGGTTCTCATTTCTAAGAAATATTTATCTAGGTTTCTAGGCAATGACGTGTGCTCATTTAGGAAAAAGGAAGTTGATGCATATCTATTTTCGTATTAATATCGATAAATAAAATTTTCTGCATATTCGTGTTTTCTTTTTTACTTTGTGCTTATGGAACCAAGCTTGTCGTTCCACATAATGGTCCATAGGGATTCTCGACAATCCCCTCTTGGAAGGAAGGTTGGTTTGGTGACAATCAATTAGCTATGTCATCACCAAGAGCATACATACCAAAAAAACTAGAACACTTCAATGAAAACAACAAACAGAATAGGATGTACATAAAAAATAGAATCAGTTGAATGTTGTGATTTTATCACAATTTAAGAAGGGGGTTACATGCTAATAGATATTTGGATGGCCTAGTATTTATGCTTGTGGAGGCATTTTATTGTGGATCGTTCTTGATCCTTGACACATAGATCACAACGTAAAAACCATATCACTAACTAAAGTGATCTTCCTTTCCTTAACAAAGGATATTTTTTCTAAGTTCCTATCGAAGCGAGGCCCTAAAATAATTGAGAAACGAGCGTCGCTACCTATATAGATCCATTGAGTGTGTAAGGGTCTATTGTAATTTAGTGGATATGTGTTTATTGTCCAACATTTTAAGACAGGGAAGGAACGAGATTTCCAAGAATTGCTTCAAATTCACCACTCAAAATCTTTGAAAATGCCTCGTAAATTACACAGGCTATAGAAATTAATCAAAGTGTACACTATCAAACTGGATTTCAAGCAGTTTCAGGGAAGTGGTAGCAGAGTATGCTACAAATCGATTGATTGCAAAGCGGAAGCTGATGACAAAGGAGGATGTGGAGGACGTCCAATGGGAGATTCAGATAATGCACCATTTGTTCGGGCACCCCAACATGGTGAGCATCAAGGGTTCCTATGAGGACATAATTTCTATGCATCTCATCATGGAGCTCTGCACCGGTGGTGATATTTTCAACCGTATTGTCAAGAGGGGCCACTTATGCGAGCGCAAGGTCACAGATTTGATTAGGACAATCGTCAGTGTTGTGGAGGCCTTCCACTCTCTGGAATTCATGTACTGGGACTTGAAGCTAGAGAATTTCTTGTTTTCTAACAAGACCGAGGATTCCCCCATCAAGAGCATAGATTTTTGGTTATCCGTTTTAGTCAAACCAGGTTGTTTGGTTGTTTTATAAGCACCCATTTCATCCATACATCATTTCCACCAAAGTTCAATTTGTAAAAAAATCCATCTAAACCTGTGTTTGATATGTACCATGTTGATGTATATGTAACTTCGGAATGTATTTCACCCATGTATTTCATCTATGTATATTGTACTCCTATAGAGATGTTATTATTCCTCTATACGGAAGTATTTGTATTCCTATAGAGATGTTATTATTCCTCTATACGAAAGTGTCGTCATTTATATTGTAAGTGTCGTAACTTACACTTGATGGGTTATTAGACCACCTTGTTGGGGTCGGCCCTGTATAAGTCATGTGGGTCGAAGGGTTATTAGACAACCCTATTGGGGGTCGGCCATGTGGGTCAAAGGGTTATTAGACCACCCTATTGGGTGTCGGCTCAATCAGCATTATGTTATGCGGTTAAGTTAAGGCCGACCTAGTAAAGGTTATTAGGCAAGTCAAGTCATGTATAAATAGAGTGCGGGAGGCACTCTATTTCATCATTCTATTCTCTCACACACTCTTTGGAGAGTGGCGCACTTGTGGAGGAGGAGAAGCTGATGCTAGGAGATGTCTATCTCTTATGCTTGGGTTGTATCATTGCTATATCTATCTCTGAGGAAGTTATTGGGGTTTTTCACCTTTATGGTTTTCCCCAAGTAAACTCTGTGTCTCTTGTGTGCTTGCATTATTGTGTCCATGATTGATATGATGTAGATATGTTGTACATGTTGTTCTCTCAATTAAGATCCTTCATCAGATTGAAGTAAATTCTGAAAAACTAACATGGTATCAAAGCTAGACTGAAAGAAGGCATTGTATGGCATGTATGACACTTGTTGCACTTGCGATGCTAGGGCTTGATATAGCAAAAACCAGTTATCGTAGCACTTTCGCTATCAATCCATTTTTGCAAAGTTTTCGGATCTGAAACTTTTAAAGGTCAAATATCAGATCCCCATGTATCTTTTGTCCAAAGGACAAATTCTAAGTCGTTGTACTTTGTGTTTTATGATCTGTACAATCTAGGGTTTCTGCCTCTTCTAGATCTAAGTCATAAACAGGTGACCTAGGAAAAAAGGTCATAACTTGGGCTAGGAAGATCCAAATGAAATTTCATAAAAAGTGACAGGTAGTGCACGGACTTTACTTTCTTAGGTAACTTTTTCAGAGGCCGAAACTGAACCAGTGACACGTGGCACGCCGTACAAGTTCGCTCTCCTGTTTTATCCCATAAACAGGTCATGTTGCGACACTTGGAATAACTCTCTCTCAGAGAATCCAATTGAGGTCAAACATGTGGGGTTGGAAATATGTTAGGTCGGGATACCACAAGTAGAAGTTTCAGACCCTATGGATCAGAAAGTTAGGAGTTACACTATAAACAATTAGGTGCATATTTCTGTCAAAACAGAATTATTTTTTAGCACCTTCATTCATGGCTTTGGGAATTTAGGGTTTCGGAGAAAGTTGGAATTTTTGTAATCGGAGACCACAGCTGGATGATACTCATAAAAATCGAAATTTAGAGACCAAGATCAGATTTTTTGGTTGGGAAGAAGGCCGAACTTGATCAAACCCCAGTTCGGGACTTTGATCGGAAAGATGGAAAATTAGGGCTTCTGCAAAAGTTGGAATTTTGGAAATCTGTGACCACGGCTGGAAGCTCCTCAGAAAAATAGAAGCTTAGAGATTTGAACCAAACTTTTTGGTTGGGTGAAGCTCTAGGAAACTCAAACCCTAATTCAGGGTCCTCCCGAGTGAATCCGGAAAACTAAAAGTCAATTTTGAGGGGTGAAACTTTGCAGTTTTCAAATTCTGAGTATACTTAGTTGATCAGCTCAGAAATGCACATATTTCTATCCTTTCAGAAGTTTGAAATTTTAGGCTTTCTCTGACAAACCCTAATCCAGCTCCAGATCCAGTTCCTGCCAATCAAGTGGATTGGGTTAATCCTAGAAGAGAATGGATTGGTCATTTGCATAAGTGAAGAAGTTCATGTTTCAGAGGGAGATGAGGCTAAGGCCTTTCATAAGAATATTACAAGCAATATCGACAGGTATGACTTATCCAGGTATGTTTCGAGATTTGTTCATGATTAAGTTTATGGTATGTTTGTCTTCATATTATTACGATTAGTACAATATTGATTAAATTTAGACTTGTCATATCACCTTAATAAAATCATGAATGCATGATAGAAGATATTCATTGATTAGGGTGTTGACACCTATGATTGTACTAATGCATTATGGTGTTGTATGAGGTTTATGTTGTCCTCTAACATGAAAGGTACACCAAGAAAGACAAATCATGTTCTAGTTCAAGAACATATGATCATGGTGACATGAAGACAAAGATTCATCCATTATCATGGATCACTTAGAAGATCTATTTACGAGGTATGTATAACTTGGTTCTATAATGGTTAACTTATGAGATATGCAGCTTACTAGCACAAGTCATTGAAGAGAACTAGAAGACATCATGTGGGTATGTTAGACATAACTAGCTAACATAGTAATCCAGGTATGTTTTTCCTATATCAAGTTAGAATCTTACCTTGTGTTAGGATCTCTTATATAAGTATACATGGCATGATTGATAATGATTATTCATAGGTTTGAATAATCATGGGTGTATGCATATTATGTTTCTTACCTTAATTGATGATATGACTAACCAGAAGAGTCATGAAAGTATAGGTTTGAGTAATCACGGGTTTAGGCATATTATGTTTCTTACTTTAATTTATGATATGACTAACCATAAGAGTCCTTGAATACTAATGCTTATTATTTCTGTTTGAAATGATCATGACTATACATGCTTAAGATTATTGTGTTTTGATAATATTGAGAATGTACTAATAAATGTATGATTATGTATGAGATCTCGAGGATATCACAATAATGATACTTGTAAGCATACATAGTGATCGAGGATGGATATAAGTTCAAGGACAGGTAATCCAGGAAGCAAAGATCAAGAGGGAGCACACTCCAGTAGTTTCTGCAAGGATGCAGATATTCAGAGGGAGTCGACTACTTCTCACAATCCACATCAAAATAGAGTTGCAAAGATTCAAAGGGAGTCCACCCAACAACCAAACAAAGATAAGTATTTGAATTGTCATTTCTTACATATTATTTGTTTAAATAATATTGTTCAATTATGTATATACTGATGTTCCTAGAATTAGGTTGTGTATTTTGGCATATTAGAATAATTTCATTAATGAACAGCATACTACTAATATGCATGTAATGGGTAAGTGGCCTATGGCACTGTACAACATTCCATTGCTACTTATCTAGAATGAAACCTCTTACCTGACATGTTGGGAGTAGTGCAAACTCTTAGCAATGTTCTGGTAGAGATTGGAAGGCATCTAGAAAGTTACATGATATGGATAAATGTTGTATAGAAGCATTGGCTAAGATAATTGCATGACATATTTATTTATGTGTAAGAATTTGTTTTGAAAACTATGAGATGTTTTCTAATCATACAATTTAACTTGTTTTGTAGGAAAGATCGTATACCATCACCTACAAAAGAAGGACTACAACATTTGTTCAACAGCAAAGTTATCTATTGAAGATATTAAAAATATTGAAGTTCCCAGGATTCAGGAAGAATGCCATGATCGAGGAGTACCAGTCGATCATGAAGAATGATGGCTAGGATGCAGTCCCAAGACCTGAAGGGAAGTCTGCTGTGACTTCCAAATGGATCTATAAGATCAAGCATGATGCAGATGGTAGCATAGAGAAGTACAAAGTGATATTTGTAGCTCGTGGCTTCTCCCAGAAAGAGGAATTGATTATGAAGAGACTTTTGCTCTTATAGCCAGATACACTTCCATTAGTACTTGCTCTGACTACAATGATAAAATGGAAGATACACCAGATGGATTTCAAGACAGCTTTCTTGAATGGTGTAGTCGAAGAGGAAGTGTATGTGGAGCAGCCACTCGGGTTTGAGTCATATATGTGCAGAACTTGGTATGGTAGGATAGACAGCTTTCTATCCAATTTGGGCTTTACCAAGAGTAAAGCAAATTCCAACCTTTACTACAAGGTTGAGGAAGGCAATCCAGTGATACTACTATTGTATGTGGATGACCTATTTGTAACAGGTGAGGATAGATTGATTGCCGACACACAGCGGAAGCTTGCTACCGAGTTCGAGATGAAGGACTTGGGGATGATGCACTACTTTCTAGGTATGGAGGTGTGGCAGAGTGCAGATGGAATCTTCCTTGGACAAGGGAAGTATGCAGTAGAGATCCTAAAGAGGTTCAGGATGATGGACTGCAAGGCCATGGCCACACCTATGGCATCGAACCTGAAGCTTCTGTGTGATGCTTCATTTGATCTGGTTGATGTCACTATGTATCGTCAGATGATTGGGTCGTTGATGTACCTGATCAACATGAGACCAGATATTTGCTTTGCGGTGAACACATTGAGCCAGTTCGTGACGGATCCCAGAGGTGTTCACCGGGTTGCTGTAAAGCATATTCTAAGGTACCTGAAGGGTACGGTTGACTATGGGCTCAAGTATGATGCGAATCAAAAGTTTAACCTGCAGGGTTATGTTGATTCAGATTGGACAGGCAGTGCTGCAGATAGGAATAGCACTTCTGGGTGCTGCTTTAGTATGGGATCAGGTGTGATCTCTTGGTTTAGAAGGAAGCAGTCCTGCATAGCACTGAGTACAGTCGAAGCAGAGTATGTTGCAGCTTGTTCGGCTAGTTGTGAGGCAGTATGGCTTAGGAAGCTACTATCTAAGTTATTTGATCTCCCGCTGGAGGCTACTGGTATCTTTTGTGACAACTAGAGTTGTGTGAAGCTATCTGAGAACCCGGTGTTCCATGACAGGTCGAAACACATAGAGATCAAATATCACTATATCAGGGATATGGTGCAGAGAGGAGCAGTGAAGCTTCTGTATGTTGTGACGGATGAGCAGATTGCAGATGTGCTGATGAAGCCACTAGCCAGAGTGAAGTTCGAGTACTTCAGAGAGAGGCTTGGTGTTCTTCAGATCAATGACACTTCGAGGAAGAAGTGATGGAGACATTTGCTGAAGCCATTCCAAGCATGTTGGAAGGAGGATCCTTCACATGGCTGTGGATGTAAGCACTGGATGATGAGCATCAGGACGATGCTCCAGTTACTACTCTGTATATGTATATGCATCTTGTTGGATGCTTGATATGATCAGTTGGATCATTTATGTATGTATGCATCATGTTGGATGTTGGATATGATCAGTTGGATCATGTGTATGTATTTGTATATGTATCAGGTGGATACATTGTATGATCAGGTAGATCATGTATGTTGATATGTATCAGGTATGATCAAGTGGATCATGTATTTGTATCTGTATCAGGTGGATACATTGTATGATCAGGTAGATCATTTATGATGATATGTATCAGGTAGATACTGTGTATGCATCAGGTGGATGCATTGTATGATCAGGATGATCATGGATGATGAGCTTCAGGATGTTGCTCTAGATGACATGCGTCAGGACGATGCAGTGATGATGATCAAGATGATCATGTGTACATTAGGATGATGTATGATGAGTATCAGGTTGATACTCTGTGGCCGTGGACAGGTTGTGTAGATAAGCATATAATAGCGCCCTGGGAGGTTTGCAGATTCTCTTGCTAGGTTTTGCCGCTGGCATAGAATAGCTCCCTGGGAGATCTGGCAAATGCTCTTTAGAGGTTTTGCTTTGGGAGGACATATAATAGCGCCCTGGGAGGTTTGCAGATTCTCTTGCTAGGTTTTGCCGCTGGCATATAATAGCTCCCTGGGAGATCTGGCAAATGCTCTTTCGAGGTTTTGTCCTATGGCGTGTAAGTAGACCTGGGAGATCTGGACAGGATGAAAAAGGCCTCAGATTCTCTTTCGAGGCATTGCCATGACCACATGTAATAAGTCTTGGAGATCTGGACAGGATGAAAAAGGCCTCAGATGCTCTTTAGGGTTCTTGCTTGACAAGACACTCTTTTAAGGTTTTGTGGTGGGGGTCACATGTAATAAGTCCTGGAGATCTGGACAGGATGAAAAAGGCCTCAGATGCTCATTAGGGTTCTTGCTAGTCAAGAGACTCTTATAAGGTTTTGTGACAGTCACATGTAATAGCTCCCTAGGAGATCCGATAGGTTGGGTTGTGTGCCCGTAATCAGTCATGGGATGCTCTTGCGAGGTTTTGTGATGCACGTAATAAGTCCTGAGGATTCCACAGTATGGCCAGTGATGATGAAGACCTACAGATGGTGGGCCTACATCCAGTATGAAAAAGGACTGGATTTGTAGAACTTCCTATGACGAGTAGATTCAGAGATTGATTGAGATAGCAATAGCAGTGATGATGACGATGATTCGAGGATGATGATTCGCTGATGATGATCCAAAGAAGAAGACTTGTGCTAGCAGATCTATGTCGAGAAATACCTTCCTAGTTAAGAGGGAGTGTTGATGTATATGTAACTTCGGAATGTATTTCACCCATGTATTTCATCTATGTATATTGTACTCCTATAGATATGTTATTATTCCTCTATACGGAAGTGTTTGTATTCCTATAGAGATGTTATTATTCCTCTATACGAAAGTGTTATCATTTATATTGTAAGTGTTGTAACTTATACTTGATGGGTTATTAGACCACCTTGTTGGGGTCGGCCCTATATAAGTCATGTGGGTCGAAGGTTTATTAGACCACCCTATTGGGGGTAGGCCATGGGGGTTTCACTAGCGAGGCAATATCATATCACGTCCATTCATATTGGGGGTTTGAATACTCTTAAAAACCTCAAAAATATATTGCCCGGTATTAAGGGGTCAAGGGGGGTTTTTTATTTGACATAGTAATATAAATATTGGGGGTTATTTTATTTGGGTGGGCCGAGGAATAACCTCTAGATCGTGGGATGGATTCATACCTCCAAATCATGGGCTCAGTTCATACCTACCTAAAACTTAAGGACCCTCCATTTTTATTTGATATTGCTTATGATCCCAAGTTTTTCATAAATATGTTAATAGTGTACCAATGATAATATCAATGGAAGTCTCTTCGGATTAGTGGCCTTGATCCATACTCATTTAATAACTTATTTAGGCTTGGTTTGAATTGATGTTATATTGTTTTTCATCTTTAATTTAAGAGATGTAGCTAATTGGGAGTTCTGAAGTTGAACAATTGTATTGTATTTTTTGTAGGCATTCGAGTAAAATATCTAACTCTTCATTTCTTAGGTTGGGATTTAGGTGGGTATTGAGATTCAATCAAACCTTTCTCCATGAAAACCAAGAAAAGTGAGATCAATATTTCTTGGCTCATTGGAACCAATAAGAGTTACATCAATATTTATTGACCAATTATTTCTTTCAACTTTTTGTATTCTTCTTTAACATTTTCACATTGCCAGTTAGGAATAGTTGTTAGATTGAGTTATATTTGGCACATTCATAATTGCAATTTCAATTCTTATATGCAAGGCATCCTTCTTAATATTGTATTGGAACTAACATGAACATAGGTGAAAATTGAAATCCTTATTTACATACCCTATGTGTTATCGTTACCATGAAATGATATCATTTAAGTTTCACCATCTGTGTATATTTATAACTATTTCATGCTTGAAACCTAACAATGGAGATTTTTCCCTCTCCTATTAAGATTAAAAAAAAACTAGATATAACCCAAGAAAATGTAACTAAATGTTGTTAATTCCCTTGATTGCAAGAATAGATGTAGAGGAAGTGGAGGGAATTCATTGCATCTTGTGAGTGACCCAAATCCAAGCTAACATACATGATCATATGGTGTTATTGAAAAGTAAGAGAAATTTCGCTATGTCATTTGGGTTCAAACATCAGTGATGTTTGTTTTGATAGGAAGGTAGGGGAGTCCATCCACGAAAGGGTTTCAATTTTGAATTTTTATGGAGTTTAATTTATTAAGCTTATAGAAAACATGAGCTCTCTATGGCTATACTTATATTTACATGATATAAAATTGGTACATTGGCAGACTATGGTGTGAAACATCTACAATTCTCATCTTTTCTAAGCATTACACTAAGTATTGGACTATCATCATTTTACATTCTTTTTTATGTTGATCTCTTGACTAGGTTTCCTTTTACGCCTTTTCCTTCCCAGTACTATTTCATTGGGTCTTCCACTATCCAACGCTATAAATTGATTAGTCACCCCTACAATCCTGGTGGAATCATTATTAGCATTATACTATTATTTTATTTAGCATCATGCTTGCTTATACTAAGATGTGTTAAGGCTCTTGTTTGTTACAAATTGATAATATGATATAAATGGGGTATTAAAAATGGGTCGATAAAAATGGATACATAAAATATCTGGTGAAACTAGGGGTTTTATTAATTCGAAAGGAATATTGGGAGGGGGGTTCAACAATAAACCTTTAGGAGGAATTTTCCAATATTTAGTGAAATTAGAGATATTCTTTAATATCATGCGAACGGTCATGCTATGTAACAAGTTCACTAAGTGAACCCCCCGTGGGGTCGTCCATGTGGGTCAAAGGGTTATTAGACCACCCTATTGGGTGTCGGCCCAGTCAACATTATGTTATGTGGTTAAGTTAAGGCCGACCTAGTAAAGGTTATTATGCAAGTAAAGTCATGTATAAATAGAGTTCGGGAGGCACTCTATTTCATAATTCTATTCTCTCACGCACTCTTTGGAGAGTGGTGCACTTGTGGAGGAGGAGAAGATACTGCTAGGAGATGTCTATCTCTTATGCTTGGGTTGTATCATTGCTCTATCTATCTCTGAGGAAGTTATTGGGGTTTTTCACCTTTATGGTTTTCCCCAAGTAAACTCTGTCTCTCTTGTGTTCTTGCATTATTGTGTCCATGATTGATATGCTGTAGATATGCTGTACATGTTGTTCTCTTAGTTAAGATCCTAGATTAGATTGAAGTAAATTCTGAAAAACTAACATACCAGGATATTGAAGCTCCAGTTCAATACCTTCAAATCTAGGTACTTTGCTAGTGCTTAATTATTTAGACCTCTCTAACAATATTATCACCAAGTCAATTCTTCTGAGCTCGGGAATCTCACATTGAATACCTTCAATGTCTTGTACAGTCATTTTTCTGGTGCAATTCCTTCGGCTTTTGCAAGTCCAGTGTATGAAAAGAGTTTTGGAAAAATCCTGAGTTGTGTAGCCAGGAGGCCTTTTTAGCTGCACTAAGTCATGTTCTCAATAACACAGTGAAAAATCAAAGCATGGAAATGGTAGTGGTTGCTTCATTGTTTATTTTCCTTTTGCCATTGAGAATTTCATATTGAATTCTGGATTGTAACATGCCATGTTATTTCAACATGCAATACAACTACCACGTTACAACAACCTGCATATATTAGAGGGAGCATTTCCAGGGGCTAAGCTACAAACATTTCTTTAATGCACTGATTTTAATGTACACAATGATTTTAATGAACTGGATGCATATGGATTATCACCATAAAACACAAGATGGATAAATCTGATTTCAAAAACACCTCTTTTATTTTTATTGTTGTGTACAAATTCAAAACTCTAATATTTAATTTTTATTCGCGTACATCATTGGACATATTCAAGAACGATGAAAATCAACGTATTGAAGGGAGTATTAAAAAATGGTTGCATCTAATATTTACCATAGTTATCATACTTAGATGGACTTGGTTTAGGTTTGGCTGGAGCTGAAACTTAAGGAACATACAAACCAATCCAAAACGAAACTCTGAAAATTTCATAGAAAATGAAAAGAATTGAGACTTATTTATCTCTTTTTTAAATACTAGTTTTAGTGTATGTTTAAATATTTCTCTGCGATTATTTGAATTTATGACTCTTGAGTAAGATGTATAATTTTAAATATATCATTATGTGTTTCACCATGTTTGTTAACCTTAACTTTCGAACTTTATTTACATTCGAAACATTGTTCCTCGAATACCAGCATCTCTTATAAGTCAAATAGTTGACCTGATGCAGCATGCACACTCTTACAGTACCTGAAATTTGATTGTTTGAGGAGAGTATTACATAATATCATATTTGCAGCTTGAGTAAGAATATTTTTTTGATTGAGCTCTTGAATAGTGTTTGTCTTATTCAAAAGAAGATGAGAATCAATTTTTTGTCATTGAATTTACATTTGTACATAGGAAAAATGAAAACCCACGATGTCCTAGGGCGTTGTAAACGCGGTTATTAAAAGGATTTTTCAAATCAAAAACATAGTTTTCTGGGCATGTGAAGAAAGAAAAACCAAAACAACTAGACAATAAATACCTGTGCATGTTTTTCATGAGGAGATAGATCATTTGGATTAGAATTTTAAAGAATACATTCTCATATCTATAATGAATAACATGATTCACAACAATCAACTAGGACTGGAACAAGATTCATACTTCATCGCTTTCCATGTCGACACATCATGCTTACTTGTACTTGATAAGGTAAATCTCTCACCCATAGACACTTTCCAATATAAACATATATTCCCTACATGCTTCTATGACAAAATTTAAAAATTGGTTGGAAGAGTCCTTCCTGGAAAGGTTCCCATGCCAAGGTAAGCATTTCAATTTTTACAATGTTAATAGAACTAAGCGTGCTTCAATTATTTCTATCCTTATTTCACCAGTATTTCAATCCTCGTTACTAACACTCGATGTTTTCTTTCCTATAGGGTTGAATTACGTGGATGGTTACATTAGCTCTATGATTAGACTTGAAATTTGTTGAGCCAGTGTAGTTTAGGGTAGGAGTAGGTTAGCTTAGCTTAGTTTATTTCCTGCTTTTCATTTCGAATAAATCATAGTTTATGATTCATTTCTATCCTTTGTTTACCTTCTTTGTGAATTTTTTTCAATAATAAGTTAGTCATAGCAAGGGAATCCCTCTCTCCATCTTTCATAAACTGACTAGTGAGTATCAAACGAAAGAGAGAGGTAAGAAGAATTACATTGTTTCAGTCAAGAATCCTATTTCTCACTGATTAAGGATAACCTGACATTGAGTTTTCGTTGAAGGAACATCATTTTGGATTACCTGTAAAGGAGGATTTGTAGTTGGTTTTATTTTATTTCTATTTTTATCCATGCATTGCTCTTATATTTTCTTCATGGTAGGAACCCACGAGAGGAAGATATGTGTTCTCAAAACCAAGCACTTGTTTCCAACTACTCCGTAGAGGGGTTTATCCAATAGAAAACTTAATTAATTATCCAAGATGATACCCAGAGATGGTTCCCATCGTCTCTTTTCCCATTTCTTATTATGTAAGCCTCTCTTTTTATCTATTAGTAAAAGCACATCAATAGTACAGGTAGGAGTTTAACCATATATTCTATTCCGAATAGGATCTATCCCATCTCAGATAGGTAGTAGCACATCATTCCCATTTCAATTCTTATTCTGATTAGTTATTTTTCCAAAACGAAGAATAAGTTGTTACCGAACGAGGGATAATTATGCTTTGTTGCTCTCATCCGAACTAGGAGAGGCAAGATTTTATTCCTTCGTATAGAATCGAACCGACTATTTCCCCAATCGAATCCACTCACCAAACTATTTACCAAGGCGGTAATAAAGGGTCTTCAACGATGAATCGAATTCATGTGAGCCTTCTTCCCATCTAAATCATAGTTAAAATAAAACAATTATAGCTTTGCTAACTAATATTTCTCATTACCATCATAGGATGATCCTATTAATAGAAGCTTTAATAGTAATATATTGTTGCTAACTAGATATAGAGACTATTAGATGTAATTACTTATGAGTGTTCAGATGTATATATAGCACCTCCACCGCATGCAATGGTCACTCGTATAGTCTCGGGTCTTGGGGCACAGGGTTTTAGGGTTTCATCATTAACCATTTTAACAGCTTGTCACCTACATTATACTACCAACAGAGCCTCATCATTTTACCTGTAGCTTGGATCCCCTGCCAAGCGCCTGCCCCGTGATTACTGTCCTCTTCCAACGCTACCGATGTGAGCATTGTCTACATTGTCAAAGGATTAGGCTATCATTTTGAAGGAATTTGGCGGTAGATCCATCTCTTTTCACGTTCGTTTATGCTCTTGCCACTTGTGTTGGTGCGTATACATTTGGTGATTTTTATGCCACCATCCTTGGGCACGTCTAATAGCCATGAATGAATTCATGGTGATACTCTTGATGCTCCTTTCTGATTAAGGAGGGATAAATTTCTTGAGTACAACAAACATGGAGCTTAATGAAGTGACGATGGTTTCATTTTTTATGGAGATAAGACACGAGATAGCTCCCCTTTTGCTAGAGTGAAGACAATTGATCACTTTTCCCTTACAAAGACAATCAAAACTTAATGGGGGATTCCTTTATAAAGTGGGAATTACATGAAATAAAGGGACATAAACTTACTAGGGATATTATATTAAATTCGAGATGGTTTCACTTTACAAAATGTGAAGGGTTTGTCATTTGATGGACTTTTAAAAGGAGAAACTTAGGGGGGTACATTTTAAAGCAATGAGATGAATACCATGGCCCTTTTTAGTGACCCTTTTTAGTGACATATCCAAAGGACCCTAGGTAAACCTACTCGATGATATATTATTGCTTATTTTCTATCTCTTTAAAAAGATATCGATTAACAAGAAGGAATTAAGGAATTGGATCTTGGAATGGATAAGTTTAAACTCCTATTTTACCTAGCATTCTAAATCATTGATTTAGAGTTATCGAATAAATAACTATATGTTGTAGGCATGAGTGGTACTAAATCTATATCCAAAGACTTTAATCTATATCCAAAGACCTTTGTTTTTTTCTCATGACTAGCAAGCGGACATTACCAATGTTATTAATCATCAAAATCAATTTGCAAAAGGTTCTAGTCATTGTTCAGTCAAGTTGCCCATCAATGACCTCAACTTCTCAATGAATGTAGCACATAGGCCTTATCTTATTCTAGGGAATGAAAACATCACTCAATCTCATTGTCTTGAATATAAGGTGTTGAACTAAAGTGTTTCAATAATATTTGACTCAAAATAATTCAAAAGCAGAGAATTTAAACTTTGTAAATAAATCAAAGCCCATGGGCTGAATCCAAGTGCCCATAATGACCCACCTCCGTTCAACATTAAAATCTATTGTTGCCTTGGTTGGTTTAGTATCAATAGTTTTAATGAAATGTGCTTCATTCCAATCTACTTGCAACCACTTGGTATCCTTGTTAATCCTGGATTTAGAGTATTGTATGTTGTCAAAATATATCAGCTTAGAAACTACATTAGATTCCCTCATCTGAACAGCACTATGATTAAAAAAAAAACTTTTGGAATTTCAAACCAATGTGATCCATGAATTTTGATGGTTATAACCAGATTGTCTAATGTTTTATACATTTCTAATCATTTTGACTAAGGGTATGCTAATATTTAGATAGTATTTACCTTATGACGAGCAATTTACCTATCAAATTTTATCTTTGTTTTTAAAAAATAACTTGAGGCAAGGACTTGAAGCTTAGCTTCTATCTCCCTTGTTTTATAAGCTATTGGCCAACAACACCAAATTTTTCATAAAATATTTGATATGAAGAAGGTATTCTATGTTCCTTTATCATTACTTTAGTTTATATATATATATAGTTTGCTTTTACTAATATTCCTCTTCCACTTGCACTATCTAACTTTTGCTACATATAAAGATGCTTTAACATTGTGTGTGGGAGGTAACTAATTGTTCCAGAGGAGTTTAAATAATCACACGCCAATAGATTGAGGGTAAAACACTCCATTTAAGGCAATATCTCCAAAACATTATACATGAGGCCAAACTGAAAAATTTATGTCAATTTATTCCTGCATGGTGCTTTATGTGCCCTACGGTGTAGAATATGACAATGAACCTAAACAATTATTATATTGCTAACAAAATAAAACTAAATTGAATGTTTTATTTTTAATGACTCAAAGTCCAATGCAAAGAGACAAAGGTGGCTTGATTAATTGATTTAGGGAATTAGACATAACCAACATAGAAAAACATTTTCATGTCCAAGGAGGGACATATTAAACACAAAAGCACCGGCTTTGCCATGACATGAAAACAATAAAGTCTAATGAATTAGATTAAGATAATAAGGACGAGATTTACTTAGTCAATACATTACATTTCGCATGATTATATTGCCACATGTATACCTTAACACGGCGGTTGAATAACATGTTTGAGCCATGCAATTAGTTGTGTGCATGGTGCTCTTTGTGTTGTTGTGTGATATCACACCTGGTGCTTTGGGAATGTGGGTTTGGTAAAAATATCATGTTCCTGAAGATAAGAAAGATCCTTGAACCAAACCTTGGCCAGCGAGGAGAGAGGCCATCTTGATAACAATCACTGCAATGCACATTCGCTAGGTTGAAACACACATGATTTATATCATCACATTCATTTTGTGCCGTAAAAATTCCAGTCTGCAAGCCCACGTAAATGGTTGTGTCCATGTCTCTTTTTTAGCTGGAGCCATGACTACTCCTGTGTCCCTGAAGAGGCTCGCAAGTTAGATGGATGAATCTGAAACAGATTCTGAAGAAGTATTCATTGAATCCCTTACACATCATGAATTAGATTCTGAAGAAGATCAGTAAGAAGAAGTATTCGGCTCCGATGAATGGGAACCTCCTACCCATGTGTTTGATTCCCATCCCTGCTTAGATCCCTCAAATACTAAGAATCTCGTTCATGTTTATATAGATCGAACACTGAGAAGTCATTTTCTGTTTGGACAAAAATTGAAGGAAATTGGTATCACAAGCATGGTGGTATCACAAGCAAGCCACAACGCTCATGATTGAAGAAATGCACCTCAACAGACTCATTGCTTCGCAAGAAGTTAACCTCAGAACTCTCATAAACAAAAACTAGTCTCGAGGATAGAATTCAGTTTCTAACAATGTGTCATTCGAACCCTGGACATGAATCCCCTGCGGACATCGCTCTGCTTATATCGATGCTTTCGAGTAATTGATCAAATGGAGAAGCATCGCAACACAAATATTTTCTAGTGGTTATGCCAGTATGTACCATCTACTATTATGGGATGTATAATAAGAACACAGTATCCATGCTCACATTCTAGGTTTTCGGCTAGAGACAAAGCAATGATATCTGGTAACTATTTTTTGCCTTATCCATGTTTTCTTCATTTGGGTTTTCACGTTGTTATAAATGATAGCAAATGGAAGCTATAGGCATACACAGGGTCCTGAATCAAGGATTATTTATTCATAGTTAGAACTTTGAAGGCGATTTTGATGGGGTGTTGGAATGCATTTTTTTAATGGCGTAGTCAAATCCATCTAACACAAGTGTGCTATATCATGTAATGGTTATTGGTACATTCATTTTTGAATTGATAGATGAGGTAGAGTCTCTACATCACACGCTTCTTTGCTTGCATAGATCTCTTATAAATTCTAGTGGTTTGTGTAGCTTTGATTTGATGCTGAGTATTGAAAAGTTTGCTGGGAGATTTGTGATGAGATTATCTAGCTGGGATACATGTTGGGATACCTGTTACTGCAATCAGAGTTTGTGTTGGGAGACTTGTAAGTGGAATGGACTTCCTTATCTAGCTGGGATACATGTTGGGATACCTGTTACTGCAATCAGAGTTTGTGTTGGGAGACTTGTAAGTGGAATGGACTTCCTTCTCATCTACAAATTCCCACCTCCCGATTGCCTTCTCATCTACAAATTCCCTATCTTCCTTCTCTTACAAATAATGATGTTTCATGTTGTGCAAATATGAAACATTTCATATTTATAAAGCAAGTTCTTCTGAAACAATAGCGCCTGAAATTCTGGAGCAGCAACATCTATCTTTCCCTATTGCTATTTGCTATAGAAAACATTGGTACGGTAAGTACTCAACATCTATCTTGCCCTATTTCTATCTTCTATAGAAAACATCGGTACGGTAAGTACTCAACATCTATCTTTCCCTATTGTTATCTGCTATAGAAAACATTGGTACGGTAAGTACTCAACATCTATCTTGCCCTATTGCTATCTGCTAGGAAAACATTGGTATGATAAGTACTCAACATCTATCTTGCCCTATTTTCCCTATTGCTATCTTCTATAGAAAACATTGGTATGGTAAGTACTCACGATTTTATGTGTTATCTTTATAAGTTTCAATGATTATAGATTATAGAGAGTGCATAGTTTATAGTACAACAAAATTTCAGAGAAGTGTGGTCTAAAGGCTTTTGCTATGAATTCTAATTAAGTTTAGATGTGCCTTTTTGTAACGATTACTTAGTAGAATTCAGTGAATTACATTTGAATTTATATTGAAGAAAGTAAAAACAACAAACTTGGATGTGGCCCTATATGCCACTAGTTTAGATGAGAACTGTTGCGGTTGCTTGGGGAGGGTGCTATCTTATGACTCACGGCACTTATGGTGTTTTTTTTCCATGCTAAACAACAAATGCAGCTAAATATTTCCACAATTAAGATCTAGTTCAAGAGGCTATAGCTGTTTCCAAGATGAAGTGGCCTAAATCAAACAAAAAATCAAATTATCATATGAAAATTCATTGCAAACTTTGATGTGAGTTCATCAAAGCAATTACTAGAATTAGAAATTGTTAACACCTAAAAAGTGCTCACTAGCTCATTTCCTTATTCACATGACCCATTTGTCCACTTTTCCACCATTTGAGCCTCTAAAGCCACCAAAAGGTCACCAAAAGACCTTAATACACCCCTTTTCCCACACAAAATGATTATTTTTCCTCAAAAGCATAAAAAACCCTCAAAAAGGGTCCAAAATTCCCAAAAATATTAAAAAGAGAATAAAAATATTCAAAATATTCAAAAAAGGAAAAAGGAGGGAAAAGCTACCTAAACCATGTTGGTCAATACCATTGGTTTCCACAAAACCATAATGGTATTCCCCACCACCAAAAACTATAAAAAGGTGGTAGGGGCTCCTCACTTTACATCCATCCATCTTCCTATCCTCATGCTGCCAAAATCTGCCATGAGCTTTTGGCCATTGTAGCTACCTTGGAGAAGGAACCTTTGGAGTTTGGAGCTGCTCACCCTTGGAGCTACTCAACAATCTTCATCATTTGGAGGTATTATCATTGCAAGCACTTGCTTGCCCCCATTTTCAATACAAAGTTATTCTTTATTCTATTTCCTTGTTCTTGTTTTCAATTCAAAAGTTTATTATGATATGCACATGCTAGTTTAGTTTAGTTTTAGTTTTAGATTTACAATTGTTTTTGCTTTAGTATTTGAAACTGCTGCTACTAGTTAGCAGGTGCCCATAGCACTAAGCTTGGTTGCAAAACCAAGCCAATAGTCTTTGGCGACTCCGCTGGCTTAGAACTCTTACATCTCAAATTTTGCTTTAGATCTTAGTTTTTGTTAGTATTAGTCAGTTTAATTCATAGATCTGCCACCCTAGACAGCAGATCCATTGTTGTTCTAGATCTTGGCCCATTTTATTGCCATTAACAGCCCGAAATTTTCAATTTTCGGGTTCATTTTTCGGCGTCTGTGTACGAATTTCACCTCGCGGCTTTTTGCCCAACAGTCGCGCGGATCATCGCGACTGCGTGGCTCTATTCTGCGCGGCTCATCGTGGCTTCGCGGCCACTTTGCGCGATGCACATCGCGACTTCGCAGACATCTTCTGCGCTGCACATCGTGACTGTGTGATGAAATGCCGCGCTGCACATCGCGGCTTCGCGGCTGAAACCCGCGCTACCCATCGCGACTGTGTGACAGAAACCCGCGCAGTCCATCACGGCTGTTCTGTCAAAACCCGCGATGCCTATTTTTTCCATTCGGCCAATCCGTTTAAAAAATTAATTTTTTACTGTATTTTCTGCCCACATAGCACATTTTACAGTATTAAAATTCCTGCATTTTTTACAGCCATAGAAAAATTTTACTATTTAGAATGCACCTTTGAAAAAGTCTTTTTAAAAAATTTTAGAAATTGAAAGAAGGATTTATTTGCATTTTATCTAGATAAAAAAATTTACTGTTTACTTCCTTGATATTTTGCCCATAGCAAATTTTAAAAAGAAATCCATTTATTTCTTGAAGAATTCATATTATTTGCTTTCTTATTTCAAAATATCCTTTGTTTTTTGAATAGTTTTTGCAAAGCATTTAATTTCAGTTTAAAATACCACACATGCACCCACTCAAACACATAATTTAAACTGAGCCTTAAAATTTACCCTAACTTCAACCAACTTTTAACCCCACTTGGGGAGCACTTAAAAGAACTTTGTAGCTAGGTAGAATTGAGGGGATAGGTGTTCCAATAACACCCCTCAGTTATTACATTTGAAACATAGCTGTTGTCCATTAGGGAACCAAAATCTCCTAGTATTTTTTGGCATGGTCACAACCAGTTTATTGGAAGGCCTCTCCCCTAGGAGGGTTGAAGTTGTGAGGATGGTTCCGGAAGCCTGAGTGGAATACCGAAATCCATTCAGTAAATGAAGGCTACCATTCGCAGTTCTTGGGATATCCCTGCATGGGGGTATTGCGGTAAAAGGACCAAACGACAGATTTACCTTTTCTGGACATGTCATGAACGGAGTATCCTAGTTGTCATTCTTTAGGATTGATTACCCGGTGTCCCTCTCGGTAGGGGGATATCTAGCCGTTGATTCAACACTCAATATTGTCTGACTTGGATTTCATCACCTTGCAGAGAATATCATTTGTTGATTCACAATACTTTTAGTTAGGTGTTTGCATGATACAATGCACCTTTGGTCTAGTAGCACCTCTTTTTTCTAGAAGTTGTTTGACTGTTGGTATTCTGACCATTTTTGTTGCATACCTCCACTTATTATAGCACAGCTGCTATAATAAGTGCTTTTTGAGGTTGATTTTTTTGGTCTGAGAGCCTTTATTTTCACTCCCCTTCTTGCACCCTTGGTTGCATTAGGGTTTCGAGTTTTTTATACATTACCACCTTACACTAAACAATTTTTTCACAAAAAACATATTTCTCACCATTGAAAATTTTAGACGATCTCGTCATCTTCAGGGTGAACCCCCAGAGTTCAGTCTACTTGGCTCTCCATGTCACCGACGTCAAGCTTTATCCCTTGACTCGACACATCATCGGTCAAACATACAGTCATCCGATTCTGACACGCCTCACTTCACATCTGATTCTGAGGCAGAATCCGAAAACCCTACCGAGTTATTACCAACCAACTTCATGGCTGGAACATAATTCGACCCACTTTTTACCAGTAACATAGGAGATACATCCACGAACCCTTCTACTGCAGTGCCATCCATGGCAACGACCACCCCCCTAGGTATGCCTAATATGGGGGACACCCAACCATTAGGAATGCCCAACATAGGACTACCTCCTATTATGGGTATGCCAAACATAGGGGTCACACCCCCTCTCATTACCACAACCCAGATTCCAGGAATTCCTACTACTATTCCTAACCCCGGTGTAACCCATGTTGCACTTGGAAACGCTGGCCCATACCAGACCACAGCTGTTGGAGGACACATACCTTCAATACCTAGCATACCCTTAGGGGCAACTAGACCACTACATCATGCCACCATGAATAGTCATGTCCCAATCACTACACCACATCCATCGACTAGTCTGAACTTACCATATTTAGCCAGGCTAACCAATGATCCTATCAGACACGACCCTGCATGGCCTCACATGCCCACCAAACTCCCCTCTGACATCCCTAAGTTTGAGGGAAAAGCAGGTGAGGACCCCCAGAACCATATCATGTCTTTCCATCTATGGTGTTCCTCCAACTCCATAGTGGACGACTTTGTCCGCCTCCGTCTGTTACAGCGCACCTTCACTGGCTCTACAGCTAAGTGGTATATCGAGCAGCCCCATGGGACCCATGCCACCTTTACCTCCCTTGCCTCGACCTTCCTACAGTTCTTTCAGTTACCTGTCCGCTATGATGCGGGAGTCGAGATCCTACTGTCTTGCAGACAGAACACGGCCACCCACATCACTGACCACATCCATGAGTGGCGTCGATGCCGAAGCCTCTGCAAAATCAAGTTAGATGACCGTATCTTCTTAGATTGGTTTCTAAAATCCCTCCTCCTCTCATTGCCAAGGATGTGGCATCCAAATGACCCCAGTCTGAAGAAGAGGCCATCCTCAAAGCCCAATAATTTGACCTCATTCACGCCCAGTCGGGTTATCTGTATACCATTATACCGGATGCCCCTCGGAGCGATTCATCCCAACATGATGCGTCGGGGGCATCCCATGCCGCAGATGGCATCATTGGTCGTATGGCCTCGCATCCCCAACCCTTTTCCATTGCACATTCTAGCCATGGCCCCGACCTTTCGCGGGCTACATCTCAGTCTGGAGCAACCAATTCATATGCTCCCATGGCACATCACCACCATACCCACGGACCCTCATGTCCACCTCAGTGCTTTGGTCATGCACCACCCGCATACTCCCCCCCAGCCGCACCTCAACCAATGTATTACCTGCAGCAAGCTGTGACAGCTAACCCAACACCTCCAATAGCTCAAGGTTATCAACAACCCTAGCAGGTAACTAGACCACCTCCAGCCCCACCAGCTTATTATCCACCGCAACTTGCTCCCGCACCTGCGGCAAACCAAAATCCTCCCACTGCTCAAGGGAAAGTGTACACACAACACAATCAGCCCCAACATCAAAACAACCAACGCAACCAGGGTGGACAACAAAACCGTGGAAGAGGACGTAACCGCGGTAATAACCAACAACAACATCAAGGTCCTCCACCTCCCAATCCTCCGCATAACAACAATGTTGCTCCCCCCAACCAGAATCCGGATCGTCATCCCAAGCAGCCTAAAAACAATAACCTCATAACAAACCATCATTGTTCTATCTGTGGGGTCTATGGCCATTACACACATGCTTGCCCACATTTGGAGCGAGCTCGGCAACTCTAGACTGACGATGCCCATCGTCAGGGGCAAGCGGCTCCTAAGGCGCCACCCAACCCTCCACCACCTCAACATCAACCTTTGGTGCTACAAAACCCCTTTCCAACCCAAGGCGTAGTGCACACTCAGCCGTTAGCTCCCCCTCAAGGTAACACGCCACCACAACAAATCACTTATGCCACTCCTGATCAACCCATGTTCGATTCAGATACCCACCACTTGTTGATGATGTCATCCATAGATGCCAACCTCCAAACCCGCCGGAACCAATATCGCTCCACCCCTGAAGCCCCTCCCGTCGACAAGAACACTAACGTTCATCCCACAGATCAGACGTTACGTATACCTCCGGCTCCACTCGATGGTGCTTCTAAAGCACCTCGCTTCCCACTTCGTCGCATCAACAATAATCCCAATGCTCGTGCTGCGTCGAATTACAACATTGTAGATGACTTAGCCCAGTCTCCTGCAGCCATGTCTGCTTTAGAAGTCTTAAAAAACTGTCCTTCACAGCGCAAGACTTTACTCTCTGCCATTGGCGCTATTGACCCCAATGATTCACAACTGATGGCATTTGATTCAGACTAGTCCGAACCATGCCTACCTTCCACTTTAGCATTCCAAGTTTCTGTTTCCGTTCGAAATCTTGTCATCCATCGGTGCATTATCGATGAAAGTGCCTCTACATGCGTTATGTCCACATTCGTTTGGCAGAAGTTGGGATCCCCTACTCTCCAGCAATCCACCACTGCGTTGCGAGCCTACGACGGTCGTTCGGCTCAACCCCAAGGTCTCTTAGCTAATGTCCCCGTCCAGCTGGCTGGTAAAACCGTGCTCATTGACATTGAGGTCATCAATGCCCAACTTGATTATAACCTCTTACTTGGTTGCAGCTACATGTATTCCATGCGGGCGGTTGCCTCATCCGTTTTCTGTACTATGATGTTCCCCCATGAGGGACGCGTGGTCAAAGTCGACCAACTTACCTATTACGATCCCAAGGCCCCCGCCGCACCTGAATATTTCTCCCCATGGTTGAACAACCTGTTTGTGGTACAACTACCTCGTTCGTTTCCTCCGTGGGACCTGGACTTTACTCCGACGCGCCGATGACGTCTACATTCCAATCCATTCCACCACCGTCACCGGAGACACACGTCGCTAACCTCTGTACTCTTTCCCACAATACACAAACACCCAACAATCAACCATCCTTGTTACCTAAACCACCATTGGTCCCTATTCACATTGGTGTTACACCCATCCACACCATCCCCTTTCTATTCCCTCCCTCGATCATAGTAAGCGCTCCGGTTATGGCTACCCTTAGTCTCCCCGGGTTAACCCTGGTATTACATGTGTGGTATATTTCACCTCCCATTCCACCACCGACACCAAATGTCGTCCTGCAACCGGTGCAACCCATTGTCACTTCTACCCAACCACCTCCTGGTATCACTACCCCTTCGTCATCTACGAATCCCCCTCCTCTCATCAGGCCCACAACCATACACTGCGGTACCCCCACCCAAAGCAGTTAAACCTCCCCCTGTATTCCGTGCTCCTCCAAAATGCTCGTTGTGTGATGAGTTAGGCCATCCAACCCATCAGTGTCCACAGTTACCTGCATTACAGGAACACATGAAAATGCTTGACGACGACCCCAACATCTCGGTTGTCAAAATCGACTCAAACCCCATGCCTCGTGACAAATCACTGCATACCAACCACCCTTGTGCGATATGCGGTATTTACGGCCACTACTCACATCACTATCCTAATATCCCAGATTACAGAACATCTCTCAATGAGATGAATAATTTGGACCTTGAGACGGCGCCCCCCACAAGTGAGGAGATCTACCCTCCGAAATCATCTGCTTCCGAAGAAATCAATACTATCTATATGATTTCAACCACTTTCAAACCAAAACCCCTTGATTTATGGTCTGACTACTTCCAAACTGATGAGCAAATTTTGGAAACACTCACTGCACCTGACTACCCTTGGGACGATATGCATCATCGCTCATACTTCCTCCCAGAGGCGTCTACATCCACCGCATCTAATCAACTATCGGTCGAATCGAAAGATTTCATACCCACTAAGGTCGATTGGTTCAAGGACCCCATCCCTACACCAGATGCCTTTGAAGAAGAGAACATGTCAAACATTTTCCCCATTATACAAATTGACATTTCCACCACACCTGGGAAACCTGAGCTCATCTCGTTGGGCGCATCTTGCACTCAAGCGGAAACTCAGGCATACAAAAAACTTTTCCAAGAATTCCGTGATGTCTTTTCCTGGTCCTATACCGAAATGCCTAGTCTTGACCCCACCATTATAGAGCACCGCATTGACACATGGCCTGATGTCCCCCCCGTTCGTCAGAAACAGCGACCCATTCATCCTTCCAAGCTCCCCGCTGTTAAATTCGAGGTTGAGAAACTTCACGAAGCAGGATTCATTTATCCTATTGCTTATACCACATGGGTTTCAAACCCCGTTCCCGTCAACAAAAAACAAGGCACCCTTAGAGTATGCACTGACTTCCGTGATTTAAACCGCGCTTGTCCCAAAGACAATTTCCCCACGCCATTCATTGACCAACTCATGGATGCATGTGCGGGACATGAAGTCCTATCTTTCATGGATGGTTTTTCTGGATAAAACAAGATTCAGATCCATAAGGAGGATCAGTACAAGACTGCCTTTACTACCCCATGGGGCACCTTTTCCTGTCGTGTCATGCCTTCCAGCCTCAAAAATGCTGGTGCCACCTTCCAGCGAGCCATGACCTATTGTTTTCACGACTTGGTCCATGTCCTGCTGGTCTATCTTGATGACCTTACAGCTCATTCCCAAAAATGATCAGACCACCTTAACGACCTCCGACAAGTTTTCCTGCGTTGTCGCAAATATAAAATCCGCTTGAACCCACACAAGTGTGTCTTTTGCGTTCCTGCAGGCCGGTTGTTGGGTTTCATTGTTTCCCAGAACAGAATTACTGTTGATCCCCTGAAATTCAAAGCCATCTTGGACCTTCCCTCTCCTCGCACGCTTCGGCAACTCCAGAGTCTGTAGGGGCGGTCCAATTTCCTTCGTCGCTTTGTTCCTGATTACGCCACCAAAGTTCACGGATTCTTACGCCTACTTCGCACCCACATACCCTTTGTTTGGGATGAACAAGTAGACACGGCATTCGAAGCCCTCAAGAAAGCTCTCACACAAGCCCCCCTGATCTCCCCTCCGGATTTCTCTCAGGACTTCATCCTTTACGTCTTGGTGTCTGAACATGCCGTGTCCAGAGTCTTGGTCCAAGAAGATGCCGCTCACCAAGAGCACGTCATTTATTACGTCAGCCAGACCTTGTCCGGCCCACCCCTACGTTACCCATACGAGGAAAGATTAGCCCTAGCTGTAGTCTTTTCCGTCCAAAAATTACGACACTACATTCTGCTCGATCACACTACGGTTGTCGCCGACTCCAACCCTATGGTCTATCTCCTAAACCGGCGGCTCCTACAAGGTCATGTTGCTAAATGGGTCATTATCCTCCAGGAATATGACCTCACTTTCAAAACTCCCAAGAGTACCAAAGCCCTCACACTTTCCCATCTCATCACTGACCTCCCATCCTCTTCATCATCACCAGCTATCCAAACGGATCTGATTGACGATCACATCTTCATCATTTCGTCAGACGACCCATGGTACGGTGACATCTTAATTTACCTCCGCACGAAAAAAAATTTGACCCCACATCGACTGTGACGGACGCCGTCGTATACGACACCACGCCCCCCGATACCTCTTGTTAGGGGATGTACTTTATCACCGCGGTGTTGATACCATCTTACGACGTTGCTTATCCCATAGTGAGGCAAAACAGGTCCTTAATGATTGCCACAGCGGTGCCTGCGGAGGCCATTTCTCCAGCATGGCCACTGCCCAAAAGATCATTCATGCAGGTTACTTTTGGCCGTCATTATTTACTAATTGCATCACCGCAGTCAAACACTGTCAAAACTGCCAACTTTTTGCCCCAAAATCAAGAACCCCACCAGCCCCCCTTCATCCAGTCGTCACTGCCGGACCATTCTGCAAATGGGCCATCGACTTCCTCTATTGCAATCCCACGTCAGCCGGCGGTCACAAACACATCATTGTGGCCGTAGATTATTTCACCAAGTGGGCGGAGGCCATGCCAACTTACAATTGCAAGGCCAACACCGCAGCACGGTTTTTTCTCAACCATGTTATCGCTCGTTTTGGAGTGCCAAAGCAAATCGTCTCAGACCATGGCTCTCACTTCGAAGATGCCGTCTGGAGAGAACTATCAACCTTACTGAAATTTGAACACCATTTCTCCTCTGCTTACTACCCCCAAGGAAACGGCCAAGTCGAAGCAATCAACAAAATTTTGAAAACCATCCTCCAGCGCACTATAGACAAACACAAATCAAATTGGCACCACATGCTCTTCCCGGCACTATGGGCATACCGCACATCAACTAAAACCGCACGGGTTTTACCCCTTTCCACTTAGTTCACGGTGTCGAATCCGTCCTCCCCATTGAGTGCCAGATTCCAACCCTACATATGGTCATTGAACTCCTACCGGACACTGCACCAATTGAGCAACGCTTACTACTCCTGGAGCAGGCCGATGAAGATCGACGCACAACCCTCCAAACCATGGAAGCAGCCAAGAACCGATCCAAATTAAATTATGACAAACATGTCCACCCAAGAATTTTTTCTGAAGGGGACCTTGTCCTCGCCTACGATCAGGCTCATGACAAAACTAGGAAAGGAAAGTTTGTGTCCATGTGGCAAGGCCCATATATTATACACACTTGCCTCGGACAGGGGGCATACATTCTGACCGATTCAGAAGGCAACCCCCTCCGCAACCCACGCAACGGGTTGTACCTCAAGCGATTTTACCCATAATAAACCGGATGGACACCACCGTCCATTACAGAACTTCATGACAGTTCTTTCCTCTTCCTGTTTTCACCAGGTCCATTTTTTGACCATTTTTTCACACCCTCGTTGCCTCGGTTCACGTGCCACATCGACCGTCGTCCGTTTTTGACGAAACTTATATTGCCGAATTTAGTTTTCCGCGCTCGTGATGATGCTTGAGATCATTTCTCGCTCTCACACCCAGATTTTTCGGGCATTTTTCCCATGCCCCCTCATCGCCTCGGTTTGCATGCCACATCGACCGTCATCCGTTGGTTACATGCCTTATATAGCCGGATTCAATTTTTCGCACTCGTGATGATGCTTGAGATCATTTCTCGCTCTCACCTCCAGATTTTTCGGGCATTTTTCCCATGCCCCCTCGTCGCCTCGGTTTGCGTGCCACATCGACCGTCGTCCATTTTTGATGAACCTTATATCACCGGATCCAGTTTTCCGTGCTCGTGATGATGCTTGAGATCATTTCTCACTCTCACCTCCAGATTTTTTAGGCATTTTTCCCATGACCCCTCGTCACCTCGGTTTGCGTGACACATCGGTCGTCGTCCATTTTTTATGAACCTTATATCGCCGGATCCAGTTTTCCGCACTCGTGATGATGCTTGAGATCATTTCTCGCTCTCACCTCCAGATTTTTCAGGCATTTTTCCCATGACCCCTCGTCGCCTCGGTTTGCATGCCACATTGGTCGTTGCCCCTTTTTTACAATCTTTATGTCACCGGATTCAGTTTTCCGCACTCACAATGATGCTTGAGACCTTTTCTCACTCTCATCAATCCCTTTTTGTTTGGTATAATTTTATCCCTTTTTCGGGTCGAGCAATCCCTTTTACGAAAAAGGCACTTAGGGAGTTTCTGTTAAGCTCTTTTCTGACTCCTAAAATAATGAAAAGATCACCGAGCAACCTTGCTTCCTTTCATGCTCGCTAAATGTATCTGAAAGGGCGTCCACCTGGTATAAGTTTACCCCTTTTCCGGACCTTGTAGACTAATTACGAAAAAGGAATACTCTAGTCACATCGGCTAGAAGAGTTCTCCAATTGCATCATTTTATGCTTTTTTGGGCCTTGGAGACTAACTTACGAAAAAGAACACCAATGGAGTCCACTTACCGCTTTCAGACTCTCTAAACATGAAAGAAACCACGAGCAATCACCATCCTGGGCTCGTAAAACCAACAGGATAGTAATCATAACCACTGCAGAGTCTTCTTATCGTTTTCAAACTCCTTAAAAATGAAAGCACCAATGAGCATGAACAGTCCTGGGCTCACGAAATCCACAGGACAGTACCATTTCAGAGCACACTTTTATACCTTCTTGGAGCTCATTAAAACTACGAAGAAGGACCCAATGGTGCTTCTCGATGCCACAAACACATCACGTCTACTCATATGGCAGCTTCTCCATTTTTGGTCGCCTTTGTTCAGAGTATTCTGCAGTATCTCACCCTGAGAATCCCTCGACAGCACCCATCAGCTTGACCCCCCCAGAGTCAATACATACCCTTCAGTCCTTAAAAGCTATGATCCCTGCACCTACAAGTCAGTTCCCTACGCTGCCAGGTCAACCATGTCATCATGCTCTGAACAAAGGAAGTTTGAGTCTACCCACCCTATGACCCCAGTTACGTCCCATCCCCACAAGTATGTCAGTCCTACCATCAGTACTACCACACTTCAGTTCTACACCTCGCGCTCCTATCAAGGAAACATCATTGCCATGTTAGTTGTTGGTCTCCCTCTGTCGACGACAACCAAGTTTATTCCGGAGGACAGACCTAGAGGTCCCTGTGTCTTGGACTCATCACCATTTATGATGAGTGCCTACGAATCATTTCGAGAGGAGTCCTCAGTGCCTCTCCAAATGGTTGTTTCTCAAATGCTCGACTTCAACACCTTGATCGCATATTTGAGACTCGCACAAGATATTAGTCCGTCCAGTTATTATTCAAGACCCTGGATACCACCTGACTCTTCCACATTTGAGAGTCTACCTATGGAAACAACCAGTTACATTTTTTCTATAGATATCCGGGTTGCGCATGGCGACAGTATTCAGATATACCCCAGTTTTATACTCCCTCGAGTATACAGTTACATATACTTCTCGGAGATGACTCACAGTCATTGAGTCCCTACAGATGTTGGACACCTTCAGTTTCAGCAGTTCATCAACCCTTCTAAGACCTTATTCAGAACGGTTGTTGCTTTATTCCAGTGTATCAGTTATTGAGATCAGTCATGTTATGATCATGAGTGCATCCCAAAATGATGTCCCCTCTGGACCATTATGATGTACCAACAGATTTTTTATATTTTTCAGGTCCCCCTTCTTGGGACTAATTGTTATGTCTTGATACGAGCATGGGTATGCCTGCCTCGTCCATTATCAGAGATTATTCCTCATTCATATTGAGGCCATGTAATATTGTTTATTTTTTGCAGCTTCCAAGGGTCTTGGATCCAGTCTCCAACCGGTCTCTTCTCCTCCCCAAACCCCAGAAAAACGACAAAAGAACTATGATGTCTATCGGCCATACGATGAGCTCCTGCCCTCACACATCATGGGGCAATCTGTTAACACGTAAAAAGTGCTCACTAGCTCATTTCCTTATTCACATGACCCATTTGTCCACTTTTCCACCATTTGAGCCTCTAAAGCCACCAAAAGGTCACCAAAAGACCTTAATACACCCCTTTTCCCACACAAAATGATTATTTTTCCTCAAAAGCATAAAAAACCCTCAAAAAGGGTCCAAAATTCCCAAAAATATTAAAAAGAGAATAAAAATATTCAAAATATTCAAAAAAGGAAAAAGGAGGGAAAAGGTACCTAAACCATGTTGGTCAATACCATTGGTTTCCACAAAACCATAATGGTATTCCCCACCACCAAAAACTATAAAAAGGTGGTAGGGGCTCCTCACTTTACATCCATCCATCTTCCTATCCTCATGCTGCCAAAATCTGCCATGAGCTTTTGGCCATTGTAGCTACCTTGGAGAAGGAACCTTTGGAGTTTGGAGCTGCTCACCCTTGGAGCTACTCAACAATCTTCATAATTTGGAGGTATTATCATTGCAAGCACTTGCTTGCCCCCATTTTCAATACAAAGTTATTCTTTATTCTATTTCCTTGTTCTTGTTTTCAATTCAAAAGTTTATTATGATATGCACATGCTAGTTTAGTTTAGTTTTAGTTTTAGATTTACAATTGTTTTTGCTTTAGTATTTGAAACTGCTGCTACTAGTTAGCAAGTGCCCATAGCACTAAGCTTGGTTGCAAAACCAAGCCAACAGAAATAAACTAGACATCGTGATATTCTACTAGAGAAGCACTACAATACTATTTAGAGTCTAATTCATCATAGTCTATTTCAATAGACAATCGAAGGAAAATAGTTTACTTACAGTCTACAATATTATAATTTTTAGTATGTTGCTTTAGATTTATATTTCTAAGCTCTAATTACGGATTGCAGTGACAGAAGAAAGTTAAGAATAACCTGAAAGATGCGAGATGCGATGTTGTTGCTCCAGAAGTAGATGCTCTTGCTCCAGAAGTAGATTCTCTTGCTCCAGAAGAAGACGCTACTCAAAGAGAAATTGCTCCATACATCTTAAAAATCTTCCATAATAACCTGAAATATGCAAGATGCGATGCTGCTGCTCTAGAAGTAGATGATCTTGCTCCAAAAGAAGACGCTACTCAAAGAGAAATTGCTCCATACATTTGAAAATTCTGAGTAATATTTGCATATAGCAAAGAATCAGAAAGTCCAAGAAGGTAGTGAATCTTGAAGAGGCTAAATTAATGGAAAAATAGAGCAAATAAAAAGGGACGAAGAATGAATAACGAAGGGATGAAGAATGAAGAATGAAAACATCAATGGGAAAAAATAAATAAATGAACAGGGCTAGGCCTTTGCTCTATGCCTGATCAATTTCGCTGGAAGTCGTGACTCTTTGGTTTTGCACCACTCAATAAGAGGCGATGATGGTGAGGCAATGAAGGAGGTGGTGGCTACAATAAGTAAATGCATGCATTGGAAGTGAAGGAGGCGGCTGCAAGAAGTAAATGAATGCATTGGCAGTGAAGAAGGTGGCGACTGCAAGAACTAAATGAATGCATTAAATATGTGCAAGCAAAAATACAGAAAAGAATTAAATGAGCATTAGTTCCAAAGTAGTTGGGTGCTTTAATATCATGTTGTTCTCACAACTCCACCTTTGGCCCAGCAATAACGCTTCAAGTCCGTGGCCAATAGGATTTAAATTAAATAATTTAACTTGATTATATAACTAGAATACCCCCAAAGTAGGGGAAATGAAACGTCGAGAAGAACTTCAATATGTTGTAAAATGAGAGAAAGTTGTGTGTATGTAGACAAGGGGTAATTTTTGCTTATGAGTTCGAATGGTGATAGGAATATGAGGTCAAGTCACGTGGAAATGATGTAACTGTGATTTTAGTCACCATATGATGGTAGGTATTTGATTTTCCCTCTGCTTTGGAAGCATATTTGGATGTCTATTTCAAGACAACATATTTGGTGATGTACATTTGATCACCGTATTTGAAGTATGCTCAAATTATGGTTGTTCAGACAAGGGTCAGTGCGTGTTGGGCGATATTTTTTTCCATAAATGTATAGATTGATGATTCATGTTGTACCTTCCAAGGGCATTTATATATGCATACAAGTGTATTCCCTTTTCTATGTAGACATAAATTTTCATTGCACTTTGTATGCCTTTCCAATAATTTTTTGTGAATGTTGTTCCAATAACTTCTACTGTAGAAAGTTCTTCCATCTCATTTTCAAAATTTGATTGAAGTGTGTGTGTCATGGAAAACCTTGTGTATTATTAATGAATCAATACGAAGACAATGTCGAAATGAGTTTCATGTTATTTTCAATTGATGTGTACACATAAAAATAATATTAGTGTTGTGATGTTGCATTATTCCAATTTTCAGTGCCGCCTTCATGTATCGACTATCCAAAATATTCTACAGAAACAACTATGTAGAGGACCATTCATACACGTCACTCTTTTAAGACTTGCAGTTAGAATTAAAAACATCCTTTGTTCTGTTATGCCACATAATTGTCTCGATGAAAACAAAAGCAAAATCAATTGGATGCCTAGCTTGAGAGCCATGCAATAGGTCGTTCCCGCAACTCGATGCCATGTTGCATTATTCATGGAGAACCGTGCCCCCACTTTGCCGAGTATGCTTGGGATGTCCACATTATCCACAACCTCCTATCTATCTTCCTTTTGCAACCTGCATACCATGTAGATTCGTTACTAAATGTATATTGGCAGCAGATGTGAATTACACCTCGTAAGTGGAGGAGGCTATAGGGAAAAGGCCCTCTTATGTTCTTATTCCTTCACCAGAATGCGATGCATATTGGTATTTATGAGCTTGGATGATCTGGTATTTATGAGGAGGAGGAAAAGGATAAGGAACGAAGGATGCTCTGGCCAATTTGTTGGAAAACATAAAATATATATCTATCATTTTTAGATGTGTAGCTAAAACCACA
The DNA here is from genome assembly GCA_027924585.1 of Larix kaempferi. Taxonomy (NCBI): domain Eukaryota; kingdom Viridiplantae; phylum Streptophyta; class Pinopsida; order Pinales; family Pinaceae; genus Larix; species Larix kaempferi. The sequence goes on from BSBM01000071.1 coordinate 9,241,771, forward strand.
GACCAAGATGCAAAAACTTACGACACATGGCACCGCACCGTAGCAAAGAAAAAGAAATCTAGGCGCTACCACTTGAGGCCGTGGAGTAGTGAAAATGGTCCACAATCACTGATACGTCGACACCATGAAAACCCATCCAGAATATATCAGTAATTACCACATGCCTACCTTAACGTGTGATTTTGGGCACACAACTACACCATAGCAACAACACGTGCTCATCATGCAAAAACATCTGCTCAAGCTAGCGTACCGTTGGGAAATGGAGGTGGTAGGGAAAGCAAACCGCTTGGTGAAACCATTTGTATCTACAAATTTTTCACCCCTTAAACACTAAATCGGGGTCAACAATGCTTTGTATCGGTACAAAATATGGATCTCATGGGAGAATGCTAGTGCAGCTAGGACGTCCGTACTCAAAATGGTTTGTTTTTGTTTTGTGTTTCTATTGTAAATATTTTTTGAATTGTATTTGGTGTTAATTATGTTTTCACGCAGATATGACGCCTTGAATTTGCTTTAGAGACTGAGTGGAAAGAAGATTCCTAAGCATTTGAGCCACGTATAATTTTGTGACCAGCTTTGCACAAAAGGGATGTTTTTTTTCCATTGATTTTATAAAAATCCAATTTTATTCCATGGAAACATTGAGATAGCATGTCACGTTACACAGGTGTCGAGAGGGGTGATGATAATAGTCATGCATAACACGCAAATGATTTTAATGGAGGGGGCCGTGTCATTTATGTATGCCATGCCGTGACCATGGACAATTATTTTTACAAGAGGTGGCAAAGAGATGGAGGCTTGGTTTGAGAGTGTTTTTGGATTGCAAGTGGTCTCAAAGGCATGTTTCAATGGTGTGAGAGGAGTAGCTACGTGATTTCTCAGCGGCTAAAGCATTATACAGTACATTCTGCCATGAAGACTATGGATTTTAGGAAGTTTGCGAATGCGGGGGATTATATCAACAATGTGGTCAACAGTTTCGGCATCATAATCGTCATTCATGATATTAATGTAGAAACAATTTGGATTCACAACCAGCCAATGGGATTTTATCTCATTGACAACTTGGATAAATCGCGTATATGGGTGCAGTTCCATGGAGCTCTGGGTTGGTTCTCACCGGAGCAATTCCATGGACTTCTTATCCGCTCTCATGGGACCTTGATAGCCATTGAGCACCATGATTCCACTTTCTGGTAGAAACATAGTATCCAGGTATATCCTCGAACTTCACCAGAGTTGAGAGCAATGTGATAGAATCGAAGGAGGTTATGGTGAGGGGATTAAAATTTTGAATGCGGGTTATTCGGAGTAATGAGTTTCCTGACTTGCAGAGTGTACCATTGATGGATTCCACATTGTACCTGTGGTTGGTTGTTGAACATTCTATTGGGGATTTCGATTTGCATTTCCTTCATCAACCATGTCTTGCTTCCCAATATTGTGTATGATATCTAAAGCATTCGGTGTTGTTGTCGGTAACAGAACAGTTTATCAGGTGCTTCACAGAATGGTGTGGTAGCAATGCAGATTATTGATTTGAAAAGTGGGACTGAAAATATCATGAGAGATCAAAACTCGTAGATTGTGGCTTTTTTTTTCCTCCTCCATGTGTCGTTGCTTCAGATAAAGCCCACCCATGCAACAAATGCAACTTCCGGCAACTTAGTGTTAGGCACCTCTCTCACTGGCAACGAGACCAAAATTTATAAGGGCGATATCTTCATATTGGAATTTTTCAATCTCAACAACAACAGTGTTGAGAAATGGGATTATTGGGATTACAAAGTGGGGCAAATGAAACGTCGAGAAGAACTTCAAGAGATACATGAGTCTCGGATATTCAGAACCCTATAAAAACCCTTAGGGTTTCGATTTATCTCAAGGGGTGCCGCCCTTATGAAAAAGTCACTTCTCTTCAATCACGTTTAGGTAGTTTCTCATGGGATAATGACACCACTTTTATTAATTCAGTTGTAGCGTGAGATCACAATTGTTGCTGTCAACAACTAGACAATGTTTGAGAACCGTATGATGTGAGGATTGATTTTTCATCCAACGATTTTTCTTTTTGCATCCCAACACATGTGCAACGGAAAACTGGTGGTTGATTGGCGGATTGATGTGCAGATGTGGATGTATAAGGGCGAGTGGAGTCATGTATGCGAGCATGGGTTGATGGTCGACGTCGGATATTGCAGCAGGTGGAGTGAAGTGAGGAGGGTGTGTGCATAAGGGAAGAGGGTGGTTGATGAAGAGATGTGCGCGAGTGTTTGGAGAGGAGCGCACTGATTGCAGTGAGTGTGTGGAAAGGGATTAGCCTCAAAGGATTGATGTATATGAATATGTGTGTCATGATTTTCTCTTGGATTGCATGTTGTAACATATGTATCGAAGAAACTCTTTGCAACATTGATTTGATCTGGGTCTTTCCAATTTAATGTTTCCATGTTAGGAGCTCCATCAAGCCACAAGAAACCCACAAGAAACCATGTATATGTGCAAAGTAACGAGGTTTCCATTCATACCTATAAAAGAAATGTTAGAGGGTTATAACAAATGACAAATATTTAAAGGTTTTGTAGAGACACGTGCAAGTAGTATATAATGTGTACCTATACCAATAATATGTTGTGTTCATGTTTTTTTAAGCATCTCCTCATGGAAGAGTGAAAAAAATTTATGCATGCATGCATTTACGGTGTTGGTCCTATCAATGATGTTACGATTATACCAACTCCACTCAAAACATTTATCAAAAATTGTAATACATGTCACCTTCTTCTGTATAACACTGTGAAATCAAGGATAATAGATCAAATGCAATAAACAATAATGCTTAATATCGGTCGAGGTACAATAATCATATTGTTATCTCCATACTTGCATGTCTAAATTTATTAATCAATTCACCATTAACTTTGTGAAGTAAACATATATTAAATTAATAAAGTGTCCTCCATAAATAACACCCAAATGCAAATCCATTATAAAGATTGTATTAATATGATTTGGCTTTTTTTTGTTTTAGAATTATACAATAGTAAAAAGGGATTCCTTACTAACCAAGCATTGATAGAAAAAATAATTATTTAGGAAAAAGCAAGAAGGAAACCCACCATAATGGAAGCGTTCATTAGATACTTTACTCATTGACTACGAACGCGGTTCCTTCGAGCGAGGTTTGGGGCTTGTTGACTTACTTTGTTTATTCTACTTGACTATAACATTAATTAAACATTCCCTATTAAATCCGTCACATGAATAAATATCTCCTCTATCATATACTATGCATATTACGTATAAATATATGTCATAACGATTCCAAACAAAATAAATCTAGGAGGGAATTTACCTTCAACAAATTCATGAAGGATAGAAGGTGTGTGTAACTATAAGGTGTGAGTGACCAATGGTAGGCACGTGTTTGATTCCTGTTAATACAATTATGCCCTTGTATAATGCCGCCCCTTGGAATGATTCAAGTACTCATTCAACAAATTCTCATCATGTTTCACATCTTTGCTTTTCATATACGCAGTCTACCTTCCTTCACGCATCCAGGCACGGGACACTGTAATTTGTGGCATTTAAAAACATCAAGCTTCTCCAACCATGTCAAATCTTCAACACCTTCCACCTCTTCTAGCTCGCAGGATCTAGAGAGAGAACCTTGAAGATCACATAAAATACATGCATGGATATCACGTGTTAAAGCCTCTCTGAGTTATATAGAGTTAGGTAAGTGAGTAATCCTAAAATGTCTTTGAAGAAGATCTAGTTGTAAAAGGAAGTCATGGAAAGGTTACCATGCACAATAAATACTTTCAATGGGTGAATCGACAACATTATATACTTTAAACTTGCTTAAAATATATCGTCAAAACTGGACCAATGACTTCTTCAGAAGCCAAGATAACAATCACTGTGTAGCACAAGTCAGAACTTGATTCAATTAATTTATTTTTTAAAATTCAACAAAATAAGATCATTATCGCTAGTTTTTATTCAAGTACTTTCCAAATCACTTATAGCATGAGTGAGATGAAGACATATTTGTAAACATGAGGTCTGGATGTGACAAATTGTGATTGCATAGAGTAACTGAACCATCAATTTAATTGGGCTATTGGAATTACTAAACCTCAACTTGACCTTATTCATCAATTTCATTGCTCCATTTTAATTCTCCATTAATGATTCATACATTATTACTAATTAGCCACCCACGAACGCTTAGCTCCTGCAGCTTTGTTAGCATAGCCAGCCCCCGTATGCACTTCATCTTCACACATTCCTGTGCCCACAACTCCTCCAAAGATGTCAATGTTTCCATACTTGGAATCTCTTCTAACTCGTACATCCCAGTAACACTTATGATTCTAATATTTGTAGCGTGCTCCAACCCCCGTGTGTTGTTAAGCTCCACACACCGGTGTGCCCACAACTCCTCCAAAGATGTCAATGGATCCATACTTGGCAGCTCTTCTAACTCAGATAACCCATCAACATCTAGGATTCTAAGCTTTGTCACGTTCTCCAACCCCCGTATGTTGTTCAGCTTCACACACCTGCCTGCCCACAACTCCTCCAAAGATGTCAATGGCTCAATACTTGGCAGCTCTTATAACTCGTACATCCCAGCAACATTTGTCGCGTGCTCCAAGCCACACTCGCCTTCCCACAACCCCTTTAAAGATGTCAATGGCTCCATACTTGGAAACTCTTCTAACTTGGACATCCCAGCAACATTTTACACGTGCTCCAAGCCACGTATTTTGTTCAGCTTCACACACCTGTCTTCCCACAACTCCTCCAAATATGTCAATGGCTCCATACTTGGCAGCTCTTCTAACTCGGACATCCCACGAACACTTAGGATTCTAAGCTTTGTCGCGTGCTCCAAGCCCTATATGCTCTTCAGCTTCACACACCCCTATGCCCTACGCTTATCCTTATCCTGCTCTTCAGATAAGGATATGGGTATTCCTTATCCTGCCATTTCAATTCCATAGCCGCTCTAGGATAACAGGAAACAACATCACCAACAGCAGGTTCCCATTGGTATTCAAGGGCATGTTAGCAGCCATTGCCTTCCATTGTTTCCCTTAAACAGGCCTTATAGCTATAATGATAACAAAAAAATGAACAACACTAGCGTTTCTACTCCCAGTGGCATCAATGTCGCGGGTTCGAGTTGAGGTCGGGCTGTTTATCCATTAGGTTGAGAACATGCATATCGAGCATTGCTTTTAAGTTATGTGCCTGTTGAATTGAGCGAAGAGGATTTGAGGCACGAATTGGAGGTCTGGGTTCATGTTCATGCATTGGATTTGGATAGAAGACGAGAAGGGCTTGTCACGGTTCTTTATTATGATCTCAGGCATGCTAAAGCAGGCTTGATGGAAATCCAGGAGCAACATTTGATGCAACAAGGCAGATTGAAGCAGCACTACAATAGTCTACTTCACAGGAAAAAAGAAAAGAGAGATGGAGATGAGAATGATCACGGTGATGACCATGATCAAATCCCCCCACCACCACCGGTATTATCACGAGGACTTGTAGGAGAAGTCCATATGGGAACAGTACACCATTCCTGTTGGGATCTCGCCCAACCTAGAAGGCCATAACCAGGGCACTCTGGTGGTTTTCAATTTGGTATGTGTGTATTGTTCTGTGTGTGTTATGGATTTTAACTTATTAGTACTCGATTTATATATTATTTTTTTGCTCGTTGTTTGCATTTGTTGTTTTTCAAGTGTCGTGAAGGAGGTTAGTGAGACTCCGACTAAGCGGCAGCACAAGTTCGTAGAGTTTTTTTATGTGCTCTCCATGCATTTGCTCTTCATAATATTCATGCTTTGAACTATAACCTTATTCTCTATCACGATCATCACGAACTGGATCCACCACTGTTGAAGGCTTAGATGCTTACTCGGATGCCTTTACCTCTTCCTGTGCTTCCTGCTCCTGCTCTTGCTCCTTATCCTATTGTGGACAATGAAACTTAATTTGCTGCTTCCACTTCCTAATAGTCGTGATAACAACAAGAGTCTGAATAGTGCTCATCTTTACCACAAGGAGAAACAGAATAGAAGGGCACAAAACTTAATTTGCTGCCTCCACTTCCTGACAGCCGCGATAACAACAAGAGTCTGAATAGTGGTCATCTTTGCCACACGGAGAAACATAACAAAAGGGCACTCTAAACTCTAGCATTTTTAAATCAGTTTAGGCACTTTGCATAACTTGACTGAGTTAGTGTGTCGGTGTAATTAACGTGTGGATGTAAATTCGACATGGGGTGGCTCCCCATTGGCCTTCAAGAGACAAGGAAAGCCTGACAGGAAACGGCCCCTTAAAATACACCTTCGGCATAATTAAAAAAATAAGAACTATAAACAAAAAAGTTTGGATAAAACGAAAATGGTGAAGGTCAAAGGATAACTAATTGAAGTCAACGGCATATCGATTACAATAGTTTACCCTGGCCTTCCAGGGACTAATAATTTAGCTAATTATATATATCATTATTCCAAGGACTAATAATAGCTAATTATATATATCATTAAAAAAAATAGCATAAGCAATGTGGAGGATAAATCAGAATCCAGTAAAGGTGGAGGATAAGGTAACGGACTTGAATGAAGAAGACAAGTTGACCCCACATCTTAAAGTATCCAAGGCTATAATTTTAAACGTGGGTGTGAAATTTGATAACTTAAATAATCCAAGGCTATAATTTTATATGTTGTCGTAAGATTTTCCCAATATGCTTATGGTAAAACAGATATATATTTACCAACTATGGTATCAATGAGATGATCTTGGCAATTGATATTTTGAACAATTTTTAAGGCTTAATTGCAAATGTGTGAGCTCGAATATCAACAAGATGGAGGTGCCACCAAAGACCCACAAACTTGGCTACCAAATGCAATATGAAGAGGACCAAATTTAGGTGACATTGACAGTCCTAAAGAGGGCCAATTTGATTACTTCATAATAATCTCCTTGAACTAGTAATCATGAACTATATAGATTTAGAATTCATTACCACATCTGAAACTAAGAATTAGAACAAACCCACAATGATCTATAAAGGATTTTCGAAATAAGAAATTAAACTCGATTTTAGATATAGTTTAGCAAGAGAATGACCAACAATAAGGTACTAATGAAACGTTGAATATTCATGCCCAATAAGTAAAGAAAATCCACCAAAATGTCCAATCAATATGAGCGCCTTTAATGCAATATATGTTATGCCTTACAAACTCAGATCAATAATAAAATCAGTGTCTTAACAAGAGTAGAGGATGTTAAATTTACTAATGGAACAGAACAGAGTATGGACTTACCAAGTATGAGTAGCAGTATGGTATCAATAGCTCTATGTTTTGAAAGACCAAATACTAGAGAAAGATGTTGAAGTGTATCATTATCAAAAAGGTAGAGAACAAGGACTGATTTGGTTTGAAATGCTTAGAATATATTTGAAATGACCAATGCTCATAAAACAGGTTTGCCCCTTAAACAACAGTAGAAGGGAAGCCAATGCAATTATAATCAGACCTAAAGTGTGACCTTTTTGGAAGACAATGAAAGAACATAAATTTTTTTGACAAGCCAAAAGTAAACTCAGATCTTATTACCATACAAGAAGGAATGTTGAGTTTCCCATGATCAAAACAAGGTATAGACCTACAAATTTAGGAGAATAAGAACATTCAGTATGATATGAGTCCATTTATTATTTAATCCTCAGAATGACGTTAGACACTCATCCCTTCAGTCCAAAGTTTGTGATTATGATAAAGGTGGTGATTAATATCCCCCAATGAGATCGAATTCATTTCAAACTCAAATTTCACTACTAACCATTTAAATTATTTCCATCTATCCATTGTCATATGTTGCAGATTAAGAAGGGTTGGTTTATGTTCTTTTTTAGTACATAATAAAGACCAAAGCATGCAACTAAATAAACACTCAAACCCAGATTATGCCATATATTTTGGAGCACAAGCCTTTATGGTTCTATTGTTATAACAAAACATATAATCCCAACAAGAGAGAGACGAGTTGACAAACCTTCAACTCAGATATTTTTGGTATCATAAAATGTTAATATGCATCTACTTATCAGCATAATAATGGATCTGATTAGGGAAAAATGATAACCCAACTTGCTTCATTCAAGGGTTTGATAGCCTGCGATAAATATCATAAAATATACTTGCATATTTAAAAGAAAACCCTAATCGTTTTGATGTCATATGATGGAAACACCAATTATGGTGTTTAAACAAACGCTTAAAGAGATCAAATCCAGTGCTAACTAATACCCTTTAAATCGAGTTTATGATCAATGTGATGGGGTTGAATAAAAAGGGTTCACGATTTATTGAGAAGATTTTAAGGAAAAAAATTAGAGTTGAATAGAAGTATTTCTCACTCATAGTAAACATGTGGAAGGGTTTCTTCCACACAAGAGTGATTCAGAGCTAAATTTACCCCAGCACATCAAGAGTTGGTTATAGTAGGGAAAATTGCTTAGGGTATGAACCAATTAGATCTTAGAAAACCAATTTTCACTATTTAAAAGCTTCATCCACAAAGTTTGATCCAAATACCTACAAACATTTGAGAAAAGATTTAAAATGTGTAGTAAGTGGAGAAATCTTAAAAAGAATAAATTTAAACCCTCTAAACTCTATATCTAGAGCCTATAAAGATCATCAAGGGGCAAATGGAGTCTTAGAAAAAAATTGAAAATTTCAAAAAACCCAAGGGAGAGTGGTGGAATAAGCAATCCCCCTCCTTGATAGCTCAAGGAAACCCCAATGTCGTTAGCTCCAATCCAATGATCAAACCTGCAAAACTCAAGATGGGAAAGAAGTCTTCTATCCTAGAACAATCTCAACCATGGGTTAGTAAAATGTTAAGTGAACATAAATTAATTATGGAAATAATCACATTAATCCATATCCATACAAGACAAGGTTGCATCAATTATCAAGTACTTTACTCAACATAAGCTAAATAAATTGAAATTTACCTCAAGCCCTTATGGGTTCTCTAAAAATTTCTAAGATGATCCACAAGCCACCATTGAATAACCCAGGCTACTAGAGACCTAGAAAAACTTAAGTATAATTATTTTGCTTGCTAAAAATTCCCCATTTGGACATGAGAATGGCTCCTTTATATAGATTTAGAGAGTCCATTTTCTCTTGAGGAGAAAAATAATAAAATACATGCCAAATACCCTTGGGTTTAAGAAAATACCATGGAAAATACCAAGGTAGGCCCAAATACCATGGGACCCCTCCTAGATCCAAAAACAAGGAAAACATTGACATTCTAGGAGGACATTTTCATCTTTTTGAGAGAGAAAATAATAATATAAATCCCAAATACCATGGGTTAGCCCAATACCAAGAGAAAAATACCAATGCAACCTCAATACCAAGGGATTAATACCATGGGTGGTATCCTCACTCCAAAATGTTTGCCTCCACATGTGTGCCATGCTCCAATTAATTAAAATATCTTAAGGAAATTAATTAAATTTTCCAGAATTAATTAAATAGTGCAATCTCATTGTAAAATTAGAAGTTCTGGTGCACTTTTTAATTCTCCAAAAATTAATTAGGCTAGACTTACGAATTTTTTAATTAAAACCATAGTATAAACCATAATTAATCTCACATGTGCATAAATTAATCTATATAAACCCTCCATGCCTGGAAAACTAGCAAGGAGGACAACATTCCACAATTAGAAGATGGATTTGAGTAGTAGGGGCTAACAGGACCCCAAATATGCCAAAACATTGCCAAAAGTCAAACTTGAAATTTCCCATGCACATCCATGAAATTCTACAGGTTGTCCACGAATGGAGTGTTGTTTCAGTTCCAGATCTTGTCCAATTGGAGAGGGTGTTTTGACATGCAAGTACATAGGATGAAAGTACATGCTAAGAGGAATTCAAAACATCTCCCAAATAAAAAGATATTGATTTATGCTAATGAAAATACGTTCATGAAAATCTGCACCGCAATCACTAATGAAATCCCCACCAACTTTTCTAAACTAACTAATATGTGCAAGTAATGTTCATTATGATGGCACTTATCAAAATAAAGGGCCAATATGGGTGTCCAAAAATGTCCTCGAAATGAAAATATACCAAGTACAACTCAAGATATGGCATACCCCCCATTTGGCCACCTTGAAACACTGAAAATTGGCACTAAAAAAATATGTGATGGCTAATAACCTTTGATATACTGGCTAGATTATGCATATATTTGTCATACATCCCTGATGGACCAGAAAAAAGAATGTCTATGTGGAAATATGCAAGAACACAAGTAATCATCATAATTTACTCATTATACATCTAGTCATGCTATGCATGATGATATGCCAACCACATAATATATTCAAACAAGTTCATGGGATGCGTGAGCTCTCCATTAACCAATACTAAGATAACACCAACATATTAATAAGAGCTATTTTCTTCTTTATGATGGAGTTAATTGGGTCAAACAAGGTTGTTCACGTGAAAGTTCTAGTGCAAGTAGACTTGATGGATTCCAGACAAGGGGGAAACGAAAACTCTGAGTTCTTCACCACTTGAACAGCCACTAGGGATGTGTCTCACAAATGGAGTCAATTGTAAGGAGGTACTACCCCCTCATACCTTGGCAATCAAATTCACCACCCCCTTTTACTTTATTTACTTGGAAGCTTCAACTTAGACTTGGTCTTGAAGGACTAGTCTTCGTTGATTTTTGGGGCTCTTCTTTCTTGTACTTCTTTTGTATTTGAAACCTCGACCTTTTCATTTTTCTTTTATTTTTGAGGCCTTTTTTATGGGAAAGTTTATCTTGCCTTGATCCCTTTTTATTTGACTTTTTATTTCTATTGGTCTTCAACTTTGACTTTGACTTTTATTTTGCAGGTACAAGGAGTCTTCTACTGGAAACGGATTCTCGTACCCTCATTTATTTTTTGAGCATATGGGTAGGAGGATTTCCATGCTTCAAATCAAAGGGGGGAGCAACTCCTTCTTCTTGGTATTAGTAAAGCTCCAAAAATCTACAAGGGTACCCACATAACCCGTCATGTTACTCCTTACAACAAATGATCGATCTTGAGACACCATGGATAACTAGGAGATTCTCATGGTGAAGAGGTCTAAAAGGGGAGAGGTCTAAAATAGTTCTATCAAACATTAACTAGAGGAGTTAAACCAAAGAATGGAGTGATATGGATAATGGATGAACAAGGTAAGGTGGACCCGAAGGAGGGGGTAAAATCCTTAACAATACCAAGAGTCACATTGGTTCCTTGGCTAATAAACAAACCGCAAATATTTCACCCTCATCAACCTAAGGGTGATACTACTAGTTATACTCATCAGACAATCACAAAGCATTCATGTTCATTAATTTATAGGACATGCATCATCATCATAGTCATCATAATGGCATTGGGACATAGCAGTTCCATATATCTCCTCTGATCATCTATCATGCAACAATTACATTGCATATCATATGGGGATCCCCAGAGCAGCAAAGAACTCCCATCCATTGGGAAATTTACAAAAATAAGTCTAAAAAATGGGGTGCCCCACAAAGTGTGGCACAACATTGGGCTCCATGTGGGAAAATTGCTCTAAGGAAAAGAGTTCTTGAGAACTCCAACAATATCTGGTACAACAACAATGAACAAAAAAACTACAATAACACTTATACCCTTCTCATAAATAATTCATATAGTGCATAAAATAAATTTTAAACTATTGAAAGCAAATAACACAAAATTTTCTAACTAATGACATGAAAGTAAAGCTCAAAACTTTCTAATCTAGGATGTTCAATATTGAACTTATTCATCCTACCTACCCCTAAGCTAACCAACAAAGGTAGAGGCTAAGTAAAATATAATTTTCATTGTAACCATTTGTTGAATTGATCAATCCCTCTAGGTTCTTCTAAGCAAGTCAAGGGTATAGCATAGGTTAAGTCAATGAGAAACAAGAATTACTTGCTTGAAAATAGAAAATAGGTCATGCTCGTGAAGAGGAAAATTGTACCAAGGTCGAGATTTGACATGGAAAGCTTCTTCAATCCAAAGGATAATGGGATTACCAAAGTCATTAAATGAATAAAAGTGCATGGATATTGATTAAATAGGGTCAAGTCACACTTCACAAGAAATTTCCTAGCTCCTAATGATTTCTCCATTGAGAGGTAGGACTATAGAATCATGATTTAGAGAGGAAGGAGATCTAAGATTCCATAAATGAAGATAGGGGTTTTGATGATTGTAGCTTGGACAAGTACTTCTGCATAGACAAGGTGTTAGGCATGTAGGAGTCATCCAAATTTCCTCTCTAGGTACTTGCTTTATTGAGCAAATGACTTTTGTATCTCTTTCCTAAGTCTAACTTAGGAAAAGCACATTAATTAACTTAATGTTGGCTAATGACTAAAAGTGAACTTAAGATTATGTCACGGTTGTTGATCTAAAATGAGGCTTGAGATCTAATCTCATCCATCGATCACTCTAAAGATCTATGGTTACATTTTTGGTCATTGAGATGTTATAAAAAGAAGCCTAAGGAGAGGAGGAGACACACAAAAATCACACAAAGTGAGTTAAATATAATTGATTGGTTAGAGAAGGACATTCAGCCAAGTGTGCAAGTGAAGGGGCAGGGTCATAGGAAAGGAGCAAAGGGGTAGTAAGGGAGATAGTAGCCAACCAGCAAGATCGAAGGAATGATCTTGAGATTTGAAAGGCTTGGTTATTTGTTGATCCGTATCATCCTCAGTAGGCCATTTTCCTAGGATGGGAGCCCAAGATTTTATCTTAATAAAATCGCAATTTGTTGGTTTTTCCCATTTGGTGTTTTCCAAGGTAAAGAAGTGTCAAATGTGTGATTGATTTCCTATTTATTTTTCGCTATGTAATTAGTTAGATTATCAGTTTATTTTCGCTTATAATTTCAGAATGAATTTTTGGGCATAAAAAAGATCATGAATGAGAATCAAGTATGGTAATGAGAAACTAATATGGTATTAGGTTGGGTTCTTCTCTAAGAGAAAGAAAATTGATTTGAGAGGTTTACATAAAATAAAGAAAAAATAAAAAAAGGTAATGTACGGCATCGTACAATCGTCATACAACAATGTACAACCGCACATTCACAGAGTTGGGCTTGAAGGTGACTGATCCACATGAGCTGGGAGTTGGAGCATGCAATCTGCAGGTAGCAATGGTGGAGGCATGGTAGTGGAGCTGTCGACAAGAGAAGCCACGATTCAAGAAGGAAAAGTCATGGCTGGAGGAGATTGTAGGGGACCACAAGGCTAGTTGAGCTAGTAACCCGGATAGTAGCAGGTGTAGTTGGGGTGAGGTGTCAGCAAGAGGTGATGGCGGGAGATGCATGGAAAATAAGGGGGATGAAGAGTGTAGCATTTTCCATCTAGTAGGTGATGGTGTAGGAGGAAGTGGCAGGGCTATGCGTGGAGAGTGCAACTACTTGTGGAGAAGCGTCGAAGCTAAGGGGTGGATGTGGAGTGTAGTCGACAGTGAGGTGCGAGAAAAATCATGGGCCAACAGGTTGAAGTGTTGAGTGATGATGGATGAAGAAGGATTCAGGGAGTAGGGAAGTTGTTGAAGAGGAGAAGCATCCAACAGGTAGATCCAATAGGACAGTAGGAGAAGCAACCAACAGGTAGAGAATTCAAAGCAGGTTTCTCAAACAAATCATGATCAATCCTTAACTCAAACTTCTTACCCATCAAGTAGTGTCTCCACATATTTAAGGCATGAACGATAGCTGCAAGCTCCAGATCATGAGTGGCATAGTTTTTTTCATGTTCTTTCAACTTTCTGGATTCATAATTGATTGCATGGCCATTCTGAGTCAACACTCCACCAATGCCTTGCTTACATGCATTGGTGCATACTACAAAGATTTCATCAGGATTTGCAACCTTCAGAACTGGTGTGCTGGTGAGCATTTCCTTGAGTCTCTGAAAATTGTCTTCACACTTGGAATTCCATTCAAACTTCACTCCCTTCTTGTAAAAGGATGTAATGGGATGAGATAACTTTGAGTAACCTTTAATGAATCTTGGTAGCACCATGCTAACCTCATAAAATATCTTACTTATGATACATTCATTGTGTCTTCCATTCCATTATAGCTCTTATCTTCTTAGGATCCACTGAGATGCCTTCTTCTGATATGATGTGTCCTGAGTAGTGAATTCTACTCTGATAGAATGAACACTTACTTATCTTGGCATACAACTAATGTTCTCTGAGTACTTTCATCGCCAATCTTAGATGCTCTTCACATTCTTATTTTGACTTGGAATAGATAAGGATGTCATCCAAGAATACAATTACAAACTTATCCAAATACTTTTTGAAAAATCCTTTCATTAGACACATGAAGGTTGTTGGTGCATTTTTCAATCCAAAAGGTACCACTGTAAACTCATAATTACCATACCTGGTCCTGAATGTTGTCTTCCTGATGTCTTCATTCTTGATTCTGACTTGGTGATATCCTAATCTCAAATCTATTTTTGAGAATACTTTGGCTCCTCTCAGCTGATCAAACAAGTAAGAAATCCTTGGCAAGGGATACTTGTTTCTGATTATTGCTTTGTTCAATTGTCTGTAATCTATATAGTCTTAGAGTTCCATCTTTTTTCTTTACAAACAACACAGGAGCTCCCCAAGGTGACACACTAGGCCTTATGTAACCTTTCTCCAGAAGCTCTTCTAACTGCATCTGCAACTCTTTCAATTCTAGAGTACTCGTTATGTAAGGTTATTTAGATGAAGGAACTGCACTTGGTACCAAATCAATAGAGAAATCAATGTCTCTCTGAGGTGGCATTCCTACCAATTCTTGAAATACATATGCAAATTCTTGTAGCACTGGGTAGTCTTGTAGATCTAGTTCTTTTCCTTACTCCAAATGAGCTACATATAACTGAAAACCTTTCCTAAAACACTTCTTAAACTATAGAGTTGTGATCTGTCTCGGAGATATGGATCTAGGTATACCTCTCACTGTTACCTAGTTTCCTTCTTAATCCCGACAAGTATAAGTTTTATTTTGACTGTCAAGCATGGAATGATGTGCATCCAACCAATCCATGCCAATCAATACATCATATGAACCTAAAGGTATGATGTTCAAGTCTCCAAAGGTCTTCAGACCATTCATTTCCAAAGGACACTTTCTCACTGCTTTTGTGACCTTCCTCTAGGTGCTTGTAGCCAATTGCACTAGACTTGTTGTCTAAAGCTTACTTTTCTTCAAATAACATATCTTGACTATGTTAGGTGCAATGTAACGATGGATAGCTCTAGAATCAATCAAAATATCTATAGTTTTATTAGCAATCTTACCTACTACCTCAATCATCTGGAACTAGTGATCAGCTTGCCTAACATCCAAGGCTGCATATATTCTAGGAGTCCTTCTTCCAACATCACCAACAATTGAGGCTTCTTGAATGTTGTTAATGGTGCTTCTCTTATGGGACATTTCTTGACATAATGATTCTTCTTACATATCCAACATTGAACAGGTGGCCTTGGCTCTTTGTTTGAATGTTCTTCCCCTTTGGTTTTTCTTTGCTCTTGCTGATAGGAATTATTGTTGTTTCTGAATGATGGAGGCTTGAATCCTTCCTTTATTTTTTCTTGCTTGTCTGTTTTCTTATATTTCAAATCATTATGATATGGAGCTTTGTTCTTATTATGATCATATAGATGTGTTTCCATCCAAATGGCATCTTTAAGGGTCTTTGGTCTATCATATTGGATCTTGTGTTTATAGGAATCTGGTAGACCACTGAGGAACCTATGAATCTTCACTTTCTCATCCTTTATGAAATATGCATACTTCAAGAGCTTTAGGAACCTTTTCTCATAAGCTTCCATGGTCATGCTTCCCAACTTGAGTTCAATGAACTCCTCCATATTCTTGTCATAGTAGTGCTATGAGAGATATTCTTTCTAGAAATATTTCTTGAACTTTCTCCAAGAGATTCTATCTTCATCAATATCTTTAAGCTTGACTAGATGATTCCACCAAATGGATGCTTTACCTTGCAAATGGTATATGGATACCCTTGATTCCATGTTTGATGTGTATTGATTCAACTGGAAGAAATTTATAACTCCCAACAACCAAACTTCAACATCTTTACCTTGCTTTGCTTCTCCATCAAAGGTTGGGGGTTTGATTCTTCTTAGTTCTCCCACTAGTTCATTATGAGCAAACCTTCTCTTCTTATATCTTACTGGGGATCTTTCAGGACTGATTCTTTAGCTTCTTGATATATACCTTTTCTTCTTCACTGTAGAGGGCATATGATCAGGTCCTCTTGAGGATGATCTAGATCTTTCATAATCTCTTCTTGGTACATGTCTTCTGCAATCTTGATTGTTTCTTGGATTTGTTCTTTGGGTTCTTTGCAATTTTTTCAGATCATGCATGAGTTGTTCTTAAATGTGAATGATCCTTTCATTATATTTTCTACACTTTCTTACTGGATAGTATAGACTTAAGGGTTCATTGCTTCTCTTGTGTCCATTTGTCCTAGATTCTCTTCTTCGAAACTCCTCTTCAGGGTTGTATGGAAACTGTCCTTCTTCCAAATCCATCTTTGATATCTATAGCTGATTTCTGATCTCTTCTTGTTGCAGCTTCTTCTTCACTGTACTTGTTGAGTCTTTGGTCTTCAACGCTTTGATTGGGGTTTAAAATTTGTTTTTCAATAATAACACTGCATTCTCATTCATTAACTGACATAACTGAGGCTGCAATGTGTTCATCATAAATCATTGTTAACAGACTACACATTTCTTTCACAATACATACAACATGATTCCAAAACATAAACACAGAGTTTCAAATCTATAGAAGGCCCAATAGTCACAGAGTTGAAACCTAAGCTTTGATACCACTCTGTGATGTCCCCGGCCCCTAAACCAAGGCCAAGGACACCTGGGAACCCAAGTGGAAGGATGAATAAGAGTAATACATAGCAGAATAAGGGTAACTAAGGCTAGGCCACCATACCAAAAATACATAAAATAAAACATTCAGCCTCTTGAATTTGAAATGCCATAATACAATGTAGATCATTCCCCAACACACATGTTATGCAAGGTAAATTTAAGCATGAAATACAACCATATTTGAG
The DNA here is from genome assembly GCA_027924585.1 of Larix kaempferi. Classification (NCBI taxonomy): domain Eukaryota; kingdom Viridiplantae; phylum Streptophyta; class Pinopsida; order Pinales; family Pinaceae; genus Larix; species Larix kaempferi. The sequence goes on from BSBM01000071.1 coordinate 9,259,047, forward strand.
CAAGATATTAGCATGATTTCAAACATTAAATATCAAATCTATTACAGCCATTTAAACTCTAAAATATTCAGATCTACAAGCCACCATAAACAATGTAAATAAATAGATATACATTTTGACACAATCAACCATATTAACAGTGTTAAAAATCAAATCTATTGACTGCCACCTACATCCATATTAACATAAACAAAACAAGATATTAAGGCTTCCATCTACAGCCATATAAATGATAAATAGATTAGATCCCATGGATTCCACCTGTAGCCATGTAAATGACAACAAAATTAGATCCATGAGCACATATATATATCAGAAATTGTAGTAAATAAGCATATAACAAAATACTCATCTCAATGAAAAGAAATTAGCTTCAACAAGACAACGTTCCACCTAGCCATAGACATGACATGTTCATGCATATTGTAACATGACAGTCACCCTCAATCTTATTCCATATATCCATAGGAGAGGTACTCTCAAACCAAAATGTATGGTGTGCTCATCTCATCACCGGGAACAATACCACACAAAAACAACTGTATCTTAGTTATACGGAAACCTTTTTCAATGAAACAAAAAGTATTCCTTACTGGAAATGATGTTATGGATGCCATGGAATAGGTCTCAAAACCTACAAATGTTGAGAAGTATCTGAACCAGAACATATGGTTGTGCCCTTCTCAACACCGTGAGAATACCACAACTACACCTTTCACCATATCAACTTCCCCTTCCATCCACACTACCTGGTGAGTTGTGAATCCCCTTGTTACACAAGCCCTCGGGATTTCACCACTCTCACCCCAGATTTACGAGCTATATTGGACAAATACAAGCAATGGGAGGACTCATGTTCTGTAAGCATAGATCAATCTTCAATCCCCATTACAGGGTCTTCAAACCTGATCATAAGGCCTTCAATCTTCCTGCAATACAATGCATCTCCTACTCAAAAGAATGTATTTCCCAGACAAGAGAGAATTCCTCTGCACTGGGGAGCTCAGAGAGAGAGAAGAAGAGTGAAAGAGATCCAATTTGAATCCTTCTAGAACCATTCGAATTCCCAAGGGAGTGACTCCAATTCCAAGAGAGGTAACTCAAATTTACTGGGGTTTACTCAATTCATGAGAGAGAGGTTACAATCAAAGATTCCCTTTCCCATAATAGAAAAAGGTGAAACAAGAGAGGAGTTACGCTTTTTTTTTCTAAGGAGTGCAGGCTAAATAGCCAGTGAGGGTGAACTAGCACATGAAGAGCATCAAAGGAGGCTTGGAATATCCAAGGAGGATGCACTAGCCAAGTCGGCCCCACTAGACATCAAAGAGGAGGCAATAGTACCTCAATAAACCAAAATAATAAAAAATAGGGTCCAAAGAGTAATGTTAGGGAGAACAACAACTCCTAGTCCCCAACCCCCTCACATGTGGAATCCATGCCCCCCCCATTCTCGGTAGTTTTCCATGTTGAAGCTAGTTATTTAATTAAATAATGATAATAATAAAGTCCATAGTCCTGGCACCTAGTTCCTAATAATAAACAAAATAATAACAAATTTATGGGGCTTAACAACCAAGGTATTACAGAAGGGTGAGCAGAGTTCACAGACTTCCAGTGTGTGGAGTAAACCTTCAAAGGGGAAGAGGGAGCTATCCCCTTCCAGTTCTACTAGGATACCTAGTTGGTATGAGATGAAATTGATGGATACTTGGGAGCAAGAGAAATCTCATGGGAGCACAATGAGGGAGAGCAGACCTTTGATGAATTTTTCAAACTTCTTGGCACTGATGTGTAGTTTCATCAATTTTGTGACTTCTAGTGATCAGGGAGCAGCTGACTAGAAGGGTTGGAGGGATTCTAGTGTGCATGATGATGTGTGCGACAATGTGCTAGGGTAAGAGGGATTACCAATTCCATGTGGCTCTTCAAGAAGTAACTTCCTTGCTAAGAGGGAGTGTTGATGATTGTAGATAGGACATGTACTTCTACATAGGTCAGGTGTTAGATATGCATGAGTCATCCATATTTTCTCTCTAGGTACATGCTTTGTTGAGCAAGTGACTTTTGTATCTCTTTCCTAACTCTAACTTAGGAAAATCACATTAATTAACTTAATGTTGGATAATGACTAAATGTGAACTTAAGATTAGATCACAAGCGTTGATCTTAAGTGAGGCTTGAGATCTAATCGCAGCCATCAATCACTTTGGAGATCTATGGTTAGGGTTCATGTCATTGAGATGTTATAAAAGGAATCCTAATGAGATGAGCAGACACACAATAATCACACAGAATGAGTGAGATCTCGTTGATTGGTTGGAGGACTTTCAACCAAGTGTGCAGGTGCAGGGGTAGGGCCGGAGGAAAGGAGCAAAGGGGCAGTAAGGGAGATAACAACCAATCAACAAGATCGAAGGATTGATCTTGAGGTTTGAAAGGCGCAGCTATTTGCTAATTTGTATTATCCTCAGTGGGCCATTTTCCTAGGATGGGACCCTAGGATTTATCTTAATAAAATCACAGTTTGTTGATTTTTCCCCAATTGGGGTTTTCCAGGGTAAACAAGGGTCAAATGTGTGATTGATTTCCTGTTTATTTTTCGTTGTGTAATTAGTTAAATTATTAGTGTATTTTCGTTTATAATTTCATAATGAATTTTTGGGCATAAAAATTATCGTGAACAAGAATCAGAACTAGTAATGAGAAACTAACAGGGGGTGGGAGGGTGGAGTGAAGAAATGTAGACTGTCCCCTGTCATTTGAGGTTATTGATCCTAATTCTTCATGAGATGAAGGGAATTGATTAAGGAAACCATTATAGTTATCAATATTCCATAAGATAGGAGAAGGATCAACATCATATGGATGGGACTCAGATTGATCATCTTCACACATGCATGTATCTAAAGGGCTTTGATCAAGGGTTGAAGGAACATCCTCAACTTTAAAAAGACCAGAAGTGGAATCTTTATAAGCATTTAGGCACCAATCCCAATATGATAAGGGTTCAAAGATACTTGATCTTGATCAAGATGATTTTCAACCATACTATCATCATGAGATTATTTTTCAAAGAATCCCTCTAAAGAATCTTCACAAAGATTATCAAGAGATTAGTTAGGATTTTCTTCAAGGATAGATTCTTCATCTTGATCTCCCAAACTATAAGCTGTGTCCAAATTATCATTTGTTCCTTCTGAAAAATTTGAAGACACATTTAAAATGATATTTTGCATATCCTTTTCAAGTTCTGCTTGAGATTTGAAAGAATTATTACCAAGATAGGCCATGACTTCCTTGTTTATTGAAGGGTTATTCATAAGATCAATCAAGGGGACTTGGACAACTAGTTCGAAAGAATCCTCATTTAATGGATGGGCATTTTCTAAGGATGCCTTAGGTACTTCCAAAATTGATTCATCAATAATGGATGCCTCTTCCAAGGATACATTATCAAGAAAATCTAAGGATGGACTAGGATTTTCAATTATAGCTTGATCATGGGTTACTTCATCATTGTCTTTGGAATTAATAAGATCTAGGAAGAGTTGAAATTTATCCAAGATGATACATTTCTTCCTAGCAAGATTGATTAAATATGATGATGACTCTTGATGAGCATTGATCTCATCAAGGAGGTGCTTGGATGGGTTAAGCTCATATTGTTGCGTTAGATTGTCAATTGTACTTTTCCTCATTTTACAAATATGAACCCAAACGTCAACATCATTTAATCCTTCCCATTGATCATGTAAATCCATCCAAAATTTTTGGAAGGCCATGAGAAAGGAACAAAATGAGGATATGCTCTTTGGAAAAATACTATAATACCACTTCCCCGCATACATCTTGATTGAAAGGGAAAAAAAAAATCATGACTTCATCTTCATGAATCAAATGGTGTTTTACAATGAAGTCAAGGAAGTTGTTAACAAAGTCTACACGATCATAATTATGATGCCCATAAAATCTAGGAGCATGCTTTTTCCATATATCATAATGGAATTTACGAGGATATTCTGGAATATAAGTAAAGTATAAATGAACTATAATTTCCTTGCACTATCTACAAGAGAGAGTCATTCTTCATATCTAAGATAAAATTAAGTTTTGAAATATTTATACTTTGGGGTTCACTTCTAGGTAATCTTTCCTCAATGGAATCAAGATGTGGAGTCACCAAATGAAGATGTTATCTTCACCACAAGATATATCGTTGAAGGATTAAATTGGTAAGGCTTGCCTTCTCCAGCAACGATGCCAAAATATTAATGCACAACCTAGCAACCATGAGATAGGCAAGTGAATCGATTGCTATATTGGTATAACTATGGGATCCTAACCCAACGTGTCACTAATGGGATCCTACTGTTTAGGTTTTTGAGACTCAAGAGTGAATTAACCTAGAGTAACCAAGTTTTTACTAAGGTTGTTCAGAAAATCCTATCTAGCCCTAGCTACTCACCTGGTTATATTTTTATATTAGTGTGTCAATTAAATATATTCAATGCAATTTAGCAAACACAACTTTATGAGACAATCAATGCTATGAAAATTAAATGACACATGATGAAAATAAGATATACAAACTGAAAATATAAAAGGGTAAATATTCCCAAACCCAAGGATTATAAGCCACAAGGAGTGTCAAGTTGTTGTATCCCTTTGATCTATGTGCAAGTTCCAATTATGACGCTCGACCCAATATCTCAGAGCACTAACCAAGGAGGATTGGGACCGTACCTTTGGCCATGCCACCTGACTACCCATGTATGTGAAGAGTAATCTTCTCAAATGTTGTTTCCTATGCACTATAACGACAAGACGACCAAATTGTTGGTTTCGAGATTCATAAGTCCCCGATATACGTAAGGTACGCGGTCCTTCATTGATCTTGATCACCCAAGACTCGTTAGTCTTTAAATTTGACATTGATAATGATTTTCCTATCGATCTCCCTATTGACATTAACACTAATTGGGTAATTGTCAGTTTGTACTACTCACCAAACTTCTTAGAGATCATTTTTCCACCACTCTTACTCCTTAGAACCTTGATTTACACATTAGTTCACTTCTCTATAAGTATATTGAACTTGTATAATACAACATATTTCTTGCACAACATTTCAACAATAATCATTAATAAATGTGACAAAGTGCTTGGTACCTCCTTTCAATGTTACCACCATTGTGCTATACCTATTTGTGTGTTTAGTAAGTCAAATAATTTAACACCTTGCCTTATTAATCAATCTTGGTGAAATTCCTTTATATGTTACTTCCCTACCACACACTAAAGACAAAACTCCATAGTAACCTTACCATCAAGCTTGTCAACCTGACCACCTTAATCATCCTTGTCAAGTTCCTAACACCAAGATGTTTGAATGTTTGATGCCCAATTGTGATCCTATCATCAATCTTAACCCCATGAGAGTCCCTAGCCTTCACCTCTAGCACTGATACAACCTTTCAACATCCATCTTCTTATCAATGTCAAGGTTAGTTGGGTAATTGCAAACATCACTCTTGTAAACTTGAACAACATCCCATATTGGATGGCTTTGATAAATGTCTTGTCATTCTTTTACAATACCCACTTGACAAGTTGTTCATCTCTTGGAGATACAATACATTGTGAATGTCCTTCGTTTCATCAATCTACAATCTTAACAATGAGATATTTTTTAGGGGCAAAATTTCGTCAATTCATTATTTTTGAAATTTTTTCAGAAAATAAATTCACTAATTAATCAATTTCATTCTAAAATACACCTATTGTCACATAAAAGTATGTTTTTTTGAAATAATATTTATCAAAATTTACAAATTTAATAGTAAATTATTTATTTCTTATTTAACATTCACTTATTATTTATTTTATATATGTGATTTTTTTATTTCAAAATAATCATTTAAACTACTATAATTAAGTATACTACTATTTGAATCACTAACATAGTTCTAACCACTCTTAATTCTTGATTCAAAGTATTATTGAACTACAAGGCAAATATCACCGGGCACAACACCCTTGAGGAGACTTTGACATTTTCTTCCCTTTTCAATTTGAGAATTAGCTTTTCAAGTCTCTTTTCTTGATATTAGATCATCTCCTTTATGCTGCCACATGTTGATTTTGCCAACCCAGCAGTCGAGGACCTCTATGAATACAACCTTGACCTTCGTGCCAAGTCTTTTATGTACATCCACTTCTGTCTTTCCTATAGCATTGTTCCTGTCACCATGTTAATGTCTAGAGACTTGACTACGTACGTTTTCTAGAGATATATCATTATATTTTCAACTTTCCTTCGTTTTCTAGAGATATCACTATATTTTCAACTTTCCCTTGATTGGACGAGCTGTCAAATATGATGTCAACTTGTTATTCCTCTTAGATCTTCACACCAGTAGAAGGCAACTCCCCGACCGACTTCCTCATGTGATTTAAATGCATGATAGTACTCGTGTTAGAGAATTGTTGATTCACTACCGATTTATGCACAATGCACACAATATAATACAAAATAATTGTCCACCCGTTGTAGATGAGTTTGACGATAAAATGCATGGTTAAAGTATTGATGTCATTGGTTCAAACCTTTGATTAGGTTTGTGTATCGCGTGTGGAGTAGGGTAGATAGGTTATAGTGGTAGCGATCGGAATCGATTTTGTTTCATGTATAAACCTGAACTAATTGTTGATTTTGTTAAATAAAATAAAATAAAACAAACAAAATAATCAAGATTTAAAAAATAAATGAATCTATCCCTCTTATCCTTTTTCCTTCCAATTGTTGAGTCTTTCTTGACTAATAATCAACCACTTTTTTTTCACCAAAAAATATAACTCCATTCAAATCTTCAAGATGCCATCATTTTCTCCATAAAGCCACTTCACAACTCACTTGATTTTTCTCAAGGAGTTCTCATCAGTTACCCACCCAACTCCCATTGTCATGATTATTTCCATAAAACCATACCCCACTCAGTTTGATTTCTGTCATTGCCATTTCTATGGAGTTGTCATCCCACCCTCACACAACTCCCATGCATTGTGTTGAATTCCAAAACTCCCATTGAATACTAATTCTCTGACTTGCATGTCTTTAACATCTAGATCACCGAGAACATCACTAATTCTCTGACTTGCATGTCTTTAACATCTAGATCACCGAGAACATCACTAATTCTCTGACTTGCATGTCTTTAACATCTAGATCACCGAGAACATCACTAGGCACCTTATGGGTGTAATACCACATCTTTATTTGCTTCTTGAAGCAAACAAATGACAGGCAATTGTGCTTTGATGCCACTTGAGTCAACTCTAGCACTGATACAACCACTTCTGCATAAGGAATTGTACACACACAAACTCTCAATTCCACAACGATACTAAAGTGAAGGTAAAAATAGTGCTTTTAATTTATCACAAAGATATGTGTGTTTTTCTAGTAACTCTAAGTTGGGGATTTCTAGATTTCTGTTTATATTGCTCCTTGACACATCATGCAAATATGGAAAGAAACAACCTTCATGTACAACTCAACACACACAATGTGCACAAACTTTGTCAACAGCCCTCTTTTGTGGAGCAAAGCCTGCCATTTTATAAGGCAGATTAAAACAAGTCTTGAAAATGATAAAAAATATGCCGAGATATTCCACAAGGTACCAGACCAATACAACCAGCCTCATATAGAATTTTATGTTCAGACAAGCGATAATTCAACCTGGTGAAATACGGCATGAAGAAGATCTTTAAATAAATTATCACAAACAACAATGACAAGTTATTTCTGCTCTTTCAAGCATTCAGATAACTAGCAGCCACCCAATATATGGAGAGAAGCCATGAGCAACGATGTTTCAGTTTAACTGAATAGAAAAAAAATCAAATTTGTGACGTAGGGCCAGTATCAGCATTCTGGGAAAATTACACCAGCAACAATTTTCTGTAGGCACAATCAACACTATCTACTATTGGCATGAAAAAGATACATATACCACTTGAAGATAACACAAATGCATTCTAAGTCACTCAAATGCAATCTTAGTCTCAGTCACTTAGTTATCCAGTATAGCATCATGATATCCAGAATAAACATTTCTTCTCAATGCAAGAACACTGAAAAAATTCCATGGCCATAACAAACTATAGACACCAATGTGGTCCAGAGAAGGAACAAAAGAAAATGCTCAAGGAGGAGCTAGCAATAAAATGCCCATGGAAAGCACATACAAGAGTGCCATTCATGTTGAAAAGCTCTGGAAATGAGTCATGGAAAAACAAGAAACATGCCCTGCTAATTCCATAAGGTAGCCATAATGCTAGATGCCAGAGGAACACTTCAATGCTCAATATCAACTTTTATTACTATACAAGATATTTGTACAGCCAAATCAACCCTGATGCAATAGCTGGTTCAGGAACCTTGGTGATGTTCCTGACAAGATATGGTAGGGTGGACAACTGGCAGCTCCTCTACCCTTATTAACACAGAAAAATGTAAAAGGCCTTGGGAGCTTCCCTTTTGAAAGGAACAAAACGGCATAAACCTTAATCAGAATGATGATTAAAAAACTAAGAAAAAAACAAGGACAAAACTTATTGAAGATATATACATATATGAACAATATTCACTTTCTCTTGCCTTTCAGGGGCTAGGGATAGCGAAAAGAACCGTGAATAGCTAAATCTGCAAGGTAAGGGATTGCTGAAACCAGCAAAAAAACAACAGAACTCTGTGTTGTGGAAGACTGATGTCAAAGACAACGAAAGCATGGTAAGTTTCTGAATAACCCATAATCTGTTTCAGATAGTAGGAATCTTCTTACTGTACCTGCAAAGAAGATAGTAGGAATCTTCTTACTGTATCTTCTTACCTGAACAGCTCCATCACAGGTCTATCAAACGTATTTCATTTGCCTCTTTCCTGGTTCTGAATCAATTACTTCTGTCAATCATTACACGGTACACCTTCGGCAAGCACAAATCTTTCCTCGGTCTAAATTATTCAGGAAAATGAGAGAAAGATCCATGGGAAATAATATCTGCTATGAGTACTTTCTTCAATATTTACCCTGACAGTTTGGTTTTGCAGGAGTGTGAACAGCAATGTTTGTGTCCTTGTGGATCTCTCCCCTTTTGGACTGACCTGAAATTGCTACTGCAAGGATCCACATCCAGCAACATCTGTACAACTTCTCTCATTGTTGGCCGCAGTGCCGGTAGTTCGTAAGTACAATGCATTGCTATTTTCAAGACTTTGATCATTTCTTCCTGAAACGACTTGCAAATCTTTGAGTCGAGAGTTTCAAGAGCATCTTTCTGGGAACATATCTTGTGTGAAATCCAGTATACAATATCCCTATTCTCGCCAAACCCTGGCTCAATTGGTTGCTTGCCAGTAACAAGCTCCAACAATACCACACCAAAACTATAAACATCACTCTTTTCTGTAACGTTCAAAGAGTATGCATATTCTGCATAGCAAAAATGAATGTAAGTTCTGAACCATTTAGGACAAATATATGCATACAAGTATAAATGAATTATGAAAAATGCCAGAATATATAACCGTGAAACCTATGAAAACCTTGAAAAAGAACTGTAAGCACAGGTGCAAACTAGGGAAGCACAGTACTAAGCTGAACATACCAGGAGCAATGTAGCCATGGGTGCCTGCAAAAGCTACAGTAGAATCCCTTCCTCCACAAGCTTGAAGAATTTTGGCAATACCAAAATCAGCAATCTTTGCTTCATAATATTTATCCAGCAAAATATTGGTAGATTTTACATCTCTGTGAACAATTGCAGGTAGGCAATCGTGATGAAGATATGCTAATCCATGAGCTGCTCCTAATGCAATATTGTACCGTGTGGGCCAATCCAAATCCATACCGCTTCTCGGCAATGCCTTATCTTCATCATTTTCATGCAAAGCATCAAATAAGTTTCCATTTGGCATGTATTCATATACCAATAGATTTGAATTACCATTTGACAAATAACAATAAAGCTTCACAATATTTTTATGCCGAATTGTTCCCAAAATATCCACTTCTGCCTTTATCAATCTATCTAACCCATTTTGCTTATTGTTGTTTTTGTTCATTGTCCATATTCGCTTTACTGCTACAGTTTCATTGTTCTGCAAAGGGACACAATACACCTTGCCCGATCCACCACTTCCTATGACATTCCCTTTCTCTAAGAAAGCTTTGCGAATCTCTTCCTCAGAGAAGCTTAAATTCTGAAAAGATTTCAGGGTCCATGAAGAATTATCCCTTTCATCCATCAAATCAAGTTGATTTTGACGGTATCTTCGCTGAAAATGTATCAATCCAAACACAAGCAATAACAGCGCTGTGCCAACTATGAGCCCGGAGATCATTCCCATTTGTCTGGCTTCTTTCCCACGATGAGAATCAGAACAAGTCGCCAGTATATTGTTATTATTATAATTATCATTTCCAGAGCTGTTAGCACAGAGTCCTGGATTTCCTGAAAAGCTTTGTCTGTTTACTCCATTAATGAGTGAATTTGGAACAGGCCCAGTTAACTCGTTATTGGAAAGATCGAGCAAACTGAGCTTCAGTGCACCAAGACTACTTGGAATTGAACCAGATAACTTGTTGTTTGAAAGATTTAAGGAGTTCATATCAGCAATATATCCCAGTGACTCTGGAATTGATCCTTGCAAGTTATTTTCTGCAAGATTAACAACAACCAAAGAACTGCAGGAACCAACTTCATCTGGTATGGATCCTTCTAGCATGTTGTTCTGCAAATACAGATCAGCCAACTCTCTCAAGCTGCCAATTCCCTTGGGTATTGGACCTGTAAAGTGATTATTGTTTGCTTCAAGTTTGACCAATAACTTTGCCATGCCAATCTCCGGTACCAAAATCCCGGACAATTGATTATTCTGAATATACAACTCTGTTAATTCTTTCACATTTGCGATCTCGGAACCAATTTCACCAACAAAATTATTGAAGCTTAAATCAATAATCTTAACATTTGGCAGTCCCCAAATTCCCTTGGGCACCGGACCACTCAGATTGTTGTTATTTACTCTGAAGCGAACCAAAGTTCTGCAATCTCCATATGTATCAGGCAGCTCTCCTGTAAAAAAGTTATCGAGCACCAGAAGTTGTTGCAGGTTTTCTCCTTTGCACATATCTTTTGGTAGCGTGCCACTAAACTGGTTCTCAGAAACATCGATCAAGTTAAACTCGGATAGACTGCCAAGTTTCGGTGGTAGTGGGCCTGTGAAATTGTTCCGATACAGTGACAAAACTTCAAGATACGGGAATTCCCCAAAGCTTTCAGGAATTTGACCTGACAGTTGATTCGTGTAGAGCTCAAAGGAGACGAGGTTTCTTAAATTGCCAACCTCCTCTGGAATATTTCCGCTAAGCATATTATTTGATGCATCAAAATATTGCAGATATGTAAGATTACCCAGCTCTTGAGGTATATTTCCACTAAGATTGTTGTGGTACAGCTCCAGCTGGTAAAGTTTGCTGAGTTTGGAAAGTTCCCTTGGAATCGATCCATGGAGGTTATTGGTAGAGAGATCCAGCAGGCCCAGATCTGTAAAATTTAAGATAAAACTTGGAATTTCTCCTACCAAATTGCAGGAAGCTAGATAAAGCAGATTGAGTTTTTGCAAATTCATGAGCTGTTCAGGTATTTTTCCGGGATTGAATGGATTCTCTGCCAGGCTCAGAGATGTCAACTCTGGTAAATTTCCCACAGAGACAGGGAATGGACCTGTAAAGCTGTTGATTGACAAATCTAGAATTTGCAGGGATTTCAATGGAGAGAAGTCTGGTAAAATACCAGACAAATAATTGCTGGTAAGATTCAAGTATTCAAGCTTGCTGCAATTCATGAGGGCCGATGGAAGATTCCCATAAAGGTAATTTACACCCAGTAGAAGTTTCTTCAAGTTGTTCAAACCGCATATGTTGGAGGGAAAAGTGCCATTCAGAAATTTGGCTTCAAGTATGATTTCAGTGACCATACCTGTAGAATTGTCGCAGGTAATTCCATCCCAATTGCAAGGCGCATCAATGGAGTCTTCCCAGTTTTTCATGGAATTATGAGGATCTTTCAAGCTACTCTTCATCAGCTGTAAAATTTGAGCCTCTCGAGTAAGAGCTTGGGCTCTGTTCATCTGTAGCAAACCACATGAAAGTAACAAGCATACACTCCAAAAAACAATCTTGTTCTCCATAGTTTCTTCTGTATCTCACTAGCCTATATTGCAAGTTCAGATTGGGTATCTTGCAAGCTTACCTCAATTTATGGCCATGGCATTTTCTATGCACAGGTAAGTTACCTATAAGATATCCACTCCCCATGATTTTGCAGTAGAGTAAACCTAACAATATACAAATATCACATGTGGGTAACTACGTTTCATAACTAAGTCCAATTGAAGGCAACAGTCTTCAACGATGGCTCTGCAAGTTCAGTTGCAAAGCTGCCAACAATCACTCAGTTGATGGCCCTCGATTCAAATGTTTGCTGCTGAGCATCAACCCAAACCGCCCAAAACGAAACGCACAGCAAATCTCCAAATTTGCAGTTTGCTTAGAACATAAATGCTCACCTACTATACTATGTGCAAACTACTTCTAACAGCCTTTGCTTCAAATTTTGGGCTTTTCAAGCAGTGACAAATGCAGGACCCTGGTAGTGCATGGACTTTCTTTTGAAATAGACTGCAGGGGAGATATCATACTGAAATCCATTAATTCAGGAAGGTTAAAGTGGCAAGGCTAGAAAGAGAGGAATCTTACAGAGCTTCTACAAATGATGACATATGCCTTGGAATCAGTCGGCATTTCACCAATTCCTCTGCTTGGATTTCACAATTTCTTTTCACCGCTTGTTGTTAAATAATGTGATCCATTGCCGACTGTTGGCTGCAGTAAAGAAAGAGATGGGATTCCGCCAGGTGATTTCAATTCCTTGAAGGCCATATGTCAGTTTGAGATATGCCTCGTACAGTTCAGGATAGCAACTCAGACAGAAACCTATGAAATACTTTTTAAAAATTTCGCATATTTTTTAAATTTTCTCATATTTCTAAAGTCATTTTAATGGGATCTATTTAAGATAAAATGAAAGTCCGAAAAGGGTCTTTGATGCCGTAAGAACGTTGCGTATAAGTTCCCGTTCGTGAAATACAAGCGACATAGATCCCTACGCGGGCTGTCCACTTATCTATACAGTTTATGTTATCAAAGATGAAATGACATTGATTTTTCCCAAACATTACTCGTCTACCACCTCACTTTCATTTGCTTGGTTCCAAGTCGATGACGATTTCAGTTGGTGAGCAAAGATTTCTACATTTATTTAATTAAAAAAGTCAATTTAATTTAAAATTTAAAATATTTTTTAAAATTAATTATTCGGTTTTAGTGAGTGAATGTCAATTTAGTAAATTATTTTTTAATATTATAAATTTAAAAATAAAATAATTAAAATTAAAATTAAAAATATATTTTTTAAAATAATTACTTCTATAAATAGAAAAGAAACATTCATTTCACAACTACTATAGCTAGACTTTTGACAAAATTGAAAATAATATTTATATACATTATTTTCTTTTAATATATTTTATTTGGTATAAAATTGAAATTGATTTATTTTAATAATTTGATATTTTTGAAGTTTTGATAATTTGATATTTTAAATTGTTCTTAATTCTAGTCAATATCACCTTCCTCATTAAATTATTGGAGGATTGATAAAACTACCACTCTCGTTATGATAGATAACATTAAAAACATTATTCTTCTACTTTCAAAGAGAAAATGTGGTACAAGAAAACTTCTATGTTCAAAGAAAAAATGTGGTGCAAGGAAACTTTTACCTACAAAGAGAAAATGTGGTGCAAGGAAGATTTAGAAGTTAAAAGAAAATTAAGATATTATGAAGAGATCATCAACCCTAATATTGAGGATCAAAATTATCTTTCTATCTTAATTAGCTCAAAGAAAAAAATTAATATTGCAAGATTAGAACGAACTCTAATGAGATTCATTGTGAAACCAGGTGTTGGACAATCCCTAAAACGCCTTGGGATGTGTATGCCACTCTATGGGTATCGAAAAACACTTTCTCTTAGAATGCCCTGCTTTCACCCACATTAAATCTCAATTCCAAAATCTTTCATGACATTAAATCTCAATTCCAAAATCTTTGCTCCACCAATAACCTTTCTAATCTTCTAGCTCCTCAAAACTATAATGAAGATTAAAAACCATCATCGTCATCATAAAAAATATATTAACTTTAATAATTTTATTTCTATCATATTTATATTTCGAAAAATAATTAATAAAATATATGTTTAGTCTTTACAGAATACTATATCTCTATTTTTTATTATTTTATGTTTAATTTCAAAAAATCAAACATAGAGGGTTTTATATTTTATAATAAAAATATTTTATTATTATATTACATTATATTTTTATATTTTTTATTTAATTAAATAGTTTGATAAAACAATAATTATGATTGAAATTTTAGTTCGGTGGGTTAGCTCAAGTGATTCAGTGTTATAATCGCAAGGGTTGTTATAGAGGGCCTCACTTGATGTCTCCACCGAACTCCTTAATCCTAAGATGTGTTCTATTGAAAGAAAAAAAATTATGATTAAAATTAATCTTAAAAACAATAAACTAATTTGTTCCAACAAACTTTAATTATTTTTTCAATTTAATAGAAAACATAACTATTTTCCAATTTCCAATTGATAATAACTCATATTAATTTTATAACTAGAAAATAAAACTCGCAATCCACGTAGTCTTTCATTTCAAATGAGTAAATAGCTTCATCTTTAGTGTAAAATATTGATTTAAAAATTTATCTAAGAATTTCAAAAATATTCTAAATAATGATAATAATAGTATAAATTTAAAACTTAATTTTTCAACTTTTTTAAGGTATATTAATTTATATTATTTGATAAAAAAAAATATTATATAGTATCAAATTGTCGGTCTTTTATTAGAAGGCCATTTTTTTTTTTCCTTGGAAAAAGTCATAATTTTATTTCAAAAAGTTGAACAAAATTACATTCTGCACATGTAATGGGATCACAGAGATCCCTACATTGTCAAATATATACTGTCCCATATGACTGTCCAAACAGCCCTCATATATCCGACTACATATGACTGTCACATATGACCATATGACTGTCTAGTGTCCCATACAAAATCAAATCAATGTAATTGGCTGTCCAAACAACCCTCATATATCAGACTACATATATCAAATACTGTCTCAAAAATGAAGAAAAGTGATCCATGCAACAGAAAATATATTCTGTCCATACAGCCCGTGTATATAAAAACAAAAGCAGAACAGTTGTAATGTAGAGACAGGTCAAACAGAAGTTGTTATAATGCTCCATCCGGTCCTCAATGTCCCCATGGAAAGGCCTGTGGTAATAACTGTAGATGCCTTCAGTGGAATGTATAGTGATCCTCCATGTGCCGAATGTCAGATGTTGCTGCGTCGCTTCTTTGGATAGTAGGTCGGCCATCCCATTTCTCTCCCTGTAGACATGTGTAAATGTAATATGATTAAATGTCTGCTTTAACCGTAATACCTCCTCCAATATAGGTAAGAGTACCATCACATTACAATGTGTAAGCTCCTTGGCCCAATCAATAACTATCAGTGAGTCTCCAAAAATCTGTAGAGATAGACAACCTTGTTCAAGTGCAAAAAGCATCAGCAGCCTAAGTGACATAAGTTCAGCATAGTTATTTGAACCACTCCCCAAACCAGCCACGATATGAAAATAATGGGACTCAGATTTGTGAAGGACGCCCCCTCCACCACACACCAATTGATGGTCAATTGATGCACCATCGAAATATGCCCACGGCATGGATTTATCTATTAATTCCGCGATCACAGGTCGTATTCTCTTCGCTTTGATAGTTTCCTTGTAGTGTAGTATAACAGCCACAGCTTGTGCCACTACATGCTCCATCGGGATCCTACAGTCCTGAAAAATGATCTTATTTCGGGTGATCCAAATGCCCCAGGCGAAGATACATGGGACAGCCCGAATGGATGAGTTCTTATGATATGACCACCACAGTTGAAACGCGTCAAGAACACTCTCTCCCCACCACCTCACATTGAGATCCAGATATTTGCAGATATCAGCCCAAACAACTTGTGAAAACCGACAGTGAACAAATATATGAGAAATGGTCTCTTCTGCATCCCTACAAAGTGGACAGAACCCCGGGCCTTGGATGAATCGTTTCTTCAGAATGTCCCAGGTTGGTGCCTTATTTTCCAATATAGCCCAGAAGAGTAATTTAGCTTTACCCGGACACTTTAGCTTCCACAGATATTTCCACCACCACACCAATTCCCTGTTATGTACTTCCACATTCAGCTGGATATATCCATGTTTTGGGGTGTATATTCCAGAGGGATGGTGATCCCAGATAAGTTCATCAATCCTATTTGTCAGGCGGATATTTGTGTATCTTAAGTTCCGAATATAATCCTCCCAATCTCCAAGCAAGTCATCAGGAATCTCAAGACGTTGTGCAGAGGTCCACCCCTGATGCCATAGAGTGGATGATCCCGGTTGCTCAATATCAGCCAGAAAATGACATCCTCTAGCTGCCAGAAAATTCCTTAAGGTCACAGGAAGGACATGTCCACCCCTACATCCAACCCAAGGATCCGGTCCAATACGTATAAATCTCCCATTTCCAATTCTCCACACTAATCCAGATCCTATCAGATGAAAATGTTGTACCACCGCTTTCCAGACCACAGAGCAATTTGCCCTCGTCTTATTGCCCTGCCTAATCCAATCGAGTAGAGTTAATGGAGCAATGTATTTATGATATACCACTTTAGTCCAGAGACTCTATGTATGGATAATTCGCCATGCCACCTTTGCCCCCAAGGGTTTAGCAAAAAGAAAAATATTCTTTAAGCCCCATCCTCCCAGTGCTTTGGGGACCGCAATCATTTCCCATCTAGCCCACACCAAAGCTCGATTATCACCCTTACCCTTCCAAAGAAAGGCAAAACACAACCGACGGATCTGCTCCAAGACTCCTTTGGGAATCCAAGCGAGTGACATCCAATACACTGGAATAGCTTCCAAAACTGATTTAACCAGTACCAACCTCCCTGCCCACGAGAGCCATTTATGACTCCATCCATGAAGTCGCTGTTCTAATTTAGCAATTAACCAGTGCCAATCAGCTTTCAAATATGCATTGGGTTTCAAGTGAAAGCCAAGGTACTTTAATCCATCATCAATATCCAAAGTCATGTAAGGTAGTCTCATAGCCAATCTGTGAATCTCCTGCTCGGTTAAATGCGAGCATGTGATTGATGATTTAACAATATTCACTAACATACCCGCTGCATCTTGCAGCAAATTGAGACCTTCAACCACCTTATCAATATCCTGTCTTGAGCCATCACAAAATATCAGAATGTCATCAACGAAAAGGAGATGTGTAATATACAATACCTGAGAAATGGATATACCATGAAAGGAACCATCAGCTTTTGCTTTCAGAATAAATCGACTGAGGCCTTCAGCAACAAGGAGAAACAACAGCGGAGACAGCGGGCAACCTTGTCGTAGACCCCTGCCAACGTGAAAGAATGGACTAGCAGAACCAATTTTGGAAGGCCATATATTAAAAGGAAGTTATAAAATAAGTTATACTTTTGAAACAAAAATAACATCTTAATATCAAGAAAACTATACATAAAGTTAAAAGTAACTTGGTCATAAGTGTGATTTAAGACAGAAGACAAACAAAAAAAATTGGAGAAGGATCCAATTAGAAGAAAAAAATGGAGAAAGATCCAATTAGGAGACATGGTGATCAATTGAAACATAAATTATAGGTGCAATTTCATCACCCAAAGACGGAGACGACTCCACAACGAACTCTAAGTCTATAATGGCTGTCATTAAAGCATTCAATTTAGCTTCCAAAATATGACTAGGATCTTCTTAGTTTGGGTTTGTATTTCATTCATTTTCAATAAGATTTTTTTTTAATTTTTTTTTTCCTTGGTATCTATAAGCACCTTGCCCATTAGGATTTTGTTTTCTTAATAAGAAGCTATGGTCTTGTAATATTTGGTGTCCTTAGCTTTGGAGGTTCCTGAGCCAAGAACCTAGGGTATATATTTTCTTCAATTTCTTTTTGTTGAATGCAATCTTTTTAATCTTCACCCATTATTCTACTTCTGTCATTTCTCTCTAGATTTGGCCCGAGATTGGTTGCAAGTAGGATTCCTTTAGCTCCCACACTTTGTTCAAGACTCGAGGTTGAACATTGGTCCCCCTTCCCCTCTTGGCCTATCAACCTTGGGCTCTGCCTACCATGTCAAGGGACCCAAAAGCAAAGAAAGGTGGAATGCGAAGGTCACTAAATAGAGACATAAGGGACAAAAGAATGCAACAGAGGAAGAGAAGATCTTTTGAAGCCAAGGGAGGCAAAAGGGGAGCATAACCAAGGGAATACCACTGGAAATAAGGTAGAAGAAAGGCCCTAAGAAGTTGGAGGATGAGAGGGATCTAGAGAGAAGCCAAGAGGATACGTAATAATAAAGTTGGGTTGAAAACTAGCCAGTGAGAGTAGGCAAACTAGAGTGAATTAAAACCTCAAGAAGACATTAGGGAAGACTCTTCCCTGAAAAAAAAAATTGTAAAACCAAAATGAAGACAAAACATGAGCCAAGGGAGCCTACCAAATAAACTACCTAAAAAAATCCAATCGAGAATCATTATGGAAACAAAGCCACCATCATTTCCAAATCCGGTCATTATGAATTCATCATTTTCCATATCACAAGCAACATGTAGGATCAATCCAGGTTCAGTCATGAGTAATGTTGGAAATGTCGAAGGTTCAGACGAACCACCCTCTAAAACTGTCACCATACGAAGACAAGTTTATATAGCGACAATGTATACGAAGACAAGTTTATATAGCGACAATGTAGTCATCTCAAAGGCTTTGGCCATGGAAGGAGACACATGTTTGCTCGATATCCCTTTCTTGGTAACTTAAATTTTAATTTCATATTCTCGTTATAACTTTAAAAATAGTCTTTTTCGCTTTAATAACTAGTATTATTTTTAAAATATAAAAAATAAAACCCTCACCTTTACAATCCCATCCATTATATGGTCTTCCACCCCAATAAGTAAAATAGCTTCAAAGTGATTGTATCATATTTGAGTTTAAATGTCAAGGTTTAGCACCTACACAAATATACATCATATTTTAATAAAAAGTTATTATTATACCTGTCGATAGGCAGTGTATCCTTGTGATCGATATGCTTTGACTAGCTATTAGTTAGTTTGACTTTGTATTAGTTTTACATTTTATTTTGTATTTCAACCAAACTTTTCACATGCTTTATTTTATGTAGTTCCTTTATCCTAAGTTTGGAAAAGCTTAACTTCAATGCTATTGGCTAAAATGTTGAGAATGTTATTGCCGAGCCGGCTGTGGAATAGTGGGTGCTCAAGCCTAAGCATTGAATACATTTAATGAGCATTGAATTACTGGTTCATTGTTATCAATGCTCACTGCCTTCATGCACTACTTTGCTTTGCTGGCTCACCGCCTTCATGCACCGCCTAAGCTTCTGCACTGCTCTCACCACCTTCATGCACCGCCTAAGCTTCTGCACTGCTCTCACCTCATAATACCTCAAATCAATCCATCAAATCATAATTCAAGGAAAACACAATGCTATTTCTCTTATGCAGTTTGGTTGCCATGGAATTTGTTCTCTTAGAGCATGCCAAGTTCAATCAAGTTCATCCCTCAAATCAGAATTCAAGGACAACACAATGCTATTTCTCGTATGCAGTTTGGTTGCCATGGAATTTGTTCTCTTAGAGCATGCCAAGTTCAATCAAGTTCAAGTTCTGAAGTTCTATTGCCACTTTTGAAGACATTGAGCAGTGTTGAAGGATGCTTTTACATTGAGCAGTGTTAAAGGATGATTTTACATAGCTCAGAAATTTGGTTGTACTGATACTTGCCTCTAAAGCCTTGGTCTATACGGGTGCTCTACAGACGCTTCAAAGCCTTGAACTGGTGCTCTATAGGAACTCACAGAGTAGGAGTCTTCCAATTTGTAGATGGTGCCAATGTTCAGCACTTGATCTCTTGGAGAATCTTGTTGTGTATAGATGTCTGAATCTGCAGTTGGGCACATGAGTCTTCCAATTATTCCCGAAAGAATCATGTAACTATGCACAGGTATGCACATTCTCTTTGCAAAATCGCAGGAGTTGTCTAGACATGTCCAGTTATTACTTGAAGAATCAAGCACATTCTCTTTGCACAACCATATTATGCATCTGCTAAATATTCCAACTGTTGCAATTGAAAATATGCATTTTCTGTAGTAGGTTGAAAGTCCTTGAAGTTCATTTTATCCACAAGTACATATTATCTTATCATCTGCAACCGGGATCTTCCAAATCGAACAAATGGCATAACTGTTTCTAATGGTGGTCACAAGCAGAGTGAAAAACACTATATACTACTGAATTCTTTCAATGATGCTAAACGAATTGTCGAAGTGTTCAAGTGTTTCTGTTAAGCAGCTTACCCTTCCCTCACTCAGCTAGAGGACCGGGCAGAGAAGGAAGCGGCTTACCAGGAGACAATACGAGCCTTGCCTCTATCTTTATAAGCCTGGTGACCTCTGGGTCCCAGCCGCCAAATTGGTAAAGCCTTCCTTTTGTTGTAACTCAAAGAGATAAACCTCTCAGGGAGTTTCACTCATCTTAGGGGCGGAGCTGGCGGGCCTGCATTTGATGGAGCGAGTTCGTTTCCAAATCCATGGCGAAGTCCCTGTTGGTTTTTGGAGTATCCATTTTGCTGCAAAATCAATTTACACGTTACTTCCTAACAGAAGCCCCAAAACAAGTGTATGGTATAAATGTAACATAAATTAACAAAACTTACTATGGTTGGACTGTCTTATTGTTATTTCTCTTCATCGTATTCTTCCTGCCATTCTGATGCTTCTGCGGGTTGTTGTTCTTATCTTCCTGGGCAGAGGAGGGCCAGATTTCTGTCTCATTTATCTTAATCCAATGTATATAACAGAATAAACAACAACTTACTAGTTATTTTCGGGAGCTTGCTTGTGAGGAAACATAGAACTTGAAACTAGAGAAGCTCCCCAATTTCGTGTTTGCATTGCAATAAACCCGTAACTTTTACTCCATGGCTATAATAAATGCAATGTGAGATTTGGTGCATAGTTTGTTGATGGCATATCGAGGTCATCTACAGGAAATGGAGTTATGATAGCAGTAGTCGAAGTTGCAATACAACCATCAATTTCTTTCTGTTACTTTTCTTCCGTAGTCCATGGAGTTGAAATACAAATGCGACCGAAGTTGCTTTGTTGGACTTGTTGCAGGTGAGACTCATATTTGGGACTTTGAATGCCATAATTAAAATGCACTAAGGGACATTGAATGAATGTCATTCTTGTTGGAGGAAGTAGAGACTAACACAGAGTGAGAGCGGTTGTTGCTAGAGAAACTGGAGAAAGACAATTGATTTGGTTAGCATTAGATGCATGTTCTCAAACAACCACGTCATTTTCACATTTTCAATACATGTATGCGGCCACCTAACTAGAATCGTTTCATATTCAACTGCATTAAGAAGCTTAGCGCGTGGAAATTTAAAAATCCGTGGCGGAAGGCAAATTACGTGTGGTAGGTTAGGAACGATGCATGTACCATTTTGTCCTCTACGTTGCAGGCTCTTCTCGGGGAACAATAAAGTGGGCATCTACTAATTCATTCATGGAGTTTTAATTCAGCAGCGCAGTATAGCTACTGAAACGATTATGGAGAGATATCCGCTCATTCTTAATTATGCCTAAAGACGCTACATATAAGCATTTATAGAATGCTACGCGATATCAACATTAGTGGTGGGAATAAAAAGGAGGGGACAACAAATAATCCATAGTCAGAGTGTATGTGATACTTGTCAGATGGAGACTACATTTGGGTGTGTCTTGATAACTTTTGTAAATTTTGCACTTCTCCCTCGTCTCTTTAGAACATAATAATAATTTTCCACATGTTCTACTGGGTTTGTTTAATATCAATGGATTATATCACAAATTTATTTAACTATGCGTTAATGTATAACCAACTTCATTCTCAGCATTCCAGGAGCATTAGAACAAGCATAACCAATCCAAGCAGAATAAGTAGGAGCATGATTTCCAGCAGTAAAAGCAGCACAACAACGAGCATTATTATTCTTATAAGCAACCATGAAGACGTCCTCTAATTGGTTAAGACAACCCCTCTTTGGGTGGTCAATCTTGGTTCAATGCCAAGCGTCTTTTCATGTGCACCTTGTTTTTAATTAGTTTCTTTACTGTATTCGTGGGGAGCTCTAATTCGATACAAGAAAATTCCAGTTCTCCTCCATCAAATGGCTTTTTTCATCTCGAATTAGACTTGATGATCAAATTTGGCAGTTCCGGTTGGATGGATACATCTCTTGTGATCAAATTTGGAAGATACAGCTCTTGTAATCAAATTTGGTGGCTCCTATTGGTTGGATACAGCTCTACTTGGTACGTAGCTGTCATGAAGTTGAAATCAGCTTAATAATTCAGCATATCTGATATGATTCAATGGGTACTCATATCACAATCTCATACTTGTTTTGTCAAACTTGAATATTTTTACAGAACCTACTCAGTTTGTTTTGTCAAAGTTGAATATTGTTACAATTGTTGGGGCTTGTCTTCCAATTGGCATTTGTGATTCTGTCAGAATCTATGACCTGATTTGTGACCTTTGGTGGCGCAGCCGTATGTGTCTGATGCAGCGAATACTTTAAAGGTAGTTGGCTTGTTTCAGCGAATAATCCCACATGTTCTCAGCGATTACAATGCCATTATCCAACAGTCCGTCATTAAATCACCTTCAAGCAAATCTGTCACCGTCAAACCATCCATCAATTCAAAAGCTTCAGGCCTAAGTTGGCAGGTATGCGTTGCAACGCAACCTTGTTTATGTAGTGTCAAGGTTCAACACTTTACCATTATTTTCAAATTAAAATTTGACTTATTGAATCTAACTAGAGACCATGTTATTTTATTTTAATATTGGCATTTAGATTGAACCATAATAGTGTAAGATATTGTGATTTATTATAGTGGAATAATTTTCAATTTGAGATAAAAATATTTTAGTGTGATTTAATATTTGACCATGGTCTCGTCTCCAACATATAGTGTGTATTTAACTTATGGTAAAAACCTTAGTGATGGCGCCTTGGTTTGCTTGTATGTTTTGGCGTTTGGCTTGGGTTGGATTTATGTCGATATGTGGTTGGTTTGCTTGAGCCTTCAGTAACCCTTAGGATTATAGTTTCTCGGAAGTGTCTAGATTTATCTCGGTCATTTGTTGAGAGGGTTTTCAAAAATACGGCATCTCGTGATTAGCAGAGGAGCTTGTTCCCTTCAGGGTGATTCGACGAGCATTATGGATTCCTCATTATTTGAGCTGGAGGATGTCCACTGGGACCAGTTGTCTCTGTCACTTTTTGATGAAGAACATTGGCGAAACTAGTACACATTAAAGTTTTCCTCCGGGACGGGTGAACCCTCCGGTTTATCGCCTGGAGTTATGGGTCAGGTGGTGTTTTATGATCATTCTTACTCTATGCATAGCTAGGAGAACTTTGTAGATCCATTTTTCACTGAGGGACCCGAAGATGAAGGGTTTTGTGAGGCAGAGTGCCTGTGGGAAGCCGATTGTCAGCCGAACTCAACCTTAAGTGGGTTCAAGGAATCAGATCCTTCTATTGACTACTCTTGGCCGCTTATAGCAAAATTCGTGTGCTTAGAGGGTGGTGGAGCCTCACGCAGTTCGGGACTTAGGGAGAAAGACAACTGGCTACATAAATCTCTTAAAGAACGTAAGGAACACATCCATATGACAATCGGTCATGATGTGAACCTGGGTCACGTGAACAGTCTGGTTATTCGAGCATTGGTCGAAAAACAGTGTTATACTAATTTGAACATGTTGGAGCTCCTTAGCTGTATGATTTCCAACTAGAATCCATTATTGGAATACTTCCCCAGATTGCATATCTTAGAGAATCATTAGCTTTGTTTCTAGTTTGTCTAGGAGGATGACCTCCTGAGGATTCTGAATCGTCCATGGGTCATGGGGAGGAGCTCCCTTTTCCTAAAATGTTGGAATGTAGATTTTAATCCCCTTAAAGAATAGTTTAGGCATCGACATGTTTGGGTTCTTCTCAAGGGTTTCCCCCTAGAGTTGTGGTATGTAGAGATTTTCATGGAGGTGGTGAATAATATTGGTTGTTTAATTTACCTTGATGAAAGGTGACTCTTCTGGGAAGACAAAAGAAATGCATGAGTTTTAGTGGAGATTAACCAATCTTTGGGTCTTTCGGTGGAGATTGTTATAGATTGAGGGGACAAGTAATTTACACAAAGGGTCGATTATTGGAGAAGCTCCTTCTACTGCCATGAGTGTGAAGGTATGGGCCACTTAAAAAACCAGTGCCCAAAACTTATTTTGGAAAGTCCTATCACTTTGTCATATCCCATTGGAGAAAATATGGTTGGGGAGACCTCTTTGGCTGGAGTGCATGCTTCTCCACGACCTTCATTTGGCGGATGCTCCATCATTGGTAAGATGAAATCCCTCATTCCTAAGTTTTTTCTTTCCCTTGAAGAACCAAAATTACTTTTTCTCAATAAAATTGACCATTTACTTAGTGGGAGTGATTCTGGTTCTAGGTGGGATGGTACTAGACCTGGTTTGGATGCTCATTTTCCTGGGCCGAGGTTGGGGATTAGGTTTATTGTTTCCTCTGGTGGTGAAATTTTTTTGCTAGCTTCTTTGGGAGATTGTGGGATGGGCTATGGGGGGTCAACCAATCTCCTTCTGGATGATTCTCAGTTTGATAGTGATTGCCTTTCTAACCCCATTAGTGGTGGTCCTAATGTACCTATCTCTCGTGATAGTGATTCCCTTGAAATTCCTCCTAGGTTTTTCCATTCATTAGAGCTTCTACCGAAGGTCACTAATCCCCCCTACAATGGGCATACTCCTATTTGAGTGGCTACAATTTCACATGGTCCTCCTCGGGGTGTTAGCCCGATGCCCTGCAATGCTGACTTGAGGAAGTTCCCTCTCACTATACACTCCAAATCTGGTATTGTCAAGGAATCTATTCTGGATGGGCTACCGGCTGCTCATAATCCTAATGTGACTATTAGGAAGAAGTTGGGTGGCAGTGGATGGAAGTCGAAGACTGGTTGAGTTCGGGATGTATTTGATTCTTTGGCTTCTCCTGGATTAGGTTCTCCTGTGCTTCATCAGACTGGGTCTTCCATGGAACTTATCAATAATTCTGAAATATCGGAGTCTTTTGGGCCGCTTATAGAAATGAGTGCCCAACACTTGGTTACATAATGCCCATTCTATCTTTCAACGTTCGAGGAGTGGGAAGGAAATCCTAACCATATACCCCTAAAGCGATTGTTTGAGGTTTATAGTCCTAACATTATTCATTTGCAAGAGACCATGGTTTCGAGTGTTAAAGCAGTGGAAGTGATGTTGTCGATCCTTTCGGGTTGGGATTGTTTCACATTGATGCAGCAGGATAATATGGGGGTTTACTCATTGCATGGAATCCTCTTCAGGTGAAGCTTCATCCTTTTGTTTTTAGTTCTGGAATTTATCTGGAAATTCATGTGAAGGATATTAACCAATGCTTGAAATTCATTAACTATTACTTCCCCTATGCTGATAGATTGGTATTTTGGAACCGTTTAGAAGTATTTGGTATTCTACGGGATCCTTCTCTAATTGTTACAAGGGATTTAAATTTGACTTTAGCTGCTAGAGAGATTTGGGGCTCATGCTCTAGATTGGACCCTTTGGTTGGTTGGTTCATGAGTATTTTCACTGCAGCAACCATGATAGATGTTGAGCCAAGACCCTTGGTTCCCACTGGGCGGAATGACAGGATTGGCGAAGAAGGGGTGGCTAAAAGATTGGACATATTCTTGGTCGTGGAAGAAATTCTAGAAAGTGTGGACAGATACAAATCGTGGGTGGTTGAGACTTCTATCTCTGGTCACTTACCAATTCACTTTAAGATGGAATTTGACTCCTTCAAGGTGAAATTTCCTTTTAATTACAACCATCATTGGTTTGAGGAGGCGAGATTTGTGCAATTGTTTAAAGACAAATGGTCATCTTACAAACATGATCACTTTGGCTCTCCTTTAGTGCAGTTTGAGGTTTTCTTAAAAGACTTAAAGGATTTGGTGTCGGAATGGACAAAGTCTAGAATGCAGGCCAAAAAGTTGGAACTAGTCCATATTGGAAGAGACAACATTGAAGTGTTCCGTAATTATGGCAATGGTGTGTTTTTGGAATTTGAGAAAAGGAAGCTGGAATTGTTGGAAGTGAAGAAGTTAAATTTCATAAAGTTTGAATAATATTATTAGCAGATTAAGATCTGTGCCATATGGATGACTCAAGGAAACTCAAATACAATTTTTTTCATAAATATACCGATCAACGGAGGAACTTAAACACTATTTGGGTGATTAAGGATTGGTTGGGTAATTCTATCTCCTCACATCAGGATATGGAATTTGCAACTATGGATTACTTTAAAGCATTATATCAGAGACCAAAAAACAACAATTTGGAAGCACAATTTGTAGTGGTGCATAATATTGCCAGATATTTCAGTGAGGAGGAGGATTGGGAAGTTGGGAAACCGGTCACTTTGGACGAGGTTCAAGACATTTTGAAGTATATGGCCAAGGATAAAAGTCTAGGCCCAGACAAATGGATGGTGGAATTATATTTGCAATGTTTTGATCTATTGGGCCATGATATCCATGAGCTGGTTGAGGAATCCAAGATCATGGGATTGGTTCTGGGATCCATCAATTCTACATTTATCATCTTGATCTCGAAGTGTTATGAGCCTAAAACGTTCAATTGCTTCTTTCCCATCTCTCTTTGTAAACTTATATACAATGTCATTGCAAAAATTATTACAAATCACATCAAGCCCAAATTGGAAGCATGTATCTCCAAAGAATAGTTTGGTTTTCTCAATCAGAGGCTTATTTTTTATGCCATTGGGGCTGCATAAGAGTCTATGCATTTGATAAAGGTTAAAAAATTGGATGATGTCATTTTAAAAATGGACTTAATTAAGGCTTATGATAAGGTAGATTGGACTCTTTTGAGATTAGTTTTGGTTCAAATTCGCTTAAGCTATCAGGTGATTGAATGGATTCTGGCTTGTGTTACTTCAGTCAATTTTGTCGTTCTTATTAATGGCTCACCTTTGAAATTCTTCAAGAGCAGCAGGGGCTTATGCCAAGGCTTCCCACTTTCACCACTGTTATTTCTCCTTGTGGCAGAAGAGCTAAGTCTTATGATTACCAAGCCCAAAGATGTTGTAATTATGAAGGGCATTAAGATTACTTCAAATCACCACATGACACACTTGTTCTTTGTGAACGATATTTAATTGTTTGGTCTGAGACAGATTGAAGAATGGAGGGCTTACAAAGAAATCACTAACACTTTGCAGGGCTTCAGGAATGGAAATTAGTGATGAAAAATCCGGTATTCGTTAGTATGGTACTTCAGAGGAGCTACTGGAATAGATTCAGAGGATTTTTCCCTTTCCATCTAAACCACCTGAGAAAGACTTTAAATATCTAGGCTAATTTAATAAGCCTAACAATTACCGTATAGAAGATTGGCGTTGGCTTGTGCAAAAAATTGAGAAGCGTATTGATAACTAGAGTTACAAGTGGTTGACTCTTGGTGGAGGACTTATTCTCTTAAAGTCAATGTTAGAGAATACCTTGATGTACTAGTTGTCATTGGCTAAAGTCTCAACATCCATTTTAGATCTCATTAGGAGTAATATTTTCAATTTCCTTTGGACTAGGAGAAAACCGAGAAATAGTATACATCTGGTAAAGTGGACTCACCAGGCGATCCCCAAATCATTAGGTGGATGGGATTTAATAAACATACACTAGTTTGGAAAAGCCCTTGCGATGAATAGCTTATGGCGGGCTTTGATGAGCTCGGGGATTTGGAGTGATATCATCAGAGAGAAATATCTCAAAATTTTGCAACTGATTCAATGTCTTAGGAAACCAGTCAAAAAAGTACTTATGTCCTCAAACATTTGGTGTGCTCTTATGGAGGCTTTTCCAAATTTAGGCTACTATCTATCCTAGTAGATTAGTGATGGTAGACCGGTTCAAGTCGGTATTGATCCCTTTGTCCGTGCAAAGGATGGATTTAAACTTTGTCAGGGCTTAATTGATATTTACATACAATAGGGATTTAGTTTTTATCTTAGGATCTCAGTCTTTAGGGTCTGAGCGATGGAGGTAATTATTGACCCATTGCTATTAATTTAGCATTAAATAGGTATCATGCTATAGAATGGGAAAATTATATTCGAATGTTGAAGCAATGTGGCATTAGATTGACAAATTCAAATGATAAAACCATTTGGACTTGGAATGAAGCTACGAGTTAGGTTAGTATGAAGATGGCATATGATGCCATTTCATCCCTTTGGTATACTCATCCTCCTAGATGGATGCTACTGAAACTTTGGAAATGGAACATCCCACTGAAGATTAAATGCTTTATCTGGTTAGTTCTTGAGAATAAAATTTTGACAGGTGAAAATATCATGAAGAGAGGATTGGAGGATCCTTATTGCTATCCACTTTGCAAAAGGAATGCAGAATTTACAGATCATCTATTCATTCACTGCGAGAAAACTCAACAGGTTTGGAACTCTATCACTCAGTCTTTAAGGATATTTGATTGTTGGGATCACGACACAGTGGATTATAGTCTCTTTCAATGGATGAATAAAGCTAATGCACTTTCTACCTTGCCTCTTTTTTTCATGTGGGGCATCTGGAAGCATCATAATCTAGCTATTTTTTAGGATATTCCATTCCATGCTCATAGGTTCTATCATCATGTTAAAATGTTATTTGTTGAATCCATCAAAGTCTTAACTATTAAGGCTCCTCCACCTGATTACAGGCCCTGTTTTTAGGAACATATCTCGACTACATACTTTGATGGCACATCCCAAGCTGGATTTTGTGGTGCAGATATGACTTTGGAATTAACAAAATCACATAAATTTCTCCTAAGATTGCCTTGTGGGGATGGCAACAATATGAGGGCAGAATTGTTGGCTTTGTGGGGTACTTTTTTTTCCCATAGGGAAGGTATTTCATTTATTCAGTTGGCAGGTGATTCAAAGGTTTCCATTAACTGGGCCAACAGGATCTCTCAGATTCATGTGAATACGCTAGACCATTGGATGAGAAGAATTAGGAAGATCCATAACAAGTTTTTTTATATAAACTTTCATCATATCTCCAGACAACATAATGAGGAAACTGATGCCTTATCCAAGAATGCTCTAGGTTTCAGGGAGGGCACCTTAATCATGGAAGAACATATCAACTCTTTGGTCAGCGAGAGAGATACTTTTCAGGTGTTCTAATTTTTCTATCAGTACTTCATACTTGGACCAGCAATTCCATATTGTTGGGTCTTTGTATACAATCCCTAGACAACTTTCGCTGCTAGTGTTTATTTTTTATCGATCCTAGTACCATGTTTTTTTCAATATTCCTTAGTCATAGTGAGGGGTTATTTGTTTCATTGTCATTGGAAAAAAATATAATCTTGTTGTCATTGTTTTGGGGATTTACTTTTGACTAGCACTAGAGGCTATAGATTAGTGTAAATCCAATTTAAATGTATTTGGCTTAGTTACATATTTACAGTATTAGAATATAATTTTTACTTCATGTTTGCGGGATTAACATACCTTAATTTTTTTTGAAGTAGTGTTTTGGGATATTTTCATTGGGAATGTAGACTAATGGATTATGTACCTTTAGAAAGTCATTAGAAAACAATTTTGTAACTTTTTGTCTTCTTTGGTTCAATCTATCTATAAATAGCAAGGGACAAATTTTTTCTTTAAAAAAAAATGTGTAATTTTATTTATTTATTACTATTTTAATGTGAAACATGAAACCAGTGCACGATCAACGTTAGAATCTTAGTAAGAGGTTCATTTCAGATTGCCTTCTTCATTTAAGCCTAGTAAACGATCTAAATGAGAGATTTGTATTTCTTTCGTTTCATTTGAGCAATGAAAAACATGAGCAAAGGTTGTGTATGGCTTTGTTTTTAAAATAATGAAGATAATTTAAGGATATAATTGTTTAAAGTTTAATATATTTTTGTATGTTTATGTACTTTGTATCATAGTAGCATAATTCGAGTACGAATACGGATACGAATACAATTCGATACAGAAAACATACGTAATAAAAAAATCTAATATGGATAAAATACGGAAGTAGACTTCTTATATATAATACTTTTAATCAAATATATAAACCAAATTAGCATAAATGTACATTAAAAACCATTAGTTTTTATAAGAAAGTAATAAATTGAATGTTATTTATATTTTATAGTTATTAAATAATTAAAATTTGGTTTTTTAAAATTTACTTTTTCATTAGTAAGAATTTACATTCGTATCATATCTATACCGAATATTTGACGAATTCGAATTGGTCCGAATTTCCGTACGGGAAATGCCAATACGGCCGAATTATATATTTGGTCACATATATTAAACTTTAAACCATTCAAACTCAATTACTCTCTTTGTTTGAAGTAAAATTGTTATATTGTTATGGTTATGGTAATGTTAAATTGGTTGAAGATAAAAGAGATTAATTACTTTTAAAAATAAAAATATTTGATATATAAGACGTTATGTTTTATGTAATACATTTGTTTACAAGTTTGTTTTGTTAAATTATTTATAAATATTTAATTTATAAAATATATAGATCATTTCATTTCTTGGATATTTGTTTGAAAAGGGATACAATAATAATGATTAATGTTATGAAAGGACAAACAACTAGGATACTTAAGACAAGTTAAGAAGGACCTTGTGCTAGAAGGACCTTGTGTTTATAGGGAATATAATCGTTAGGCGGCCGAGTTATCAAAGAGGGTCTTGTTGGAACCTGAAGGCACTATCTACTTGTAGGAATGGTCTGCAGATCGACTTATCTCCCGGAGTTCCATGGATTACTTGTTGTTTTAGTTCTGATATTATTCTGTTAGTTACTCTTTGCGGCTATATTTACTATTTTTTGGTCGTATACATTAACGTTTTGTAGGGTTATAGATCTGGTGGACTCCAACAACTTGTTGGGATTTTGTTTCTTCCAGTTGGTTCTGTTTCGATCCTATTATGGATCATTTTGTTGGGCGATTTGTTGGTTACGGATGGGATGGCTATCTCCCTATCTAGTATATTTATCTTGCAAGCTTTGTTTTTTTGGGGCATTGGTCTCTTGTGTAGACTATTATGGGACATTTTGTATTGGTCGGGGATGCTTCCTGGTTTCCACTGTGGTTGTTTTTGTTGTAATTTTTGACTTTGTATGTTGATACTGTATTGGTTTACTAGTGAGTCTTGACTATAATTTTGATGTCCAGACATTGATGTTGGTTTTTCGGGCTATGAAACCTTTCAACTGTAAACTCTTATATACTATTTTTAATATCAATAGTATGCTATTTTTTCCAGTGAAAAAAAATATATTGACAAAACTTATATTTAAAAAATATAATTCAATTAATAAAAAAATCTTATTGAATACCATACCTTTTTAATCTAGAGGATGCCATCATTACTTGAATTTTACATAATTAATAGGCAAAGATTATAAAAGATAAATAAGTAATAAAGGTGAGTGACGCTTCAAGACCAACATTTATTGTAGAAAATAAGAATTTGGATAGTTATTATGAAGCCCCCTGGTATATGATGTCCTTTCGGTTTTCATGAAGAATAAAGAAGAATGGTTTTTTTTGCTTTCTAAAATAATTTTCTTGTTCCTCGGTACATAATGCTATAGATGTAGAAGAGACTACATAAAAGTCTTCACAACGAACTAGAGAATGTAGACAATATGACAAACGTTTAATTCTTATTCTATGAATCTATCAACCTAAAAATGGTAATGGTTGAACCATTGTAGAAAATTTTACTTGGAAATCTACTTTGTAAAGTGTAAAGTTACAATTTTTTTGTAGTTCAAAATAACTAAACTTATTGTATGTAACTTGTTTTTTTCATGATATGAACAATTTGCCGAATATTATTGAATTGGAGTATTTTATAACTATTGGTGTTGGTATTTTCCAACATAGTCAGTATTAAAGTTCCAATGAGTGAGCTGTAAGCTTACGTAGGAGTCTCTATCTTCCCAACTGTTACAGTTGTTCTTAGATGACACTGGGAGTCTTCCATTGTATAAATATATCTTATTATTTGTAATTTAGTCAAGTACTTTTGATACTTCTTCATGGTATCAGAGCGGGGCAGTCCCGACTCTCTCACGAGATGGACAGTGATCATGTCCTGCTCATTTTATGAGATTATTCAAAATCTATTTTCAAGTCTATTTTCCATCTCTTTTGACCAGTGAA
Organism: Larix kaempferi; assembly: GCA_027924585.1. Classification (NCBI taxonomy): domain Eukaryota; kingdom Viridiplantae; phylum Streptophyta; class Pinopsida; order Pinales; family Pinaceae; genus Larix; species Larix kaempferi. Next base: position 9,291,787 of record BSBM01000071.1, read on the forward strand.
TCGGTGGTGGGTTCAATTGTTCTCTGATCGTTATACAAACATTGTTTGGCACATAGTTTGCCACATGGTTGTGGCTTCTTTGTTGTCCTTTGGCTATGATCTAAGAGGCGACTTCGTTTGTCGTGAAGATAGAGAACGTTGGGCCCTTGTTGTTCGTATCTTGTTGCCTTTAGGCTGCCGCTTTCACATGGTCAAGCCAACCGCTCCCAACCACTCTTGTTTTAATCTTAGGGCATGAAGATGGAAGGCACACTATCTGAGAACAGATCTTTTGATCCATCAACCATATCGTGCCTCTAATCTACTTAGTTTGTGGATCTGACTTCGAATCGTGCATCCAATGAGAATTTCAAGCCTGGATCTTATCTATGATCGCCCGAATTGATTGAACCTGCATGAGTGGGATTTATGGCCTTCGTCTGGCTAGCTAGAATATCTTTTTGCATAGTGTCCAAATCTGTTGGACTGAAGCGTATTGTTCATATCTAGTGTAGAAGACCAGAGTGGCCTCTTACAAATTATGAAAAGGAGATATGAACTGTATGAGGAAGATAAGGTGGATCGATCTTCGATCTAGTGGTTTTACCGAACATTGATTCATTGCGTGCGGATGATATTCATGCTTTTTTATTGTTTCGTTTTGGCTCGTTCCTTAAAAAGATCACGACCTATTCTTATTGCTCAAGTCCAGTTTGGAGTGTGTGGATAAATTGTGTCTGTTGTTTTGGGGGCCCTCTTGCACAACATATTGACTGCCCTCTTGCACAACATATCGACTGCTACAAAGATTTCCAAATCTGATGTTCTGTATGCAACTTGTTTCCTTGATTTGGAGACTCATGGCTCTTTCAAATATGATTTATTTCAGATCTGTGGCACTTTCTTATCTAGGGAGTATTTCTACAGTCATCCATGGTGAATTCTTGTTTAGGTTGGATTCCCTTTATACCAACTGCGGCTTGGATGCCCTTATTCCAACTACGAGCAATTCATTGGTGGTGTGGCGTTCTCCATCGATAACTGTCAGATCGTCTCCTTTTCTCATTGTTGGTGCATCTCAGCTACTCAATATTTCTGTGGGTCTCCTGAAGTGCCATTTTAGCATTGGCCATGAATTTGGAGGGAGCTACCTCTTCAACGTAGTTTCTCCATCACTTCCATGGTTCGATCTGTCCTCGGAGGTGCCCATTTCTCTTATGATTCGAGTCTGATTTTACTGAGACAAGGTCATCAATAAATGGTTGTTGTTATATATTAATTTAAACATAGGGATATGGCATGGGGGTTCACTAAGTAGGAAATATTATAGCACACGAGTTTATATTGCGGGATTTAGTACTCTAGAATATGGAAGCATTATATTTCCTAATATATAAGGGTTAGTGGGTGTTTTTAATATATTAAAAACATGATATTTCCTAATATATAAGGGTCAAAGGGTATTTTTAATATATTAAAAACACGATATATCAGGGGGGTTGAATAGGGTATTGTAATATCCCTCATGTTGACCCTTAGACTATTTTGGCTGTAATTTAAATATTGTATGCAATGTGTGTTGACCCTAGTGTGGAGCTCAAGGCCAAAGCCCCACTAGTGGATGCTTAAGGTTTTCTTTCATAGGAAAGTATTTGACAGTGAAACTATGCATGTGCTATTAAGCCATGAAATTTTGTAATTGATGAAAATGTTTAATATTGCAATGAAATACCCAAAACTGGCTAACTGAGGCATCTAATGAGAAGGGGGCGAAGGTATCCACTAGGGAGAGTTGAGGGGGTTGTGGGATGGTGACCCATGCTGCCACTTAGGCAGGAGAAATCGTTTTGATTCCCTGTATGGGTACGAATTCAGTTACAGAACGTGGAGAAGGAAATCCGACGGAGGATATTCGCGGGAGATAAAAACAACGTTGAGATCTGAGAAGGGGGTTGGTTGTTCAATTCGTTCGTTGTTCGTTGGGGGGAGCGACAATGTGCAGAGGATTGGCACAAGTAGTAGAGACCCTCCGAAGAATCCATAGGAACTATGTTCTTGCTATGCACTCATGATCCAGACTCCTTCAGATCCCGAAATGCAGAGCCATCCATGAGATAGAAGAAGAAGACGATATTTCCTATGTGAACCGTAGTACTAGATCCGAATGCCATAGGAATCCCATGCATATGCATTATTTGTGGGTAGAACCTTGAAGACAAGATCGAAGGCGGTTTACAGGGCGTGAATAGCTTCAGGAAGTTGTGTGAAGTCCGGAATCCACGAGAAGATATTCAAGTTGTGGGACATAGCCTAGTCCGCAACCCCTGTATGCTTGATAAACCCAACTGTAGGTTGGCTTGGCATTGAAGTGGATCTTGACAGTTAGAGAGTCTACCTAGCCCTCCTTAGTGGATACTCAGCCCAACTCGGGGGTAGTCTCTCAGTTGAAAGAGTACAGGCTGGACAGAGACCTAAGGTTGGGTGGAACGTTTCTCTCACTTATCGAGTTGTTGGGGAAACTTCAAGATACAAATATAAGTGTTAAGTGTTCTATGGAATGAATGATGTTATTTCATGTGTTATTATTATGATGTTTTGTTTAAGCTGTTGAATGATTGTTATATGAATGCGAGCAATAGGTAGACCATGTGTAAGCCTGAGTGGAAGGATGAGTGATGTTTGAATGCTTCATTCAGTTGCATGAGTTTAATGCATTGCTAATTTTACATGTGTTAGATGTATGGTTAGCCTTAGCTTCATTTATTATATGTATTTTGTTATGAGATGCTTACCCTTATAATGGACTACTTAACCTTACTTAACCATGGGAATGGTTACCTGGCCTATGACATTCTTAACCCTCTCTATGAGCCAGAGGGAAGATGGGGTTATGGCAGGGGACAGGTAGAGACCCGTTGAAGGATGGAAGGCATCTTAGAGGGTTTATAGACAAAAAAATTAGAGGAGAAAATGAGGAATTTATATACCTCAGTTGGACAGGGGATTGTACGACTGGATAGATCTCTCTAAGAGATTTCCAATGGTTCCGACTTTGCCTCATTTGGACCCAAAATGAGGAAGTTATGGTCCTTGGAAGTTGCCTTGGAATCTTGCCAGAGTAAGGGTCTTGAGCATGACCCTTTCCGCATCCGCAATGCAGATTGCGGATTACGGAAGGTCGTTTGGCGGAGAAGTTGGATTTCCGCATCCGCAATGCGGATTGCGGATTGTGGAAGGTCGTTTAGCGGAGAAGTTGGATTTCTGCATTTTTGCATCCGCAATGTGGATTGTGGATTGCGGAAGGTCGTTTGGTAGAGAAGTTGGATTTCCGCATTTCCGCTTCCGCAATGCGGATTACGGAAGGACGTTTGGCAGAGAAGTTGGATTCTCGCATTTCTGCATCCGCAATGCGGATTGTGGGTTGCGGAAGGCCGTTGGGCACAGTAAATTGCAGCTCCGCATTTTCAAATCCTACAAATGCGGATTGCGAATTGCGGAATGTGGATTGTGGATTGTACAATGCGGATTGCGGATTGTGGAAGGCCGCTTGGCACGGTAAATTGCAGTTCCGCATTTAGGAATCCCGCTATGCGGATTGCGGATCGCAAGAATGGAATGATGATTGCGGATCGTAATTGCGGACTGGGGGCCACAATGGTGAATTGTGGATCCGATCCCATTACAACTATGTGTAGTTTTGGAAGTAAAGAAGAAAAAAAAAGTGAATGAAGGATCTTTGGTGGCCTCTAAATGCCATAAGGGATGTCGGGGGACGTTACAAAGTGGTATCAGAGCTTTAGTTACAACACTGGGGCTACTTTGGGGCCAAAGAATGAGTTGCATGCATATGAACCGGGTGCAATGAAACTGTTGCAGTACTCAAAAGAAGCTACAGAAGGATGGAAAGACTTTACAAGCAGACCAGCTATGATATGGGAGAGGCAATCCCATGCCTGATAAGGAATTTTAAAAGGAAGAACCTTTAAACTCTTCTCTTGCTGATATAATTATAATTTCTGAGTTTATGAACATAAAATTATAGCATAGGAATGCTGAGAATGTAAGAGATTAGAAGCATGAAGTAAATAGGTACTAGTGGACATACTGCTAGCTATTGAATAAGTGCATGTACATGATGTTGCATTTTGGTAAAGCTAGTGAAGTTTACATATGCAATGAGCCACTAATGACAATTGTTGTAATTAAAGCATGGTTGAGGACGTTGATGATATTGTTGCATGTGACCAACAACCCTGTGAAGAAAGGTTAGTGCAGCAGATCTGTGATCACGAGGATCGGTGAAAGGACTGTGTAGTCTTTGGTAAGAAGCCAAGCTGATCAGGTAACATCAAGAATGTTAATAGGAACCATGCAGGTATGTTCGGTTTGTGCTAATTGTACAAGTGTTGGAAAGGGTTTGGGTAAGAATCCCTTGAACCATATTTTATAATCAAAAGATGTTATGCATGTATGGTTGAATGCACTTGATGTGACTGCCATACCACCATGGCATGGTAAGGTATGGAGTAGTAAGGGAAAAAGACCTTCTACAATATTACTGTTTAAATGTTAGAATGCATTCATATGAAATTACATCATGTCATTTGCATAGATTGGTTATGATTTTAATAACCAAGCAAGTAAGGGCCATATGTGTTTGGAATGATAAGTGTGAATTAGAATATTTTAAACCCTAGCTAAGAACATGCGTATCTAATTGTTAGAGCTGATGTGTAGAGCATGTTTTGATTTTTATTTCCATTATGGAAGACTGCTTGAAGTGTGATTATGACCTGCATAGTTCACATGGGAAAGGGGTGCACACCTTTTTGGTGCTGAGTTATGTTAGGATTGTCAATATTGACTACACCATAAGGAATGGATGCATTTCTGGTGTTTCAATATTTGATAGTGAATATTATGAAATATGTTTACAATTTCATAACAGTAGTACTAATGAACCCCCTTGTGTTGTCAACTTGAATAGATACAATTTGGTGCTGCACATTAAAGAACCATGGTGAAAAGGGTGTTATGAGGGGTTGTGGGTAAGGGATTGTTAGGATATTTAGACACTTAGGAGTTAGTTAAGATCAACTTGTGTAATATATCCGTTAGGGATAGTGTGTTTCTTTAGTATGCATTTGTAAATACTTAATCCGACGGTCACGATATGTTTCCGACATAGAGTGATCCGACGGCTCAACTTCTCTTAGATCAAACCTAACCTTGATCCGTGGCTTAACACCCGATTGGTCCATGATCTCTATTTAAAGAGCATGGAGGGTCATTGTTTAGTTGATCGATTATGAGAAGCTCATTTGTAACTTTCTTTCTTTCCATAATAAATTGTCCCGTAGAAGCTATTTGGCCGGGGCCGTGGAGTGTTTCCCTCAAGAGGGTTTAAACCACGTCAAAACATCGGTGTGTTGATCTGTGATCTGTTTGTGTGAAGTGATTGCTCTTGGTGTTCGGTCATTTGGTAGTACTCTGTGTACCTGAACATGGTATCAGAGCTTTTATGAAATGCCGCTTCCGGTTATGATCTAGATCTTGAACTGTTGTTGCCGAAACTCGAAATGGTTTCTAGTTCTGGTATTTCTGTGCATTTCTGGGCTGTGGAAGGTGTTCCGTTGCGTCCAGAGTGTCGTTTCCATTGGGAAATAGTTTTCGTTTGATCGAAAACGGTTCTCGGTTGCTCCAAAAACGCGTATTTCATCAGATCTGAAGGTATAATGTTACAGTGACGCATTTTTTTATTTCGTTTTTTAAAAAAGAAAAAATCTCATATTTCATCTTTTTCTACGGTTAGATTTTTTTGGGTTCGGATTGTTGCTTTCCCGTCTGCGTATGCTCTTTTCCGTGCACCTTGAGCGATCTCGAAAAATCAGAAACAGAAAGGGAAAGGGTTTTTCTCGGCTGCATATGCTCTTTGCCGTGCACCTTGCGCGATCTCGGCAAATCAGAAACAGAGAGAAAACGTAGACTTTCCAGGCAAGCTAACAAGATCTAACTCCACAAGTGTGGAAAAGTTTTTGTTGTTTCGATTTGTGGTTTGTTTTGCAGGAAAAAAGGCAAGCACGCAAACCGAGCAAGAAGAGTAAAAAAAAAAAAGCCCCCTTCCTCATTCCCATATTTTACATACATTTTAATCTAGCTCACTTGGTTCAAAGTTGCTTTATTCCTTAATAGGTCTTGAGTTCAAGTATTAGGAAGTTACTTTTAAAAGAAAAAGTGCATGCAATTTCTAATTTCAAGTTACTTTATTGTAAAAGTGCATCTCACTTAAATAATAAAAAATAAAAATACAAGTGAGTCACTTAAGTTTTTTTATTGTTGCACTATTTAAAAGTAATATCATTGTAAAAGTGAAATCACTTATTTTACAAAAGTGGTTCACTTAAATCAACTTTCTTGTAAAGTGATTGTCAAAAGGTTCATATTGGAAAGAGGGGGGTTCTTTTTTTGTTGGACATTCTCTAGCTGCCACGTCACTATTGGGGACATCTTCAACAGTTTCTTTGTTCAAGCATAACTTCATCATACAGAGTCAGTTTTCAGTGTCGTTTTTTTTTAAACCACCTATTTTTTCAAGCTCTTCACATCCAAACTATTGGTTTCTACTTTTACAGCCATTAATTTACAAATATGGCCACCCATTGTGATATTCTAATTAACAGTTCCAACTATTTCTCATGGAAATCTCGCATGGAGGATGTTCTACGAAGTAGGGGACTTTTCAGAATTACCACAGGGAAAGAAAAAGAACCCACTGATGATGATAAGAAAATAAAATGGGCAAATAGATGTGATGAAGCTCGTAGATTGATTGGGATGTCAATCTCTACTGATTTGCGATTCCACATATTTGGAATTGATGAACCTAATGCTGCTTGGGACAAGTTGGAATCTGTGTTTGGTAAACACAATGAAATTCGAGGTCACCAACTCGAAAATGAGTTGATTTCTTTAAATCCAAGTGACTGTTTATGCATTCAAGATTATTTATCTAAGTACAAAACTCTTAAGCTCTTATGTGCAGAATGTAAGATTGAGAGGGAAGACAAACAATGCATTTATCATATTCTTTTCAAACTTGGACCTGCATATTCTGTTTTTGTATCTACATTTTACTCCATGAAAGCATCCTTGATGCAGCTAGCTATCAAGAGCCTAGTCTTGAATCCTTTTGTGATTCCTTGATTATGGAACAAGATAAACTCATTCATCTTGGAATAATCAACAATGCAGATACATCTGGGAAAGCCTTATTGTCCCAACAGAAAGAAAAGTCCAAGCCTCCCAAGAAACAAAATTTTTGCAATAATAAATCAAACAAGGGTCCAAAACCCTCTCAATGAACTCATTCTTTAAAAAATGACAAAGGATCCAAGCCAAAAGGAAAGAAGACTGAGCGTCATTGCAACTATTGCGGGAAAGATAATCATGATGAATCTAAGTGTTTCAAGAAGATGGCAGCCTTGGAAGCAGCAATGAAGAAGCACCACATCATCCTAGATTCGCCTTCAGAATCTGCCTCTCATGGACATGCACTTTGTGCTTCTGGTTATTCTTATAATGCATCTTCTTCTTCTACTTCAAATGAATGACTCATTGATTCTGGAGCATCTTATCATATGGCTAAGGATCAAGCCATCTTTTCTACTATGCATGAATGTAACACCCAACAAATATTTGTTGGTGATGATAGATCTCTAAGTGTTGTAGGAGCTGGAACAGTTCCAGTAGATAATGGTCAGTTTAGTGATGTACTATGTGTTCCAAGAATTTCCTGCAATTTGTTATCAGTCTATCAGATCACCCATTCTGGTGAAGGTAAAACTGTGACCTTTACACCTCACCAAGTTGTAATCAAGGATTTTAAAGATCCTCAACAGGTCCTAGCTACCGGAATTGTTGATGATATTACCAGGTTGTACAAGTTTAACAACTTTGGGGCATCACCTTTCCCTTCAGTTTTTGTTGCTCATAGTGATACCTTGAGCAAACTTTGGCATGAGCGATTTGGTCACTTAAATTATCGCTCATTGCAACAACTATGTAAAGAAAATATGGTGACAGGTCTTCCGATGGTATCTTGCAGAGATGGTGTTTGCTCCGGTTGTGTACTCGAAAAACATCATCGGGACAGTTTTGACAAACGTGCCTCTTGGCACGCCTCGGTTCCCTTGGAGCTTGTGCATAGTGACTTGTGTGGTCCTCTTCCATCTGCTTCCTTTTCTGGTTTCAAATATTTCTTAACTTTCATTGATGATTACACCAGATGCACTTGGGTTTATTTCCTAAAACTTAAGAGCGAAGTATTTAACTTGTTCTTGGCCTACAAGGCCCTTGTCGAAAAACAATCTGGTCATCAAATTATTAAGTTAAGATCTGACAATGGAGGAGAATATGTTAACAAATAGTTCACCACTTTCTGCACTGAACAAGGCATCCAACAACAGCACACTGTTCCATATACACCACAACAAAATGGTGTAGTTGAGCGGAAGAACCGCACTTTAAAAGAAATGGCTAATTGTATGATCCAATCTAAGGGACTAAATCTTCAATTTTGGGCTGAAGCCATTAATTGTGCAAATTACATAGTTAATCGCACCCCCACTAAAGTATTACAAGGTATAACACCGGAAGAAGCATGGAGTAAAACTAAACCTGCTATAAGTCACTTCCGTATGTTCGGTAGTGAAGCATGGGCTCACATTCCGGATGAAAAACGGAAAGCATTGCAGCCTAAAAGTGAAAAGTGCATATTTGTTGGATATTCTGAAGATGTAAAAGGTTATAGACTTCTTCAACCACATTCTCATGATATAATCATTAGAAGAGATGTTAAATTTGATGAAAATATCTTGGCCTGCGAGCCTAACTCGGCGATTGTGCCATCTTTGGCCTGCGAGCCTGATTCGGCATTTGTGCCTTCTTCTTCTTCTTCCAACTTCCTTGACAGGTTTCCAACTCCAGTTTCTGATGATGACAGTGAGGATGAAAATCCACCTCCTCCTGCTCATGTTCCTCCAGTTTCACCAGCACAAGTGCTTCCTCAATGGGTCCGTTCAACATGTGAAGCAGCTGGTGATCTTACCGGTGATCCTAGAGATCAACGTCGAACACGTTCTCAGTTTCAGCGAGCCTCTTCTCTTTTGGATCAAGTTTCCGAGAATCATGATCCAGAAACTTTTGCAGAAGCTTCAGGGAATCCAGATTGGGATGCATCCATGGATGAAGAATATCGTTCCTTAATGGCGAACGATACTTAGGATCTTGTACCTCTTCCAAAAGGAAGAAAACTTGTCAGATGTAAATGGGTCTACAGAACTAAGTATGCATCAGATGGAAGTGTTGAAAGACTTAAGGCAAGGTTAGTTGCCAAAGGTTTTTCCCAAGTTGAAGAGATTGACTACAATGAAACCTTTGCTCCCATCGCAAAAATGAACTCCATCCGCCTTGTTCTTTCCCTTGCAGCCTTACACAACTGGGAAGTCCATCAAATGGATGTCAAGTATACCTTCTTACATGGTGATTTACAGGAGGAAATTTACATGGAACAACCTCCTGGCTATGTTCAGAATAACTCTAGCCTTGTCTGCCGCCTTAAGAAATCCTTATATGGCCTTAAGCAAGCTCCTAGAGCTTGGTATGCCAAAATGGATAACTTTCTCCTTGACACTGGTTTTTCTAGATGCCATTCTGACCCCAACGTCTATACCAAGAAAGTAGGAAACCATCTCATCATACTTGTTATATATGTTGATGACCTTGTTCTTACTGGTAGTGACCCTAAGCTTATAACCCATGTGAAATCCAGTCTTAAACAAAATTTTGAAATATCAGACTTAGGACATTTGCATTATTTTCTTGGTCTCCAAGTCCTACAAACCAAAGAAGGAATCTTTCTTTCTCAGTCTAAGTATGCTTGTGACCTTCTTCGTCGCTTTCACATGGAAGATTGTACACCAGCCCCTTCTCCCTTCCAGTCTGGAGTCAAACTTTCTGCCACTTGTACTTCACCTGAAGTCGATGCCACCTTGTATCGTCAGCTTGTTGGTAGTCTCTTATACTTGACTCATTCATGTCCTGACCTTTCCTTTGCCGTTGGTCGTGTTGCCCGTTATATGCAGACACCTCATGAAAGTCACTGGAAAGCAGCTAAAAGAATACTTCGATATATTCGAGGTACAGTTCAGTTTGGGATTCATTACAGTGCAGGGGGGAAACCTTTGTTGGTTGGTTTCACTGATCCAGATTGGGCTGACGATCCTGATGATCGAAAGTCTACTGCAGGTTATGTTTTCAGTCTGGGATCTGGACCTATTACTTGGCCTTGTAAGAAACAACAAGCTCTTGCTCTTTCTTCAGCAGAGGCAGAATATCGAGCAGCAGTTAATGCCAGTCAGGAAGCTTTATGGCTTCGACAGATCTTTTCAGAGTTTGGATTCGAGCAGCAGCAGCAGCCTACTCCACTTTGGTGCGACAATCAAAGTTCCATCAAGCTTGCCAAAGATCCAATTCTACATCAACGCAGCAAACACATTAAGCTACATATGCACTTCATCAGAAATCTTGTTCATGATCATGTTCTTGAAGTGCTCTTTTGCCCTACAGATGATCAAATTGCAGACATCTTCACCAAGTCTCTTACAGAAGCAAAATTTTCTAAACTTCGATCTATGTTAGGAGTTCAGAAACTTGTCATTAAGGGGGGATAGGATCTAATGCCTCCTTCCTTCTCCTAATAGTGTCACTTTTGTAAATCCTTCAATCCTATCCCAAGTTGTTCTTAAGGGGGGATGTTAGGATATTTAGACACTTAGGAGTTAGTTAAGATCAACTTGCGTAATATATCCGTTAGGGATAGTGTGTTTCTTTAGTATGCATTAGTATGTATTTGTAAATACTTAATCCGACTTCCAACATAGAGTGATCCGACGGCTCAACTTCTCTTAGATCAAACCTAACCTTGATCCGTGGTTTAACACCCGATTGGTCCATGATCTCTATTTAAAGAGCATGGAGGGTCATTGTTTAGTTGATCGATTATGAGAAGTTCATTTATAACTTTCTTTCTTTGCATAATAAACTGTCCCGTAGAAGCTATTTGGCCGGGGCCGTGGAGTGTTTCCCTCAAGAGGGTTTAAACCACGTCGAAACATCGGTGTGTTGATCTGTGATCTGTTTGTGTGAAGTGGTTGCTCTTGGTATTCGGTCCTTTGGAAGTACCCTGTGTACCCGAACAAGGATGCTATGTGCATGAAGGGTTGTGGCACGTGTGAAAAGTTGATGCATGCCTATGGATCCATAGTAGAGCCTTGACCTAGAATGGTCGTGGTGCAGTTTCTTTCATTGGATGACGACCCAGACGGATGTGTTGGCTTGGAAACAGAGAGGGCCAACCAGGTATGGGATTGGTTGGCCACCACAAATGCTTGGTAAATCCAGTCGGCAAGTAGGTGCACTGGTTGGGCATTGAATGTTGTGATGCAGCCGACGTGTTGGCCAAACATTCCTTAAATGCCTGATAAACCCAGTCGGTGTACCAACTTGGCATTAACTACTTGATGTTGTGGAGTAGCGTGTGTGCTGGCCAAACATCCAAATCTGCAGGCGATCCCAAGGCTTGTAAAGTAAAGTAGGACCCTGTGGACCAGAGAGGAAATGTCCAATACATATAAGTATTAAATTTCATTCATTTCTTATTTTTAAATAATTAATATTTCATGTATAAGTCTTCTAACAGCTAAGTTGATACACTATTGTTTCTTTATTGGAAACCTTGGTCATTGCAAGAAGCAAGGAGCTTTGAGGGCATCCCAAGGATGCATGGGGACATGTGACTGTCCTGTAAGAGCTCAGCATGAGAAGAAATGAATGATGGTTCTAGTGGACTTGTGTGGGTCCTTGCAGCCAAGAGTTTTGTAGACAAACCATGTGGAGGGGTTCCATGGTTGAGAGGTCTGGAACAGACCATAAACACTAGGTGTCATAGCCAAGAAAGAGCAAGTCAAGCAATTCACATTTGAGGTGAAGAGGCTAGGAGCATGAAGCCACAGTGGTGGTGTGCTTCGGAATTGGGACAAAACTAAGAGGAGAAAACTCTTATTGTTCTCTCTTTCCTTTTATTGATGTGTTTATAAAATAGAGGATTTTTTAATGCATGTTATAATTGAAAATGATTGTGTTAATTGCTTGAAATAAATTGTGAATGCTGAGATAGAAAGATCCTTGTGAAATGATGAACATGAATAATTTCATGTGTATGTTGGGAAAGCATGAAAAGTGTGGAAGTCTCATGAGTTAAGCATGAACTTTCCATGTCAATTGGGTTAATAATTGACTGATTTTATTATTGTGTTACGCTTGTCCTAACAGGAATCGCCATGATGAATTTCACGGGTGAGAAATTGAAAGCCATTGATTGCAGTTGTTACAAGTCAAGTGGTGCTAGCAAGAAAATTGTGGGCAGCTATACATATTGACCATGGCAGCAGACCAAAAGTTATTGGATTTGGCTAAAAATATTCTTCAAATGATTACCAAGACCCAAGAAAATCTTGGAGAAATGCTCAAGTTACAAAAGCAGCAGAATGAGATGAACCACAAGGCTTTGCAGGACTCTATTTGTCTGCAAAGAGAGGTAAAAGGCATTCTGGAAACAATCAGTAGTAGAGAGGAAAGTGGATCAATGAAGAATAATTCGTCCAATCATCCCATTAAGAAACATTCCAGGTGGGAAGAATCAAAGGAAATTGAGCAGGTAAAGGTAAAGCAGCCAATGAAATGTTGGGAATGTGGAAGAAGTCATCTCCTCCGCAACTGTCCAACAAAGGGAAGTAAGAAATCTAACAGCCATAAAGTTTCAAGACTTGTGGACCAGCTGAAAGGTAAGGAGAATGAAGGGATTTCTGAGGAGAAATGCCCACCTGCAGGGATGGAAAATCAAAGCCAACTAGAGCAGCTTGTGGAAGACAAAGGACGTGGCCCTGAAGGTTCAAGTAAAGAATTAAATGCATGACAGAACTGCAACATTTTTGCAATTTTGGGACATGTATAAACTGTATATGTAATCCTAAGTGATGGAACACCGAGGACGGTGTTGTTCTAAGGGAGGAAGGATGTAATATCCCTCATGATGACCCTTAGACTATTTTGGTTGTAATGTAAATATTGCATGCAATGTGTGTTGACCATAGTGTGGAGCTCGAGCTCAAGGCCAAGGCCCCACTAGTGGATGCTTAAGGTTTTCTTTCACGGGAAAGTATTTGACAGTGAAACTATGCATGTGCTATTAAGCCATGAAATTTTGTAATTGATGAAAATGTTTAATGTTGCAATGAAATACCCAAAAATGGATAAGTGAGGTAGCTAATGAGAAGGGGGTGAAGGTATCCACTAGGGAGAGGTGAGGGGTTTGTGGGATGGTGACACATGCTGCCACTTGGGCAGGAGAAACCATTTTGATTCCCTATACGGGTACGGATTCAGTTACATAACGTGGAGAAGGAAATCCGACGGAGGATATTCGCAGGAGATAAAAACGACGCTGAGATCTGAGAAGGGGGTTGGTTGTTCAGTTCATTCGTTGTTCATCGGGGGGAGTGACTGTGTGCAGAAGATTGGTGCAAGTAGTAGAGACCCGCCGAAGAAGCCAGAGGAACTCTATTCTTTCTATGCGCTCATGATCCAGACTCATTCATATCTCGAAACGCAGAGCCATCCATGAGATAGAAGAAGAAGATGATATTTCCTATGTGAACAGTAGTAGTAGAGCCAAATGCCATAGGAATCCCACGCGTATGCGTTATCTGTGGGTAGAACCCTGAAGACAAGCTTGAAGGAAGAAGTTACGGGGCATGAATAGCTTGACGAAGCTGTGTGAAGTACAGAATCTACGAGTTGAGAGTCGAGTTGTGGGACAGAGCCTAGTCCGCAACCCCTGTATGCTTGATAAACCCAACTGTAGGTTGGCTTAGCATTGAAGTGGATCTTAACTGTTAGAGAGCCTACCTAGCCCTCCTTAGTGGATACTCAGCCCAACTCAGGGGTGGTCTCTCAACTAAAAGAGTACATGATGGATAGAGACCTAAGGTTGGGTGGAACGTTGCTCTCACTTAGCTAGTTGCTGAGGCAACTTCAAGATATAAAGATAAGTGTTGAGTGTTCTGTGGAATGAATGATGCTATTTCATGTGTTATTATTATGATGTTTTGCTTAAGCTGTTGAATGATTGTTATATGAATGTGAGCAATAGGTAGACCATGTGTAATCCTGAGTGCTAGTTGAATGATTCATTTAGTTGCATGAGTTTAATGCATTGCCAATTTTACATGTGTTAGATGTATGGTTAGCCTTAACTTCATTTATTATATGTATTTTGTTATGAGATGCTTACCCTTGTAATGGACTGCTTAACTTCACTTAACCATGGGAATGGTTACCTGGCCTGTGGCATTCTTAACCCTCTCTGTGAGCCATAGGGAATATGGGGTTATGGCAGGGGATAGGTAGAGACCTGTTGAATGATGGAAGGCATCTTAGAGGGTTTATAGACAAAAAATTCATAGGATTAAATGAAGAAGTTATATAGCTCAGTTGGGAAGGGGATTGTACTATTGGATAGATCTCTCCAAGAGATTTCCAATGGTACCGACCTTGCCTCATTTGGACCCAGGATGAGGAAGTTATGGTCCTTGGAAGTTGCCTTGGAAACTTGCTGGAGTAAAGGTCTTGAGCATGACCCTTTCTGCATCCGCAATGCGGATTGCGGATTGCGAAAGGTCTTTTGGCGGAGAAGTTGGATTTCCGCATTTCCGCATCCGTAATGTGGATTGCAGATTGTAGAAGGTCGTTTGGCGGAGAAGTTGGATTTCCGCAATGCAGATTGCGGAAGGTCATTTGGCAGAGAAGTTGAATTTCTACATTTCCGCGTCCGCAATGCAGATTGCGGAAGGACGTTTAGCGGAGAAGTTGGATTCCCGCATTTCTGAATCCCGCAATGCGGATTACGGATTGCGGAAGGACATGTAGCGGAGAAGTTGGATTCCCACATTTCTGAATCCCGCAATGCGGATTGCGGATTGCGGAAGGCCGCTTGGCACGGTAAATTGCAGTTCCGCATTTCCGAATCCCGTAATGCGGATTGCAGATTGTGGAAGGCCGCTTGGCACGGTAAATTGCAGTTCCGCATTTCCAAATTCCGCAATGCGGATTGCAGATCGCAAGTGCGGAATGTTGATTGTGGATCGCAATTGTGGATCGTAATTGCGGAATGCAGACTACGGGCCGCAATGGTGAATTGCGGATTTGAGCCCATTACAACCATATGTAGTTTTGGAGGTAAAGAAGAAAAGAAAAAGTGAATGAAGGATCTCAGGTGACCTCTGAAGGCCACAAGGGAGGTCGGGGGACGTTACAGGTATTGGGGGGTTTGAATATGTACTCTATGTCTAAAGTTTATGTAAGTTTGATTATGTGTGAAGTCATATTAGTGCTTGAATAATTATGATCTTTGTGAAGGTGGTGTTAATTCATTTGTGTTTGGAGTTAGGGTGGTATTTGAATAGGTATGATCTGTGATTGAATGTGATGTGAAGTTGATTGAAATGATTGTGAATGAAGTTGATGTGTTTAGGGGGTTGTTCCCTATTTTGAAATATTTTCTCTCACTAAAATTTCATATTTAACCTTGCAAGGTTTCTAAGGGTTATAAAAGTCGTGTTAGGTCACCATAATGAGGATAAAAATAAAAAAAGGGTATTAAAAGTGTTATGGATAAAAATGGATACCTTAGATATTTAGTAAAAATAAGGGTTTTTTAAATGGTAAAAGTATATTGGGGTTCAACAAAACATTTTTTTTTTTAGGAAATCCTTAAATATGTAGCGAAATTATTAGCATTCTTTAATATGCTATGAATACATGTACTATGTCATAGGTTCACAGAATGAACCCCTTGAAAGTTATGGCTAAAAAAAAACAATAATAGCTATACTTTCCACAAACTTTGAATATATTGAATCATGCCAAACAACATAATATTTTTAAATATGTTACCTCATCTCACAATTTCAATGTGATAATCAAAATTGTATTGCTCTATGAATTTTTTTTATAATTTTCTTCTCAAAAGATTACTGATAAAGATAAGTAATATGCACTCTAAACTCACCTAAAAAATGGTAGCATATATAATGACCAAAACATTACCAAAAGTATATAAATATGGAGTTTACTTAAAATGGAATATGCTCACCTACTATTACTATTTGCAAACTACTTGTAACAGTCTTATTTTGGGCTTTTCAAACATAGACAAGCATGGCAGGATATAATTTGCTTCATAGACGAGAAATCATGGACAATTGCATGAATAATCTTTCGTTAAATGAACGCCTACAACGTAAATATAGAGTTTCCTTAAAATGAAATATGCTCACCTACTATACTATTTGCAAACTACTTGTAACAGCCCTATTTTGGGCTTTCAAACCTAGACAAGCATGGCCCAAGTAGTCCATGGACTTTCTTTCGAAAAAGACTGTAAAGGAAAACTTTCTCGTTATATAATATGATACCTAAAGTGGCAAGGTAACGCTAGAAAGAGAGGAATCTTGCAGATATGATACCATAGCGTTGCAATCCGTTAGCATTTCACCTTTTCTTTTCATTGCGCGTTTAATAATGTGGTCCACTGCTGACTTTTAGCTACAGGGACTTTAATTCCTTTGAAAGGCCTACGTCACTATGAGATATGGCGTCTCAAGCACAAATCAAACAGAAAGTTCTGAAAGATTTTTACATTCATTTTAATGGGATCGATTAAGATAAAAGGCTGGAATAGATTTTGTAATATCAATTCAATTATCGAACATATTGCGTGGTTGACATAAGGGTAGATTGCAAATGTTTGGTTAAAAATGTTGTTGACAAAACAACCATCTACGTCTAGATTGTCTTGTATATGTTGAAAGTTAAGTCTATTATAGGTCAGACACCTAGTAAGTTAAACGTCTACAAAGGAGTAAAAAGTGTCATAATCAATCTTAGCCCTACCTTACCTTATGTTTAGGTGTATAGATATTGCCTTGGATACTTGAAGTTATCAAATTTGACACCCACGTTTGTAGTAATCTCCTCCTTCCATTGAAGTGGGGTCAACTTGTCTCTTCATAAATGTCATTGCTTATGCTATTTTTTTATGACATATATAATTAAGTATTATTTTATTGGGTAAAATATTGAAAAGTATAAGAAGAAAGTATTTTTTTTACCATAATTTGTAACTATCTACAAGGATTTGAACTTCTCATCTTCTATTTACAACTTCTCATATCAATTACTCAATACCAATTGCTCCACCCTCATGGGTCTTATGGAGTTAGATATATTTAGTGAAGTTTAAAACTATGATTAAATATTAAAATTCCCTTTAAAATGAGTTAGATACACCTAACATTTGTGTAAGTTGGAAATTATTTTATAGCCTAAATACTTCTCTTTTTATATTTTCAATATAAATACAATTGATTGAAGTTGAGTAAGAATATGCTCCATATTGTAACATAGAAGTGTAAAAAATTAGGTTCACCTAAGATCAAAGATAAGGCTTGACATAATAAATAAAAGAACAAACAAAATAGTATATATGTTTCATATTACAAGTGAAAGCCAAGTTTATTTATAAGAAACTTGGAAAGTATTGGCACAAAATTTGATGGCATACCAACTAGGAAATAAGGTGTACCTAGTTAGCAAATAAGCATACTAGAATGGTGGATAAGTTAGCCTAAGCAAGCTTAACTACTTGTGTGCACAAACACAACGACTTAAGTAGAACAAATGGAGTAAACATAAGAAAAATTGGGTCTCAACAATGAGGCCTGCTTAGGTACTCGAGTACAAAACTATCATATGCGGAGAAAAGGAAAAAAAGCCATAGAAAAAAATCCCTCCCCAAAAAAGAGTCAATCACCAATGTTGAAAGGGCAATGGAGCTTAATCTAAAGAAGATCTCACAAAGATGCATTGAGTAGTGAGAGCATGAGGCATGTAGAGGTTGAAAACTTCAATTAGGAAGTATGACCAAAACTCAAAAGAGGAGCCAAGTGACCTCAAAGAAATGTTGAATTCTAAAACAAAAGAGGAACTTGTTTAGAGGCACGAAATTGACAAACACTAACAACCACCACATGAATGCTCCATAAAAATAGTTGTTGCTTTCAAATAGGAACAAATCTTGAAACAAAAGCAAACCATCAACCATCAAAGGATAAATGAGGTTTGCAGATACTAAAAGGTCTAAACAAAATGTATGGTTGAAACTCTAAAGAAGGCCAAGTAAATTGAAGTTGACAACGCCATCAAAGATCCACACCAAAACTTCAACCTGCAAATTTCAAACTCATGAGACAAATGAGAATCAAGTGCACACCATCCCCATAAAATATATTGATCGTCTAAAATGAGTCCTATCATAAAATGATCGATTACGTACTCATGTACAATTGAGAAAAACTACACAAAATAAGTGTCCCTATGGATGTTAATCCATCTCATTGAGTGCATGGGTCACCAGTTATTGCAACCGTCAATTGAAAATAGGAATCAATGCTATGTACAAGACACATTCTAAAAAAGGTTAATCTCGATTAAAATGATGAAAACAATCACCCGAAGAAGATTGCACATCATCCACTTGAGGATGTTGAATTCGATGGACAAGATGATGATAATGGATGTCACAAATGATGGAGAAAGTATGAAGGTACAACCTAAAGGTGGAAATGATGCCCAACAACCCAAGCAAGAAACACTCCAAAGTGAATAGCTTTAAGAGACTCCAAAACAAAACATCATGTTATGAAAACAAATGCATAATAACATTCTATGACTATTTGCACAAGTAACACATAATTCACTATTCAAAAATATGGAATAATAAATACTATAAATAAAAATCATCATGACAACTATCTTCGATATGGCCCTAACAAACATGTTAATGATAAATACCCAATATGTAAAAGTGAATCATCACATATTTATTCAAAGCACTCTAAAAACAAGGCAATACGGTGAGTTCAACACACCAATCGGTCCACCAAATCACCGAGTGCTCTTTTTTACTTTATTCATAATAAAGTAAAAAATTTCAAACACCAACACTTCCGTGAATCCTAGAACGCATAGAATCCTAAAAATAGCTCCATGAAAAGGAGTCGGTTGAATCTCAAAGGAGTTTGTTGATTCCGTGAATCCTAAAACGCATAGAAGCCTAAAAATAGCTCCTGAATTTCAAAGAAGTTTGTTGTTTTAAAAGAAAATAATAACAAATGGAATATATCCCTTGTTTGAGCCTTACTTTCTTCAATATGGATAAAATACAGAAGTAGACTTCTTATATATAATACTTTTAATCAAATATATAAATCAAATTAGCATAAATGTACATTAAAAACCATTAGTTTTTATAAGAAAGTAATAAATTGAATGTTATTTATATTTTACAGTTATTAAATAATTAAAATTTGGTTTTTTAAAATTTACTTTTTCATTAGTAAGAATTTACATTTCGAATATTCGACGAATTCGAATTGGTCCGAATTTCCGTACGAGAAATACCAATACAACCGAATTATATATTTGGTCACATATATTAAACTGTAAACCATTCAAACTCAATTACTCTCTTTGTTTGAAGTAAAATTGTTATTTTGTTATGGTAATGTTAAATTGATTGAAGATAAAAAAGATTAATTACTTTTAAAAATAAAAATATTTGATATATAAGATGTTATGTTTTATGTAATACATTTGTTTACAAGTTTGTTTTGTTAAATTATTTATAAATATTTAATTTATAAAATATATAGATCATTTCATTTCTTGGATATTTGTTTGAAAAGGGATACAATCATAATGATTAATGTTATGAAAGGACAAACAACTAGGATACTTAAGACAAGTTAAGAAGGACCTTGTGCTAGAAGGACCTTGTGTTTATAGGGAATATAATTGTTAGGCGGACGAGTTATCAAAGAGGGTCTTGTTGGAACCTGAAGGCATTATCTACTTGTAGGAATGGTCTACAGATCGACTTATCTCCCAGAGTTCCATGGATTACTTGTTGTTTTAGTTCTGATATTATTCTGTTAGTTACTCTTTGCGGCTATATTTACTATTTTTTGGTTGTATACATTAACATTTTGCAGGGTTATAGATCTGGTGGACTCCAACAACTTGTTGGGATTTTGTTTCTTCCAGTTGGTTCTGTTTCGATCCTGTTATGGATCATTTTGTTGGGCGATTTGTTGGTTACGGATGGGATGGCTATCTCCCTATCTAGTATATTTATCTTGCAGGCTTTGTTTTTTTGGGGCATTGGTCTCTTGTGTAGACTATTATGGGACATTTTGTATTGGTCGGGGATGCTTCCTGGTTTCCACTGTGGTTGTTTTTATTGTAATTTTTGACTTTGTATGTTGATACTGTATTGGTTTACTAGTGAGTCTTGACTATAATTTTGATGTCCAGACATTGATGTTGGTTTTTTCGGGCTATCATACCTTTCAACTGTAAACTCTTATATACTATTTTTAATATCAATAGTATGCTATTTTTTCCAGTGAAAAAAAATATATTGACAAAACTTATATTTCAAAAATATAATTCAATTAATAAAAAATCTTATTGAATACCATACCTTTTTAATCTAAAGGATGCCATCATTACTTGAATTTTACATAATTAATAGGCAAAGATTATAAAAGATAAATAAGTAATAAAGGTGAGTGAGGCTTCAAGACCAACATTCATTGTAGAAAATAAGAATTTGGATAGATATTATGAAGCCCCCTGTCGGTTTTCATGAAGAATAAAGAAGAATGGTTTTTTTGCTTTCTAAAATAATTTTCTTGTTCCTCGGTACATAATGCTATAGATGTAGAAGAGACTACATAAAAGTCTTCACAACGAACTAGAGAATGTAGACAATATGACAAACGTTTAGTTCTTATTCTATGAATCTATCAACCTAAAAATGGTAATGGTTGAACCATTGTAGAAAATTTTACTTCGAAATCTACTTTTGTAAAGTGTAAAGTTACATTTTTTTGTAGTTCAAAATAACTAAACTTATTGTATGTAACTTGTTTTTTTCATGATATGAACAATTTGTCGAATATTATTGAATTGGAGTATTTTATAACTATTGGTGTTGGTATTTTCCAACATAGTCAGTATTAAAGTTCCAATGAGTGAGTTGTAAGCTTATATAGGAGTCTCTATCTTCCCAACTGCTATAGTTGTTCTTAGCTAACACTGGGAGTCTTCCATTGTATAAATATATCTTATTATTTGTAATTTAGTCAAATACTTTTGATACTTCTTCATGGTATCAGAGCGGGGCAGTCCCGACTCTCTCACGAGATGGACTGTGATCATGTCCTGCACATTTTATGAGATTATTCAAAATCTATTTTTAAGTCCATTTTCCATCTCTTTTGACCAGTGAATTGGTGGTGGGTTCAATTGTTCTCTGATTGTGATACAAACATTGTTTGGCACATAGTTTTCCAGATGGTTGTGGTTTCTTTGTTGTCCTTTGGCTATGATCTAAGAGGCGACTTAGTTTGTCGTGAAGATAGAGAACGTTGGGCCCTTGTTGTTCGTATCTTGTTGCCTTTAGGCTACCGCTTTCACGTGGTCAATCCAACCGCTCCCAACCGCTCTTGTTTTAATCTTAGGGCATGAAGATGGAAGGCACACTATCTGAGAACAGACCTGTTGATCCATCAACCATATCGTGCCTCTGATCTACTTAGTTTGTGGATCTAACTTCGAATCGTGCAGCCAATGATAATTTCAATCCTGGATCTTATCTATGATCACCCGAATTGATTGAACCTGCATGAGTGGGATTTATGGCCTTCGTCTGGCTAGCTAGAATATCTTTTTGCATAGTGTCCAAATCTGTTGGACTGAAGCGTATTGTTCATATCTAGTGTAGAAGACCAGAGTGGCCTCTTACAAATTATGAAAAGGAGATATGAACTGTATGAGGAAGATAAGGTGGATCGATCTTTGATCTAGTGGTTTTACCGAAGATTGATTCATTGCGTACGGATGATCTTCATACTTTTTTATTGTGGCGTTTTGGCTCGTTCCTTAAAAAGATCATGGCCTATTCTTCTTGCTCAAGTCCAGTTTGGAGTGTGTGGATAAATTGTGTCTGTTGTTTTGGGGGCCCTCTTGCACAACATATCGACTGCTACAAAGATTTCCAGATCCGATGTTCTGTATGCAACTTGTTTCCTTGATTTGGAGACTCATGGCTCTTTCAAATATGATTTATTTCAGATCTGTGGCACTTTCTTATCTAGGGAGTATTTATACAGTCATCCATGGTGGATTATTGTTTAGGTTGGATTCCCTTTATACCAACTGCGGGTTGGATGCCCTTATTCCAACTATGAGCAATTCATTGGTGGTGTGGCGTTCTCCATCGATAACTATCAGATCGTCTCCTTTTCTCATTGTTGGTGCATCTCAGCTACTCAATATTTCTGTGGGTCTCCTAAAGTGCCATTTTCGCATTGGCCATGAATTTGGAGGGAGCTACCTCTTCGACGTAGTTTCTCCATCACTTCCACGGTTCGATCTGTCCTCGGAGGTGCCCATTTCTCTTATGATTCGAGTCTGATTTTACTGAGACAAGGTCATCAATAAATGGTTGTTGTTATATATTAATTTAAACATAGCGATATGGCATGGGGGTTCACTAAGTAGGAAATACTATAGCACACGAGTTTATATTGTGGGATTTAGTACTCTAGAATATGGAAGCATTATATTTCCTAATATATAAGGGTTAGTGGGTGTTTTTAATATATTAAAAACATGATATTTCCTAATATATAAGGGTCAAAGGGTATTTTTAATATATTAAAAACACGATATATCAGGGGGGTTGAATAGGGTATTGTAATATCCCTCATGCTGACCCTTAGACTATTTTGGCTGTAATGTAAATATTGTATGCAATGTGTCTTGACCCTAGTGTGGAGCTCAAGGCCAAGGCACCACTAGTGGATGCTTAAGGTTTTCTTTCATAGGCAATTATTTGACAGTGAAACTATGCATGTGCTATTAAGCCATGAAATTTTGTAATTGATGAAAATGTTTAATATTGCAATGAAATACCCAAAACTGGCTAAGTGAGGCAGCTAATGAGAAGGGGGCGAAGGTATCCACTAGGGAGAGGTGAGGGGGTTGTGGGATGGTGACCCATGCTGCCACTTAGGTAGGAGAAACCGTTTTGATTCCCTGTATGGGTACGAATTCAGTTACAGAACGTGGAGAAGGAAATCTGACGGAGGATATTTGTGGGAGATAAAAACAACATTGAGATCTGAGAAGGGGGTTGGTCGTTCAATTCGTTCGTTGTTCGTTGGGGGGAGCGACAATGTGCAGAGGATTGGCACAAGTAGTAGAGACCTGCCGAAGAATCCATAGGAACTATGATCTTGCTATGCGCTCGTGATCCAGACTCCTTCGGATCCCGAAACGCAGATCCATCCATGAGATAGAAGAAGAAGACGATATTTCCTATGTGAACCGTAGTACTAGAGCTGAATGCCATAGGAATCCCATGCGTATGCATTATCTGTGGGTAGAACCTCGAAGACAAGCTCGAAGTTGGTTTACGGGGCATGAATAGCTTCAAGAAGCTATGTGAAGTCCGGAATCCGCGAGAAGAGATTCGAGTTGCGGGACATAGCCTAGTCCGCAATCCCTGTATGCTTGATAAACCCAACTGTAGGTTGGCTTAGCATTGAAGTGGATCTTGACAGTTAGAGAGCCTACCTAGCCCTCCTTAGTGGATACTCAGCCCAACTCGGGGGTAGTCTCTTAGCTGAAAGAGTACAGGCTAGACAAAGACCTAAGGTTGGGTTGAACGTTTCTCTCACTTATCGAGTTGTTGGGAAAACTTCAAGATACAAATATAAGTGTTAAGTGTTCTATGGAATGAATGATGTTATTTCATGTGTTATTATTATGATGTTTTGCTTAAGCTGTTGAATGATTGTTATATGAATGTGAGCAATAGGTAGAGCATGTGTAAGCCTGAGTGGAAGGATGAGTGTTGTTTGAATGCTTCATTCAGTTGCATGAGTTTAATGCATTGCTAATTTTACATGTGTTAGATGTATGGTTAGCCTTAGCTTCATTTATTATATGTATTTTGTTATGAGATGCTTACCCTTGTAATGGACTACTTAACCTTACTTAACCATGGGAATGGTTACCTGGCATATGACATTCTTAACCCTCTCTGTGAGCCAGAGGGAAGATGGGGTTATGGCAGGGGACAGGTAGAAACCCGTTGAAGGATGGAAGGCATCTTAGAGGGTTTATAGACAAAAAATTCAGAGGAGAAAATGAGGAATTTATATACCTCAGTTGGGCAGGGGATTGTACCACTGGATAGATCTCTCTAAGAGATTTCCAATGGTTCTGACTTTGCCTCATTTGGACCCAAAATGAGGAAGTTATGGTCCTTGGAAGTTGCCTTGGAATCTTTCCGGAGTAAGGGTCTTGAGCATGACCCTTTCCGCATCCGCAATGCAGATTGCGGATTGCAGAAGTTCGTTTGGCAGAGAAACTGGATTTCCGCATCCGCAATGTGGATTGCGGATTGTGGAAGGTCGTTTGGCGGAGAAGTTGGATTTCTGCATTTCTGCATCCGCAATGCGGATTGTGGATTGCGGAAGGTCATTTGGTAGAGAAGTTGGATTTCCGCATTTCCGCTTCCCCAATGCGTATTGCGGAAGGACATTTGGCAGAGAAGTTGGATTCCCGCATTTCTGCATCCGCAATGCGGATTGTCGGTTGCGGAAGGCCGTTGGGCACAGTAAATTGTAGTTCCGCATTTTCGAATCCTGCAAATGCGGATTGCGAATTGCGGAATGTGGATTGTGGATTGTACAATGCGGATTGCGGATTGTGGAAGGCCGCTTGGCACGGTAAATTGCAGTTCCGCATTTATGAATCTCGCTATGTGGATTGCGGATCGCAAGCGCGGAATGCTGATTGCGGATCGTAATTGCGGACTGCGGGCCACAATGGTGAATTGTGGATTCGATCCCATTACAACTATGTGTAGTTTTGGAAGTAAAGAAGAAAAAAGAAGTGAATGAAGGATCTCTGGTGGCCTCTAAAGGCCACAAGGGATGTCGGGGGACGTTACAAAGTGGTATTAGAGCTTTAGTTACAACACTGGGGCTACTTTGGGGCCAAAGAATGATTTTCATGGATATGAACCGGGTGCAATGAAATTGTTGCAGTACTCAAAAGAAGCTACAGAAGGATGGAAAGACTTTACAAGTAGACCAGCTATGATATGGGAGAGGCAATCCCATGCCTGATAAGGAATTTTAAAAGGAAGAACCTTTAAACTCTTCTCTTGCTGATATAATTATAATTTCTGAGTTTATGTACATAAAATTATAGAATAGGAAAGCTGAGAATGTAAGAGATTAGAAGCATGAAGTAAATAGGTACTAGTGGACATACTGCTAGCTATTGAATAAGTGCATGTACATGATGTTGCATTTTGGTAAAGCTAGTGAAGTTTACATATACAATGAGCCACTAATGACAATTGTTGTAATTAAAGCATGGTTGAGGACGTTGATGATATTGTTGCATGTGACCAGCAACCCTATGAATAAATGTTAGTGCAGCAGATCTGTGATCACGAGGATTGGTGAAAGGACTTGTAGTCTTTGGTAAGAAGCCAAGTTAATCAGGTAACATCAAGAATGTTAATGGGAACCATGCAGGTATGTTCGGTTTGTGCTAATTGTACAAGTGTTGGAAAGGGTTTGGGTAAGAATCCCTTGAACCATATTTTATAATCAAAAGATGGTATGCATGTATGGTTGAATGCACTTGATGTGACTGCCATACCACCATGGCATGGTAAGGTATGGAGTAGTAAGGGCAAAAGACCTTCTACAATATTACTGTTTAAATGTTAGAATGCATTCATATGAAATTACATCATGCCATTTGCATAGATTGGTTATGATTTTAATATCCAAGCAAGTAAGGGCCATATGTGTTTGGAATGATAAGTGTGAATTAGAATATTTTAAACCCTAGCTAAGAACATGCGTATCTAATTGTTAGAGCTGATGTGTAGAGCATGTTTTGATTTTTATTTCCAATATGGAAGACTGCTTGAAGTGTGATTAGGACCTGCATAGTTCACATGGGAAAGGGGTGCACACCTTTCTGGTGCCGAGTTATGTTAGGATTGTCAATATTGACTACACCATAAGGAATGGATGCATTCTTGGTGTTTCAATATTTGATAGTGAATATTATGAAATGTGTTTACAATTTCATAACAGTAGTACTAATGAACCCCCTTGTGTTGTCAGCTTGAATAGATACAATTTGGTGCTGCAGATTAAAGAAGCAAGGTGAAAAGAGTGTTATGAGGGGTTGTGGGTAAGGGATGCTATGTGCATGAAGGGTTGTGGCACGTGTGAAAAGTTGATTCATGCCTATGGATCCATAGTAGAGCCTTGACCTAGAATGGTCGTGGTGCAGTTTCTTTCATTGGATGACGACCCAGACGGATGTGTTGGCTTGGAAACAGATGGCCAACAAGGTATGGGATTGGTTGGGCACCACAAATTCTTGGTAAATCCAGTCGGCAAGTAGGTGCACTGGTTGGGCATTGAATGTTGTGATGCAGTCGACGTGTTGGCCAAACATTCCTTAAATGCCTGATAAGCCCATTCGGTGTACCGACTTGGCATTAGCTACTTGATGTTGTGCAGTAGCGTGTGTGCTAGCCAAACATCCAAATCTACAGGCGATCCCAAGGCTTGTAAAGTAAAGTAGGACCCTGTGGACCAGAGAGGAAATGTCCAATACAGATAAGTATTAAATTTCATTCATTTCTTATTTTTGAATAATGAATATTTCATGTATAAGTCTTCTAACAGCTAAGCTGATACACTATTGTTTCTTTATTGGAAACCTTGGTCATTGCAAGAAGCAAGGATCCTTGAGGGCATCCCAAGGATGCATGGGGACATGTGATTGTCCTGTAAGAGCTCAACATGAGAAGAAATGAATGATGGTTCTAGTGGACTTGTGTGGGTCCTTGTAGCCAAGAGTTTTGTAGACAAACCATGTGGAGGGGTTCCATGGTTGAGAGGTCTGGAACATACCATAAACACTAGGTGTCATAGCCAAGAAAGGGAAAGTCAAGCAATTCACATTTGAGGTGAAGAGGCTAGGAGCATGAAGCCACAGTGGTGGAGTGCTTCTGAATTGGGACAAGACTAAGAGGAGAAAACTCTTATTGCTCTCTCTTTCCTTTTATTGATGTGTTTATAAAATAGAGGATTTTTTAATGCATGTTATAATTGAAAATGATTGTGTTAATTGCTTGAAATAAATTGTGAATGCTGAGATAGAAATATCCTTGTGAAATGATGAACATGAATAATTTCATGTGTATGTTGGGAAAGCATGAAAAGTGTGGAAGTCTCATGAGTTAAGCATGAAATTTCCATGTCAATTGGGTGAATAATTGACTGATTTTATTATTGTGTTACGCTTGTCCTAACAGGAATTGCCATGATGAATTTCACGGGTGAGAAATTGAAAGCCATTGATTGCAGTTGTTACAAGTCAAGTGGTGCCAGCGAGAAAATTGTGGGAAGCTATACATATTGACCATGGCAGCAGACCAAAAGTTATTGGATTTGGATAAAAATATTCTTCAAACGATTACCAAGACCCAAGAAAATCTTGGAGAAATGCTCAAGTTACAAAAGCAGCAGAATGAGATGAACCACAAGGCTTTGCAGGACTCTATTTGTCTGCAAAGAGAGGTAAAAGGCATTCTAGAAACAATCAGTAGTAGAAAGGAAAGTGGATCAATGAAGAAGAATTCGTCCAATCATCCCATTAAGAAACATTCCAGGTGGGAAGAATCAAAGGAAATTGAGCAGGTAAAGGTAAATCAGCCAATGAAATGTTGGGAATGTGGAAGAAGTCATCTCCTCCGCAACTGTCCAACAAAGGGAAGTAAGAAATCTAACAGCCATAAAGTTTCAAGACTTGTGGACCAGCTGAAAGGTAAGGAGAATGAAGGGATTGCTGAGGAGAAATGCCCACCTGCAGGGCTGGAAAATCAAAGCCAACTAGAGCAGCTTGTGGAAGACAAAGGACGTGGCCCTGAAGGTTCAAGTAAAGAATGAAATGCATGATAGACCTGCAACATTTTTTCAATTTTAGGACATGTATAAACTGTATATGTAATCCTAAGTGATGGAACACTGAAGACGGTATTATTCTAAGGGAGGAAGGATGTAATATCCCTCATGCTGACCCTTAGACTATTTTGGTTGTAATGTAAATATTGCATGCAATGTGTGTTGAGCATAGTGTGGAGCTCGAGCTCAAGGCCAAGGCCCCACTAGTGGATGCTTAAGGTTTTCTTTCACAGGAAAGTATTTGACAGTGAAACTATGCATGTGCTATTAAGCCATGAAATTTTGTAATTGATGAAAATGTTTAATATTGCAATGAAATACCCAAAAATGGATAAGTGAGGTAGCTAATGAGAAGGGGGTGAAGGTATCCACTAGGGAGAGGTGAGGGGTTTGTGGGATGGTGACCCATGCTGCCACTTGGGCAGGAGAAACCATTTTGATTCCCTATACAGGTACAGATTGAGTTACATAACGTGGAGAAGGAAATCCGGCGGAGGATATTCGCAGGAGATAAAAATGACGCTGAGATCTGAGAAGGGGGTTGGTTGTTTAGTTCATTCGTTGTTCATCGGGGGGAGTGACTATGTGCAGAAGATTGGTGCAAGTAGTAGAGACCCGCCGAAGAAACCAAAGGAACTCTATTCTTGCTATGTGCTCGTGATACAGACTCCTTCAGATCTCGAAACGCAGAGCCATCCATGAGATAGAAGAAGAAGATGATATTTCCTATGTGAACAGTAGTAGTAGAGCCGAATGCCATAGGAATCCCGCGCGTATGCGTTATCTGTGGGTAGAACCCTGAAGACAAGCTTGAAGGAAGAAGTTATGGGGCGTGAATAGCTTGACGAAGTTGTGTGAAGTACAAAATCCACGAGTAGAGAGTCGAGTTGTGGGATAGAGCCTAGTCCGCAACCCCTATATGCTTGATAAACCCAACTGTAGGTTGGCTTATCATTGAAGTGGATCTTGACTGTTAAAGAGCCTACCTAGCCCTCCTTAGTGGATACTCAGCCCAGCTCAAGGGTGGTCTCTCAACTAAAAGAGTACATGATGGATAGAGACCTAAGGTTGGGTGGAACGTTGCTCTCACTTAGCTAGTTGCTAAGGAAACTTCAAGATATAAAGATAAGTGTTAAGTGTTCTGTGGAATGAATGATGCTATTTCATGTGTTATTATTATGATGTTTTGCTTAAGCTGTTGAATGATTGTTATATGAATGTGAGCAATAGGTAGACCATGTGTAATCCTGAGTGCTAGTTGAATGCTTCATTTAGTTGCATGAGTTTAATGCATTTCCAATTTTACGTTAGATGTATGGTTAGCCTTAGCTTCATTTATTATATGTATTTTGTTATGAGATGCTTACCCTTGTAATGGACTGCTTAACGTCACTTAACCATGGAAATGGTTACCTGGCCTGTGGCATTCTTAACCCTCTTTGTGAGCCATAGGGAATATGGGGTTATGGTAGGGGATAGGTAGAGACCTGTTGAAGGATGGAAGGCATCTTAGAGGGTTTATAGACAAAAAATTCATAGGATTAAATGAAGAAGTTATATAGCTCAGTTGGAAAGGGGATTATATTACTAGATAGATCTCTCCAAGAGATTTCCAATGGTACCGACCTTGCCTCATTTGGACCCAGGATGAGGAAGTTATGGTCCTTGGAAGTTGCCTTGGAAACTTGCTCAAGTAAAGGTCTTGAGCATGACCCTTTCTGCATCCGCAATGCGGATTGCGGATTGCGAAAGGTATTTTGGTGGAGAAGTTGGATTTCCGCATTTCCGCATCCATAATGTGGATTGCGGATTGCAGAAGGTCGTTTGGCGGAGAAGTTGGATTTCCGCAATGCAGATTGCGGAAGGTCATTTGGCGGAGAATTTGGATTTCTGCATTTACGCGTCCGCAATGCAGATTGCGGAAGGACGTTTAGCGGAGAAGTTGGATTCCCGCATTTCGGAATCCCGCAATGCGGATTACGGATTGCGGAAGGACCTTTAGCGGAGAAGTTGGATTCCCGCATTTCTGAATCCCGCAATGCGGATTGCGGATTACGGAAGGCCGCTTGGCACGGTAAATTGCAGTTCCACATTTCCGAATCCCGTAATGCGGATTGCAGATTGCGGAAGGCCGCTTGGCACGGTCAATTGCAGTTCCGCATTTCCGAATTCCGCAATGCGGATTGCAGATCGCAAGTGCGGAATGTTGATTGTGGATCGCAATTGTGGAACGTAATTGCGGAATGCAAACTATGGGCCGCAATGGTGAATTGTGGATTTGAGCCCATTACAACTATGTGTAGTTTTGGAGGTAAAGAAGAAAAGAAAAAGTGAATGAAGGATCTCCGGTGACCTCTGAAGGCCACAAGGGAGGTCGGGGGACGTTATAGGTGTTGGGGGGTTTGAATATGTACTCTATGTCTAAATTTTATGTAAGTTTGATTATGTGTGAAGTCATATTAGTGCTTGAATAAGTATGATCTTTGTGAAGGTGGTGTTAATTCATTTGTGTTTGGAGTTAGGGTGGTATTTAAATAGGTATGATCTGTGATTGAATGTGATGTGAAGTTGATTGAAATGATTGTGAATGAAGTTGATGTGTTTAGGGGGTTGTTCCCTATTTTGAAATATTTTCTCTCACTAAAATTTCATATTTAACCTTGCAAGGTTTCTAAGGGTTATAAAAGTCGTGTCAGGTCACCATAATGAGGATAAAAATAAAAAAGGGGTATTAAAAGTGTTATGGATAAAAATGGATACCTTAGATTTTTAGTAAAAATAAGGGTTTTTTAAATGGTAAAAGTATATTGGGGTTCAACAAAACATTTTTTTTTTTAGGAAATCCTTAAATATGTAGCGAAATTATTAGCATTCTTTAATATGCTATGAATACATTTACTATGTCATAGGTTCACATAATGAACCCCTTGAAAGTTATGGCTAAAAAAAAACAATAATAGCTATACTTTCCACAAACTTTGAATATATTGAATCATGCCAAACAACATAATATTTTTAAATATGTTACCTTATCTCACAATTTCAATGTGATAATCAAAATTGTATTGCTCTATGAATTTTTTTTATAATTTTCTTCTCAAAAAATTACTGATAAAGATAAGTAATATGCACTCTAAACCCACCTAAAAAATGGTAGCATATATAATGACCAAAACATTACCAAAAGTATATAAATATGGAGTTTACTTAAAATGGAATATGCTCACCTACTATTACTATTTGCAAACTACTTGTAACAGTGTTATTTTGGGCTTTTCAAACATAGACAAGCATGGCGGGATATAATTTGCTTCATAGACGAGAAATCATGGACAATTGCATGAATAATCTTTCGTTAAATGAACGCCTACAACGTAAATATAGAGTTTCCTTAAAATGAAATATGCTCACCTACTATACTATTTGCAAACTACTTGTAACAGCCCTATTTTGGGCTTTCAAACCTAGACAAGCATGGCCCAAGTAGTCCATGGACTTTCTTTCGAAAAACACTGTAAAGGAAAACTTTCTCGTTATATAATATGATACCTAAAGTGGCAAGGTAACGCTAGAAAGAGAGGAATCTTGCAGATTTGATGCCATAGCGTTGCAATCCGTTAGCATTTCACCTTTTCTTTTCTTCATTGCTGGTTTTAGCATTTCACCTTTTCTTTTCTTCATTGCTGGTTTAATAATGTGGTCCACTGCTGACTTTTAGCTACAGGGACTTTAATTCCTTTGAAAGGCCTACGTCACTATGAGATATGGCGTCTCAAGCACAAATCAAACAGAAAGTTCTGAAAGATTTTTACATTCATTTTAATGGGATCGATTAAGATAAAAGGCTGGAATAGATTTTGTAATTTCAATTCAATTATCGAACATATTGCGTGGTTGACATAAGGGTAGATTGCAAATGTTTGGTTAAAAATGTTGTTGACAAAACAACTATCTACGTCTAGATTGTCTTGTACATGTTGAAAGTTAAGTCTATTATAGGTCAGACCCCTAGTAAGTTAAACGTCTACAAAGGAGTAAAAAGTGTCATAATCAATCTTAGCCCTACCTTACCTTATGTTTAGGTGTATAGATATTGCCTTGGATACTTGAAGTTATCAAATTTGACACCCACGTTTGTAGTAATCTCCTCCTTCCATTGAAGTGGGGTCAACTTGTCTTCTTCATAAACGTCATTGCTTATGCTATTTTTTTTATGATATATATAATTAAGTATTATTTTATCAGGTAAAATATTGAAAAGTACAAGAAGATAAAGAATTTTTTTTACCATAACTTGTAACTATCTACAAGGATTTGAACTTCTCATCTTCTATTTACAACTTCTCATATCAATTACTCAATACCAATTGCTCCACCCCCATGGGTCTTATGAAGTTAGATATATTTAGTGAAGTTTAAAACTATGATTAAATATTAAAATTCCCTTTAAAATGAGTTAGATACACCTAACATTTGTGTAAGCTGGAAATTATTTTGTAGCCTAAATACTTCTCTTTATATATTTTCAATATAAATACAAATGATTGAAGTTGAGTAAGAATATGCTCCATATTGTAACATAGAAGTGTAAAAAATTAGGTTCACCCAAAATCAAACATAAGGCTTGACATAATAAATAAAAGAACAAACAAAATAGTATATATGTTTCATATTACAAGTGAAAGCCAAGTTTATTTATAAGAAACTTGGAAAGTATTGGCACAAAATTTGATGGCATGCCAACTAGGCAATAAGGTGTACCTAGTTAGCAAATAAGCATACTAGAATGGTGGATAAGTTAGCCTAAGCAAGCTTAACTACTTGTGTGCACAAACACAACGACTTAAGCAAAACAAATGGAGTAAACATAAGAAAAATTGGGTCTCAACAATGAGGCCTGCTTAGGTACTCGAGTACAAAACTCTCATATGCGGAGAAAAGGAAAAAAAGCCATAGAAAAAATCCCTCCCCAAAAGAGAGTCAATCACCAATGTTGAAAGGGCAATGGAGCTGAATCTAAAGAAGATCTCACAAATATGCATTGAGTAGTGAGAGCATGAGGCATGTAGAGGTTGAAAACTACAATTAGGAAGTATGACCAAAACTCAAAAGAGGAGCCAAGTGACCTCAAAGAAATGTTGAATTCTAAAACAAAAGAGGAGCTTGTTTAGAGGCACGAGATTGACAAATGCTGACAACCACCACATGAATGCTCCATAAAAATAGTTGTTGCTTTCCAATAGGAACAAATCTTGAAACAAAAGCAAACCATCAACCATCAAAGGATAAAAGAGCTTTGCAGATACTAAAAGGTCTAAACAAGATGTATGGTTGAAACTCTAAAGAAGGCCAAGTAAATTGAAGTTGACAATGCCATCAAAGATCCACACCAGAACTTCAACCTGCAAATTTCAAACTCATGAGACAAATGAGAATCAAGTGCACACCATCCCCATAAAATATATTGATCGTCTAAAATGAGTCCTATCATAAAATGATCGATTACGTACTCATGTACAATTGAGAAAAACTACACAAAATAAGTGTCCCTATGGATGTTAATCCATCTCATTGAGTGCATGGGTCACCAGTTATTGCAACCCTCAATTGAAAATAGGAATCAATGCTATGTACAAGACACATTCTAAAAAAGGTTAATCTCGATCAAAATGATGAAAACAATCACCCGAAGAAGCATTGCACATCATCCAGTTGAAGATGTTGAATTCGATGGACAAGATGATAATAATGGATGTCACAAATGATGGAGAAAGTATGAAGGTACAACCTAAAGGTGGAAATGATGCCCAACAACCCAAGCAAGAAACACTCCAAAGTGAATAGCTTTAAGAGACTCCAAAACAAAACATCATGTTATGGAAACAAATGCATAATAACATTCTATGACTATTTGCACAAATAACACATAATTCACTATTAAAAAATATGGAATAATAAATACTATAAATAAAAATCATCATGACAACTATCTTCGATATGGCCCTAACAAACATGTTAATGATAAATACCCAATATGTAAAAGTGAATCATCTAAAAACAAAGCAATACGGTGAGTTCAACACACCAATCGGTCCACCAAATCACTGAGTGCTCTTTTTTACTTTATTCATAATAAAGTAAAAAATTTCAAACACCAACACTTCCGTGAATCCTAGAACGCATAGAATCCTAAAAATAGCTCCATGAAAAGGAGTCGGTTGAATCTCAAAGGAGTTTGTTGATTCCGTGAATCCTAAAACGCATAGAAGCCTAAAACTAGCTCCTGAATATCAAAGAAGTTTGTTGTTTTAAAAGAAAATAATAACAAATGGAATATATCCCTTGCTTGAGCCTTACTTTTTCCAATACAATAAAATGCGGAAGTAGACTTCTTATATATAATACTTTTAATCAAATATATAAATCAAATTAGCATAAATGTACCTTAAAAACCATTAGTTTTTATACGAAAGTAATAAATTGAATGTTATTTATATTTTACAGTTATTAAATAATTAAAATTTGGTTTTTTAAAATTTACTTTTTCATTAGTAAGAATTTACATTCGTATCATATCTATACCGAATATTCGACGAATTCGAATTGGTCCCAATTTCCGTACGAGAAATGCCAATACAGCCAAATTATATATTTGGTCACATATATTAAACTTTAAACCATTCAAACTCAATTACTCTCTTTGTTTGAAGTAAAATTGTTATTTTGTTATGGTAATGTTAAATTGGTTGAAGATAAAAGAGATTAATTACTTTTAAAAATAAAAATATTTGATATATAAGACGTTATGTTTTATGTAATACATTTGTTTACAAGTTTGTTTTGTTAAATTATTTATAAATATTTAATTTATAAAATATATAGATCATTTCATTTCTTGGATATTAGTTTGAAAAGGGATACAATAATAATGATTAAGGTTATGAAAGGACAAACAACTAGGATACTTAAGACAAGTTAAGAAGGACCTTGTGCTAGAAGGACCTTGTGTTTATAGGGAATATAATTGTTAGGCGGACGAGTTATCGAAGAGGGTCTTGTTGGAACCTGAAGGCATTATCTACTTGTAGGAATGGTCTGCAGATCGACTTATCTCCCAGAGTTCCATGGATTACTTGTTGTTTTAGTTCTGATATTATTCTGTTAGTTACTCTTTGCGGCTATATTTACTATTTTTTGGTCGTATACATTAACATTTTGCAGGGTTATAGATCTGGTGGACTCCAACAACTTGTTGGGATTTTGTTTCTTCCAGTTGGTTCTGTTTCGATCCTGTTATGGATCATTTTGTTGGGCGATTTGTCGGTTACGGATGGGATGGCTATCTCCCTATCTAGTATATTTATCTTGCAGGCTTTGTTTTTTTGGGGCATTGGTCTCTTGTGTAGACTATTATGGGACATTTTGTATTGGTCGGGGATGCTTCCTGGTTTCCACTGTGGTTGTTTTTATTGTAGTTTTTGACTTTGTATGTTGATACTGTATTGGTTTACCAGTGAGTCTTGACTATAATTTTGATGTCCAGACATCGATGTTGGTTTTTTCGGGCTATGAAACCTTTCGACTGTAAACTCTTATATACTATTTTTAATATCAATAGTATGCTATTTTTTCCAGTGAAAAAAAATATATTGACAAAACTTATATTTAAAAAATATAACTCAATTAATAAAAAAATCTTATTGAATACCATACCTTTTTAATCTAAAGGATGCCATCATTACTTGAATTTTACATAATTAATAGGCAAAGATTATAAAAGATAAATAAGTAATAAAGGTGAGTGAGGCTTCAAGACCAACATTCATTGTAGAAAATAAGAATTTGGATAGATATTATGAAGCCCCCTGGTATATGATGTCCTTTCGGTTTTCATGAAGAATACCTTTCGGTTTTCATGAAGAATAAAGAAGAATGGTTTTTTTGCTTTCTAAAATAATCTTCTTGTTCCTCGGTACATAATGCTATAGATGTAGAAGAGACTACATAAAAGTCTTCACAACGAACTAGAGAATGTAGACAATATGACAAACGTTTAGTTCTTATTCTATGAATCTATCAACCTAAAAATGGTAATGGTTGAACCATTGTAGAAAATTTTACTTGGAAATCTACTTTTGTAAAGTGTAAAGTTACAATTTTTTTGTAGTTCAAAATAACTAAGCTTATTGTATGTAACTTGTTTTTTTTCATGATATGTACAATTTGTCGAATATTATTGAATTGGAGTATTTTATAACTATTGGTGTTGGTATTTTCCAACATAATCAGTATTAAAGTTTCAATGAGTGAGTTGTAAGCTTATATAGGAGTCTCTATCTTCCCAACTGTTATAGCTGTTCTTAGCTGACACCGGGAGTCTTCCATTGT
This sequence comes from Larix kaempferi, assembly GCA_027924585.1. Classification (NCBI taxonomy): domain Eukaryota; kingdom Viridiplantae; phylum Streptophyta; class Pinopsida; order Pinales; family Pinaceae; genus Larix; species Larix kaempferi. The sequence continues at coordinate 9,328,470 of BSBM01000071.1, forward strand.
ATAAATATATCTTATTATTTGTAATTTAGTCAAATACTTTTGATACTTCTTCATGGTATCAGAGCGGGGCAGTCCCGACTCTCTCACGAGATGGACTGTGATCATGTCCTGCTCATTTTATGAGATTATTCAAAATCTATTTTCAAGTCCATTTTCCATCTCTTTTGACCAATGAATTGGTGGCGGGTTCAATTGTTCTCTGATCATGATACAAACATTGTTTGGCACATAGTTTGCCACATAGAGAAAGTTGGGCCCTTGTTGTTCGTATCTTGTTGCCTTTAGGCTGCCGCTTTCACGTGGTCAAGCCAACCACTCCCAACCGCTCTTGTTTTAATCTTAGGGCATGAAGATGGAAGGCACACTATCTGAGAACAGATCTGTTGATCCATCAACCATATCGTGCCTCTGATCTACTTAGTTTGTGGATCTGACTTCGAATCGTGCAACCAATGAGAATTTCAAGCCTGGATCTTATCTATGATCACCCGAATTGATTGAACCTGCATGAGTGGGATTTATGGCCTTCGTCTGGCTAGCTAGAATATCTTTTTGCATAGTGTCCAAATCTGTTGGACCGAAGCGTATTGTTCATATCTAGTGTAGAAGACCAAAGTGGCCTCTTACAAATTATGAAAAGGAGATATGAACTGTATGAGGAAGATAAGGTGGATCGATCTTCGATCTAGTGGTTTTAACGAAGATTGATTCATTGCGTGTGGATGATCTTCATGCTTTTTTATTGTGGCGTTTTGGCTCGTTCCTTAAAAAGATCACGACCTATTCTTCTTGATCAAGTCCAGTTTGGAGTGTGTGGATAAATTGTGTCTGTTTTTTTGGGGGTCCTCTTGCACAACATATCGACTGCTACAAAGATTTCCAGATCCGATGATCTGTATGCAACTTGTTTCCTTGATTTGGAGACTCATGGCTCTTTCAAATATGATTTATTTCAGATCTGTGGCACTTTCTTATCTAGGGAGTATTTCTACAGTCATCCATGGTGGATTCTTGTTTAGGTTGGATTCCCTTTATACCAACTGCGGGTTGGATGCCCTTATTCCAACTACGAGCAATTCATTGGTGGTGTGGCGTTCTCCATCGATAACTGTCAGATCATCTCCTTTTCTCATTGTTGGTGCATCTCAGCTACTCAATATTTCTGTGGGTCTCCTGAAGTGCCATTTTCGCATTGGCCATGAATTTGGAGGGAGCTACCTCTTCGACATAGTTTCTCCATCACTTCCACGGTTCGATCTGTCCTCGGAGGTGCCCATTTCTCTTATGATTCGAGTCTGATTTTACTGAGACAAGGTCATCAATAAATGGTTGTTGTTATATATTAATTTAAACATAGGGATATGGCATGGGGGTTCACTAAGTAGGAAATACTATAGCACGCGAGTTTATATTGCGGGATTTAGTACTCTAGAATATGGAAGCATTATATTTCCTAATATATAAGGGTTAGTGAGTATTTTTAATATATTAAAAACATGATATTTCCTAATATATAAGGGTCAAAGGGTATTTTTAATATATTAAAAACACGATATATCAAGGGGGTTGAATAGGGTATTGTAATATCCCTCATGCTGACCCTTAGACTATTTTGGTTGTAATGTAAATATTGTATGCAATGTGTGTTGACCCTAGTGTGGAGCTCAAGGCCAAGGCCCCACTATTGGATGCTTAAGGTTTTCTTTCATAGGCAAGTATTTGACAGTGAAACTATGCATGTGCTATTAAGCCATGAAATTTTGTAATTGATGAAAATGTTTAATATTGCAATGAAATACCCAAAACTGGCTAAGTGAGGAAGCTAATGAGAAGGGGGCGAAGGTATCCACTAGGGAGAGGTGAGGGGGTTGTGGGATGGTTACCCATGCTGCCACTTAGGTAGGAGAAACCGTTTTGATTCCATGTATGGGTACGAATTCAGTTACAAAATGTGGAGAAGGAAATCTGACAGAGGATATTCGTGGGAGATAAAAACAACATTGAGATCTGAGAAGGGGGTTGGTTGTTCAATTCGTTCGTTGTTCATTGGGGGGAGCAACAATGTGCAGAGGATTGGCGCAAGTAGTAGAGACCCGCCGAAGAATCCATAGGAACTATGATCTTGATATGCGCTCATGATCCAGACTCCTTCGGATCCCGAAATGCAGAGCCATCCATGAGATAGAAGAAGAAGACGATATTTCCTATGTGAACCGTAGTACTAGAGCCGAATGCCATAGGGATCCCATGCGTATGCATTATCTGTGGGTAGAACCTTGAAGACAAGCTCGAAGGCGGTTTACGGGGCGTGGATAGCTTCAGGAAGCTGTGTGAAGTTCGGAATCCGCGAGAAGAGATTCGAGTTGCGGGACATAGCCTAGTCCGCAACCCCTGTATGCTTAATAAACCCAACTGTAGGTTGGCTTGGAATTGAAGTGGATCTTGACAGTTAGAGAGCCTACCTAGCCCTCCTTAGTGGATACTCAGCCCAACTCGGGGGTAGTCTCTTAGCTGAAAGAGTACAGGCTGGACAGAGACCTAAGGTTGGGTGGAACGTTTCTCTCACTTATCGAGTTGTTGGGAAAACTTCAAGATACAAATATAAGTGTTAAGTGTTCTATGGAATGAATGATGTTATTTCATGTGTTATTATTATGATGTTTTGCTTAAGCTATTGAATGATTGTTATATGAATGTGAGCAATAGGTAGACCATGTGTAAGCCTGAGTGGAAGGATGAGTGCTGTTTGAATGCTGCATTCAGTTGCATGAGTTTAATGCATTGCTAATTTTACATGTGTTATATGTATGGTTAGCCTTAGCTTCATTTATTATATGTATTTTGTTATGAGATGCTTACCCTTGTAATGGACTACTTAACCTTACTTAACCATGGGAATGGTTACGTGGCCTATGACATTCTTAACCCTCTCTGTGAGCCATAGGGAAGATGGGGTTATGGCAGGGGACAGGTAGAGACCCGTTGAAGGATGGAAGGCATCTTAAAGGGTTTATAGACAAAAAATTCAGAGGAGAAAATGAGGAATTTATATACCTCAGTTGGGCAGGGGATTGTACCACTGGATAGATCTCTCTAAGAGATTTCCAACGGCTCTGACTTTGCCTCATTTGGACCCAAAATGAGGAAGTTATGGTCCTTGGAAGTTGCCTTGGAATCTTGCCGGAGTAAGGGTCTTGAGCATGACCCTTTCCGCATCCGCAATGCAGATTGCGGATTGCGGAAGGTCGTTTGGCAGAGAAGCTGGATTTCCGCATCCGCAATGCAGATTGCGGATTATGGAAGGTCGTTTGGTGGGAAGTTGGATTTCTGCATTTCTGCATCCACAATGCGGATTGTGGATTGCGGAAGGTCGTTTGGTAGAGAAGTTGGATTTCTGCATTTCCGCTTCCACAATGCGGATTGCGGAAGGACGTTTGGCAGAGAAGTTGGATTCCCTCATTTCTGCATCCGCAATGCGGATTGTGGGTTGCGGAAGGCCATTGGGCACGGTAAATTGCAGTTCCACATTTTCGAATCCTGCAAATGCGGATTGCGAATTGCGGAATGTGGATTGTACAATGCGGATTGCGGGTTGTGGAAGGCCGCTTGGCACGGTAAATTGTAGTTCCGCATTACGAATCCCGCTATGCGGATTGCGGATCGCAAGCGCGGAATGTTGATTGCGGATCGTAATTGCGGACTGCGGGCCACAATGGTGAATTCTGGATCCGATCCCATTACAACTATGTGTAGTTTTGGAAGTAAAGAAGAAACAAAAAGTGAATGAAAGATCTCTGGTGGCCTCTAAAGGCCACAAGGGATGTCGGGGGACATTACAAAGTGGTATCAGAGCTTTAGTTACAACACTAGGGCTACTTTGGGGCCAAAGAATGAGTCCCATGCATATGAACCGGGTGTAATAAAACTGTTGCAGTACTCAAAAGAAGCTACAGAAGGATGGAAAGACTTTACAAGTAGACCAGCTATGATATGGGAAAGGCAATCCCATGCCTGATAAGGAATTTTAAAAGGAAGAACCTTTAAACTCTTCTCTTGCTGATATAATTATAATTTCTGAGTTTATGTACATAAAATTATAGAATAGGAATGCTGAGAATGTAAGAGATTAGAAGCATGAAGTAAATAGGTACTAGTGGACATACTGCTAGCTATTGAATAAGTGCATGTACATGATGTTGCATTTTGGTAAAGCTAGTGAAGTTTACATATACAATGAGCCACTAATGACAATTGTTGTAATTAAAGCATGGTTGAGGACTGTAATGTCCCTTGTTAGGAATTTTATTAAAATGGCAATTTTTCACTTTTTTTCCTAGTTCGACCTTTGACTAGTTTTGATCTCTAGGTCCCCAATTTGCCCCAAATGATCCCAAATCTTCTGAGAAGGGATATGAATGATATTAGAACATAAATATGTGTTTCAAGGATGCCTTTGGACCTTTAAAATACTTCTGCAAATCCTCTTTCAATTCTGATCAATGTAGGTAACTTTACTAGTGATTTTCCTTTGACTAGTATTGGCCTCTAGGTCTCAAATTGACTCCAAATGCCTTCAAATCTTCAAGGAAGGTGTATGAATGATATTAGAACTTGAATATGATGTTTATGGATGACATATGTCCACCAAAAGACCTCTGCAAACTCTCTTTATATTCTGGACCAATTATGCAATTTTACTAGTGATTTGGGGTTCAAATCCCCCTGGGGTAAGTACTGAAAATGGCTTCCCAAATGCCTCCAAACCCACTCAAATTTATGAACAGAGGTATGTAATGTGTTAATTATTTTATTAAAGTCTCATATGCACCATTAATGGATTATTACAACTGTTCTCACCCTCTCCCATTCAACTGCAAAAATCCCCAATTCGACCGTTGGGGAAATGGCACTATTTCACCTCCCAATACAACTAAACTGAGTAAAAATGCTTCAAATGCTCAAGTACAGTACATGAAACTTGTATAATACATCCATGGCAGTATATTGATCACAAATATATCATAGAATCAGCCATTCATTCGAAATCATCATCAATACATTGGTTCACAACAAGGTAGTGGGGAAATGGCATTGTTCTTCCATTAAAAATGAGATTTATACATTTCTACTTGGAATTTCGACCTGAAACTTTTTGGAGATGAAGAACAGAGTATTTACTTCATATTACAAAATAAATGGGGCATTAGAAGCTCCCCCCAAAAGTACAATAGCTCACCAAAAACGCCCTCCCTCAAGGATCAAGAATATGCCATCAAAACGGGAAATGGTTGAAGGAGTGAGCTGCAATAGAAGAAACCATGAGCTGCCCTGTAGCTTACACCTGCAAATAAAGACTCCATTAAAGCTCCAAATGAAAGGTCTGAATGGCCTTTCCAATTACCAACTTGGATGGGAATCTTTCACCCTCGAAATTGGCTAAGGCAAGAAACTAGTCATCCACTAGCTCTCCCTCTTCACAAATGCAATTGCAAATTCTACAAATGATCAAAAGCTGGTTTCATTCTTTGTTATTGACATTTATAAACTTCTAATGTCCTCCATGGGTCGAATTCCTTCCAAGAGACTCATGCCAACTCAAGTTGGGAAGAGATTCCAAAGAACGCCACTTGTACAACAATTCTTAGTCTCCCACTTCCACCAAATCACATGTGGAAGCATATTAGCTTCCCTAACACCCTTGAGCGCCCTCTTGGAGTCTATTTTTAGCCCTGACATGTCATATATGTCATATGTCAGCCTTCAGGTCTGATTTGTGTCATAGGTGTCATAGCATCTTCATCATTGTTGTCATAGAGCTAGGGAATCTAGCCCAAGTGTCTCACTAGCTCCAAATTGCCTCTTCCTCTTCCACGGGAGTTACTCTTCCTCTATATTTCGACCTTGGATGAGTCATGCAATGAATAATACCTTTTGGACTCCCCCAAGTATGTTACCATTCACCTTAAATTCGAATTGGTGAGAGAATGATGCCAAATGTAGTGGGGAAATCTAGCCATATGTGGGTCCCACTTACTCCATGTGTCTTCATCATGAAATGCCACTTTGATTTTCACTTGTATATATTTATTTAGATCCTTTATTAAATATTTATTCCATTCTAATGTTCAAACATCATTTATTATCCCCATTATTCCAAATCCCAAAGCTTCCACCCCAAACCTAGGAAACTAGTAATTTTCCTCGGCAATTATTTGACCTTTAGCATCAATTTGACAAACTCTAATGAATAGGGCCAATGTGATTAGGCCATTGTGACCCAATGCCAAATTTGGGACATGACAAATCCTCCCTTCCCAATATTGCTTGTCCTCAAGCAATTTTAAAAATGGGTGTTGAAGAACCTGCTTTCTCTATAATTCTTTGAAGTTGCCATTGAATTGCCCAACCTTGAGTCTTTGAGTTTCCATGAAGATTTTAGAGAGGAACCACCATGCTTGCTGCTGCACTACTCTGATAAAAATCACTTTATTACGTGGGGAAATCCATCTCCCATACTGTTTGTTTCCCCCCAAAAAATTTGAAACCAATGAGATAAAAATTATTCCAGGGTCCCATTGCTTATATTGCACCCCAATAATTAAGAGTGCTCTCCAACCCACACCATTAGTTAAGAGGATTCCTGGATCCCATTTTCTTGTATGCATCCTTCCAAACATCATGAGTACCAAATATATATCATCAAAGTACATAACAACATAATGAAAATGTACATCAAGGATATGCTTCATCAAAGAGTCATGAAAGTGCTTATACCTCCAAGCAAGTAGACCACCATTTTCCAAGTGCATACAAGCTTCAAGTGACCAATCAAATCTGATCCAATGACATAGGTGAGGATACCATGTCCTATAATGCTGCTCCAAAAGGATGTGATATGCATCAAAATATTCAACCATGTATTCTTTCATCCAAGAAGTGAATGAAGAATCTCCACTAAAATCTGAACCAAATAGTGAGCAGAAAAAACAAGGAGACTTCAAATGACTCAAAGAAGTCTCACCCATACATCCCTGAATGTGAGAGTCATAAAGATATAACAAAGTATGTGTCTTGCAACAAAAATGTTCTCCAATCATAAATCTATTCTCCCAAGTGTTGGATGAAGTTCGTCCAACATCAAATGAATCAAGTGTTGAGCAAGAAAAACCATGAGTCTTCAAGTGACTCAAATGCATATCATAGGTGCATCCATGTAGATTTGCATCATCATAAAGTGACAAATAATGTTGCTTCAAATGTGAAGAAGAATGTGCTCCAACCATGTCATCATAAAAGGTAAATCTAGGAGTTCCATACTCCTCATGTGGCACCATAAAAAAAAACCCTTTCACCCATACTTCATTGAGACTAATACTGCAAAACATGGAATTGTAGGATGTAGGAGAATGAACTAAATCACCCAAATGATCAAAAAGTACAGAAGTTTCATCATGGGAAGGATCCATATGGGTAGTACCATGCAGCTCCTTCAAAAGTGTGAACTCTTTGTCATAGTTTGGTTCCAATGTGGAGGAATCATGCTCTTCTTTAAAAATTGCATAACCTTCATCAAGAGACAATTCAAGTTCCTCTTCCACCACATCAAGTGTTTGGATCTCTTCAAGTTCATATTCAAACACATTAAGCACATTCAAATTCCCACATTTCTCATGATCCACCATGTCATGAGAATCCTCCAAATAATCTACCATTTGACAATCTGAAACATAGGAGGAAAAACAAGTATCTTGCAACTTTTCAAGAAGTTGCTCATTTTGAATTGTGAGCTTATGAATATCCTCATTATTCTTCAAGTATGCATCATGTAACAATTCATTAAGCTCAAACAAATGGTTTCTATCAAAAAGCAAAGACATGAAATTACCTTTGATGTTACACATTGCTCTTTGAATCTTCTCCATGTCTTCAATGAAGGATGTTTCCTCCAATGAAGTAGCTCTCCAACAAGAATTTGACACCAATGCTTGAGTATCATGGAGAATGCTGAGGGACTCTTGGATCTTCTTTTCATTCATCTTTAAGGACCCTTCAAGAAAATGAGGCTCTTGCAAATGAACCTCCTCATCTTCTTCATTTTTGCTTGGACAACCTTCATGAAGCTCAAGTGGTGATGGGGAAGTTGATCTTGGTTCTTCTTCAACTGCTACAAGGTCTTCATTATCATGCTTAATGGAACTTGGGCTTGCAGCAACACTTTCAAAAGTGATCTCTATGTCACCAACATAGAGGTGTGAGCACCCATCAGTAGGTACCCCTTCATAGTTTAAGCATCCATCAGTAGATGCTCTTTGGTTCATGTCTAAGCTAGAAGGTGTCTCGAAATGGTCTTCCATATTTTCAATAGAATCTTCTTCATTCTCTTGTGATGTCTCTTCCTTTTGCTCTTTAAAGCAAGCTGATGCATTTTTCCCCTTGTCTTCCTTAGGATCAGTATATTTGGAATCTCTTCTTGAATAAATCTCAAAAGCTCTCCTCAAGGAGGACATCATTTCATGCACACATATATGATACTCGCTCCAAGGGTTTTTACAAGAAGGGCATAAACCTTTCTTCACTAACTCCACATCTTCATTTTTGGGCCTATTTTCAAAAACATGTTCAGCATAGTACTCAAAAGACATGGCATTTTTTGTATTTTTGCTCGAAGCAAGATATTCTTGATATTTTTGATATTGTTGGGGCAAGGTTTTATATTTTTCTCTCCATCTTTGGAACTCGCTCATAGAATTATCCTTGGTTGGTGTGACACACTCATATTCATCAGATCTAAAGTCATAAGAATAATCTTCATTTCTCTTGAAATTGTAATAAGTGTTGCATGATGGCACCTCTTCCTCATACCCTTCACATTCTGCTTCATATTGCTCATAAGCATCTGCATATTCCTCATAAGAATTGTACTCATATGATTCATCATAATAGTAAGACATGGCTGCCAATTATTCTTGAATGTATGTACCTAATCCACAGGTGCAAGGACCATGCTCTGATACCACTATAATGTCTCTTGTTAGGAATTTTATTAAAATGGCAATTTTTCACTTTTTTTCCTAGTTCGACCTTTGACTAGTTTTGATCTCTAGGTCCTCAATTTGCCCCAAATGATCCCAAATATTCTGAGAAGGTATATGAATGATATTAGAACATAAATATGTGTTTCAGGGATGCCTTTGGACCTTTAAAATACTTCTGCAAATCCTCTTTCAATTCTGATCAATGTAGGTAACTTTACTAGTGATTTTCCTTTGACTAGTATTGGCCTCTAGGTCTCAAATTGACTCCAAATGCCTTCAAATCTTCAAGGAAGGTGTATGAATGATATTAGAACTTGAATATGATGTTTATGGATGACATATGTCCACCAAAAGACCTCTGCAAACTCTCTTTATATTCTGGACCAATTATGCAATTTTACTAGTGATTTGGGGTTCAAATCCCCCTGGGGTAAGTACTGAAAATGGCTTCCCAAATGCCTCCAAACCCACTCAAATTTATGAACAGAGGTATGTAATGTGTTAATTATTTTATTAAAGTCTCATATGCACCATTAATGGATTATTACAACTGTTCTCACCCTCTCCCATTCAACTGCAAAAATCCTCAATTCGACCCTTGGGGAAATGGCACTATTTCACCTCCCAATACAACTAAACTGAGTAAAAATGCTTCAAATGCTCAAGTACAGTACATGAAACTTGTATAAGACATCCATGGCAGTATATTGATCACAAATATATCATAGAATCAGCCATTCATTCGAAATCATGATCAATACATTGGTTCACAACAAGGTAGTGGGGAAATGGCATTGTTCTTCCATTAAAAATGAGATTTATACATTTCTACTTGGAATTTAGACCTGAAACTTTTTGGAGATGAAGAACAGAGTATTTAATTCATATTACAAAATAAATGGGGCATTAGAAGCTCCTCCAAAAAGTACAATAGCTCACCAAAAACGCCCTCCCTCAAGGATCAAGAATATGCCATCAAAACGGGAAATGGTTGAAGGAGTGAGCTGCAATAGAAGAAACCATGAGCTGCCCTGTAGCTTACACCTGCAAATAAAGACTCCATTAAAGCTCCAAATGAAAGGTCTGAATTGCCTTTCCAATTACCAACTTGGATGGGAATCTTTCACCCTCGAAATTGGCTAAGGCAAGAAACTAGTCATCCACTAGCTCTCCCTCTTCACAAATGCAATTGCAAATTCTACAAATGATCAAAAGCTGGTTTCATTCTTTGTTATTGACATTTATAAACTTCTAATGTCCTCCATGGGTCGAATTCCTTCCAAGAGACTCATGCCAACTCAAGTTGGGAAGAGATTCCAAAGAACGCCACTTGTACAACAATTCCTAGTCTCCCACTTCCACCAAATCACATGTGGAAGCATATTAGCTTCCCTAACACCCTTGAGCGCCCTCTTGGAGTCTATTTTTAGCCCTGACATGTCATATATGTCATATGTCAGCCTTCAGGTCTGATTTGTGTCATAGGTGTCATAGCATCTTCATCATTGTTGTCATAGAGCTAGGGAATCTAGCCCAAGTGTCTCACTAGCTCCAAATTGCCTCTTCCTCTTCCATGGGAGTTACTCTTCCTCTATATTTCGACCTTGGATGAGTCATGCAATGAATAATACCTTTTGGACCCCCCCAAGTATGTTACCATTCACCCTAAATTCGAATTGGTGAGAGAATGATGCCAAATGTAGTGAGAAAATCTAGCCATATGTGGGTCCCACTTACTCCATGTGTCTTCATCATGAAATGCCACTTTGATTTTCACTTGTATATATTTATTTAGATCCTTTATTAAATATTTATTCCATTCTAATGTTCAAACATCATTTATTATCCCCATTATTCCAAATCCCAAAGCTTCCACCCCAAACCTAGGAAACTAGTAATTTTCCTCCTTGGCAATTATTTGACCTTTAGCATCAATTTGACAAACTCTAATGAATAGGGCCAATGTGATTAGGCCATTGTGACCCAATGCCAAATTTGGGACATGACAAGGACGTTGATGATATTGTTGCGTGTGACCAGCAACCCTATGAAGAAAGGTTAGTGCAACAGATCTGTGATCACGAGGATTGGTGAAAGGACTATGTAGTCTTTGGTAAGAAGCCAAGCTGATCAGGTAACATCAAGAATGTTAATGGGAACCATGCAGGTATCTTCAGTTTGTGCTAATTGTACAAGTGTTGGAAAGGGTTTGGGTAAGAATCCCTTGAACCATATTTTATAATCAAAAGATGGTATGCATGTATGGTTGAATGCACTTGATGTGACTGCCATACCACCATGGCATGGTAAGGTATGGAGTAGTAAGGGAAAAAGGCCTTCTACAATATTACTGTTTAAATGTTAGAATGCATTCATATGAAATTACATCATGCCATTTGCATAGATTGGTTATGATTTTAATAACCAAGCAAGTAAGGGCCATATGTGTTTGGAATGATAAGTGTGAATTAGAATATTTTTAAACCCTAGCTAAGAACATGCGTATCTAATTGTTAGAGCTGATGTGTAGAGCATGTTTTGATTTTTATTTCCATTATGGAAGACGGCTTGAAGTGTGATTAGGACCTGCATAGTTCACATGGGAAAGGGGTGCACACCTTTCTGGTGCCGAGTTATGTTAGGATTGTCAATATTGACTACACCATAAGGAATGGATGCATTCTTGCTGTTTCAATATTTGATAGTGAATATTATGAAATGTGTTTACAATTTCATAACAGTAGTACTAATGAACCCCCTTGTGTTGTCAGCTTGAATAGATACAATTTGGTGTTGCACATTAAAGAAGCAAGGTGAAAAGAGTGTTATGAGGGGTTGTGGGTAAGGGATGCTATGTGCATGAAGGGTTGTGGCACGTGTGAAAAGTTGATGCATGCCTATGGATCCATAGTAGAGCCTTGACCTAGAATGGTCGTGGTGCAGTTTCTTTCATTGGATGACGACCTAGACGGATGTGTTGGCTTGGAAACAGAGAGGGCCAACCAGGTATGGGATTGGTTGGGCAGCACAAATGCTTGGTAAATCTAGTCGGCAAGTAGGTGCACTAGTTGGGCATTGAATGTTGTGATGCAGTCGACGTGTTGGCCAAACATTCCTTAAATGCCTGATAAACCCAGTCGGTGTACCGACTTGGCATTAACTACTTGATGTTGTGGAGCAGCGTGTGTGCTGGCCAAACATCCAAATCTACAGGCGATCCCAAGGCTTGTAAAGTAAAGTAGGACCCTGTGGACCAGAGAGGAAATGTCCAATACATATAAGTATTAAATTTCATCCATTTCTTATTTTTGAATAATGAATATTTCATGTATAAGTCTTCTGACAGCTAAGCTGATACACTATTGTTTCTTTATTGGAAACCTTGGTCATTTCAAGAAGCAAGGAGCCTTGAGGGCATCCCAAGGATGCATGGGGACATGTGACTGTCCTGTAAGAGCTCAGCATGAGAAGAAATGAATGATGGTTCTAGTGGACTTGTGTGGGTCCTTGCAGCCAAGAGTTTTGTAGACAAACCATGTGGAGGGGTTCCATGGTTGAGAGGTCTGGAACATACCATAAACACTAGGTGTCATAGCCAAGAAAGGGAAATTCAAGCAATTCACATTTGAGGTGAAGAGGCTAGGAGCATGAAGCCACAGTGGTGATGTGCTTCCGAATTGGGACAAGACTAAGAGGAGAAAACTCTTATTGCTCTCTCTTTCCTTTTATTGATGTGTTTATAAAATAGAGGATTTTTTAATGCATGTTATAATTGAAAATGATTGTGTTAATTGCTTGAAATAAATTGTGAATGTTGAGATAGAAATATCCTTGTGAAATGATGAACATGAATAATTTCATGTGTATGTTGGGAAAGCATGAAAAGTGTGGAAGTCTCATGAGTTAAGCATGAACTTTCCATGTCAATTGGGTGAATAATTCACTGATTTTATTATTGTGTTACGCTTGTCCTAACAGGAATTGCCATGATGAATTTCACGGGTGAGAAATTGAAAGCCATTAATTGCAGTTATTACAAGTCAAGTGGTGCTAGCGAGAAAATTGTGGGCAGCTATACATATTGACCATGGCAGCAGACCAAAAGTTATTGGATTTGGCTAAAAATATTCTTCAAACGATTACCAAGACCCAAGAAAATCTTGGAGAAATGCTCAAGTTACAAAAGCAGCAAAATGAGATGAACCACAAGGCTTTGAAGGACTCTATTTGTCTGCAAAGAGAGGTAAAAGGCATTCTGGAAACAATCAGTAGTAGAAAGGAAAGTGGATCAATGAAGAAGAATTCGTCCAATCATCCCATTAAGAAACATTCCAGGTGGGAAGAATCAAAGGAAATTGAGCAGGTAAAGGTAAATCAGCCAATGAAATGTTGGGAATGTGGAAGAAGTCATCTCCTCCGCAACTGTCCAACAAAGGGAAGTAAGAAATCTAACAGCCATAAAGTTTCAAGACTTGTGGACCAGCTGAAAGGTAAGGAGAATGAAGGGATTGCTGAGGAGAAATGCCCACTTGCAGGGCTGGAAAATCAAAGCCAGCTAGAGCAGCTTGTAGAAGACAAAGGACGTGGCCCTGAAGGTTCAAGTAAAGAATGAAATGCATGACAAACCTGCAACATTTTTGCAATTTTGGGGCATGTATAAACTGTATATGTAATCCTAAGTGATGGAACACCGAGGACGGTATTATTCTAAGGGAGGAAGGATGTAATATCCCTCATGCTGACCCTTAGACTATTTTGGTTGTAATGTAAATATTGCATGCAATGTGTGTTGACCATAGTGTGGAGCTCGAGCTCAAGGCCAAGGCCCCACTAGTGGATGCTTAAGGTTTTCTTTCATAGGAAAGTATTTGACAGTGAAACTATGCATGTGCTATTAAGCCATGAAATTTTGTAATTGATGAAAATGTTTAATATTGCAATGAAATACCCAAAAATGGATAAGTGAGGTAGCTAATGAGAAGGGGGTGAAGGTATCCACTAGGGAGAGGTGAGGGGTTTGTGGGATGGTGACCCATGCTGCCACTTGGGCAGGAGAAACCATTTTGATTCCCTATATAGGTACGGATTCAGTTACATAACATGGAGAAGGAAATCCAACGAGGATATTCGCAGGAGATAAAAACGACTCTGAGATTTGAGAAGGGGGTTGGTTGTTTAGTTCATTCATTGTTCATCGGGGGGAGTGACTGTGTGCAGAAGATTGGTGCAAGCAGTAGATTCCCGCCGAAGAAGCCAAAGGAACTCTATTCTTGCTATGCGCTCGTGATCCAGACTCCTTCAGATCTCGAAACACAGAGCCATCCATGAGATAGAAGAAGAAGATGATATTTCCTATGTGAACAGTAGTAGTAGAGCCAAATGCCATAGGAATCCCTTGCGTATGCATTATCTGTGGGTAGAACCCTGAAGACAAGCTTGAAGGAAGAAGTTATGGGGCGTGAATAGCTTGACGAAGTTGTGTGAAGTACAAAATCCGCGAGTAGAGAGTCGAGTTGTGGGACAGAGCCTAGTCCGCAACCCTTGTATGCTTGATAAACCCAACTGTAGGTTGGCTTAGCATTGAAGTGGATCTTGACTGTTAAAGAGCCTACCTAGCCCTCCTTAGTGGATACTCAGCCCAGCTCAGGGGTGGTCTCTCAACTAAAAGAGTACATGATGGATAGAGACCTAAGGTTGGGTGGAACGTTGCTCTCACTTAGCTAGTTGCTGAGGCAACTTCAAGATATAAAGATAAGTGTTAAGTGTTCTGTGGAATGAATGATGCTATTTCATGTGTTATTATTATGATGTTTTGCTTAAGCTGTTGAATAATTGTTATATGAATGTGAGCAATAGGTAGACCATGTGTAATCCTGAGTGCTAGTTGAATGCTTCATTTAGTTGCATGATTTTAATGCATTTCCAATTTTACGTTAGATGTATGGTTAGCCTTAGCTTCATTTATTATATATATTTTGTTATGAGATGCTTACCCTTGTAATGGACTGCTTAACCTCACTTAACCATGGGAATGGTTACCTGGCCTGTGGCATTCTTAACCCTCTCTGTGAGCCATAGGGAATATGGGGTTATGGCAGGGGATAGGTAGAGACCTGTTGAAGGATGGAATGCATCTTAGAGGGTTTATAGACAAAAAATTCATAGGATTAAATGAAGAAGTTATATAGCTCAGTTGGAAAGGGGATTGTATTACTGGATAGATCTCTCCAAGAGATTTCCAATGGTATCGACCTTGCCTCATTTGGACCCAGGATGAGGAAGTTATGGTCCTTGGAAGTTGCCTTGGAAACTTGCTCGAGTAAAGGTCTTGAGCATGACCCTTTCTGCATCCGCAATGCGGATTGCGGATTGCGAAAGGTCTTTTGGCGGAGAAGTTGGATTTCCGCATTTCCGCATCCATAATGTGGATTGCGGATTGCAGAAGGTCGTTTGGCGGAGAAGTTGGATTTCCGCAATGCGGATTGCGGAAGGTCATTTGCTGGAGAAGTTGGATTTCTGCATTTCCGCGTCCACAATGCAGATTGCGGAAGGACGTTTAGCGGAGAAGTTGGATTCCCGCATTTCCGAATCCAGCAATGCGGATTACGGATTGCGGAAGGACGTTTAGCGGAGAAGTTGGATTCCCGCATTTCTGAATCCCGCAATGTAGATTGCGGATTACGGAAGGCCGCTTGGAACAGTAAATTGCAGTTCCGCATTTTCGAATCCCGTAATGCGGATTGCAGATTGCGGAAGGCCGCTTGGCACGGTCAATTGCAGTTCCGCATTTCCGAATTCCGCAATGCGGATTGCAGATCGCAAGTGCGGAATGTTGATTGTGGATCGCAATTGTGGATCGTAATTGCGGAATGCAAACTACGGGCCGCAATGGTGAATTGCGGATTTGAGCCCATTACAACTATGTGTAGTTTTGGAGGTAAAGAAGAAAAGAAAAAGTGAATGAAGGATCTTCGGTGACCTCTGAAGGCCACAAGGGAGGTCGGGGGACGTTACAAGTGTTGGGGGGTTTGAATATGTACTCTACGTCTAAAGTTTATGTAAGTTTGATTATGTGTGAAGTCATATTAGTGCTTGAATAAGTATGATCTTTGTGAAGGTGGTGTTAATTCATTTGTGTTTGGAGTTAGGGTGGTATTTGAATAGGTATGATCTGTGATTGAATGTGATGTGAAGTTGATTGAAATGATTGTGAATGAAGTTTATGTGTTTAGGGGGTTGTTCCCTATTTTGAAATATTTTCTCTCACTAAAATTTCATATTTAACCTTGCAAGGTTTCTAAGGGTTATAAAAGTCGTGTCAGGTCACCATAATGAGGATAAAAATAAAAAAAGGGGTATTAAAAGTGTTATGGATAAAAATGGATACCTTAGATATTTAGTAAAAATAAGGGTTTTTTAAATGGTAAAAGTATATTGGGGTTCAACAAAACATTTTTTTTTTTAGGAAATCCTTAAATATGTAGCAAAATTATTAGCATTCTTTAATATGCTATGAATACATGTACTATGTCATAGGTTCACAAAATGAACCCCTTGAAAGTTATGGCTAACAAAAAAACAATAATAGCTATACTTTCCACAAACTTTGAATATATTGAATCATGCCAAACAACATAATATTTTTAAATATGTTACCTCATCTCACAATTTCAATGTGATAATCAAAATTGTATTGCTCTATGGATTTTTTTTATAATTTTCTTCTCAAAAAATTACTGATAAAGATAAGTAATATGCACTCTAAACCCACCTAAAAAATGGTAGCATATATAATGACCAAAACATTACCAAAAGTATATAAATATGGAGTTTCCTTAAAATGGAATATGCTCACCTACTATACTATTTGCAAACTACTTGTAACAGTCTTATTTTGGGCTTTTCAAACATAGACAAGCATGGTAGGATATAATTTGCTTCATAGACGAGAAATCATGAACAATTGCATGAATAATCTTTCGTTAAATGAACGCCTACAACGTAAATATAGAATTTCCTTAAAATGAAATATGCTCACCTACTATACTATTTGCAAACTACTTGTAACAGCCCTATTTTGGGCTTTCAAACCTAGACAAGCATGGCCCAAGTAGTCCATGGACTTTCTTTCGAAAAACACTGTAAAGGGAAACTTTCTCGTTATATAATATGATACCTAAAGTGGCAAGGTAACGCTAGAAAGAGAGGAATCTTGCAGATATGATGCCATAGCGTTGCAATCCGTTAGCATTTCACCTTTTCTTTTCTTCATTGCGTGCTTAATAATGTGGTCCACTGCTGACTTTTAGCTACAGGGACTTTAATTCCTTTGAAAGGCCTACGTCACTATGAGATATGGCGTCTCAAGCACAAATCAAACAGAAAGTTCTGAAAGATTTTTACATTCATTTTAATGGGATCGATTAAGATAAAAGGCTGGAATAGATTTTGTAATTTCAATTCAATTATCGAACATATTGCGTGGTTGACATAAGAGTAGATTGCAAATGTTTGGTTAAAAATGTTGTTGACAAAACAACTATCTACTTCAAGATTGTCTTGTATATGTTGAAAGTTAAGTCTATTATAGGTCAGACACCTAGTAAGTTAAACGTCTACAAAGGAGTAAAAAGTGTCATAATCAATCTTAGCCCTACCTTACCTTATGTTTAGGTGTATAGATATTGCCTTGGATACTTGAAGTTATCAAATTTGACACCCACGTTTGTAGTAATCTCCTCCTTCCATTGAAGTGGGGTCAACTTGTCTCTTCATAAATGTCATTGCTTATGCTATTTTTTTATGACATATATAATTAAGTATTATTTTATTGGGTAAAATATTGAAAAGTATAAGAAGAAAGTATTTTTTTTACCATAATTTGTAACTATCTACAAGGATTTGAACTTCTCATCTTTTATTTACAACTTCTCATATCAATTACTCAATACCAATTGCTCCACCCCCATGGGTCTTATGGAGTTAGATATATTTAGTGAAGTTTAAAACTATGATTAAATATTAAAATTCCCTTTAAAATGAGTTAGATACACCTAACATTTGTGTAAGTTGGAAATTATTTTATAGCCTAAATACTTCTCCTTTTATATTTTCAATATAAATACAAATGATTGAAGTTGAGTAAGAATATGCTCCATATTGTAACATAGAAGTGTAAAAAATTAGGTTCACCCAAGATCAAAGATAAGGCTTGACATAATAAATAAAAGAACAAACAAAATAGTATATATGTTTCATATTACAAGTGAAAGACAAGTTTATTTATAAGAAACTTGGAAAGTATTGGCACAAAATTTGATGGCATGCCAACTAGGAAATAAGGTGTACCTAGTTAGCAAATAAGCATACTAGAATGGTGGATAAGTTAGCCTAAGCAAGCTTAACTACTTGTGTGCACAAACACAACGACTTAAGTAGAACAAATGGAGTAAACATAAGAAAAATTGGGTCTCAACAATGAGGCCTGCTTAGGTACTCGAGTACAAAACTCTCATATGCGGAGAAAAGGAAAAAAAGCCATAGAAAAAAATCCCTCCCCAAAAGAGAGTCAATCACCAATGTTGAAAGGGCAATGGAGCTTAATCTAAAAAAGATCTCACAAAGATGCATTGAGTAGTGAGAGCATGAGGCATGTAGAGGTTGAAAACTACAATTAGGAAGTATGACCAAAACTCAAAAGAGGAGCCAAGTGACCTCAAAGAAATGTTGAATTCTAAAACAAAAGAGGAACTTGTTTAGAGGCACGAGATTGACAAACACTGACAACCACCACATGAATGCTCCATAAAAATAGTTTTTGCTTTCAAATAGGAACAAATCTTGAAACAAAAGCAAACCATCAACCATCAAAGGATAAATGAGGTTTGCAGATACTAAAAGGTCTAAACAAGATGTATGGTTGAAACTCTAAAGAAGGCCAAGTAAATTGAAGTTGACAACACCATCAAAGATCCACACCAAAACTTCAACCTGCAAATTTCAAACTCATGAGACAAATGAGAATCAAGTGCACACCATCCCCATAAAATATATTGATCGTCTAAAATGAGTCCTATCATAAAATGATCGATTACGTACTCATGTACAATTGAGAAAAATTACACAAAATAAGTGTCCCTATGGATGTTAATCCATCTCATTGGAGTGCATGGGTCACCAGCTATTACAACCGTCAATTGAAAATAGGAATCAATGCTATGTACAAGACACATTCTAAAAAAGGTTAATCTCGATCAAAATGATGAAAACAATCACTCGAGGAAGCATTGCACATCATCCACTTGAGGATGTTGAATTCGATGGACAAGATGATAATAATGGATGTCACAAATGATAGAGAAAGTATGAAGGTACAACCTAAAGGTGGAAATGATACCCAACAACCCAAGCAAGAAACACTCCAAAGTGAATAGCTTTAAGAGACTCCAAACAAAACGTCATGTTATGGAAACAAATGCATAATAACATTCTATAACTATTTGCACAAGTAACACATAATTCACTATTAAAAAATATGGAATAATAAATACTATAAATAAAAATCATGATGACAACTATCTTCGATATGAACCCTAACAAACATGCTAATGATAAATACCCAATATGTAAAAGTGAATCATCACATATTTATTCAAAGCACTCTAAAAACAAGGCAATACGGTGAGTTCAACAAACCAATCGGTCCACCAAATCACCGAGTGCTCTTTTTTACTTTATTCATATAAAAACACCAACACTTCCGTGAATCCTAGAACGCATAGAATCCTAAAAATAGCTCCATGAAAAGGAGACGGTTGAATCTCAAAGGAGTTTGTTGATTCCGTGAATCCTAAAACGCATAGAAGCCTAAAAATAGCTCCATGAAAAGGAGACAGTTGAATTTCAAAGAAGTTTGTTGATTTAAAAGAAAATAATAACAAATGGAATATATCCCTTGCTTGAGCCTTACAATATTATGAACCTAAACAACAAAATAAGACCATTAATATTAAGATTAATATTCGTATAAGATCATTAATATTAAGATTAATATTCGTATAGTTTTCATAGTGAAACCGTTACTTAGATGAGCCCCAAAACACCTTCTAGATGAATGAAGTTGTAAAATTTGTTATGCAAAACTCAATAATTTAGATAAGTTCACCCATTGGATAAAAAAAAATTTACAACATTATGAACCTAAACAACAAAATAAAAATAAAAATAATTAATATAATGATTAATACAATCTTCAAGTTAGATTTATTATTCAAAGCTCTATAATTTAGATAAATTTACCAAAAACCATAAAGACCATAATATTTTCATTTGCATTATGTTAAGAATATTTAATCTATTTTAAGTATTTATTCCAATAATTTTGTAAACTCAAAAATAGCAAATTTATAACTATCATAACAGATCTTCAATCATTTACTTAATGATAATATAGATAATTGAAACATAGATCTCGCAACCGGTATACAGTCTTTCATCCTTACTTACCTAAGTGAAATATCTAGTAAATGCCAAGGTTTTGGTTATTTCAATGACCATATATTTAGTTAAATGTCAAAGGTTTTATTATATTTCAAATAATGAGATACCATGTTGATGATATGGTTCTTTTGATAATTAATAATAATTATAAATTATTAGGAATTTTATGATTTATATAAATTATAATTATAAAAAATTATATTAAAATATAAAAAGAATATTTAGTTTATTCTTTAAAAATAACAATAATTTATTTTTAAGGTTACAATTTAGCTAGATACTAATTTAATGAATGAGACGCTCTTATTTGTGGGATAAGGGATCTCTTTTTCACAATGATTTGACTACTAAAGTTTACAGAGGTGTACATACCCTACCCCCTTGGATTTCAACATGTGACTTTATAGGAAGAAACTTCAATGAATTTATTATATTTAAAGATCACAAACTTATATTAATGAATGCCTAAGAATAGAAGACATTATCCTCTTGTTAGGAGACTTTAATACTAAAATAATAACTAACCAATTTATTATTTTAAGTAATGATTCTAACCCTAATCTTCTATGGCTAGATGAGAACCTTGTCTTAGCTAGCAAACACAAAAGAAATTTATATGAAGAGTTGGTTGAGAATTTGTTTGGTACCGAGCTAATTAAGCTCTATAGTTTTCAAAATCTAATAATTTGCAATGGCCTTATGAAGTGGTCGAAATCCAACCAGATGACTTGTATCCATGGTTTGGGTAGTAGTGTCTTAGATTATGTGATATCTTTTTTTTACAGAAACGAGTAAGAGGTTTTATATTAAAAAAGGAAGATTTGATACAAAAATGGGAAGACTAAACCCATCAAAAAGAGGGAATTGGGCACCTCGATTCCAGTCTTTACACTTCGTAGGATACTTAGATACATATATTTCTTAAAAAAGAGAAGTTGACTGACTGTTTAGAACAACTGTTTATACAAAATTCATATAGATAAGTAGTGACTAGAAGAAAAACCAGTAGTTAGTTCTCTGCTGAGCGGCGTGGCTTTTTCTTGCTGCTTGAGGCCAGATTCGCATTATCCTCCATTCCCAGAATGACCGACGGGCTGTTGCTCTTGCTGGTCCTGATACAGTCTACCTTGGCTTCTACAATCTTGAGGCAGCTATGCATGGTCTCCATCCTGCCAGCAATGCTTTCAAAGTACTCTTTCACTTTGTTGTTGTTGTTCCTTACCTCAGAGATTTCAATTTGAACAAAAGTAGCTAGATGAGAAACAAATTTCTTGAGGTCTTTCTGTTCACCTCTCAGCACTCCAACCTGAGCTTCAATGTCTTGCAGATGAGAGAGGAGACTAGGGGGAGGGCTTTCTGGTCCATTAGGGGAGTCGAGGTTCACCACACCTACATTATCTTCTGTCACATTCCAGAGTTTTCCCATAACATTTTCCCCAGCGTTTCCACCCAACTGTTGCAGAGAGCTGAGATGCGCAGAGTTGCCAAGAAGCTGGTTGTTGGTCTCCAACGAGCGCCAAAGTTTCCGAATTTCCTACTCAAGAACATTTGGCAAGCTGGCCTAGTTCACCAAATGGCCACCACCCTGTGGAACCCAACCTCTATTGATTTCCATTGCATTAGGTCGGCGAACATGCTTCGATTTGTTCACGATGCCTTCATTTTCGCTTAGACCATTCCCCTGTAACGCTTCCAGAGCAGTGATGTATTGGCTCAGCCCAATGCCCTCTGTGACTTGAATGGATGTATTGCATTGCCTGCACTTCAGCGCAGGGAGGCATAAACCTGGGGAGCTTCCATTATCCATATTGAAACACACTGAATGCCTGCAGACCAAATCTTCTTCCCAGAATGTTTCAAATTGCATCGAATGAGGATTGTTAACAGCCAAGTGTTGAAATAGGCCTTCACTGCCAGGCGTATGCTGCGTAATGAATTTTCGCATGCTGGGCGTGGGGATCTAAGTTGGAGACGCCGTCGATTTTCCCTGCAATGCAATCTTGAAGGGATTATGGAATTGACCTTCACATCCATCAGCCAGGTGGATGATATGTTGGGGAAGTTTCCAATTAATAGGTGCACATTCCGATGTTTCCACCCAAAGCTAGATTATAATGTGGGGATTTTGTTTCCCATTCCAATTTAATTGTTTCCCAAACCTTGAGGAGAGAAGTGGGAGTTATGGAACCCATTTCATTGTCGGAGGTTGCCCATTTTTTATCAGAATGCCACAATTCAGTCCAGCTCCTATATTTTCCATGGAGTAAGCTTGTTCATTATTGCTTCTCAGAATGTGATAGAGAGAGATGGAGTTGAGATCCTTTATCTTTTGAAAGAAATGAATTTGGAATTTGGAGGAGGGTTGATGATTATTCTTTGCAATTTCCCTTGCTTCTTTGATCACAAGGAGAGAGTCACCAATTACGACCATATCTTTGACGTTGTTCTCCTTTGCGATATCAATTCCTTGAAGAAGCGCAATCCATTCTGCGTCGTTGTTGGTCTTTTTTCCTATTCCCCATGCATAGTCCATCAGTTTGTTCCCTTCGGAGTCTAGTAGGACTCCCCCCGCACCTGCCAACCCAGAAGATTATGTGATATCTCATATCCCCATATACAACCAAATAATAAATTTTGACATCTTAAATGACCATGAGCCTGACTCTAACCATAGACCTTTAATCCTAACTCTAAACTTTTACAGGCACATAAGCTTCATAACATAGAATTGTAATAACCAAAAGCACTTGATCTCATATAATAATAAAATTGATATATTTTTAAGGGATTTAAATTGGAATTAAATATACTATTAACTAACGAAAATATTGAATACATCTATCATAATTTTACCACAACCCTCTCTACTTGCATTAGCAAGTTCTCTATCGTGGTGTCATGTAAAATGGAGAATATAAAAACCAACTCTTGGTATGATAAAGAGTGCAAGCACGCTAGAAAATCCATTAGTGATGCTTAGAATGAGTCCTTAAAAACTAACAAGATCTATAGGTACAAATCCCTAATTAAAAGAAAAAATATGATGTATAAATAGAAAGCAAGAGAATCTTTTGCACTTCTCTAAGGTAGATTTTAAGAAATCTTGGAGGAAAATTCTAAGTAATGGAACTAAAGAAACTAATATGATTCCCTTGAGGGACTATATTTGCTATCTTAAAAGGACTATATTTTCTATCTTAAAAGATTTATGAATCCTCTGATGTTGTGGAAAACATTCAAAGCATTTCTACATCGAAAGAAGTTTTATCTTTAGAAGACATAGATCTTAGAGTTAAACGACTTGCAAAAGGGAAAGCTAAGGACATTGAAGGATACCAAGAAAAATAATAAAAAATTGGTGGGCCTATCCTCATTCCTCACATCCACAAACTCTTCAATTTAGCAATCAAGAAGGGCTTCCTTAAACCCTAAACAAAAAGCCTCATTGTTCATATTTTTATAAAATTTAGAGATAAAAATAATTTATCTAATTATAGGACCATTATGATTAGCCCTATTTTAACCAAGTTATATATAATTATTTTGGAAAAGAAGATCAACATATGGCTAAAAAATCACGGAAAAAGAATTGAAGGCCGTGCAAGATTTCAGGCTATCATTCAATTGTGGACCACCTTGTTACTCTTAGGATCATTGTTGAGGAGTGTCACAATGATAAAACCAATATTTTGTTTTTCTTTGTTGACTTTAGAAAACCATTTGACATAGTGCCTAGAGATAACCTTTGGAATATATTAGAAGAGCTAAAAGTCCCTTTCGAGTTGAGAGTTGCTATGATAAGGTTGTACGAGAAGGTTATTGCCAAGTTTAGGAACTTTGAGGCCCAGTTGGAAGAAATTAATTGTAATACCAAGAGTCAAGCAAGGTTGTCCCCTCTCCCTTACTCTTTTTGGTATTTGCAACGACAAGGTATATGATTGTTTGGAAGAGGCAAGTTGTGCTAGCACGACTAGCTGGTATAGTCATCATCCTTCTTATCTACGTTGATGATATTGTTCTTATGGCAATGATTCTATATGATCTCGACAAGAAAAAAAAAGTTATCAAGGATTTTGGCTTTAGTATGGGCATGCCTATTAACATTGACAAAGGTTATGATAACCAAATCCCAAAAGATCACTTATGATAATCTCATGCATGAGAAAAACAACTTGGAGGAAGTGATTTCATACAAATATCTTGGAATTGGTCTTCCTCATTAGCTTAATTGAAACTATAACATTGAGGAAATGTTAATAATGGTGGAAATCTTATTATGGACTTGAAAATAATTGTAAATCAACACACCTATGGCTCTGGGATAGGAAGAAACTCTTCTTTGAGACTCTCTTCACTCCTGTTATCTTATATGGATGTGAAGTTTGGGGTTGCAACATCTCTACAGACTCATGGAGAAGGATAAATAAAATCCAAAACTGCTTTATAACATTTAATCTCAAAATTAAGGGAAACACACCCTATCCTATCCTCCTTGTAGAAGTGAGTCTCTCCTTAATTGAGAGCATGATTATGAATGGATATCTAATGTACAAGAACAAGATAAACAACATGAGAGACAAGAGGCTTCCTAAGATTGCTTCATACTCTATCAAAACCATCAACAACTTAAGCGAGGTTGGAATAAAGATGCCAAGTCTTGGCTAGATCATTTGGGAGTTGATAAAGAGGTCACTCTACATAATAGTGGTATTATTAAAAGTATTATTACATCTAAATTTAAGGAGAAGACGTGGTCTGATAAAGAGTTAGAGGATTACAGAAAATTAAGATATTATAAGGAGGTGATCAACATTGATTTAGAAGATCAAAAGTATCTATTTGTTTTAAATAGAGTAAATAAGAAAATCAACATTGTTAAAATAAGAACAAACTTCAGGGGAGGTAGGTGCGGGGGGAATCATTTTTTATCCTGGAGAAAATAAAGTCGCATAATTCTCATGGGGATTAGGCATCAAAACAAATAATGAATCTGAGTGGTTGGCTATGTACCACTCCCTTGAAATAGCATCCACTCTCAATATGGGGAAATTACAGGTTTATGGAGATTCAAGGCACGTCATCCAGGCTATGAGGAATGGAACCATCTCAAGAGGCTCTAAGAGTCAAAGAATTCGAAGAAGAATCAAGTATCTCTCTCTTCCCAATGACATACAATACTTCCACGTCTTGAGAGAGCTCAATCCTTTAGCAGATACCTTGGCAAACAAAGGAGTCTCTTTGAAAATAGGACAAGTTAAACATAACAATGTAACTAGTTATCTTTTCATCCCCTAATGGTTTCAATGAATGTGGATTCTATAACTCCCCTAAGGTTCTCAATGAATTGGCACACCCCCCACATTGGAAGTTGGGTCGGTCTTGTTCATGCATTTTCATGGCTGACACGCCACCCTACATGTGTTCTTCACATGGCTCTCCCAGTTCGCATGCTTTGGCATTCAATGCCTCAAGCTCGCCTTGGGTTTATAGTTCAAACGATGGATCATTCCCCCAATTCTCCTGTTTTCCTGTTTGCGCTCGGGCAACTTTGTATTTTCGACCCTGAGCACGATACTTGGACGCCCTCAAACGCTGGTGCAACCTTCATTTCTTTGTTTTCTTCCTGCAATATGGACGGGGTCAGAGAAGCCATTGCCATGCTTAGTCAACTCATTGTTGAGGTGAAAACGTATTTGTGCAGGACTTATTCTACGGTTTGCACCAGTGTTCGATAGAATGAGGAACTGGCTGTTGAAAATAAATACATTCTCTCTCAACTTTCTTGCCAGGACTCCAGAATGGATGATTTGGAGAAAAGTCTCAATGAATTAATGGGTAAAGTGGACCTAATCAAGGAAGATATTTTTGTTCTCACAAGCAAATCGCAAAACAGTCATGTTTAGGATGCCCCTACTATCAATCAGGAAATGGTGGATGCTGCCTCGGTTCAACAACAGTATTTTGGTTAATTTCTTTCTTCCCAACAGGTTCTCCTTCAATTACATCTTTTGAATGTATTTTTGCCTGCTACTATGTAATCAGTTTGTAAGGGTTTATCCCAATGCTATTAGAAGAAGTTACAGGAAGTATAGATGCAAAGTTTACAGTGATACAAACATTCTCAAATTTTGCAATTTTCCTCTCTCAGAAGCAGAATGCTGGTTTCCAATTTTGTAATGAATCACTGTGCACAGCCTTTTATCTATATATAACTTTCCCCCGTTTCTGTTAAAAAAAAAAAAAGAACAAACTTGAGCTCCATAGTGAAACATGGCATTGGACATTCCTAAAATGCAATAGAATGAAATAATTTGTCATCTTTATGACACCAAGAGGGTTGAAGATGAAAACCACTTTCTCTTAGAATACTTTGCGCTTACCCACATTAAAGTGCAACTTCAAAATATTTGTTACAATACTCACCTTCCTAACCTTTTAACTCATCACAACTATGGTAATTTATGAATAGTTTTCTTAAAAAAAATCAAGAATACAAATAAAATTTTAAAGAATCAAGTGTCTCATTATACCTTTTTTAAGATATAGATAAACCAACATTGATTTTAATGAATATTACTAACTATCATTACCAATATAAAATATTTTTTAATAATATTTTAATTATTTTAATAATTAAAAAAAATCAAACTTCGAATCTTTCACCCTTACTTGAGCTAAATGAATATTGTTAAGAAATATCATATTTTAATAGGAAGTGCTATATATTTAATCAAATGCCATTTAGCTAGCACCGAATATTTTCAAAATCTTCCTTGAATCTAGGGAGATGTCATGTTATTTTATTGTATTGATAAGGTTGCAATGATTATAAGCGTTTAAAATTCAACATTATAGAATAAATGTGAATGGTTTATAGATTGATGCATAAATTCAAGGGAGATGTCATGTTATTTTATTGTATTGATAAGGTTGCAATGATTATAAGCTTTTAAAATTCAACATTATAGGATAAATGTGAATGGTTTATAGATTGATGTATAAATTTCCATAGTGTTAGTTTTAATATAGATTAGTGGTGTTAGTTTTAATATAGATTAGTGGTTCACATTTAGATGTATAAATTTCATCTCTTTTATTATTTTAATGTCAAACGGGATGTCAATGCCTAGTCAACACAAGACTTTTGGGTACGAGTCCCACGGAGAATGATCTTTTGCGTGTATTATTATGAAATATATGTACACAAGTTATGTATAAAGGCTTATTTATAAAATAATGAAGATAAGTTAAGCTTACAACTTGTTGAAAAAAGGTTAAGCTTACAACCAAATCATAAGTAAGATGGGTATGACTCTCAATAAGTTTAAAATACTTTCTAAATGATCATGCTTTTAAAATGGGCACTGAAGTGTATTAAATATAGAAGTGGAGAAGTTGAAATGGGATAAAAAATACTTTGCAGGTATATGGGTGTATGCATGTGAGTGTATATGAAGTAATTTTCTTATAGGTATTTTTTGCAGGTATATGAGTGTATGCATGTGAGTGTATATGAAGTAAATTTTTTATAGTTATTTATTAAATATAGAAGTGGAGAAGTTGAAATTGGATAAAAAATATTTTGCAGGTATATGGGTGTATGCATGTGAGTGTATATGAAGTAATTTTCTTATAGGTATTTTTTGCAGGTATATGAGTGTATGCATGTGAGTGTATATGAAGTAAATTTCTTATAGTTATTTTTAAAAGTTAGATGTGATTTTTCATTATCAATAATTACATATAATACAATTTTTTTTCTAGATTATCTATCATCTGGGAAATTAAGTTAACCAACATATCATATTTAGTCAGGTTTAAGAGGCCAAGTAATGTCATTACCTTGCGAGAGATTCAAGATCTACCCATAAGTGGGTAAGCAGATCTATTTATGGTCTAACGAAAAATAGAAACAGATGTTTAGTACCATACAAAAGAAGTTTCATTCTATTTACCAATTGCATATTTAAAACATAGAAAGGTAGGAATCTAAATTTACAATTTGAGCGTTTCCCATTCGAGGAAGTAGAGATATGAATATCATTTGAGTTGCCTCAATGTTGTCCGGTTTGTTCCAAAGCCATCTAATTGCTCTTAGGAGCTCTATTTTCCAGGCTTTCCCATCCATCAACTCGTGTGCAAGAATATTTTGGACATTTCGATATGTGATACTTCCAGCTGGGACATTCAGATCCCCTTCTCGCTCTTCAAGATAACAGGCTTCCACGGCTTCTATCCCTTGATCAATGTGATATGGGACTTCTTCCCTAAAAATAATTTCTGAGGGTCTATGTCTGGTGGAGTCCTCCCTTCTCTTCCTTGCCGACACCTCGTTCTCTGCCTAGGTTCCATGACCAACAACAAATGGAGTAGACCAGGAACCATGAGAGCAACTTCACCATCCTACTTGTCACTCCTTTCCTCTCCCTCCCATTCCTTCTCTTAATTAGAATCTAATGCATGGTCTTGTTGGTTGGAATGGCCTTATAGCCTTTCCTTGACTCAGGATTGGCCACCATAGTTGTCCAATCCTGGTTACACATGTTGGATATTACCGCGATCCACATCTTAACTTTATTGTTGATTTCCCTATCTGACCCATGATCTTGTATTAAGCTCTCCTATTGTGATTTGGTTTGTTGGCTCTTAATTCCCAAATCCTTTATCAACCCTAACATGATGCCCAACTTATGTACCTTGCTCCTTGTTGCTTTGGAAAATCATCTTACATGGCGAAGAAGGGGATGATCCAAGTGCATAGCATCTGCATCCAAGCAAATTTCTTATAATTATTATCATTAAATAAAAATATTAATTATTTATTAAAAACATTGTATTTCTTAAAAAAATTAAATTATAAAAGATTTCTTAATGTAATTTAAAAAAAAAAATTACCTTATTAATTTCTTATGTTTAATTTTAAAAATATATAAGACATTATGTGAACTGTTATAGTAAAGACTATAGCTATGAAAGGAGAAACAACTAAGACCTATAAGAAAAGGCAAGAAGGAACTTATGCTATACCTAATATTATTATATGATTGGAAGGAAAACTACCTATTCGTAAAACCCAAAACCCTGCAAGTGACTAATGAACATTGAATAAAAAACATGCTTAAAAAATATCATTACATTCATACTCACATCATATGGAATACAACACCTTCTTAATATAAATAGTATTAATTATTTTTCTTGTATTTTACATACTTAAAGGGCAAAGATAATAAAATCAATATGTAATGAATGCGAAGCTCCAAAATCAACATTCAATTCATATAATATGAACGTGAATAGTTCCTATCAAGCCTTCCTTATAACACGTTTTTATTTCCATTATTGGTGTGTCGATAATTATGACTTTAAAATGAGAACTCTAATCCTTAATATCTATATTTTTATATCAAAAATTTCAAAATCATCTTTTTAATTGAAAAGTAGTGTTACTAATAACATTTTTTTAGGTTATAAATACAATATTTATTATTTGGTAACCATGGTATTAAAAACTTGTATTGTTTTAAAAAAACCTTAAAATCAATCCTTGAATAAAAAAACATGCTACCAATAACATAATTTTTTTCATTTCTTAAAAAAAGAAATTAAAATCACTATTTTTTTGAAAACACGACCTTAACAACTAATACTATTGTAACCAAAACCTTAAAATCAACCATTGAATCGGAAAGCGGTTATACAAATAGCTCTTTTTTATTTAAAATAGTTACAATTATAACAAATTTAATCCATGTTCTAAAAACCAAATATGGTTGCAAACAAAATCTTAAAACTAACACTCTTTTAGGGTTAGTTTATCACTCTAAGCCTACTTTTTATGTGGGTTGACATTTTAATATTTTAATAACTATTTGGAATAGTGGTACCACCAATATCACTATATATATTATAAAATACATGCTTAACAACATTTTTCAACCAAACTATAATTGTAGAAGCTTTTTAGATCTATGACAAATTTCACCAAAATCCTATCTTCATTGTTTCTTGAGCTAACAATCTCTTGATAATATCTATAGCCCTAGAGCGAATAGTGCCTCTCTTTGTCAAATGAAAGTCATAATCAAGTATGTCAACATCTTAGACTTGAAAATGTTAATGCAATGACAATTAATGTCTCTCTTTGTCAAATGGAAGTCATAATCAAGTATGTCAACATCTTAGACTTGAAAATGTTAATGCAATGACAATTAATGTCTCTCTTTGTCAAATGGAAGTCATAATCAAGTATGTCAACATCTTATACTTGAAAATGTCAATGCAATGACAATTAATATTTTCCCTTTCTTTTTCCTTTTGACTTTGGATTATTTCTCAACTACCATGTCTATCTTGTACACTCCACTAAATGAGTGTGTAGTTAATGTACTTCAATTGCTACGACTTCCTCATTTTCTTCATTAATCTTCATAACTTTTTCAATCTAGAACATATAACCATGTTGATCTTTATAAATTGACAAGAAACAATCATGCAACCCTAAATATCTTACACTGAACCCTTGTAAAGGTTTTCCATGACTCCACATTATGCACGCTATCTTCTAAACCCAATATACAATTCTTTTGCATTTGGCCATGAAGAGTTAACAACACCTTGACATTCATGTTGTTCAAAAAAATGATTTCCTCCCTTGACATTCATGTTGTTCAAAATAATGATTTCCTCGTACCTATTTGATGTAGTCCATGCCTAATTAAATGAAATATTCAAATATATATCTTCATTTGTTGATTATGGCACTTCAATCATTCAAAGAAGACTCCCACTTAAAAAAAAAACAAATTCAAAGTACTCGTTTATATTCTTAATAAACCTTTTTATTTCATCTAAGAATTCATAATAATCTACATCTCTATTATTACTTTGTATATTATTGAATTTAATATATAGATTTGATGACTTGGAATGACTTAGAGATTCCAAACCCAATGAATTCCCCGATTCTAAGCTAACATAATACTGCTTGCCCCATATAAATGTTTTCCCTTCAATCTTTTGATACAAAATTGATGTTTGATACTAATGTTATTAAGTTGTTCAATGCACTTTTCTTCACCATGCGTTCCTCGGATAAATCTTCGCTTGTAAACTAATTCTTCCAAAGTGTGAGAAATAGGTTATGGAAATAATTATTTTTTCATAGTTTCAATTAATGATAGAAATCCCCCAATGTTAGTCCCATTTTACTGCAAAATCGCTAAACATTTTATTAATATGGTCATGTGTTGTCCAATAAGAATAATACTAACTTCTACCCTTCAAAAATTTGTCAATTCAAGAAGCATGCTTAGATCTCCAAATACAACATGATTTTTGTCTACATGACTAGTGTTGTCCAATTCTAGATACAAACACTTGAAAAAGATTCTCATATCAGTGTGTAATCACATTATGTATTATGGTTATGGTTAGATTTGCATTATTGTGAATATTTGAAATTGTGTTGTAAACCCTTAGAGACATTTGACTATTAAAAATCATACAACCAACCAAATGAAACTAAATAAAAATTTCCTCTTCTAAATATTTAGTGTAATAAAGGAAAAAATGTAGCAAAACTGTATTTTTATGATTCAATCCATCAATTATGTGTCCTATATATTTATTTGGAGAATCATAACCATTCTTTGATGTTTATACAACTTCTCTCATTCATTCAATTATTGATCGCGATGTTCTTGGAATGATTTAGTAATATAATTAACAAATAACATAAAATGAAAATTTTGATAACAAGTTTCCATAATGGATAACAATCCAATTATAAAAAGTAGTTGTGTAGAGATATACATCTTTATATCCCCTATGTTTTATCCCTTCTTCCTTTAGAGAAGAACATGTACTAGAAACCACCAAACTTCTTAGGAATATGAACCCCATCATTGAATTGTTTTTCCATACTCTTGTACAATATGCATATGTAATGAATTTACTTTTCCTTCAATAGATTCAACATATTCTTTGTATAAGTACCCCATATGGGGTGACAAGGGACAAGAATGGTGGAGGGATACCACCCTCGTGGTAGAGGGACCTCCACATGCCTTTATCTACCTGGACATTAAATCTTGAGGGGAATACAAAGTGGGTGGTGTAGCCACCCCTTAATGGAAACTCACTCATGTGAATGGATCAAACAATGGGGAATTCTGGCAGGATCTTGACAGGAGGACGAGAGGACAAGTCAAGGTGTTACACCTAAAATATTCCCATCATGATATTCAGTGTATACACCCCTGAGGTCATCTTGGATAAGTGATTAACCTGGAAGGATTTGTACCCAATTGTACTAGGTTTTGAGAGGTCGTCACAGGTTGCACTCATGCAACATGTGACGTCGTAGCTTGCTTCATTACAAGGTGCGACGAAGTCAGTTAATGGGAAAAAATAGCTTCTTCGAGCTCATTCTTGAAGGTTGCTGACTTGGATCCCTATCCCTGACCTGTTGGGGGAGCTGGCCTTCGGTTCCTAACCTCTAGGGAGGATCCCTATCTCTCTCCTACCATATCTTAACCTATCCTATCCATACCCTATCCACTTAGTCCTATTTAAGTGAAGCTCTACC
The DNA here is from genome assembly GCA_027924585.1 of Larix kaempferi. Taxonomy (NCBI): domain Eukaryota; kingdom Viridiplantae; phylum Streptophyta; class Pinopsida; order Pinales; family Pinaceae; genus Larix; species Larix kaempferi. Next base: position 9,361,593 of record BSBM01000071.1, read on the forward strand.
CCTCTCCAAATGGAGGAAGTCTATGGTACTCTCAAGTCTATGGTACTCTCATGCTGGTGAAATCAAGCCCCATAGATCTAATACTCTAGCTTGGAGAACATCCACTTCTCTCTAGGAGCTTTGGCATGGATTATCGGAAGGAGCTTACAGCGTTAAGGCAATGGTTGTAATCCTCTTTATTATTGTACTCCTCACTTTTCAATATAGTTAATATAATTGCTTTCCATAAATGTTGTCTCTTGGATGATGTTTAGAGTTTTCCTCCTTAACTGTTAACTTAGATCTATCATATGAGATATATGCTTTCACCTCTTGTAGTTTGTCACATGTTCAATAGGGTTTAGCTACTTGCAATCTGGCAGCGCTGGAGCATTGGATCAATGAAAGAGAAAGGGATCTACAAATCTAAGGTAAATGATCTATCCTTATGCTTGTATTTCCATATGATCTAGGAAAGTATTTTATGTTCTGTCCTATTTGTTCTAGACTTACGTTAAGCTAGGGAGATCAGGCCTTGAGTCCGCTCTCGGTAGATTGTCCGTCAAACAAATATGGCGACCATACTGGGGAGTTACGTGTCTTGTTTTGTAGTTGTCAATCCGAGAGTCATTTTCAGTTTATTGCTTGACACAAGCCTTTTGTTTGTCATTTGCTTCTTAAGTTGATTTCACTATCAGATCTTCATCTCGAAGACTCTGATCTACTTCCTCTGAGTTCATACTACTCATTTCCAAACCATTTCATGGTTCATTGCTTGGAGATTTGATCCATTTTTGAACTTAGATCTCGCTTGTCGCACTTGGTTAGTGAAGACAGGGCGACACTGTGTCATTTTTGGTCTTTTTTCTTTTCCTATTAGCCACTCGTCACAGTCCTTTCATTGGTATACTGTGACAGTGTCGCACCCCCCGCATTGGTAAAGTGCGACGTCGCACTGTGTACAAGCACATAGTGCGTCGATTTGTCAAATTTGGCATGCAGGCATCTCCTCTCCATCTGTCAATCTGAGTTTTGGTTTGTTGTATGAACTCCCTCTGTGCTGCAAGATTGAGCCAGAGATCCCATCCTTGAATCGTGTGTCGAGTGTTTGGTTTTGCTTAGATTGATTTTGGGTTCTGTCTTGGACAAGTCTGAGAACCGGTAGTGGTGGACACTCTTGTCTCCTCCACCTTCATCCGCTCACCCTTGCATTCCCTCCTCTCCTTGACTGATCTGGCCACTGCACTAGATCAGCTCCCAGACCTCATTCACATCATCTTTTGAGCTTTGCTTGATTGGTTTGCTTACTACACTGATTTTGAGTCTTGTGTGTCTTTCAGCTGGACTGAGTGCTGGTCTTTTCCTGAGTTTTCTGAATGTACTGAGTGCTGCAAGTAGTGTTTTCTTTTCAGTCATTTCCATCTGAAAGCATAGTTGTTATCAAGTTAATCCTCTGATGCATCCATTGAAAAGTTAAAAGTGCTTCTTTCCCATCATTTCTCGAGCTTTGGTGAAGGAAATTGTTTGCACATTGGAATGCTTTGCTTGTACATCTTTTGGAAAAGTTGGATCAATATGTGATCAGTTGTGTTTTTCTTGAATTGTGAATCACCCATCTTCTTGAAAAACTCAAAGTGTACTTCATTTTTGCAAAATTGATCCCATGCTAAGGAAAGATAGATGCATTTTTAATTTTTATTGCTTTTAGGTCATTATTGAAAAGCTTGCATTCTCCATCTTAGAATTCTCTCTTTTCATTGTCTAGTGTTATTTTTCTTTGAAAAGAAAAGAAAAAGGAAAAAATGTTGTGATTTGGATTAGTAGTGTTGTGATTTTTTATGTTTCGCACAAAATGAAAAGAATGCTTTCGTAGTCAAACTTGATTGAATTGGGAATTAGGTTGCATTGAGTTTGTTTTGGCAATACTATTGGAAAAAAATTTCTCCTTCCCATAGTTAGAATTCATCAAAAGAAAAGAATATTTCGTGCATGTAGCTAGGACTTGCATTATGCTTCCGATTATGTACTCACCTCATGCATTCACCTAACCGTCCAGATAAAATTAATGGTAGAACTAGGTAAAATTTTATAGCAACTTGTGTGTAAGTTAGAGACGTGTTCCGGCGTCGTTAAGCGTGGAAGCTGTCGTTATTTTCCAGCACTGTATCCTGGGGGTATTGTAGTCTTCCACGTACTTATCGGTATATCGAGCTCCTTCACGTACCCACCAAGTACCATAATCCGTACTTGGCGTATATCGAAGGGTGTATCACGTACTCGGTAGTATATCGGAAGGTCTCTTGCTGAACGGTTGTGCATTAGACAGCACCACTACAGATTTGAGCTCCCACGTACCTTGTGTATATCGGGAGACACCACTAGGATTCCTGAAACCAACTGAGTTAACCATTTGGCCGTCTTGGCAAAGCAATACACTGAGAACAACACTCGCGGAGATTAGCACGCACGTACTATCTAGGTAATTGGGTATGCAGGCAAGGGTACGGTCCCAATCCTCGTCGCGTCATATTGTTGGACCCTGTAGTATATAGCGGTTTGCGATGCCTTGATAATCCCATGAGGTTATAGACTTTGAATCCACTCTTATCACGTAAGTTGCTTGTTGCCTTAGTTTTCGTAGGGTTTTGTCTAGGCTGCTTTTCTTTTAGCTTGCCGTAGGAGAAACATTTTGTTTCAGTCACTCTGGATGACTTTCCTTGGAGAAGGTCCCGTAGAATCCAAAACTTACCACCCAAATATCCCCTTAATCAGGAGGTAATTTCAAGGGCAAGGATGGATCCTCAATCCAGGGTCGGGTCACAAGAAGTGGAAAACCCAACTTTGAATATTTGAGGACATTTGTTTCCACATACTCCTCCAGATTCACCTACCTCTCATCCCCCGCAGGATGAAGAAGCACAAGTTCCCACTTCGCAAGACCTCTCTCCTGTTATGACGGGAGAGCCTAGATCCTTGGAATGGATAAATCAACCCCAGGACGACCCCACATCAGCTTATTGGACATCTTCTACCTGTCACCCAGTGGCCCATTTTTCCATTGCACCCCCACCTAATGAGACTACTCCGGATGATCCTTTGGCCTATTACCGTAGCCAATTGGCTCATTTTCAGTCTATGGATGAGAGGTGTTAGAATTCAAGTCTCCAATGAAGGGTTGAAGACCCATTGTTACCCCCTCATCAACCAATCCCAGGTCGCTCTTTATCTTTCGAGGCACCAGAATCATCCACACAACACGTGACCACTACTGAAACTGGTCAACCATCCATCCCTGCACATGTATCTCCTAGATAGGAGACCAGTTCGGTACCTTCTACTACCCAACCTGTTGAACAACAACAGTCCAACACACCTGTCACTGCCGCGGTTACTTTACCAGTTTCTCCCCCACCTCAAAATTTGAGGGGAGGATACTCCATTCCTCCAGATTATCTTATTGGTAACGTTACTACTACGGTAGCTAGCCAACAACCTATGTTAGTTCAACCTTTGTTTAATGGTTATCCTGTTGTGGTTGGGGGGGAAACCCCCGTTTCCTAACCAGAACATAGGCGGTGGAATCCCCAACGGACCTCCCGTTGGACCTTCCCAACCCGCTAGACCATCCACCATGGGATTATCTCATGTTGGGGGGCCATCCAATGTATCTCAAACCTCATGGAGTCAAGTGTATACAAGTTCCTTTAACCCTACGCTGGGCCAATATAATCCCGGAAACCCATACATTCAATGGGGGAAGCAGCCCGTTTTACAACATGGACCCCAATCAACTATCCCTCAAGCACCACCACCCCCGATCGATCCAACCCCACCTCCTGCTGGAGGCGGCGGACCCCCACCTAAATTTGGAGGAGGAAGACCTCTACCTTCTGGCTGAGGTCCAACTCATTCTACCAACAACGGCCCCCACCCTTCCAGCGGTGGCGGGAATGGTCCTCCACTTACCCAGGCGAAGGCAGCGGAGGACCAACCTATTATGGTGGGGGAGGACATTTCCCTTCGGGCGGTGGAGGTGGTCCACCACCCCCTCCAGGAGGAGGCGGTGGAGGACCTAATTATTATGGTGGTGGTGGTGGTGGAGACCCTCATCCTTCCGGCGGTGGAGGTGGTGGGGGCCCCCATCCTTCTGGCGGTGGAGGTGTTCCACCACCCCCTCTCGGTGGAGGTGGTGGTAGGCCACCTTATTATGGTTATGGACCTCCACCTCCCCCCGGCGGTGGCAGTAGACCTCCACCTCCTCCCGGTGGTGGATGTGGAACCCCATCTTATTGGAATGGACCACCTTATGGTGGCGGACCCCTTTACGGTCCAGGCAGCACACCCCCCTATGGTCAGTTTCCTCCTTGGTCACCCTTTAATCAGTCAATACAAGGTCCTATCGGTCCTTACATGCCTTATCAGTACTACCAGTACCTATAGCCTAATCAACAGCTGCCCTTTTTGGCTACTTTGGACTTTCCTGATCTATCTCGACTGACGAATGACCCCATCTACCACGGAACTAACTGGCCCCCGATTCCGATGAAACTTCCATCAGATATCCCCAAGTTTGACGGCAAGCCAGACGAGGATCCTAAACACCATGTGATGACATACCATTTATGGTGCTCATCCAACTCATTGATGGACGATTCGGTCCGTCTACGATTATTTCAATGGACACTCACTGGTTCGGCTGCAAAGTGGTACATCGAATTACCACCTCATTCTTTTCATGATTTTGGGTCTCTTGCTATGAACGTTTTGACCCATTTCCAACTACCTATACGGTACGAAACTGGTATGGACCTTCTCACCTCTCTTCGCCAGAATACCGCTACTCATATACATGAGTGGTGAAGGAGAAGACGTTTGATTAAGGCTCCCATTCCAAACCAAATCCTAGCAGATTGGTTTACAAAGTCTCTCATTCCTCACATAGCTCGATATGTCGCCATGGGTGGTGCTGTCACTGAAGAGCAAGCTATCGCTCGTTCCCATTACTTAGATTTAGTCTATGCTCAATCGGGCACGTTGTTTGAGATTCTTCCCGATGCACCCCGCGACACTTATGACCCCACGAAACCTCCTAAGGGGCCCCAAATTGATGGCATCATTGGATCCCTTAACACCATCCTGCTGCCAGCACTGTTGGACCGTCGAACCTTCATGGTTCCTCCCCATCACCAACTCCAACTAGCCACAGCACCACCAAATCAACTGTTCCTGCTGTAACTGAAGAGGTGAATTATGTCCAATCAACTTCATCTCAGAAGTCTGGCAGTAAGAAGAATAACAAAGGGAAATTCAAGAAGTCTTCCGCCCAGTAGGAACAAAAGAGCACTCCCGATGATACCAAACAGAAACATAAATTAAAGTATCCTTGTTTACTGTGTGGAGATGATCACTTCTCTAAAGAGTGTCCCCATAGAGACGAAGTCCAAAAGTTTCTTAGAGGTAAACCCACTCCCGCAGTCCTCAACGATCCGTTTCCCACTCAGAATCAGCAAATGATTGCTCAACCCCCCCCGGCCTAGGGGGAACCATCCAATATTGCGCATGTTCTCATGGTGCGTAACGAGAGGATCAATTTGAACACCCGCTCGCGATCATATGACTCAGTCCCTTCGAAGGAACCTGCTGGAAGTAATTCTGAAAAAGCTTCCACCTCTTTACCTAATGTCACTGTACCATCAACTTCTCTCACCATTGAGAAGTCGTCTTTAGATTCGATATTGCGACCGCCCAAGAGCACGATTCGAAAAGCTGTTTTGAATCTTAATGCTCGGGGAGCATAGAATTACAATATCATTGAGGACTTGGCCCAAGCTCCTTGCACCATGTCCAAGCTGGAAGTTTTGCAGAATTGTCCTAATCAACGCAAAACTCTCCTTGCAACAATCGGTGCAGTCGACCCTGATTCTTTGAAAACCATCATGTTCCAACTTGACTACTTCAAGCCGAGGCTTTCCCACCAGCTCACATTCCAAGTAGCTGCAAACATTGTTGGGAAAATTGTCCATCATACCCTTTTGGATTAAGGTGCCTCTACTTCTATCATGTCGATCGCCTGTTGGAGAGCCATCGGCTCCCTTGAATTGAATCATTCCCCTACCATGTTGAAAGCATTCGATGGACGTGGCTTTCAACCTCATGGGCTCTTACAAGATCTTGTAGTCGAGTTGGGCAGAAATACCTTAACCATTAACATGGAAGTGGTCTTGGCCCCAATAGATTATAATCTCTTGCTTGGTCACAATTGGTTTTACGCCATGCAGGCGGTAGCCTCTTCAGTCTTCCGCATAGTACAATTCCCCCACCAAGGCCGAATTGTCACCGTTGACTAATTAGATTTTTGCACACTGGACACTACTACTCATCCTGGTGACCACATTCCTTCCATTGGACACACATCAAAACAGTATGAGAGTATAGGGGTTGTCCTATTGAGAGATTCATCTCTCATGGGCGTTTTTCCGATTTCGGACCCCCCTAATCATGTTGCCTCGGTGAACATGATCTCCACAGAGATTTCATGTCACCTCACTGATACGTGGCTTGTACTGGACGAAGGCACAACACGCCTGATTGGAAACGCAATGCCTCTTTCACCCGTTGAACGCATTTACGAGGCTATCCAATTAGCACCGAAGGACCACTTCACTATGGCCTCCCCATCTTGTTCTCTACAACAAGCATCATCTCTACCTGATCTCTTACTTTGGACTTTTCATTTAGACGAGTCCATCATGGAAATTATGAATGTTGATGATGGTCTGTGGGATGAACTCCACCATAGTTCGTCTTTTGTCCCGCCTTTGGAGTATATAGAGGACAACATTAACACCATCTTCTCACCGGATATCTACCCGTTCCCTCATTCCCCCATACTTACATGTCTTTCAGACACTGAGGGCAACCTGGCCAACATTGAGCCTACCACCCTGGTAGACATTTCGGTGAAACCTGGTATAGTGGAACACATTCACATAGGCCAGAAGTGTTCCCCTGAAGAAATAGCTATTGGTATGGCCTTATTCAAGCAATTCCGAGACGTATTCACTTGGTCCTATGAGGAGATGCCTAGGATAGACCCTCCGATCGTTTCTCATGAAATTAAAACCTATCTTGATATCAAACCTGTACGTCAAAAGTTGCGACTGGTACACCCCAGGAAGATTGCAACAATCAAGGTAGAGATTGAAAAAATATTAAATGCTGGCTTCGTTTATCCTGTCCCATTGACAGATTGGGTCTCAAACGTCATCCCTGTGAACAAAAGCAGGGTACCATTTGCGTCTATGTCAATTATCGGGACCTCAACAAGGCTTGTCCTAAGGACAACTACCTGACCTTGTTCATTGACTAGATTATTGACAATTGTGCCGGAAGCGTCATCTTTTCATTCATGGATGGATTTTCTGGTTACAACCAGATTGAGATCAACCCAGTCGACCAACATAAGATGTCTTTCATCTGCCCTGGGGAACTTTTGCATACCGCAAACTCCCATTTGTCCTTAAAAACGTTGGCGCCATGTTTCAGCGGGCCATGTCGTATGCCTTCCATGACATTAAGGACTTTGTGGAACCTTACCTGGACGATCTCCTTTCCCATTCAAAGCAACGTGAGTTCCACATGGATCATCTGACGGCCATTTTCCTTAGATGCAGACGGTACAATATCCGTCTAAATCCTCATAAGTGTATCTTTTGCGTTGAGTCCGGACACCTCTTAGGATTTATCGTCTCGAAGGATGGGATCCGTATTGATCCCTTAAAGGTGGAGGCCATCATCAATGTACCACCCCTGACTGATGTGATGAAACTTCAAAGTCTCCAAGGGAAGGTGAATTATTTAAGACGTTTTTTTTGCAATTTTGCGGAAAAGACTCATGGGTATATGAAACTGCTTAAGAAGGACGTCCCATTCATTTGGGACGATCAAGCTAAAAAATCCTTTGACAATATCAAACATGCCATCACGCATGCCCCCGTGCTCCAACCGCCCAATGATTATCGAGATTATATCTTATATCTCGTTGCTCTGTTACCACTATCGCCATGGTCTTGGTACAAGAGGATCAAAACGCCCAGGAACATGTAATATACTATGCGAGTAAGGGTCTCACTGACACTGAAACTAGATATTCACATGTTGAAAAACTTGCTTTCGCTGCGGTCATCGCCGTCCAAACGTTCTGACACTATATCTTGCTCCGCACCACCACCATCATCGCAGAATCGAACCCCATGTACCACGTACTGACACGTCAGGTGCTTGGGGGCAAGTATTCACGCTGGATCGTGATACTGCAAGAATTTGACCTTCTTTTTGAGAAATCCAAGTGTAAAAAGTCTTTAGTGTTTGCGGAGCTTATCTGTGACCTTCCTCGTCCTGATGCAGAAATTGACCACAATGACTCTTTTCCAGATGAATCATTGTTTCTCATCAGTACGACTGATCCGTGGTATGGAGATATTATATCTTTAAACCCAATGCTTCAACCCTCAATTGTCTTGCGAGGACCGTCGTAGAATACGTCACCGTGCGAAGTATTATCTGATCATCAATGATACTTTGTACTGCTGTGGAATTAATTCAATTATTCAACGTTGTCTAACTCACGATGAGGCTGAATGTGTTCTGAATGACTGTCACGCCGGGGCATGTGGCAGTCACCTCTCTAGGATGGCTACAGCCCAGAAGATCTTGCACGCAGGATATTTTTGGCCTACTATCTTCTAAGATTGTATTAAGGCCGTGAAAAAATGTCCTCCATGCCAACACTTCCATACGAAGAAGCGCACCCATCCCGCCCCGTTACACCCGATTATTGCCGTGGGCCCCTTGGAAAAATGGGGCATCGATTTTATGCATTATAAGCCTACCTCGGCTAGGGGGCATTGTTACATCATTCTAGCTGTAGATTACTTCACAAAGTGGGCCGAGGCTATTCCTACATACCAAAACGACGGCAAAACCGCCACACTCTTCATGTTCAATCATGTAATAACGTGGTTCGGAGTTCCTCAGGCGATAGTTACCGATCATGGTTCTCACTTTCAGAACCACATGGTTGATGAACTGAGCGATAGGTTGGGTTTTCGCCATGAAAATTCAACACCCTACTACCCGCAGTCCAATGGACAGGTCGAAGCCATTAACAAAGTCTTGAAAACCATGCTCCAAAGGATGGTAGGTACGCATAACTCCAACTGGCATAATATGCTCTTTTCAGCGTTATGGGCCTATAGAACCTCTGTTAAAACCACCACAGGTTTCACTCCTTTCCAATTGGTGTATGGATTGGACACTGTCCTACCTATAGGGTGCGAAATTCTGTCTCTACAACTCGCTGTCGAACTTCTTCCTAACACCACTGCCGAGGAAGAACGTCTCCTGCACTTAGAAAAACTCGACGAGTCCCATTGAGATGGTACTCTCGCTAATAAAGTGCATAAGAAACGCATCAAAGCTCAATACGACAAGTCAGTTGAACCTTGTATCTTCAACGAGGGTGACCTGGTCCTCACATACAACTAGAAGCATGATAAACTAGGAGTAGGAAAGTTTGAGTCCATGTGGCATGGACCTTACATTGTCAAACGTGTTTTGGAAAAGGGAGCTTACGAGCTTGAAGACTTGACGGAATCTCTTTGGGTGAACCCCATAATGGGCTTTACCTGAAGAGGTACTATGCATGAATCTGTCATGCATAGATTTTCTTGTATATACTGTACATGGCGTGTTTTTGTGTGGTGTGACGCGTTTATTTTTGTGTCTTTAGATCTTATTTCCGCTTCTTATACCATGTTCTGTCTGCGTGTGCAGATGGCAGCGTGCTATGGATTCGCGGACGGCGCTAGACGGCATACCCGTAACCTTGCCTCGACAGCCTAGGTACTATATTCCCCAACAGGTGAGCTCATCAGCTCAGGAGGTAGTTTCCTTGGTTTTGCAACCAACAATGCCGCAGAGTATCAGGCAGTAATTGGAACCCTAACCAGTGCTATCTCCCTAGGTATGAACAACTTTGTCATCCACATGGATTCTCAATTAGTGGTTTCCCACCTTAACCGGGTCTACGCTATCCGTGATCCTACCTTGCTCCGTTTCTTCAGACGAGTACGTCTCCTGGAAAGGTCATTTGAATCCATTCAATACTTGCACATTCCATGAGAGTTAAACATAGTTGCTGACTCGATGGCCAACTTCATTTTGGATTGGTACATCGCACAAACATAACACTCATAATATGTAAAAGCATTCACAACATGTAAATAATATACTGTATAAAAAAAAAACATATGAACAAGATCACATCATTCACCATTTTAAAACACATAATGTATAAATCGTCGAGAATGTCTGTATATATATCATCAAAAGTAGTACTGGTACAAAAATCTGAAGCACGAAGGCTTTTAGTAAGTCTCTACAAAAATATGAAGCCTTGTAGCTTTCAGTAGTACAAAATATGAGGCCTCTAAGCTCTCAGTACAAGTATAATAACGTCATCAGGCCTGACGCTTGGCCCATACACCCCTGGTACGGACAACTCTCTGTCGCTGAGTGTGGAAGCAATCCACATTCCTCGCTACCTTGCGGAGTAAGGTGTTGAAGCGTATCGACACTCCAACTCCAAACCTCTGCATAGGTCTCGGTAAGTCATCCACTACTGGCTCAGGAACATCTACTATCAGCTGGGACAAGTTCCTGTACACCTCCTCCATCTCCACGATGACAGCATGAACACCTGGGGGCACCACTGCTTCCCCACCTCTATCTCTCCTCGCCAGAAGAGAGACGTCTACCGACCGTATGGGACCCACATCTGCACACACATGTCATATACTTGTCAGCACTGCATCAAAAAAATTATAAATATACAAAACTGAAAAGTACAAGGGTTTTGTTCTTACCCATGTCTCCCCATGCTGCACCCTCGGGCAACACCAAGTTAGGATCTTCTCTGTAATCCGTACCACTGTACGGGTAGTCCTCAACCATGAGTAACTGGCCTTCCAGCCAACTGAAGAAATCAGCACCAAAGCTGATGATAGGACCCTCGCCATGGCGGTCCATCACCTCTGCCCATTTGAGCATGTGGGGATCCTTAGGCTCCCTGTCATCCAGTCATACCTATGGGCGCAAGAGGGGGATCCGCTCCAAGAGGAACGATACCACGATCGATCCATATCCAAACTGCTTGAGCTCTCCTCGTTGACACTTGGTCAGCTGAGCTTGGACGTTTGCGAGGAGATTCTCGCACCAGTTGAAGATCCTGGGGACATACAGTCCTCCACATAAAGCATCTGATCCCGAGTGGCCATGTGTGGGGTTTGGCTCCCTGCCACTCTAGTAATAGTGAACAATATGGTACGCAGTGGGTGGTTCACGACATCCCTAATGGGAATCTTCCCACTGGAAGATAGAGTAAGAGCAGTAAAATGTTGTGACACCATGTCATCGACAGTGCGGTCACTAGCCCGTGATCTGGTGAGAGCTACAGGGTCCCCTCTCCGGGACAAACCAGTAAGAAAATAGATGTCCTCAACATCTATAGTGAGAATGTGCTCACCGATCACAAAGTGTTGTTGGGCCGCATCCCAACATCGGAGCATATGTGACAATAGCGGGATTTGGGACCTCATCCCCTAAATCTCAAAGAACTTGAGCAAACCGCAGTTTCTCAAAGCATTCATGCATTTTGGATCATTGGTAGCTTGTACGTATTCCACCTCGTCTTCTCTTTCCTGCCACTCTAAAACCATGTTTTCTTGCTAGCAACCTGCCAAAATGGGCATTTAAATACTGTTAGACCTCACTTCAACCACAAGAAGTTCCCTTTTTGGTTTTAATTTGATGGTTGGGAAATGCATCTCCGCCGTCGCACTATGCCAATGCATATAGTGCGATGACGTCTCACCCCATGTATTTGGGACTTGCGCCGAGTCGGTCTCGTCGCAGTTCTCAAAAGGGAAAACTACAATGAGCCGAGGGCGCAATAGCCCTCCATAAATCCATCAAAAAATCCAAAAATTGAACCTAAAATAAAAATCTAATCCACCAGAAGTTTGCTGGATGAAGTTTAGGCTTACCTTCTCCTGATGGTGGGTGAAATGGCGGCTCGTAGCTCTCGGAATCGGCAAGGGAACTTTTGGCTCCAAGTTGGCACTTCTGCTCCCAAATTGGCAAATGAAACAATGGTGACTATTCTTGGCCCATTTTTCTATTTATAAATAAAATAGAATATTCCTTTTTCAAATATTTGATGCTCTAGGGTCATTTTCCATAGTATTAATCATTTTTTATCATATTTGGGATATCGTTTGGCTATTTGACCTAGTTTCCAAGTATGCAGGAGTTGTAAGTGGTCTTTTCGTGTCGTTTATCTCATTGCAACGGTCATTTCAGGTATGAACACTCCCTTGAATGTTTTGTCGCTATTTTTGCAACAGTTAAATTGTAATTATTTTGTGGTGATGAGCTTACTCTTCATTTGTTCTCGTTCTCTTAAAACTATGAGAATATGTACCGAGTTGCGATTTATCACTTTTCTGGGCCCGTTAAACTCCCATGGAAAAGGACACCCCCCGGAGTCTACCGTTAAGCTCTTTTCAGGATCTCGAAAAACGAAAAGATTGCCAAGCGAACTTGTCGTGTTCACGCTTAATAAAGTATTTGAATGGTCGTCTTCTTGGTGATAATTTACCCCTTTTTTGGACCAGGGGGTACTAATTACGAAAAAGGTATACTCCAGCCAATCATGACTGGAAGAGTCCTCTCCCGCGTTGTTTTACCCTTTTTCGGGCGATGAGGCTAACTTTACAAAAAAGGATCGTTGGAGTCTTCTTTAGTTCTTTTCAGACTCTCTAAACATGAAATGACGACCGAGTTTACCTTCTATGGACTCGTTAAATTTTTACATTGAAGGGCCCGTCATGGGACGAACCCCTCCTATCCCAGGTTCGGAAAAATGTTTAGGATTGGACTCATATATGAGATGAGATATACTGAGCATCTGGTTACCCTCATCAAGCTTGTAAAAAACACATGAGGCACTCATCATTCATGATGGGGAAAAAGGAAATCTTTTGTATTTACACCTTTTTCAGTGGCAGTACATAGTCGTTCTTATGGCACTCATCTGCATTTGCATACAGTACTTGGATAATCTGTTTGTCCTCGAGTCCCACTTACTTTCTAAGTCTTGTTACTCCTTTGAGTCATTCAAAGAAAGCTTCCATCATCAGTTGCATTAGGAGTTGGTGTCGTACTCGTCAAGTCAATACTGCCAAGACATGCCATGCCCATGTTCAAGAACATTTTCACTATTTGCAGTCAATACACTTTCAATAATGTCGGTCTACTCTGAGTTAGTCTCACACGTTACTGTACCACCGATCTACTCTACAGATCTTTTGTCGTGTTTCGTGTCGATAATGGGGGATTCATCATGGCCCTCCTTCGACGGATTCATCTTTGTCGAATTCAACACATCATCCAAAGATTGAATCTAGAAACCAACCAAGTACCTTGGCCCTGCATGCCTCAATGGGAAGTTACCTCGCTTTCAACATGAGTTTACATCATTGACTCCTGATTGAAAGATTTCATCTTGCATTCGACTTCAACTCACTTATTCATGCTTGGTGATATGTACTGTGATACCTTGGGAATCATTGACATTAATGGTGATCTCCCTCGCGCTTGTTAACGATTTATCTCAATGATCGGTAATCAAGCGGTTTCTACCATGTTCGACGTCAAGACATTTTTAATCACATGGATAGATTCGTATCATTGCGGGTTCAGCTTGAAGACCCTAGGGAGTCATGTTTCACCCAGGTTGCGATGGAGTTTGTATTGAGTCATATTACACGGATCCACATTTGTATTGGCCGTGGTTGTGTTATCATTTTATCATGGATCTACGCTTGTGTCTAGTAGCCATGATTGTGTTCAGTCTGTCATTACTACCATGGATCTGCAATGTATTGGTCGGCAGCCATGTTGTACGAGATTGTCAGTTCAGAGTCAGTTGTACTGCAGCAGTGTCCTTCGTCCGACAAGCCTATTTCCATTCCTTCTATCAAAGCATTTCACCTATCTATTTTTCAACAGCTTCATGCTTTGGGGGGCATTCAGTTACACCTAAAATCTTCCCATCATGAGATTCAGTGTATACACCCCTAGGGTCATCTTGGCTAACTGATTAACCTGGAAGTATTTGTACCCAATTGTACTTGGTTTTGAGAGGTCGTCGTAGGTTTCACTCATGCAACATGCAACGTCATAGATTGCTTCATTACAAGGTGCGACGAAGTCAGTTAATGGGAAAAAATAGCTTCTTCGAGCTCATTCTCGAAGGTTGCTGAATTGGATCCCTATCCCTGACTTGTTGGGGGAGATGGCCTTCGGTTCCTAACCTCTAGGGAGGATCCCTATCTCTCTCCTACCATATCTTAACCTAGCCTATCCATACCCTATCCACTTAGTCCTATTTAAGTGAAGCTCTACCCCTCTCCAAATGGAGGAAGTCTATGGTACTCTCATGCTGGTGAAATCAAGCCCCATAGATCTAATACTCTAGCTTGGAGAACATCTACTTCTCTCTAGAATCTTTGGCATGGCTTTTCGGAAGGAGCTTGCAGCGTTAAGGCAATGGTTGTAATCCTCTTTTCTGTTGTACTCCTCACTCTTCAATACAGTTAATATAATTGCTTTCCATAAATGTTGTCTCTTGGATGATGTTTAGATTTTTCCTCCTTAACTGTTAACTTAGATATATCATATGAGATATATGCTTTCACCTCTCGTAGTCTGTCACATGTTCAACAGGGTTTAGCTACTTGCAATCTGGCAGCGCTGGAGCATTGGATCAACGAAGGAGAAAGGGATCTACAAATCTAAGGTAAATGATCTATCCTTACGCTTGTATTTCCATATGATCTAGGAAAGTATTTTATGTTCTGTCCTATTTGTTCTAGACTTACGTTAAGCTAGGGAGATCAGGCCTTGAGTCCGCTCTCGGCAGATTGTCTGTCAAACACAAGGTGTGATGACAATTATTTAGCAATTATAGTTGGATTAATTGCAATCATGGATCTAGGAGGGAATACAATGAAATATAGTCTCAAGTAGAGTTTATACACTTCAATAACCATAATCCTAGTGTTATTTATTCGAGCTTGGAGGGAATGGCACTAGCCACACCTCCAATGGAGATGGATTTCTAATCCTGAATGCACGAAATGGATGCTACTTTTGGGGATAGGAGCGATGTGGTGGGTGAGTTGTCAAGGATTTTCCCAAATCAACACATAGGTGGATAGTTGGAAAGCATCCGCACAGGTGAAGGTCACTCATGGAGATGGGTCTTGGATGCCGCTGGATGCAAGTCGTTCCTGGAGATTGGCATTGGTGGTTTTAGAGGTTGCTCTCGGAGGTCGAAATTCAAACGTTGAGTGGCCTATCTTGGAGACAAGGATGGTGCTACGAGAAGTGGAAGGAATGCACTGTGAGGGGAAGAAGTTTGAGGTTGAGTGGATTTTCATTCCCTACAACATGGTGCAACAAGGTTGTGGATGTCGAGGAGGTAGTTGGTGATTCCCCACTCGAGCACAAGAGGAAGCTGAGGATGTAGAAATAGTCTGCTACCACTGACCAAGAGATACCTTTGGAGATTCAAGCGCAAATTGCATGGATGAGACTCAAGTGAAAGATGAGGATCAATTTGTTATCCTAGAGGCGATTTAAGAAGATATGCATCCATGGGGCCGAGATACTAGCGAATACTAGATCTCAAGGCACCAAATATCATAGGACTCTTGTCATTCATTGGAACACCAAGGATATTTTGGGGAAGATACTGCTAGATACCAAGGAGGAGCGTAATGATCTCCAATTACAAATGGATGAATTGAATAACAAGATGGATTTCCTCATTTGCGCTACCATCAACAAGGATTATGAGGCTGGATCCCAGGATCTATCTCCAAAGGTTCCTATTGTCTCTATTTCTGATGATGATCCTTCTCAGAGAGTTCTTATATTTCTTAAGGATTTCTACCAATCTAAGTTATGTCAAGCAATATCTAGGTTTTTCTGTGTTTTTATAAACCTACTATAACTATCTATATAGACCTAGTTAAACTACGGTTTTATAAGTGGTATAAGTTCCATATGGGCATGCCCATTTTGGAAATGATGTAGTTTGTTGTATGATAATATAATTTCCAAGCTTTACAAAAAAAAACATATTCTTTGTATAAGTTGTAAATTTCCATGCATAGAAAAAAAGTTATGCATCCATGACATTGCAATGTATGTCAATGGCCCATTGTCTTTCGATGATGGAATTTTGGATAAAATGCATAATCTTTTCTAATCATGCTTCAAGAATTATTTATAGATGAAGATTACCTATTGAGTGAATTCTTTTGAACGTCTTTTTGGAATGCGATAAGCATAACCTCCCAATGTATATATTGAACCCTACTAAATATGATTTTTGCATGTTTTTATTTAATGACAAGTATGCATTCCTTCTCCATGGATTGCTTGTAATCTAAACCTTTCAAACATTCCTTTTGGGAACATCTATTTCAAATCAAAACAATAATAGAACACGAGATTGTGAGCAATACTTTACGAGGCCTTGTATAACTAAAATGTGATGGATTGATATAAAAAAGGTCTATCCCTATTCTTGGCCTTGATTATAGATGAAATGATTCTTAGTATTTTCTCCATTGTGTTTATGTGAATGCCATCATCCTATTGTAGGCACAATAGATCCCATGTTTTATCCAAAATATGGGAGCCTCAATTTCATATCAAAGAGTAACTTAATCGATTTCGGGGTTGTCTAGCTTATTTTCCATTCATTTTCCCGCCTTTGTTTTGATTTGATTAAGTTAGTAAATTTTCCTTCTTAAAATTTATGCATTTTTAGTGTGTTTTTATGAATTGCGGAAATAAGTTTTAGTTAAAATTTCGATCATTCCGAAACCCGCAACCTGTAATTGCGGATTGCGGGATGCGGAAAGGGGTTTTTAGAAAATTGCATGAGAAGTTTTTCTTTCCGCAACCCTCAATTGTAGATTGCGGGATGCAGAAAGGTCTTTTTAATAAATAAAAAAAGTGGTTCACAAACCTGCAACCCGCAATTGCGGCACGCGGGAATGGTTTAACCACACATTTGTGTTTTATGTTCCGCAACCGACAACCCGCATTGCGGATTGTGGATTGCGGAAGGGTGTATATATTTTTAAATAATGAACACCTGCACTTGGTGTTGTGCAGGATTAATACCTTATAGTGAGGAGAAGACACTACCAACTTGGGCGGGGTTGAAAGGTAAATAAATTCATTGCATTGCATTTAGTTCCTACAAATGCAAGAGATCAACATATCGAAAGATGTAACTTTTATCGATGGCTGGTCCTAGCTTTCTCTTGGTCTTCCGCTTGATCTTCTGCTTGATGAACCTGCAACACAAAGGAAACATTCCTCAGCGTATCTTGACTGCAATAATTATGATGAAATCGAAAGCAATTAAACATCAACTACAATCATATATTAAACCAAATGAACATACAACCCAATAGACATTCGATTTGGGACAGGAATGGTATTTCCACCTTTTTATTGTCAAAGAAGCATAAATCAGTACAAATATACATGATTTGTCAAGATTCTTCTGCAACTGAGTCTTGGGCTCCTGCTCTTCACAATGACTTGGGAATTCCTCCAGCGTAACATCACTTAAAGCATTCTTTCTAGGTCCCTCTCTCATGGATCCTCCTTGTATTTATGGGACAAGGTAGGCAGTTGGAATCGAGAGGTGGTTGAATTGAGAGGTTGGGGAAGTTGCAGAACCAACTTCAACTAATCCCAATTCGTAATCTTAATATATTTTTGACTTCATCTTAGGATGTGCGCGGGTTTCATACAACAAGAGTAGCGCACAGAGATCAACTTTTATGCTTTGCAACAAGCGTTTGCAACTTTTTTAAAGGTGTGCGCTGGTTTTCCTTGAGAAAAGTAGCACATCTTTTGAGGTGTGCGATGGTTTACTATAGCAAGAGTAGCACACATGTTGTGAAATCAAGAGAAACAGTAAGATTCTCAGCTGAAGAGTGTACTACCACCAATAATTCATCTAGGTCAACCTAGCTCTTCAATCCATGGTGTCCTTTTGTGTGATCGATAGAGCAATGTGATCACGGACGGAGAAGTGCAGATTTGACTTATAATAGATACCCCCTAATGTGTGAGGTCATAGGGAAACGATGGCCGAAATACATTATAATTCCAAGTCAGAGGAGGAGCAAGAAACCGCAGAACCAAGTTACAAAAGTACCTGAAACAATGATCAAGGTCAGCGAGCAATTACAATCTTGACATCATATAGATGTGTAACATGATACAACATGATCTTTGATACATAACTAGGAGATGTATATATAGCATGGCCACTGAAAAACAAGCTTGGATCCATGTCAAAATGAGAGATCATAGCCATAACAACAAACTGGATCTATGTCTCATGAAGAGACAAAATGAGTGAGGCTCAATCTTGCGCAGCTTGGGTGATAACATAAATAGGGTGATGCTATCGTGGTCCCAAGGTCTTCATCCAAAACAACCCAAGGTACAAACCCTAACCATGCGAATAAATGAGTTGAAGTCAAACATGGAGGGTGTCATTTGATTACCTGTCATTGATGTATACAGTTAACGAACGTGAGGGGTTCCACCAATAATGATAATGGGTCCCAAGGTACCTAGTACGATCCAACAAGTGTGAATAAGAGGACTTGAAGTCGAACACTTGAGGAACCTGTCGAATAAGAGACATTGATGTATTCCCATTATTCAACAGTGAAGGAAACTTCCACTCATGACTGCAATCCCCAAGGTACTAACCGAAACTCTAAACTTCATTCCTAGAGCAAAATGAGTTGAAGTCGATGCAAAGAAGTCCGTTGGAAGGGAGGCCTTAAGGCATCCTCCATCATCCAACACGAGAAACACTCAAAAGGTATGAGCTGATGTGGAGTAGGACAAGTAACAAGATGAAACAAACTGATGCCAGGATGGCCGACACATGAAGTCAAGGTAAACTATAGAATGGCCGATACAGGTTGTATCCTTGAACAATGAGCATGACACAAAGTGACTTAGGCAGTTTTTAACACGAGGGAGAAGTGATGTAAGCCTGCAATGTAGGAGACATTAACAAACCCTCCATATGATTGGAAGAATAACCAATCAGGGGAGTAAAAACTCGGAGATCATGTTCACCCTAAGGCCAAAAACTAAAGACCCAACTGAAATGGTAGACTCAAATAGGTGTTTTGTTCAAGGACATGACTGACTTAACTACCTTTGAAACTGAAAAGATGTGATATACCTTTCTTATCCCTTATTCTTTTTGGTAAAAGAATGTCCTTCTTGTTGTTTTAATGAGTCCAAGAAAGAAAACTCAATAAGTCCAAACATGTAAAAGTTTAACGAGCCCATGGGAGGAAGACTCAGGACCTTCTTAATTATTTATAGAGTTCGAAGAAGAAATAGAAGAATACTCTATAACACTGATCTCTAAATTTTAATATCGAGCCGAGATCTGTTCTTGCTCGCCGGTGTTTTCAATTTTAAGGAGTCTGAAAAACTTAAACAATAACTCCATACACCTACCCGTGGATTTTAATATTGAGCCCAGGTTGGTATATGCTCGTCGGTGTTTTCCTGTTTATAGAGTCTGAAAAACTTAAACAATCCTCTATATACCCTCTCGTGGATTTCACATCGAGCCCGAGTAGGTGAGTGCTCGCTTAGTGTTTTCATGTTTCGAGAGCCTGAAAACCCTAAAGAAGGCTCCAAAAGTCATTTTTCGTACAGTTAGTCTCCTCCCCTGAAAAAGTATAAAACGATGAGAGAAGAACTCTTCTAGCCATGGGTGACTAGAGTATTCCTTTTTCGTAAATAATCCGCAAAAGTTCGGACAAGGGGTAAACTTATACTTAAGCGGATGTTGCTTCAAATCCTTTAACGAGTTTGAAAAGACAACTATACTTGGCAATCTTGTCATATTTAAAGAGTCTAACAAGAGCGTGAAAGAAATCTATAAAAATATTTTTTGTAAAGTTTTAACGAGCCCGAAAAAGTAAACTCGCGACCTCCTTACTATTTTTAACGAGCTCAAAGGAGAGATGGAAGAATGCTCGTAGCCTCCTTACTGTTTTTAACGAGCTCGAATTGAAGGTGAAAGAATGCTCGTTGGTGGATCAATGTCCAAATGAATGGAAGACTACATTATAGACTCTAGGAAAACTTCATCAGAAGGAAGTATATTATCCCAGATGGAACACATATCTAAACATTCATATGGAGTCATCACCTGGTCAATTGCTGGGACCCAGTCCCGAGAAGGTAAGCATGAATTCAGAGGCTTCTTCTCAGTAGAAATTGGACTCAAGGAACAATATGCCACATAATTTGATTATGACATGGTAGTGCCTACTGGCGAGGGATATACTTGGTCTATAGTTGGATAATAAGAGGCATCAACAAATGTAAGCTGATCGATAGTGACAATGCTTTCTTTTTGAGGAAAATGCATCACACGAAAGAGTGTAGACACCACAACTTGCATAGCATATACGCAATCACGCCCGAAGATCATATGAAAATCCACAGGGTCCTTTAAAACCATAAAATCAACTAAGACTGTTTTTCCACCCAACGTAACGAGTACTTGAGGGAGGAATCCCAACGGTTCACTAGGTCTTCTATCGAATTTCAACGGCCAATTAACAGCTGTAACAAGGTTAGGGAAACCTAAATCTCTCCAAGCATAAGGGGATAAGATACTAACAGAGGCTCCTTCATCTATAATACATCGGTGAACCACATGGTTGCCGATATCAACCTTTATTTGGAAAGGTGTAGAAGAAGGAAGATGAGGCCCAATTAGACTATTCCAATCAAAGCAAATGATCCCAGAGATTGGTAGGGGTTTACTCGGCATAGATGCAGTGCCCCCATTTTCAGAAACATCCGAGCTGGTAATGCAGAAGACTTCAAGGACAGGTGCAGTAGTCTTCAAAGGACTAATGGGATCGGTCGAAGATTGCATCGATTCGATCACTTCACTCTCCGAAGAAAGAGTGGGGTCGACCAAAGATTGCATTGGTTCAACCACTTTATCAACCTTAGGTTGATCAGGCTATTGGAAATCTTTAGACAATTCAGGAGCAGAGGATCCTTCAGACATGGACCACACTCTCTGCACCTCTAGAATAGCAGGGCACAGGTGAGTAAGGTTATCTCCCTTACAAAGTTTACAAGGGAGCTTTGACTTGCGTCCTATAAGCTTAGACTCATTTACAACAACAATATTCTTAGCGTGACTGGCATTGGATGAAAACCACCAGCATGACTTGCAGTGGCTGGTTGCTCAGAATAATAATACTTTTGAACTATGGACCACACGTTTTGTACTTCAGGAAGTACAGGACACAAATAGGTCAGGTGGTCTCCCTCGCAAAACTTACAAGGGAACTTAAGCTTCTGTTTATTAGGTTTGTCGACAATGTCAACTTTCTCAGCATGACTTGTAGTGGCTGATGCAGTCTCTCCAGTATGACTCACAGTAACTGGTGACTTTTCATTAATATGACCAGCAGTGATCCATGACATGTCCTCAACATGACTAACAGTGGTTGAAGACATGCTTTCAGTATGATTTGCAGTGACTTTCTCCCAGCATGACCTCGAGAGGCTGGGTAGGTGCCCCCATCACGACTTCCAAAGGCTAGGTGACGAGGTTCAGTATGATTTATAGTGAATGAGTGAGTTCTCCCAACATGACCACCAGAGGTTGGGTAGGTGCCCCCAACATGACCTTCAGAGGTTGGGTGGCTAGGTTCAGTATGATTTACAGTGACTCAGATTTTGATCCCAGCATGACCTCCAGAGGCTAGGTAGGTGCCCCCAGCATGACCTTCAGAGGCTGGGTGGCTGCCCCCTTGCTTTGGCATCTTCTTCCTATTCTTCCTTCGTCTATTCCTTTTAGACTGCTGGTTACTAGTATTACTACTTTCACCACATGAGGTAGAAGGAGGAGGAGAATATGTTACTAGAGAAGGAGGCATAGGGTTATGATGCTCTTGACATGAGGTGCTTGCTTGAGAAGCATCAGGAGCATGGAAGGCATTCGGAGTGGAAAACAACCAAACCGGTAGCCCTATAGTGAATCCCGAAAGATTCAAGGTAGCCATTAAGAGAGTACCAATGTTCCCAATGAATGGAAAAACACAAGGAGCCCCTTAAACAGGGGTCCCTTGATTGGTGCCCACTGGGATGCTATCCATAGTTTCTGTGTCAACGAGCCATAAATATCCAAGGCTAACTAAAACAAGAAGCACAAAGAGCAGACCACTAAAAATTCCTTAAGTGATCAAACCAGGAAAACAATGGAAAATACTCTCAGAAGCAAGTCTGGGATGATTAGGGCCTAGAAAAGACTAATAGAGTATCGACGGTCAGTTACGTGGCGTCCAATGGAGGTCCTCTGGGTGCAAGCATTTGAATCACCAAATCGCCCTCCCGGGATTACTGCCAAAGGGTTACCTTCCACATCTGTCCGAGGTGAAGTGGAAATATCCTTCCACTCTACCTGTGTAGAGCCCTAGGGTTATGATACTAAGGATATCACCAATACGAAAGAACCTGGGCGAACAGTCGTCAGCCTAGTCAAAACGCATGGGTAGGGTAGCAAATCCTGAAGTCCGAAAGGACCCCCGTACGCGAATCAACTCTGGTTTATGGTTGAGAGGAAAGTGAGGGGGTATCCTCAACAATTCCAATCGCCCACGGCATCGTGCTTAACTCTGGTTTGAGTAGAGCGTTCCTAGGGTAATTTGATAGAGGTGGATTTACCTAATACATAGTCGTACTACGATTGTTGAGTAATGAAGCTGATTTCGGGTGGTTTAAGGTGATTTAAACCCGAAATCCTAGCCTAAGCTAGTTGATGATGTGTATACCTAAAAAGAAAAATGTTGCTAGTTAATTTTATTAAGATTTATTTTTAAGGGCTACTTTTTACTCAATAAGGATAGTGCGGTGTGTGGAATGGTTTCAACAAAAAGCAAAGTGTGTAAAGAAATAATGCATTCAAATTCACAAAAGACTCTTTTCTTTTCGTTTATATTCTTTCAAAAAACTGAAACTAGGCAATCCTAAATCAAATTTCTTTTTGTATTTTTCTTTTAAATTTCAAAGCAAAGCAAACTATGCTACTTCAAAACAATGATAGACCTTACTACTAAGCTACCGAATCCTCTTTTTGTCTTTTTTGATAATTGCAAAAAAAGAAAAAGAACTTGGAAAGGAGCAAGTAAGACCTAACGTAAAGTGTGAGTAAGACAAACAACCTAATGGCTCAAAATAATCAAATCAAAAGACTTGAGAAAGACTCAACCTACCAAGTTGTTTCAAAAGAAAAAGCTCTAGGCTTGGAAACAAAGTGTAAAAGAATCAAGGAAAAGAGATGCTTGTAACGGAAAGGCAGACCTAAAAGGTTGCTCCTAAGCACGAAAACCCTAAGAAAACACTAAGCCAAGCAAAGGAGTAGGTAAGCGAACCAAAAAGTGACCCTACCAACACACGAAATCAAAAGAAAGCTAACTAAAAAGCTTTAACTCACTTGGACTAAACTGAAAAGATAAACATAAAGTATCTAAACCAAGCAACCTTTCAAAAGCACCCTAAGGACTCAAACTTGGGGTCAAACCCTAATGGAAAGGATAAGACACAGTGAAAGTGTGCTATTGTTTCCACAAACAACAAACGTTAAGAATGCAGATCTGTATGACTGCAACAAGCAACTAGGGAAACAGTGTGCATCTATGTCTGAAAGAGAGTAGTACACAAACTTCAAAAAGGGTTAGAAAGTAGTGAAGACACTTTAAACAAGTACCCAAGCAAGCAAAGACAAACTAAAGGACTTCAGAGAGGCAAACAAGACTCAAAAGAGACATACAAGTCTCAGGGATCAGCCAGGGAAGCAAAGCCAAAGGGCTGGAAGTGAAACCAAACAATAGGAAATCAAACCCTAACAGAAAACTGGAAGCTACAGGAAAATGCACTACTATGCAGTAGGGAAACCAGCGCACACTGGAAAAGATGCGCTACTGTGCAGTGTACAAAGTAGCGTTCATCAGGTAAAATGCGCTATAGTAAGTAGGGTAAAGCAGTGCACATGTATCAGAAGGACACAAACAGGCTTTGCAACAGTAAACTGAGATGAATTGGGAAAGAAAGAACATGTAACAATGACCTATAAGACCTCTCAGATAATAAAAAAGACTGAAAAGAACTGGAAGAAAACCTAACAAGGTCTCCTAGAGCAGAAAAACTACCAGTTAGTCCCCAGCAGAGTCGCCAGTCTGTTGTGTTGGATTAATACCTTATAGTGAGGAGAAGACACTACCAACTTGGGTGGGGTTGACAGGTAAATACATTCATTGCATTGCATTTAGTTCCTACAAATGAAAGAGATCAAGATATCGAAAGATGTACCTTTTATCGACGACTGGTCCTAGCTTTCGCTTGGTCTTCCGCTTGATGAACCTGCAACACAAAGGAAACCTTCCTCAGCGTATCTTGACTGCAATAATTATGATGAAATTGAAATCAATTAAACATCAACTACAATAAGATATTAAACCAAATGAACATACAATCCAATAGACATTCGATTTGGGACAGGAAGGGTATTTCCACCTTTTTATTGTCAAAGAAGCATAAATCAGTACAAATATACTTGAATCAAGATGCTTCTGCAACTGAGTCTTGGGCTCCTGCTCTTCATAATGAATTGGGAATTCCTCCAGCGTAACATCACTTAAAGCGTTCTTTCTAGGTCCCTCTTTCACGGATCCTCCTTGTATTTATGGGATAAGGTAGGCAGTTGGAATCGAGAGGTGGTTGAATTGGGAGGTTGGGGAAGTTGCAGAACCAACTTCAACTAATCCCAATTCGTAATCTTAATATATTTTTGACTTCATCTTAATATGTGCACGGGTTTCATACAACAAGAGTAGTGCACAGAGAGCAACTTTTTCTTTGCAACAAGCATTTGCAACTTTTTTGAAGGTGTGTGCTAGTTGTCCTTGAGCAAAGCAGTGCATCTTTTGAGGTGTGCACTGGTTTACTATAGAAAGAGTAGCGCACATGTTGTGAAATCAAGAGAAATAGTCATATTCTTAGCTAAAGAGTGTACTACCACCAATAATTCATCTAGGTCAACCTTGCTCTTCAATCCATGGTGTCCTTTTGTGTGATCGACAGAGCAATATGATCACGGTCGGAGAAGTGCAGATTTGACCTATAACACTTGGCATCCCTCATCTCGCATCCCGACCATTGATATATGATGATCCAACAGCCTTGATTGCATCTGGAAGAATGATTTGAATTCTTCATTTTTCATTCTTTGGTCATTACTTCCAAGTGTTGATCCAATTTTCATCTGTGTTATGCTTGATCAGACGTGAAATCTTTGAATCTAATGATTGCTTGATGATCAAAATGCTCAGATTTGACTGTTAATCACATGTGTTATTATGTAAATCTATCTGATCTTACGCCAAATTTCAATTGATGCATGATTGACTGATATTCCGCTCGCAGAAACGTTAATTGCAATCTGCACAACGTAGACGTGTAATCATGCCAGTTAGTTATACTCAATAAATGTCAAATCTCGTGGTCTTATTTCCTATAAGGATTGTTATGAATAATCTGTTGGTTTACGATGATATATGCAAATTTTGATCGATATTTTAATATCTCTGCTAACAATTGCATGTTGTAAGTAAAATGCAGAAAGTTTGTAGTATTCCTATCAAGCATTTTGTTGAGAAAGAGCCTCAGCCAGTGGAATACTCTGAACTTGTTCTTGCACCATTTGATGCTGATGTTTGTGATGATAGCACGAATAGTGAAGAGGGAGATGGTGAGATTCAATTCACATATGAATGACTCCTTTTCAACAAGCAGAAGAAGGGTGAGAAAGGATGCGCTGATCAAGATAATACAATTATTCGGGACTTAATCATCAACCTGCCACCCGTGTTTCCCACAATTCCTCTCAAGCAAGATCCGTTGGCTTATTTTTCGGTCTTTGAATATATCTTTGGTTCTTGCAAATCCAGGGAATATTTCACAGTTCCTTTGCCAGCTACCATCAATAGCTCATGATCTATCTGGGTCTTCCTCAGCTTACGACAGGATTCTCTTGAAAGCATATGGTGCAATCTTTCCAAAACTGTATGATGCCCAGTTTGGGGTCCGAATTGGTTTGTTATTCCTATGTATAAGGATTGTTAGATGTTTTAGGGAAGGGGCAGCCTTTTCTTGGCCATTTTTAGGATAATTTAGTTTTGATTACCCCTACTCTGTGGGAGATTTGATCCTGAATTATTACTTTGTAATTATTATTTAAGGGGTTTTAGATCTCATAGCAAGGGATTGATGGTTAGGGGATAGAATCTCCAAAAGAGACTAAAGATGCTCTATTGTTGCAGACTATGTAATGTTTTCCAGGCCTTAATACACAATTAGTTTTCTTTAGCTGCCTCTTTTGTTATAATTTATCAAATGTATTTGATGAATTGTGATTTTGCTTCGACACATTTATTAAACACTGTTTATTATTTGCAAATCAATAACCTACATTGATCTATAGTTTAGATTTCTCTCAACTTATGATCTCTGTAATATGTTGTTTTAAATGAATGTCTTTATCTAAAACATTTTATCTATTTCTGAAAATGATTCATAGAAAACATTGAGTTAATGTTAAATTGTCAATTAACATTCTAGATACAGGATAAGCTTGTATGCACTTAATTCTTGAGCTATTATTGGTTGAATGTCTTTAACTGATTATATCTTGAGATACTGAGTCAAGATCCAGTTTTGCATGTCTGTTAAATTGGTGAAAAGATTTAGTAATTTTCAGATCAAGTTGTCTTGTGCACAAACAAATAATTCCTTTTAGAATAGGCCTGACTTAGATTAGATTTCTTTTCAAAGTTAAACTAACTCTTAGGATCAATAAAACTCTTGTCTTCCTCACAGGAAGACAGATCCTTCCTAGGATCAAACACTCACAAGTGCCAGCGGAGTCCTTAGTATCTGTGGGTGTTAACCACACCAAATAGCTCGAGGATAGGGTAATACTTGTGTAGGATTATCTGAATCCTTTGGCTGGGTTTTCATCCCCTCTTGTTTTCCTTGGACACCATTCCAACACCTACACACCCGAGGGATCAACACATCCTCAATAGTAGGAAAATATTCATTAGTAGGAGGGATATCATCCTCACTATCACTATACTTAACATTGCTATGAAACTCAATAATAGAATAATCACCACCTTGACTTGTTGCATTGGAATGAATTAGAACTTGATCTTCATTCCCAATCCCACCATCATCTTCAATTCCAATCTCATCACTAGATTGAATAATATACTCAACAAGATAATGATCACCATCCTCACCCTTGTCACTAGATTGATATTCGATTAAGATCTTCACTTAGAGGAAATTCATCATCAACAACAACATTATTGGTGCCATTAAAGTCCCCTCTTGGAGTAAATTCATCATCATTAGCATCAATATCATCATCGATGCTTGTAAATTCCCAAATGATAGGAAAATATTCATTATCATCATTGTCATTGGTCCCTTTAAATTCCCCACTTGAAGAAAAATCTTCATTAAAATTATTAGCGCATTTAAATTATCCACTTGGAATAAAATTTTCATCATCATTTGAAAAATTGATGTATTTCTCCTCTACGCTAATGTTACCATCGAAATGTTACGATACTTAGAACTTATGTGTTAGTTAATATCAACTTGGTCTAATGAATCTTTAGGTAAAGTGTGTTTATTTACTATATGCATTTGTACTTATGTAATCCAACGATCATGACATGTTCTAAACATATCGTGATCCATTAATGGTTCATTTCCCCTTGATCTTAATAACTATATTGATTTGTTGCGTAGCACCTATTTGTTCCATGATCTCTTAAAAAGAATGGAGGGTCATTTGTTAATGATCAATTGTGAGAAGCTCATATGTAAATTATTTCCTTTTTCATTAATATATTTCCTCAAGATGCCATGTTGGTTGGGCTATGGATTGTTTTCCTTTTGGAGGGTTTCAACCATGTAATACATTGGTTTGTTGATTTATGATCTATTTTTGTGAGTGGTTTCTTATGGTGTTCAACTTGTATGGAAATACCCTGTTTTAGTTGAACATGGTATTAAAGTTCTTATGAAGACCCGTTCCCATGGTTTATCGAGATATTGAACCTATGTAGCTACATGCATCAAAGAGTTTATACATTCTACTATTTATGTGTATTTTTGAGCTAAGAAAGATATTCCATTTCATCCATAGCACTACTTTTAGTTGGAAACACGTTTTGTTTCACATGAAAATGTTTTTGTTTGCCCAAGATACAACCATTTGATTAGATCCATAGGTACACTTTCAATGAATACAGTTTAGAGTGGAAAGTGTTTTATTTTTTGCATATGCTCTTTGTCATGCACCTTGTGAAAACTCGGTAAATAAAAAACAAAGAGAAAACTTATAATTTTTTGGGTAAGCTAACCAAGGGTTAACCCCAAGCTTAAAAGTTTCAATTTCAAAATTTTGTTTTTTTTTGTGTGTGGCTATGTTGTAATAAAAAATTAAAATATCTTGAGCATGTCCTAGAAACTAGAATTGTTGATCATTTACCATATTGTAAAGTTTTGACAACTTTGGGTCATCATATTTTCTATCAATTTTTGTTGTTCATAGTGTTGACTTGAGAAAATTAGCATGAATGATTTGGTCATCTAAACTATTGCTTGTTGCAACAACTATGTAATCATAATATGGTGATTGGCCTTCCTCTTGTTTGTTGTAGATATGGTGTTTGTCTCGAGTGTGTCCTTTTTTTAATAGCTAGTATAAATATTATATTAAACTAATTGATAACATACATGGAAAGAGTATGATGGTCCACCAAAAGGGAAACTAGACTAGTTGCAAAAAGAATATTATCAATTTTAATGTGCTTGTCCCAGCTGGTCATTTTGTTTTTGGTTTGTATACTAGGATAATACTAGTGATATCTAGAGATATCTATGTACAAACTAATATAATTAGAAATAAAAAAGGAATATCAACAAATTCTAAACTAGGTAGATTGATCATCATCGTCGATAGAGATCATGGGAACCTCTTGTCCTTGAGTGAGTGGGTTCTCCTTCTCCATGAAGATGATACCATTGGTATCTTTGGCAATGATATTTATCTTTCCATTCAATTTTCCAATTTGAACTTGGATTTCATCCAGTTGCAATAGAATATCATTGTGAGCCTCCTTTCCTTCCATGAGAGTCTTTCCTAGTAGGGCCTTCATTTACTAGTATAGAACCATTGTTTTGAGATACTTAGTTTCTTACATTCCAGATGTACCCGTATCCAGGGACATATATCATTGTGAACCTCCTTTCCTTCCATGAGAGTCTTTCCTAGTAGGGCCTTCATTTACTAGTATAGAACCATTGTTTTGAGATACTTAGTTTCTTACATTCCAGATGTACCCGTATCCAGGGACATATTTCCTATTCAATTTCCTTATTCTTAATGAAGTGATGATTTTCTCTCACCCAATCCTTGGCTTGTGAGATATCCTTCTGAATATTTGTTAAGATCTTCTTCCTACAAGTGGTTGATGAGTACATAGCTTCCTACATGACATTAGGATAATGGTTCATCCTCCTACTCTTAATGCCATGCTACCCTCTTCTTTCTTCGAGCATGGTTAAGAATGATGGAGATAAGAGATTATTCGAGATGAGGAATAACCAAGAGACTTGTTGGTTCCACAAAGTTTTTTTAGAGCCTGTCTAGATGAGAACCATAGAAACTTCTAGATAAAGTAATTGGACTTCAAAGTTGATTCATTAGGGGAGTATAGCTTTGGTATTTGAGACTAATATCTAGTCAGTCATAATAAATATTAAACCAAAATTTGAAGGGAGAGTGTTATACGATTTTCCATGAGGAGGTGTGCCTTCCTCCCTTGCTTCCTTAACTAACAACCTTTTAGCATGTCCTTGTCCCACAATTTTTAATTGAAGGGACAAAACAAGTTGAATTTTAGCCATCATACCACAACTCCCTCGCATGATTATGCATACCATCACCAACTTAGTTGCCCCTGGAGGCATCGTATCACCTAAGGATTCCACACGTCACCATCTCCTATGCTCATTACCACCAGTCTCTTTCAACCTTTCTAGCTTGTACCTACACATGTGGTATCATACTTGCCATGTCGCCATCTAGATCCTTGATAGACACACCATCACTTAATTGCCTTCTGTTTCCTTGAATACTCTCTGACATGTTAGTGACCCTTCACATTCTTCCTACCAACCCATCTAGGGAGTTGTAATCAACATTTGAAAGGTTCAAATAAGTCAAAATAAGTGGAGGGAGTTACACATTGCCACTCTCAATCCAATGCATTCTTCCCACTTGCTATACCTCCATTTTCTAAGTGAGTGATATACTACTTTTTCGGTTGATATATGAACATGGGAGAGGACTAGATCTGTAATTTGAGGTAGATTTTTCTCTAACCTTTTTAATCTTGCTTCAAGTCGCCATTTTTTTGATAGTTTATTAATAGAAGATCCATTTTGGAGCCTCTTTAACATGTAGATGATAATATGAGAACCATCATTGGCTATAATTTTCGTGAATCCTTGTTGAACTACGATCCATAGCCCATACTCTGATGCATATAATTATATAGGGTTATTACTTTCTATGCCAAGGAAACAAGCATAAACCCAAACAATTTCACTTGTATAATTTTGAATGATGCCACCAAATCATGTCGGACTTGGGTTTCCTTTCAATGCACCATCAAAGTCTAGTTTTTTAAAGACAACGAGGAGTGGAGACCATTTATTTGGAATAGAGATAAGAGGATTTTATGGATGATACTGGCCATTCTATTCTTTGGGCTTAAATCGCATGCTTGCAAGATAATTTTTCCTTCTCTCGGAATTTATAGTCTTCCTCAAACCATTGGATGATTTGGAGTGCCTCTCTAGCATCTTGTTAGATTTTGCAGCAAACTTGATTACTTTTCATTTTTGAATCCTTGAAGATTCTCTATTTCTTTCTTTCCAAGTTTCCCATAGTTGGAATCTTGGGAATAATTGCCATTCATATTTGAGAATGGGATTGATATAAGCCACTTTTTTTTCATTGCTCTATGGTAGATTTAATACTATCTCCATCTCTATCTATTTGTTGTTATAATGGTGTTCCCTTATCATATAGGTCATAAACAAAAGAACAATGGTTTAGGAGGTTCTCCATGGTTTCTTCTTCTATTCGACAAAGATGACATAAATATTGACCTTCAAAGCAGCTTCAAGTAAGTTAATCCCATGTTAGGATTTTTTTCTTTCTACCAACCATAAAAAAGTAGATACCTTCAACCATAAATTTTGCTTCCATATTTGTATCCAAACTCTTCCAACATGATCTTGAGAGTGCCCAACTTCTAATTAGGAGTAGGAATCTTTGAGGGAGAAATTGCACCCTGATTTGTGTCCCCACCTCATCTTATCAGGTCTAGAGTTGGCTTTGATTCTTCTCCTTTGTATTTCATCCCATCAGTCCTCCTAGTAAAGGTTTTTAGTGAGGTTCAACCATTTTTATTTAGGAAACCGATATTTCCATCTCATATAGGTACTGCTAGTATCCCAATAGTAATTGAAGTGAGTCAAATTAGAATGAAGAAGAAGGGTTTTGAGATCCTGAAAATTATGATGATCTCGGAACTTAGGAAGTTCTTTCCACGCATCATCCCAAAAGAAGGATGATTTCCCATCATTAATTTCCTAGAAGTCGTGAGCATGTAAAAGGGTGTGTTTCTTCTAGGCAATATTCCAGATTAGAGAGCAATTCCTATTGCCCGCCATCTTGAAAATATATTTACTTGCGATATATAGCGCATATTTTTTCCTCCGATTTTTTTCTCACAAATAATTCTCATAGTTCAACCATATCAACCAAGTCTTGGCTCCTAGGGTTGAACTTCCAATTTTTGGGACTCTTAGACCTTGTCCACCCACCAACATGGGAAGGAAGACTTTGTCCCAAGTGACTATAGCCCATTTATGATTAGATTTTTTTCATCCCCACAAAAAATTCTAATTTGAAGATTTCAAATAGCTTTGAGAACATACTTAGGGTCTTCTAGGGTGGATAATAAATACAAAGACATCAACTGAATAACCAATTTGATAAGCACCAATTTTCCTTCTAAATTGAGGGATCTGAAAGTTCAAGAAGATAGGCTCTTCTCTAATTTGGTGAGAATCCCTGGGAGACATTTCAAAGAGTGTTCTCAACTTGTGGAACACCTATATATTTGGATGGAACAGAGCTTGTTTGGAATCCTAGGATCTGAGATATATCATGATGGATAATGAGAGCAGTATTGAAAAAGAATATCTAAGACTAACCATGATTTATCAATGTTCTTGAGGCCTCCATGAATAGATTTAGTACTTTCTTAAAAGAAATGGCCTCTCTAGCTTAAGGGAAACCGGTGAGCATAGTGTCATGCATGAATTTAGATGTGATGTGACAAGGTCATCACCCTAAATTCTTATCCCTTTGATCCTACCCTCTGATACTACAACCTTAATGTTCCTCCCTAGTCCCTCTATAATATTCTTAAACCAAAAATTTAGAGAAAATATAGGAAAATACAAGAGGGAATAGATAAAATAGATAGAAATTTTCACTTGCCTCTTCAAGGGGAAACCTACAAGAGAAAATATCCAAATACAATGACATGTATTGACTAAAAATTGCATATTATCTTACTGCTATATATATAGTTCTTCAATAGCCAAAGTCCTTACTACTTGTGGTCCCGCTATTAATGAGGTTCAACTACCTAGGGCCCTTTATTTAATAAAGAGGTTCATTTTACATCGAGTCACTTTCCACTAACTATCTTATGGGCATTATGGCCTTGTACATTGAGAAAGTAGGTGGGTTAGGGTAGGACCCCAAAATTCCCTCCCACTTCAAGAGAAGCTTTGTCCTCAAGGCTAGAGATGGGGAAACTACTACAAAATGGTTGATAGTTCCCAAGTAGCATATTTTGGTGAGGTATCCTTCATGAATCAAAACTTCATGAATAGTACATTAACATAGTTGACGCTTTTGAGTTTCCAAAACTACTTCTAGTTGGAGCCAAATGAAGCCTTCTTCATTCATTTGTGGTAATGTAGTTTGAAATCGATCATAATTTTGACCCATTACCTTCTTAAAACAAGACACCTGAAATATTGGGTGGATCTTGGAGTGCTAGGAGCACTAATTTGTAGGCCACTTGACCAATGCATCGAACAATATGATATAATCCATAAAAAATTGATGCAAGCTTATGATGGCCTTTAAATTATCAAAAGGTTTTCTTATAAGGTTGGAGGCAAAGGAACACCTGGACGCCTTCTACAAATGAAATCTTTGAGCGGTGCTAGTCTTCTTGTTGCTTCATATGATTTTGAGCCATTGCCAAATTTTCCTTAAGTATGCAAAGAGTAACATCTCGATTATGAAACAAACTATCAACTGCATGTAATTTGAAAGTTCCTGGTAGATAAAAACCATGGAGGGTGGTTATTGGCCATAGACTATTTCATATGTAGTCATTTTTGTAGCCCCATGATAAGTGTTACTATACCACCACTCTTCCAAAATTAACCACTATTCTCACTAGTGGTGCTTTTTGGATACAAAACATCTCAAATAGGTTTCAAGACACTTGTTGATTGCTTTAGTCTGGCTGTTTGTTTGAGGATGATAAGAGGTGCTCATTTGCAACTAGGTGCCCTGGATTTTAAACAGTTCTTGCCGAAATTTGATAGTGAATGTGGGATCACAATATGACACAATGGAGGTAGGCATGTTATGGAGTTTGAAAATCTAGTCTAAAAAAGTTTGGGCATTTTTTTTTGGGATAAATGGGTGTTGCAGAGCACAAAAATGAGCATATTTGGAAATTCAATCAACTACCACCATGATGACTGCTTTCTTACCTAATTTAGAAGACCAACAATAAAATCCATGGAAATGTTAGTCCAAATAGTGGCTAGGATTGGCAATAGTTGCAATGCCCCAAGGATCTTTACTGTCTCACCCTTGTTCCTTTGGCAAGTGTCACATTATTCCACAAAAGTAAGTATATATTTTTTCATGCACTACAAGGAAAACACCCTCTAGTGGAGGTTTTAGCAAAATATCCAAGATAAAAATAGTCTTTATCCATTTATAACATAGCTGGATAGAGGAGGTAGGACACAAGATGTTTTTGTGGATGTTTTGTCTCTGGTGCCCTTATTATATATAAATGCATCGGTGCACTTTAACATACATTGGAGAATAAGAGAGTTAAATTGTCCTCCTATTTAAATTTTGATTTTAAAATTTAAAAAATAAAGAAAACCGTTGATGCCCCTAACATAGAGATAAGCACTGGTGTGTTTTAAACAAAGCACATTGAAAAAACTATATTAAAAAAAAAATGACAATTTACATTGTGTTCATAAAAAATAACCATACGGTGCATTTTATTTAAATGCACTAGACTAATTGAAATGATTTTAAAAATTTAAAAATTATTTGTCCATTACTCGGTGCGCAATGTGCCTAACAACGCACTAGTGTGGATATATTTCATATTCCACACTTGTGTTTTTCCTGGAAGCGCACAAAATTGTTAAAATGTCCCGTAAATTTAATTTTCATTTTAAAATTCAAAACTAAAACAAAAAAAATGGTGCTCCTAATGAATATAGATGCACTGGTACGTTTTATACAGGTGTACTGTCAGACTTATATTTAAAAAATATTCCAAAATCACATTATCTAAAATAAACACATAAATGCATTTGTGTTTACTAACATGCATTGATGTGTTTTGTCGAAATAAACACATTGATGCATCGTAATAGTTTACGATGCACTGCGCTAGGGTAAAATAAAAAAAAAAACCTGGCTTCCATTTTTCATCATTACATTGCTTCTATAGAGTTGTACAAGCACTGGTGCTCAAGAATATAGAGAAGTTCCCCATGTCACATTGTTCTTGTATCATCGTACTTTTTGGTTTCTTTGCATCTAGTATTAATTGGTGGTTGTTTTGGAATTTCCAAACAGCCATTTTTTTCATTTTTCTTTACATCGCAACCATGCCTCCTCGACATGAAAGGCACCAAGTAAATCAATTCTTATCCTCTAATTTAAAATTTTAGTGGATTTAATTACAAAATTCAGCTTTGTAGGAGTAAAATTCTAAAAAAAAATTAAAATGTCTTTGTTGGTGCATAACCATGGCTCAAAACACACCACATAACGATGCGTTTACAAGTCACATTGTCATCAGAGTGTGCCTTTCACACAACATGAGCTGGTGTATACGTGCCAAAGACGGTGCACCTAAATTTATAAATGTGAACCTCATTTACGGTGCATGTGGTCATGCACCGTTGACAATGCGTATGTTGATGCATCACTAACAACATGAAATGAAAAACACTAAACCAAATGATGTGTTATAGAAGACACCATTACAGGTGCATCTATTTATATTATACGAATCGATAACATATTTAAATTTTGAAAACCCTAGAACCCACTAGTATGATAAATTTCGCACTGCATATAATGTAAAACAAAAGAACTAATTGCCAACTAGTGTTTTATGTGGCCCACCATTTCCGATGCTTGTATTTATATTAGATGCACTAACATCATATATTAAATTGAAAAAACCTAGAACCTGTTGGTAAGTAAACTAGAACACCATTGGTAATGCGTTTACTAGTGCACCATAAATTTATAGGTGTGTTTACTTATATTATACGAACCGATAATAGATTTAAAATTTGAAAACCCTAGAACTTACCACGCTTTAACTCGTGCATCGCATCTAACGTAAAACAAAAACCTTAATTCCCAAATGGTGAATTATGTGGCACACTATTTCTGGTGCATATGTGTATATTAGATGCACCAACATCATATATTAAAATATAAAACCTAGAACCCATTTGTGCATTTTTTGGCGCACCATTTGTAGTGTATTTAATAGCGCACCATGTACGGTGCTTTATGGTTAACAAAGAGGACAGATAATGGGTAGGCTATTCTTTTGCATTCAAAGTACTGGAAACACATTCTAGTGTGTTACCTTGTGCACCATTGATAATGCATTTGATAAAGCACTCGTTATAGTAACATTGAGCATTAGTAATGGTGCTACCCCTTCTACACTGTCATCGGTGCATTGGACTACCATAGGAGAACTAATTTGCTTATTTTTATTGTTTTGAATTTAGTTTCATATTTTGTTAAAAATATTTAGGCACACTTTTCAAGTGCGTTATGTGGAATATGCATGAACCGCTAGTCTATGCATTCGTTTATAGTGAGCAAAAATAGAAATATACGCACTGATAAAAGTGCTTAGGTAAAACAATGCACACCATTGGCGGTGCTCCTATTTTAACCAGTATGCACCATTTATAAACTATTTGTTATCCCCCCCTCCCCAAATTGAAAAAATTATTATAAGTATTTCATTTACCTATTTTGTATTGTATTAATATGATTCGTGATGGAATTTGTATGTAAATCAGGGAGGGGAAGTATTAGCATAACCTCCATTAGTTGATTCATATAATGTTGTTTGGGTGTGGACGATGAGGGAAAGGGAGAAGGATTTGGTTCCTCAACCTATTTATGATGATACTTTCCATCTATTATTTCAAGTTGGACTCCTTAAGTTTTATGAGGAGGCTAATTCACTTAGCGGTTCAACTGAGCTATTGAGAGAGTTGATCCATCGATGGGATCATGATAGGAAGGGATTCAGGGTTGGTCCAGATATTTGGTACTAGTCCATAGAGGAGAATTTGTACTTTATTACATGTTTATCTAGGAGGGTGGAGTACTTTCCCCATTTTCCCGATCTACCACCTGGTGTTGCAAATGAAACTGAGTTAAGGTATGTTCAATTGAGGTATTTTCATTATAGGCACGTGCCTCAATACCTTATGAGGAGGTCCAAGTGCCTTACCATTTTTTTTTATATCTGGTATCTATGGTTCCCACATTTAGGACATATCTCATTGTTCTCGTATTAAACTTTGTATAAAATACAATAATTCAGACAAGCATGATGTGATATGTACTCAACAACCAATTTTTTCAACAATTGTGTTGCCTCTTCGTAGCTGTCCAAGAGTACATTATCGCTCGGAAGTATTTTTTTCTTTGGGTAACTTGAAATTAGTGAGAAATATAAATATGCACTGCCATTAAGTATGAAACAAACCTTTCATTGTTGATTTAATGGGGACTTGATGGTTAGTTACCTCAGTAGTGGTGAGAAGCACGCATTCGACATACCATACATTGCTTTCAGGTTGTGCAATAACATTGTTGTCCCCAGTTGGGTAGACCTTGATCCATGCCGAAAGAGAGGGGTGGTGGAAGCAGTTTTAAGGCTTTCAAAGAAGGCATCAACAATATCAGCATCATTCCTGATATTATCTTGTTGGAATGAATTTAACAACATTCCCTCCATGGCATGGGTATCCCATAAGAAATCATCCATACCACCCTCTATATCATTGTTTTTAACCCCAACCTGTGAAGAACTAGTGCTACTATAGATGTTTTGAATTGGTGACTCGGTACATAGTGGGAATTGAATAAGTGGTTGATTCAACCATGCTTTGTATGCTTCCTCTCTAATCTCTACTTGTTTCATGACCTTCTCTCGATTTGAGATCGTACTAGTGTGTAACGGTAGATGGTAGACAAGTTGATCATCGTCATAATCTTTGTTGCAAAAATATTGAACATTAAATCAATGATATTAGTAAAAATAATGGATTTAGTATGTTAAAACATGAGACCAAACATTTATTAGAAGCATATAATTTTTTCCCCAAAAGTACACATGCAATCAACTACTTTATAAAATAGACGTGGAATTAAGCAATACAATAAGATTAATTCCATTGAAAATCCAAAAATACAATTACTCAATGATCTTTTTCTTACACCCCAAGAGGATGTATAAAGGTATCCCCAATGCAAGCCGTTTTTAATGAGCATTTGGTTGTCTAAGAAATTTATAGTTTATTAAAAATTCATCACTAGGAGACAAACTACATATTGTATGCACAACAACAAATTTGGATTCCTTCTTTTTCATAAAGAACTCTTTTCGATTGTAGTGTTTCTCAAATGAACAATTTGCACTAAACAATGAGCACCCACAACTATTTATGAACCCTACAATGTTCCCATGAGTGCATGGTTACCATTGATACATAACAAGTTCTTCCTATTAAAGTTCCCCAAATCACAACCATTCATGCAATACTATACATGGAAATACCATGTTTGTATTTGATAGTATTCAATTAATTAGATTGACTATAAAGAGGACCACAAAATGGCATAAGTGCTATTTACTATTTGGGAGGAACAAAAACATATGAAAGGATAAACATCCCAATAGATTTTGCAATCATTTAATTGTTACCATAATAGGATGATTTGGTCCCAACATGGGGATCAGGTAGGGAAGATAGCCAAGCACGATTCTAAATGGTTTGGTATTTCCTTTGCAGATTGATGGGAAGAGACAAGTCATCGCTACCCTCCAAAAATTGAACCAACCTTTGTCTTTACTTGGACATTTTTGCTCTTATCTCATACAACTTTTTGGATATCCTTGTAGAGATGTTTTGGGAAATATTGATATCATACATTGGCTCACTAGAAATATTAGTTGACTCAATAGAAGGAGATACGTTGGTCAATTTAGGACGCAACATGGTTGATTTGGATTCCAACTTTTCTAAGAATGAGCATATGGAAGTGTTCCTACGTGTGTTGTATATTTCACCTTTTGGATCAGTGACTGTAGTGGGGGGTATTGGACCGTTAAATTTGGGTAGTTGGTCATTAATATAATGGGACAGTGTGATGCGCCTAGGTTTCACCATCAATCCTTTACATTTTGAACAATCACATACTACTGGGGTGTCATAAAGATATCCAATCCACGCTGAAGTAAAATTTGTCCGGGATGGTTGTTCAATGATGGCATGTTACAGTTGGTTAGGTAAAGTGGCCTTCTATTTTCATCTTCCATCCACGTGTGGTATGTTTCTCCTGATAAGACCCTATGGATTTTTGGGAGTGGTGTAATATCATGTTTATATGAACTTGATCCAAAATCAGGATTCTACAAAATTCAATGTGCAATTATTCAAATAGAAATGCAAAGAAATCATAAATTCAATTAGATAATCATAAAATAAATAAATATGGACTCACTGGTGATGGCAAGGTAGAACTTGAACTTGGAAGGATACGGAATGAGATAGAATTTAAAGAATCATCCATTTGATATATCACTCTTTTTCCCCCTGTATTTACGTCATAAATACAATCAATACATGTCTTCGTTCTTAAAATAAAAATGTAACGTTCCTTGACCTCCCTAGTGGCCTTCAGGGGCCATGGGAGACCCTCTGTTCCATTTTTTTTCTTCAATTTCTTCCAATTTCACACACAGCCGCAATGGGATCGGATCCGCAATCCACCATTGCGATCCGCAATACGCCTTTCCGCATGTGGGACTCGGAAGTCGAATTTCCAAATCCAATTGTCCATCGAAATTGCGCTTCCGACTTCTGCAATCCGTAATGCAGACGTCGGAAGTCGGAATCCAAATTCGGCCTTGAAATTCTGTCCGTCTGACTTCCGCAGTTCCGCAATGCACATGCGGAACTTGGAAATCGGATTCCTCCATTCATTATCCCGATGAAAGATACCTCCCACAATCCGCTATCTGCAACCCGCTTGCGGATGCAGAATTGTGGAAATCCATATTTCAACTACGGGGAAATTTTTCCTCTCGCAATCTGCATTCCACATTCCGCATTGCA
Organism: Larix kaempferi; assembly: GCA_027924585.1. Taxonomy (NCBI): domain Eukaryota; kingdom Viridiplantae; phylum Streptophyta; class Pinopsida; order Pinales; family Pinaceae; genus Larix; species Larix kaempferi. The sequence goes on from BSBM01000071.1 coordinate 9,401,751, forward strand.
GATGTGGAAATGCGGATTTCCGTATTCTTGTTCCGGGGAGAATTACCTCCCGCAATCCACATCCCGCATTCCACATTACAGATGTGGAAATGCGGAATTCCATGCGCCACCAATGGTTGGTCCCCGACCTCCGCAATCTGTGATTCGCATTGCAGATGTAGAAAGGTCCTTGCGGATGCGGAAGCGCTAGGACCAAAGGCCCCTATTCCAGCAAGCTTCTAAGGAAAAATTCCAAGGGTCATAACTCCCTCATCCTTGGTCTAAATGGGACAAGGTCAGTACCGTTGGAAATCTCTTGGAGATATCTATCCAATGATGCAATCCCCTCCCAATTTGAGCACTCCAACCATGCCAATTTCGCAATTGAAACTCTGTCCATAACCCCACCTAAGTGACTTATCCTTCTACAAGGGGCTCTACCTCCTTCCTGCCATGACTTCTCCCTTCACCTGAACCACAAAGCGGATGTGATGTGATATTATACAGGTGTAGATCACTCATCTTGAACAAACCTCACAATTTCACTCAAAGAATTGCAGAGAAGAAGAGATAGAATTGAATCAATATTCACATATTAAACTCAAAGAATGTGGAAAACTGTTGTAATATCATTCATCAGCAGTAAGCTGTCAAAAATATGAGAGTACAATAGAATGAATTCGATTACCCCAAAGGTGATTCAAATTATCCTCAAGGTGTGGCTTGGACAACATTGGAGAAATCACCCAAACAGTGGTAGTGGCCACCGATAGTCAAAGGTCAGTCAAATGAGAGTCTAACTGAGTCAAACTGATGCATGTGAGCACTAATAAAGGGAAGGAGACTCCAAGGGCGTATGACAAACTGTCAGTAGTCAAGTGGCACTCCGATATAGACAAATGGAAGCTACAGGCAGTTCAACTGAGCAATAAATGTATAAACTGAGCAATCAATGCATGAACTAACTGATGGAATCCTAGAAGTGTGTAGTAGGGTGCATTAGTATCCAGATGATGAAAACTAGGCGCACTAGGTAGGTAGGTGAAGCTAATCTCCAAACAAGGCGCATTGGGTCGGTTGAGTTGTTGGTAATACATGTAGGTGAAGCTAATCTCCATAGCCCTTGAAACTATGCAGGTGAGGATGTGTGTTGGGATCAATTAGCTTCTAGGTTATATGAGTCTTTTCCATAGGTCATTTGCTTGAATTGAAGTGATAGAGAATCTGTACTTGTAGATTGGGTAATGTAGGATATTTTGAGGTTTTGATTGACCTTTATGCCATAACATATTTGGATGTGGTAGGGACAAGATGGTTTATAAGGAAGATATCTTAGTCAATTCATAGTTGTGATTAAAAAGACTATTTATGGATAGTTGTGGGTCCAATCAACACATGGACAAATTTTGTACCTATTATGGAATCAATATATGTATTTAAATAATTATTTTTGCGCATTTAATAGTGTTTTTGTTTGTCATATTTTATGCTTCTATGACCACTATTGGTCCCCACTCCACTATTGGCATCCCTCCCCTACATATGATGCCATATGCATAGCAATAAGTTAACATTTCACCTTGTCTTCCACGTCCCTCCTGCTTATATTTGTCATTTTCTTTTCACCATGTGTAATGTGATGTTGTACATTGCAAACTATTAGCAACATGAAAGAAGAGATTGGAATTGAATTCCTTTGAAAGCCATATGTCATATGAGATATGGTGTCTACAACATAGGACAACAAATCAAACCGAATCTTCTGAATTTTTTTTCATGTTTTCCCATACTACAACCTATCTAGATTCATTTTAATGCGATCTATTAGTATACACCTAGATTCGTTTCAATGGAGATCTATAAAGATAAAAGAAAATGCCAAAAAATGTTGTTTGATGTGGTAGGAGCATTGCATCTCCCGCAATGATGGTTGTCTGCTTATCTCCACATTGATATAATAATAATAATCTATTTTTAAGGTCTTAGCCAAGCCAGACACCGATTTGGTGTATGAGCCCCCCTTGTTTGTGGGACAAGGGACCCCCTCTACGCAACGATGTAATTGCTAAATTATATAGAGGTGTACATAGCCTACCCCTCTCAGGATTTGAACCTATGACCTCCTAGAAGGAAACACATGTTCTTAACCATTAGACCCACTTAGGCTGTATCAGAACGTTCACGGGGTTTTATTGGGTCCAAGTGGATGATTGTTGGGTGTGTGAAAAGTAAGGTGTATCTTACAAATTTTTTAAATGATGATGATGATGATCAATGTTTTCATTTTGATGACCATGTATGATAATGATGATGTTTATTGACTGGTTTTAAGAAAAATATTTATAAATTAATTAGTTTTTTTTTTATGTTTTAAAATATTGAAGAGAAGGTTTCTTAAATTTAATTAATTTGTTTTAGAATTATATTTTATGTTTTAAAAGATTGAAGATTTCAAATTTATATAGTGTTGATAACTTAACATGTTAGGAAGTTTAGAAGCATTATAAATATTTTGAAGATGAGAGTTAATGTGGGTTAGTTCTATAATCTTTTAGCAAACTTTTTAATAGTTGCTAGAATTTTACGATACAAAAAAATTATAGGTTGTCCATATATAACACAATTTAGATCTTTTTAAGATTTATGTACGATTAAATGTCTGAAACCTGTAACACATATAACAAATACTTAAACATATACATCTAATAGGAATGTATATTGTAGCTTGAATTGAATCATTTATATCATAGAAGCAATACTAATAGTTGAATTGAAGATACACTTTGATGTATTGTTAATAGACAGTGTTGCTAAGTAGTTTGAAATGTTGAAATGCCAATATAGTAAATTGTAGGATCATTGATGTTTTTTTATAGTTTTCTATGGTTTAGTTTCATTGGTGGATGGCATTGGCATGGATTGCAGACTTGAATTTCTAAATGAGTGTGTAGGATTGATTTGGGTATGATCCAATGGTTGGGAAATTGTTTTTGTTGATCCTTGTGCTTCTAATTAGTGTAATGATTGAAATGAAGAATTTAATAAGTTGGGTGTCATTTACTGCATTGGGTGGGTTGAGTTGTTGATAATACATGTAGGTGAAGCAAATATCCATAGACCATGAAACTATGCAGGTGAGGATGTGTGTTGGGATCAGTTGGCTTATGGGTTGTATGAGTCTTTTCCATAGGTCATTTGCTTGAATTGAAGTGATATTGAATTTGTACTTGTAGATTGGGTAATGTAGGATATTTTGAGGTTTTGATTGACCTTTATGCCAAAACATATTTGGATGTGGCAGGGACAAGATGGTTTATAAGGAATATATCTTAGTCAATTCATAGTTGGAATTAAAAAGACTATTTATGGATAGTTGTGGGCCCAATCAACATATGGGCAAATTTTGTACCTATTATGGAATCAATATATGTATTTAAATAATTATCTTTGCTCATTTAATAGTGTTTTTGTTTGTCATCTTTTATGCTTGACGTGACAGGTTCTATGACCACTATTGGTCCCCGCTCCACTATTGGCATCCCTCCCCTACATATGATGTCATATGCATAGCAATAAATTAACATTTCACCTTTTCTTCTACGTCCCTCCTGCTTATATTTTCCATTTTCTTTTCACCACGTGTAATGTGATGTTGTACATTGCAAACTATTAGCAGCATGAAAGAAGAGATTGGAATTGAATTCCCTTGAAAACCATATGTCATATGAGATATGGTGTCTACAACACAGGACAATAAATCAAACATAATCTTCTGAATTTTTTTCATGTTTTCCCATACTACAACATGTCTAGATTCATTTTAATGGGATCTATTAAGATACACCTAGATTCATTTCAATGGAGATATGTAAAGATAAAGAAAATGCCCAAAAAATGTTGTTTGATGTGGTAGGAGCGTTGCATCTCCCGCAATGATGGTTGTCGTAGCCAAGCCAGGCACCGATTTGGTGTATGAGACCCTCTTGTTTGTGGGACAAGGTACCCCCTCTACACAACGATGTAACTGCTAAAGTCTACAGAGGTGTACATAACCTACCCCTCTCAGGATTTGAACCTATGACCTCCTAGAAAGAAACATGTGTTCTTAACCATTAGGCCCACTCAGGCTATACCAAAACGTTCACGGGGTTTTACTGGGTCCAAGTGGATGATTGTTGGGTGTGTGAAAAGTAAGGTGTATCTTACAAAACTTTTAAATGATGATGATGATGATCAACGTTTTCATTTTGATGACCATATATGATAATGATGATGGTTATTGACTGGTTTTAAGAAAAATATTTATAAATTAATTAGTTTTTTTTATGTTTTAAAATATTGAAGAGAAGGTTTCTTAAATTTAATTAATTTGTTTTAGAATTATCTTTTATATTTTAAAAGATTGAAGATTTCAAATGTATATAGTGTTGATAAGTTAAAATGTTAGGAAGTTTAGTAGCATTCTAAATATTTTGAATATGAGAATTAATGTGGGTTAGTTCTATAATCTTTTAGCAAACTTTTTTATAGTTGCTAGAATTTTACTCCCTGAGCATATTCACTACATTGTTAAGAGAAAGTGCTTTCATTCTCCACATTTTTAATATTACAAAAATGAAAAAGTCTTCTAACACTCACATCTTTCTCTATTCTAAATAAATGGTTAGCTAAAACTTAGGATCTTTATGCCAACCCCTCTTAAATTATAAGTAATTTGCATTAAAATTTAAAACAATTTTTAAAATCCATTTCCCTCTTTCATTCATATTAGTTATCATGTTCTTTATCTTATACACTAAATACCTAATCACAACCATACTCTTAATATATATATATTTATTATTTTCAATTTAAATTACAAATTATAAAACCTTGCCAAATTTATTAATTTTCCAAATTAATTTAATTATAAAAAATCAATAAAATAAACATTTGAATTAGAACCACAAAACCCCTCAACAACTAAATCCACCACTTGATTATCATTATCATTTTATTATGCCAAAGATCCTCAACACCTACATCCACTTGATTATCACTATCATTTTATTATATACATGGATCCTTGTACATTGGTAACTAGAGTGGATTGGACCAATCAAGAGAGACTCATGCTACATTCTGTGATTTCAATTCAATCATTTCTAATGTATCAGCTATCCGCCATTTTTAAATAATTAGTATCCACGCAGATGAGCACAAAAATACAAAGAGGAAAAGGTGCCAAAATCAACTCCGGCCCAAGGATCAAATTTGAAGGGTGGGGTCCCATTTCACTTTGAAGGGCTATGAGATATTGAACCCTTCAATGGTGCCATGTAAAAATCAGTTATTCTTTTCATTTGAAAATGTAATAGTACATCATAATTTCAATGTTTACTGACATAGTAAAGTCGAGAGGCTTGATTTTGCAGTGGATATTGCAGCACTGAACATTATATGTCATATCACAACCATATTTTTCCCCGATCTAGCGGCTCAGTATCTAGGCCACTATGCCACCTTTGCCATATTAGCAGTTTCCCAAATTGAGCAAAGAGAACTATTCGACTCCAGGCAACTTTTGTTCTGATCAATAGCTAATTATGGACCTTGTATGCTTCTTCTTTATAGCCCCCCCCCCTAGATCTCGTTATACAAACTAAATATGTGGTATGATGGATTAGAGGATGGGTTTTGAAGCAATATAAGTAAAATGTAGGTAGACCAAGTAGAGAAGAGATGCATAGATGGTTGAAGTTCTTGTTATATAATTGAAGTTCATGTTTTTTTCCAGACCAACCGATAAGGGCAACAAAATCAAAAGGTAAAGTGGCACTATCATTCTAAAAATCAAGATTACAAATTTTTTTTTGTCCCAGTTCATACAGTCGAACGTGGATTGTAAGTGCAGTAGCATCAGTGGTCTTTATATTAATAAATACCAAGAATCTTAAATCGTGTACTAGAGGAAGGTGTCGATTCGATGACTGAGCAATATTTGGGGAAAATAACTCATGTAATACAGTTTTAGATACAAAGTATGGATTCTTGATCTGACTCATTAACTAGATGCATGGAGGTTGGCAGAGTGGGAACTTCCCCAAATCCCTGGGCTTTTTGGTAAAGTTGGGGGGTGCATTGCGCACACCTGTTTCCCGTAGGGATGCAACCGTGTCTAGTGGCAGCTGAACGGGGAAGCACTCGGTTTTAGAGTGAAAACAATGGTCTTCTTTGTCCCATCCATTTCACGAAAGTTAAAGGGTAGCTAAATTCTCAAGAGCTTCGATCGGGCAACAATGGAAAATAGGGAAAGGCAAGGAGCACATGGAATCATATATATGCGTATACACAGGACATATGAAGAAATAAACAATTGTTGTTGTTGCTACAATTGGGAATTGATAAATGTCGTTCTAAACAACCTCTGACGGAGATTTGTGACAAACCCACTCTCGGGTCCAGGCTTCAAATTTGAAGCCTTCAAGGCCCATTTAAAGTAACAAAATTTCATTCAAATAATAATATTGTGTTTGAACTTTGAAGTTACAGAATTTTAATCAAATAATTTTTTTTTAAAATAATTGATGGGATCATGAATGGATAAAATGATGTACATACCTGTAAATTCATAGGATGTCAGCAATCTAGTCATCCTTGAAGTTGAGCTCCTCAAAGAAAACGAATTTCTTTAAATATGTTTATGGCGGGCTGGCATTGCCAGCTTCGCTTGGAAAACTCTCCTGGAGGACTGTAGGAGATAGGGTAGGTGGAACTTGAAAGTAGGTCAACCACAGTAGAGTAGGGGTATAAGAAAAAGCTTGTTTGTATTCCTGTAATATTATATATTGATGGTCGGAGCCATGGAAGCATGGAATTCGACCATTGACTTGATACAACAAAGAAAACATAAGCTGGGACTCGGGAGCTGCAGGATTGACTTGATACAACAAAGAAAACACAGGGTGTGAGGCTGGGAGCCGTAGACAATAGGATTAACTTGATACAACAAAGAAAAAACAGGGCTATAGGTAGGGGCCACGGGCGGGAGCAACAACCTACAACATTACAAGAAGTTTCTGGATTGTGGATTTTGTCTGAAATGCCAAATTCGTGGGGGCACATTAACATAATATATTATACATTGAATACTCAATTAACTCACGGAGTCATCATTCATGAATTGGTATGTGATAACAGGTAACTTGGTAAGCTCGCTGCCAACAACATGTATGAGCCACCAACCGGGTTTAATAAATTTGTTGATGCCATTAAATATGTTAAACACGTAAGTGCTCGCTACAAACACGAGAACTTGGAAGCGTTCAAGCCATTCCCAATTTCCCACTAAAAACTGTTGATGGGTGAAATTTGAATCTACCCTTCTGTTGCAATTTTAAATAGTAGTGGTTAATTTAATTATTGAAGGGCTTACCATGAAATTAATTTTTTTTTGCATGGTAAAATTTGAAGTGGCCTTCTATGACGTGTAAAATGGCCTTTGAAGGGCCCTGAAGGCTTCAAATTTGAAGCCTGCTCCGGCCCTACCTTATAAATCATTGAAGTGGGGCAACTTGTCTTCTTCAATAAAATCCGTTACATTATCCTCCACCTTTAACACAATGTTGATTCCATTTTCTTGTTTTTTTTTAAAAGAGAGATCGATCCCTCATGCACGTTCATTACAGATTTATCTTTCTGCATTTAATTTTAAGGAAATTATATTTACGAGTTATGTGTAGAGGCTTATTTCTAAAATGATGAAGATGAGCTTATAGCCCAATCATATAAGGGAGATAAGTTTTAAATACTTTGTAAATTATCGTACTTTTAAAATGGGTGAATGGGTGAATGGAAAGATGGAGGAGAAGTTGAAATCTGATGAAATGGGTTGTAATGGGAAGGTGGAAGTATGTATCTATCTAAATCTTACAAGATTAAATTTGTTGTTGGGTTGGGCATAAGTTCAAATAATAGAGTAGAATTAATGGTGTCACATTGGCTTTGTTATTGGCTTTAGAGGAAAGAGTTCAGACCCTATAGGTATATGGTGATTCAAAACTTGTTATTTATTGGATGAAGGAGAGGAAACCTCCCAAAAATATCCATCTACTTCTTATATATGAGGAGATCATTAGATTGAAGCATATTTTTGGGTATGCTGTCTTTGTTCATATATAGAGAGAAATAAACACACAAGCAGACTTGTTTTCAAAGACTGGTCTTGAGGTTGAAAAAGGTCAGTGGTTTAGATGGGATTAGGACAATGATATTGAGACCTTTAATCGGCCAGGCCCTTTCATGGGATAGAATGATATATAGTAATTCTTTTAGGGGCAGTGGAACGGTGGCTCAGTTGGAATTGGAAAATGAAACAAAGCTAGCTTTTGATCCAAGTCCCTTTTCGGGATAGTCATTCCCACTCCAACTGTTCTTTACATTTCTCTTTTTTGACCCTATACATCGTGTTATTTTTTTTATGATGTCCAGCTCTGTTGTTTAGAGTTGATGTATTAAGTATGTGTTGAATCTAGTTTCCATAGATTTTTGGAATTGAACTATGTTTGTAAAGATGATGTACAACACTATGTCTAGAGCTGATACATTTATGTCTCTATTAGAAGGTTCTATTGGAACTAGATTCCACAGATTTTGGAACTGATCTATGTCTGTAACATCTTTAGATCTTATGCAATATGAGGTTTATTAATATAAATATTCTGTGATTTTTTTTTCCAAGGAAAAAATAAAAAAAAATGGGAAGGTGGAGGTGGAGGAGAAATTGGTTGCAATGGGAAATAAAAAGAGAAATAAAAAGAGAAAGAGAAGTTGAAATTGGATGAAATGAGTTACAAAGTTTAAAGTTTAATACATAATTGTATATGAAGTATTAATTTTAGTTATTATCAATATAAGTGTATATGAAATATTAGTTATAGTTATTAAGTATATAAGTATATATGAAGTATTAGTTATAGTTATTAAGTATATTTAAGCATATATGAACTATTAGTTATAGTTATTATGGTTATATATATATTTTTTCATGTGGTTTACAGCATCATAGATCGGTGCTTGCTACGCCCATGGATACCCCCCCCTGTATTTTGGGTGACGAATGTGGGAAGGTCGGATATTGCGGTCATGAAGGTGGCTCAATGAGAGCATCAAGTATGCCCATTTAAGGGATAAACATGTCACTTATAAGGAATTGAGCTTGGGTGGAGAGGGTAACAAGCATTCCTCCCAACCACCCAAGCTACATCCAATGGGCATATTAAATTTGTTATATGGAAAATATTTAAATTATTTTTAAAACAAATATTTAAATTAGAGGACATTATGTTGTGTAATTTTTATACATTTATGTTATATTAATTCCTTATTTGTAATTTTTTTTGTTTGCTAGAATCTCCCTGACTTGCAGGAGTGGCCTTTGGTCTAAGAAACCATGACCCATGGGCATCTAAGCCATCATAATCACCTGGGGATCGCACCTAGCCTAGGACACACTAACCCTCAACTGGTTGGATTTTGAGTGTCTCCTCCCAACTAGCTCACCCCTAAGGGGAATTGAGCCTAGGTTTCCCCGCTAACGAGACCTGCACCTTAACCAAATGAGCTAGCGAGATTTGACCCTTATGTGTAATTTAAAAAACATATAAGACATTTATTTTCTTAAATATTTGAATAGACACATTATATTTAAGATTGAGGTTATGAAAAGATGGACATGTAAGACAAGGTAAGAAGGAACTTGTGTTCTATATTATAGGAAGGAAAACTACATATCTATAAAGCCTTGCAAATGACTAGTGAACATAGAATGAAAAACATACTTAAAAAATATCATTTAGTTCATAATCACATCATATTGAAGGTCACATCATATGTGAATAGAAAGGGAAGTTGTCCCTCCCATCAATATGTGCATGCCATCTACACAAAGTAAAACAAAATTGCTGCAAAAAAATGGCAGACCACCTAATACATCTAGGTCTCTGTAATAAAGAATCAACATAATACAATAGAGGGAAACTAATGCGTTTCCCATCACTGGTGGAGTGCGCCACCATTGTAAGCAAAAGATCAGAAAATGAAGCTAATGTCCTCTCGACCAAAAGCAGAAATCTTAAGCTTCCTACCACAGACCTGAAAATCAACAGGATCGATGATGTGGTCACTGATATATCTCTAAGAGTAAGCTAGCCGACTCTCTATTGTAGCACCAGCTGGGACATCAAGGAACTGGGGAAAATCACCCCCTCTCCTGGATTATCCAATGATGAAATAAATGTCCTCCTCAATCAGCTGGAATCACTGATTAGGACCAACACAAAATGCACGCCTTCGATGATCCCAACGTCAGATCAATTGTGCCAACAATGAAGAGTTCCCCTTGAGGGATGTAGCCTCTTGATTAAACTTCAGGAGGCTGACAACCCTTAATAGGTCTTGGTCCTGAGAATTAATGGAGTGAGGTTATAAGTCCCTCTCCCTCTACCTAGGCTCCTACTCACGCACCATGTTGTACTGATCAACCCATGCATGTTATTGCTTAGCAGCCTCTCGCCACTAACATCTTTATTTCACATATAACATGAATCAATGTCATAAATAGACATATAAAAACATTAAATATTTCATTCAATTAGCATGTTATTTAATGACATCAAATAATATTTTTTTCTCAAAACAAATAATTTTGACTAGCGGTGCACCTCAATTATAGTATCACACCATAATCGGTGCTTTAGTACAACAAGAGCACCGCTAACAATTCTCTTGGACTACATGTGCACTTATTACTAGAGTGCACAATTGGGAGTTTTATACTTTTTAAATGGTTGGTGATGGTGCACCCATTAAACATCAGTGCACCAAAAGCAGTGTGCAGATGTTCATAAACTACACCGTTGATGTATTTTGCAAGTTTTTTAATTTTTATGCTTTAATGATGTGTCATTAAACGTCAGCGCAGAGAGAAATCGGTGCGAAGAGCTTAACATAGCGCACTATTAAACGTTTTGGTTTCTTTGGAATTCTTAAAGTTTTTCACCACTTAACTGGTGCGTTGTGGACATATCATCGCATCATAAACGGTGCAGATGGGTTCTTAGAGCGCACCATAGCCTCACTTAGTGTGTTCCAAAATTTGTTTGTGATAACAATGCACCATTTTCACATTAGCACACCATGATATCGGTGTAGAATGGTTAATGGGCCACACCGCTTAAAGTAATCATTTTTTAAAAACTAAATTTGTTTCTGCAGTGTGCTTGGCACACATCATGTTAGAAAACTAGGATCATAGAGCAATAACAATAAACAGAAATGAAAATATAATCACACACACATTACAAGAGAGACACAGATATATCATGGTTCACCCAACTTGGGCTATGTCCACACTGAAGTTGCCAGTCCTTATTATTATTCCGTCCAGCAAAGTGAAGGGATACAACCTACAGCATAGTCGCTGCTCTTCCTCTTAACTGTCTCACAGTCTCTCTTCTTGATCTCAAAGATCTTTACAATGCATAAAACCTAATACATATTACCCTAGCTGTATTACAATGTCTTTCTTTTATAAGGGAAATACAATGGGAAAAATACCACAGGTTACCCAAAACCATGGGCCCGAAAACAGCTGGCTGAGACAATATCATCTATGAGGCTAGAAGATCTGGCTCCACAACCAACACATCAGTGCATCGTATATGGTACACTTGATTTTATTGTGCGCACCATTGAACCCATTTCCAATTTTTTAAAATTTCGTATCGTTTACAGTGTACCAGATACACATCACTGCACAAGAAAATTGGTGCGATGCATTTATCAAACCACACCGTTAAACGTTTGTTCTTTTTTATATTTTAAAATTTTGCACCGACAAAACCGGTGCATTGTGGATATGTCATCGCACAATTCATGGTGTGTAATTTTTCTTAGAGAACACCGTAGTTGCCCTTGATGAGGTTGAAAATTAAATTTGGCAGTGGTGCTTCAGATACAATTTGGCGCACTAGGACATCAATGCAGAATGTATAATGGACTGCAATGCTCAACACAATGAGATTTTTTAATAACGTTTGGTTTGGTAGTGTGCTTGGCACACACAAGCGCACTGCGCCCAAAGGTTCAAACGCATTGCGCTGGATTTTTTTATTTTTATTTTAAATTAAGTATAAAAAATGTTAATTTTTTATTTTAATCCTCTAAAAAAACTAAATTATGAAGTAACTGATCTAGGTGGATATTGGTGGCTGCCCACCTCTTCCAACTAGCTCAAAACAGTCTTCTGGCAATTTTGGTAAATTACTATTTTTAGCAGTTTTTCGGGTCCTGAACTTCTGGAGCCGTTTTGAGGCCCAAACGACCTTTTTTGGAGATTTGGGAGGCCAAATGGTTTCCAACATCATGAAACTAGCCCTAATTGAAAGTTGTAAATCTCGGATAGACCTTTCCAATGGGCTACCGAGCGCCCCAAACGGAGATCGTATGCAAAAGTTATGACCTTGGGAAGTTGACTGTTCAACTAACCACCTTGGGGCCGCAAACTTTATGACATTTCATCTTCTAGGGTTAGGTTTTTGGATGTTTGGAATTCTTTCCCTCCTGCTTATGATAAATAGGCCCTTTCGACCTCTCTTTGTATTCATCTTGGCATGAATGAGCACAGCGGCCACATCTCTTCTCAGAGATAGCTACTACCATTCTAGCTGTTGTATTTACAGTCTGTTCTATTTCCGATATTTAATAGAATATGTGTTTACTGTATCGTTGTGTTTCTTGCCATATATCTGTGTATGTGAATATATATCTCTATATATGATTTTGTATATGCTATCTTTTGTTTCGTTCCCACACAAATCTGGATCAGTGGTATCAGAGCAATATGCTCTTTGATTGTTTCTCGGTGTATGTCCCCGACGAGGTCAAGATACAGAGAGTTGGATCTCAAACTAGTTTCACTTGGGGAAGATCACTCTTGCCGCCCCAAACGGCCTCCCATGGCGAACGAAAAGAGAGACGATGGAGAAGGAGATCCTATCAAATTGTTGCTCGAGGAAGCCCTTACGCGACAGAGGAACGAGATGATGGATAATTTCGCCCAAATCCTTCGACGCATGCCGATGACGACGGATACACCTTCAACGAGCAGTCATTTCGGAGATGCGACTCCTTTCAAGGTACAAGTTAATTTTGATATCCCTTTATTTGAAGTCCAGATCTATGCCGATGCCCTAGATAAATGGTTGAATCTACTAGAAGGGTATTTCTCTGTCCACAAATTTTATGACAGGGAAAAGATCATATTTGCGCTCCTCAAGGCCGTCCCCCATGTCAAAAATTGGTGGGAAACTTATTGTGAGCAAAACTCATTAGACGAGTCTGGATTGTTTGAATATACCAATCCCACTTGGGCCTCTTTTAAAGATGCCGTCAAGGAACAATATTACCCTGTTGGAAACTATGATGACTAGTACACAAAATGGACCATTCTGCGTCAAGAGAGGGACCAAACGGTGTCGGAGTACACCAACAAATTTCATACCTCGCGCACAAAGCTAAGTATCAAGGACTCTGAGCGACACCTAGTACTGAAATATTGCAGTGGACTACACCGATACATACGAACAAAGATGGATTTCTTGGAAATCTCTTCACTCGAATCCGCCTATCGATATGTTGTCAAAATTGAGTAGAAATTTCAGCAAAAGAACAAGTGTGACTTTGAACCTGTGCAGAAGCAGGGCAAGGGAAACTATGGCTCGCAGAACATGGGGCAGGGAAAGGACAACCAGTCCCAACCACAAGCGAAGAAGGGTAACGAAAAGACAAAGAAGGACACCGGGAAGTGGTGCGAGTTCCACAAAAGCCCCTGGCAAAACACTAATGAATGTCACTCAAAACAGTCATTGGTGGCTGAGATCAAAGCTTTAGAATCAGATCCCAATTCCGATTCTGACTCAAAACCTAATTTCACAGCCGCGCAAAAAGGGAAGCAGATCATTGATGCAGAACCCAGTTTCGTTGTTGCCACCACGCAGATTCAACTAGAGGAACCTAAAGAGTCGGAGGCAGAGGAGCGCCTTTTCCACTCAAAGATGTGGGTGAAGGGAATTCCCCTACACTTTGTTGTGGACAGCGGCAACCAAAAGAACTTGATCTCAGCAAACGTCATCAAGAAATTGGAGCTACCAATAACACCGCACCCACAACCATACACCATTGGATGGCTAAGCCAAGGAAGAGGGATCCGCGTCAGTCACCAATGCTGCCTACCATATCGCATCAAGCCCTTCAAAGATGAGGTATTGTGTGATGTGGCCCCACTTGAAGTGTGTGATGTTCTTTTAGGACAACCATATATGTGGAAGCGTCATGCTGTATATGAATCATGACCTCGCAGTGTCATTGTCACTTTTGGAGGACAACTCTATTGGATACCAGAGATAGCTTCACCTACCCCAATCAAATAGGCCAAGAAGATAATCTCCCACACTGGAAAATTTTCCCTATTCGCAATGTCCACTAAAGGAGAACATCAGATCGCAGAGACATCCACAACATCTGCACATTATCCCTCTACTCAGAAGAAACAAGAAGAACACAAATTTAGTGCCGCATCGCCTATTCGGGTACCTCTACAATGCAAGGCCACGTATTCAAGGTGCTCCTCCAAAAAGAAACCATCCACACCAGTGCAGACCAAGGATACCACAAGAACCAAAACTGTTGAACAGCTCCAACGCGTCCAACAACAACAATTACAACCCTCTGAAGATTTCAAAGAAAGGAAACCTTTTCGCTTCAGCAAACGCCGCACCAGGAGATCAACTCAACACACAGTTCAACATATGATAAGGGATTTGATGCAATGGAGACCATTGCTTCCTAAGGAGGGAGGATTGATCTAGGTAGATATCGGTGGCCGCCCACCTCTTCCAACTGGCTCAAAATAGTCTTATGGCAATTTTGGTAAATTACTATTTTTAGCAATTTTTCAGGTCCTGAACTTCCCGAACCGTTTTGAGGCCCTAAACGACCATTTTTTTCCCTTTCGGCCTCTCTTTATATTCATCTTGGCACGAGTGAGCACAGCGGCCACATCTCTTCTCAGAGATAGCTACTACCATTCTAGCTATTGTATTTACAGTTTGTTCTATTTCTGATATTTAATAGAATATGTGTTTACTGTATCGTTGTGTTTCTTGCCATATATCTGTGTATGTGAATATATATCTCTGTATATGATTCTGTATATGCTATCTTTTGTTTCGTTCCCACACAAATCCGGATCAATAACAAAGAATTTACTTTGACATTTTGGAATCGTGGAGGCATGGTTGTGATGTAAGTCAAATTTGAAATTTTTCCACCGTTTGGAAAAATTCATAATATAGTCAACAACCAATGAAAGTGAGTAATGCTACCACATGGAGCACGAATGTCAAGGTGTTTGAGTAGGGGATGTATGGCATCGGTGTTGTAGGGCTCAAAAGCACTGTTGATGTGGTAAAATGAATTTTTCACGTGGTAATTTTTTTTATAAAACCCTGTTCCAGTGCACTCGTAACTAGAACACATCGATGCAGTCAGTGATATACAACGCACCACTAATAAACAATTAAAATAAACAATAAATATAGTCCATGGTTTTAAATTCAGAAAATTTTAACCCTATCGCGGTGTGTCTTAGGCTATACCCCCTTGGTGCACTTCATTGGAGGAACCGCACCAGTGATGGAAATTAAAATTAAAAAGATATAGTAATCTGGTGTTCTCAACTATTCGTTTACCCTACTTCAGAGCTTTCAACTACGTGTCGCTCTAGTGCATTTGGATATTTAAACACACCGCTTGTATTTTTTTTTTAATTAAAATTTGGCACGGTGCACCAAAAACAATAACGGACTGATGCGATAGACTATATATAATGCACCAAGTATAAATATTTAAGTAAAAAATAATATAGTTCGTGGTTTTAGATTCATATTTTTAAAAAATTTATGTGGTGTACTTAGGATATACCGCCTCAGTATGGTGGATTAGACCGCACCAGTGTTGGAAATTAAAAATAATAAAATATGGTAATTCAATGCTCTAGCATATCTGTTTACCATACTTTGGTGCATTCAACTATGTGGTGCCCCGGTGCACTATATTAATATAAACACATTGTTTGCAAATTTTTTTTTTTTTGCTTGAGGGTGTTTCTGGCTGCGATGCTACGTGATCTATTTGCAACATCGGTGCGTTTATGTCATGTATGCACCAGTGTGTTTATTTTTGTTTGTTTGTTAGAAATACTCGTTACTTGAGGTCAATGCATTTCAACCATTAGCTAAGAAACCACAACCTAGGGGCATCTAAGCTGTCAAAATCACCTAGGGATCGCAATCGGCTTGGGCCACACCAACCCTTAACATGGCTGTATTTTTTGGTGTCTCCTCCCAACTAAGTTACCCCTAAGGGTATTGAACTCGGGTCGCCTTGCAAACGAAACCCACACCTTAACCGAGTGAGCTAGCGAGAATTGACCACACCAGTGCATTTATTATGTATAAATGCACCAGGAAAAAGAAAAATAATCGCTAAAACCACCACTCGCTCGCTTCCGGTAGTGACCTCCGCTATAAATGAATATTTAGACTCTTTTTAGAGTAGCATCTGCTATAACCTCTACAAAAAGGCATTTTCCTTGTAGTGGTAGGAGCATCACATCTCCCCCAATGATGGTTGTCCGCTTATATATATATATATATATATATATAATTAATTAATTAAAGATGAAATGACAAAGATTTCATTTTTGAAACCTTTACTATTCTACCCAATCCAGAACGCTCACAGGGTTTTATTCGATCCAAGTGGATGATTGTTGGGTGTGTGAAAAGTAAGGTGTATCTCAGTACACTCATGGGTTGGTACAAGAATAACTTACGCCCTAAATATATGAGCATACTCACTACACTTTTATGAGAAAGTGCTTTCACCCTCCACATTTTTAGTATCACAAAGATAATAAAGTCTTCAACCCTAACATCTTTCTCTATTCTAGACAAATAGTTTAACAAAACTTAGCATCTTTATGCCAAACCCCTCTTAAATTATGGATAATTTTCATTGAAATTTAAAAAAATTTTAAAATGCCATTTTTCTTTCATATTAATTATCATATTCTTAATCTTATATACTAAATACCTAATTATATCCATACTCTCAATATAATAAAAACTAATTATATCCATACTCTCAATATAATAAAAACTAACTTTGAAATCCTTTGCTCTTGAGGTCATAATTTTTTATTATTAGAAACCCTAAGGGACGACAGCAATGGAGTTTAGGGCATGAACGGTGTTCGTAGGCGACTGTGCAGCCCATTGCAAGCGGCAGTAGGCCATCAGTCATGTCAGTGGTGCTGCACAGTTTCCAAGGTTTCTTATTAGGCGGTTTTGATGACTGCTTAACTTTCTTTACACTTGTAAGTTTTTTTTTACTGTTACCTGCATTCTACCCTATTCTCTCCACCGGAAGTTTTCACGGTTCTCCAGGTATGGACCAGCTCGATGAGGTGGACTATGGCAGCAACACATTGAGGCATCGTGACATATGGAGCTCACCACCTGGCGCCTTCTGGGATTTGAATGGGGAAAGTGGTTTCGGGGGTGGTGGTTTTGCTGTATGCCAAACGACTGATGTTTTTCCCCTTCCTGGCACTAGTGCTATTATGGAGTCTGCAACCTCGCCTTCTCAGCCGTTCTTAGTGCTTTGGGATAGGATTGGAGTTGGTTTAGTGCCGGAGGTTCGTGGTGATGGTTTTTGGGGCGTCAAGGATTTCTGCTCCTTCTCACCAGATCCATTAAGTTCAGGGTTAGGGGATTTACCTAATTTTCTTAATTCTTCAGGCGGCTCTCATAATGAATCACCAGCGAGGGATACCAGTGATGCGTCGGTAACTAGGGCGAAGTTACAGGTAGGGTATGGTCACGGTGTTTCCCAGGGTGGTAACGTAGCAATGCATTTGGACTCGGCGGAACATCGTGGATTTTCAAGCCCGTCCAGGGATTCAGTACAGAAGGTATATGGTCGCGTGGAAGGTCTTGAGGGGTTACAGACTAAATACCTTCAGGTGAAGACTCATAGGAAGTGGATCAAAAACACGGGCAAAGCTCTGAATTACGCTCTTGGCGAAGACATTGGCTTTCAGCAGATTGTTGGGATGGTTAAGTCGGTGCTGGTTGGTAGGGTGTATGGTAAGGAGGTGAGCCACAATTCGGTGATACAGTGGGATACCGGGGCATGGCTGGGCCATTGTGCTTATGTCTCTCGGATTGTGGGTCTTTCTGGAGGCTGGTTTGCCTTTCATTTTTCATCAGATGCCCATGCACAGTGGTCATTGAGCATGAATTGGTCTATTTTCAAGGTTCCGCTTCTACTTAAGCCATGGAATCCGTTGTTCGACGCCAGTCGAGAAAGAATGGACATAATACCGCTCTGGGTTCGGTTACCGGGTCTACCATTACATTATTGGGCTGAGGAACATTTTCGGAGGATTGGCAACCTATTGGGAAGTTATCTGGATGTAGACCTTTCCTTTGAGGCAACAACGATTCAGAAGGTGGCAAGAATTCTGGTAAGTATTAATGTCAGGGAAGGATTATTTGATAGTATGGATTTAAAATGGGGGCCTTACACCTTTGCTCAAACCTTGGATTATGAAAATGTGTCGTTTCGTTGTAGACGGTGCCATGAATATGGGAATCCAGCCATTGAGTGCTCTTTGCCGGTTCATATGAAATTTGGAAATTCTCTAAAATGTCGGTTTGTGGAGAAGGAGGGAGGGGTGGTATTGGAAGATGATTTGTTGGGTCAGCATGAGATTAAACGTACCTCTGTGGAGGTACCTATGGGGGTAGTGGAGAAAGATAGCACTATGGTGGAGGATGGCACTATACCGGAGGTGGGTGCTATCGTGGGCATTGCAGAGTCCGAACTCCTTCAGCCACTGATCACTGCTCCAGAGGTATCTCTGCCTTCTCTTACTCGGTCATCAGACATAGCAGTTGGTACTTCTTCTGTTCCCTTTTCAAATCCTTCCTTTAGTTTTTTTTTTTTATAACTTATCTTTTCCTGGTTTTGATTGGGTGGATGGGTTTAGGAATTTACATATTTCCTCACAATCGATGGCATCCTTTTCACTTCCCCAGTGTCCTGCTGCTTTATCCCCTGTTATGGAAACTCTTCTGATAGAATGTCCCCCGGTTGTAACTCCTGATGATAACCCTGTCCTTAAGCTAGTCTCGGATGAGCCTTCTTCACCCACTGGATCCTCGGAGTCCGGTTATTTTTTGCGCTCTATGAACAAATCCATAGCTGGAGGGTTAGGGAAAGAAATACCTAAACTACCTAAAACAAGAGGAAGGAAGTCTTTCATCTCTCATGCTAAGTCCCGAGCTCGCTCGGATCTTAGGAATGGCAAACAACTATCAATTGAAAGGGCACTTAGAGCAATGGATGCCCATAAGGATGGGTTGAGATGAAGGTCTTGTCCTTTAATTGTCGAGGTCTTGCTGGTCCCTCCAAAAGACCAGCGCTGCGACGGATGTTGCACCTTGAGCATCCCGATGTTTTGATTTTACAAGAAACTATGTGTGGTGGTGATGAAGCTATTAGCAGGTTAAAGGCTTGGTTCCCGGGGTGGGGATTTGAAGCTTCAGATGCTAGGGGTCGTTCCAGAGGTTTGGTAATTGGTTGGAACGAAGCTAAGGTCTGCGTTTCCTCTCTATGGGGGATGCATTCGGTTTTGGGAATTTCTTGCAAATCTCTGGATTTTGACAGAATATTCACTATTGTAAACATTTATGGACCTTATTGCGAAAGGGAACCATTTTGGACCTCTCTGTTGGATAGAGAGTTGCTTAGAGGGGATTCTGTGATCTTAGGGGGGGGATCTCAACTTTTCTCTGGGTCATGCTGAGATTTGGGGGCCACATGCTCATGTGGATCCCCTTACAAATTTCTTTATTAGGAAATTTTCTGAAGGCAATTGGATTGATGTGGATCCTGTACAATTAAAGCCATCTTGGAGAAACAAGAGAATTGGTTTAGATAGAGTGGCTAAGCGGTTGGACCATTTCCTTCTTTCTGAGCAGATTGTGGAGTCAACATTCTTTGTTTGACAATGGATTGGATCAGGGGGAAACTTAGATCATGAACCTATTTTTCTGGAGTTGAACGCTGGCCCTATTAAACCTCCTGCGCCTATTCAATTTAATAAGGTGTGGTTGGAAGATCCTATTTTCATTGAGCTTTTTCAGCAGCAGTGGATTCCTTATCATCCGGGGTCGGTCCATTCTGCAGCTTTCCACTTTGCGAAGAATATTAGAACACTCAAGGAACCTATTAAAATATGGGCTGCAGAGAAGAGGATTAGGGACAATAAGGCTCTTAAGACTATTGAAGGAGAAATATCCTCTATCTCTGAAGAGTCAGGAGGTAGATACGGTTCTCAGACAACTAAGGACCATTTGGTTCATTTGGAGAATCAGAGGAACAGGATCCTTCTGCAGAATGAGGCATGGTGATTGAAGAGCAGGGCCACTTGGTTGGAAAGTGGGGACGAAAACTCTAAATTCTTTCATGCTTATGCAAAAGGAAGAAGATCTGCCAACACTATTTGGATCCTTGAGGACTCAGAAGGTAATTCTATGTCTACTTTTGAAGGGTTGGTTGATGTTGGGGTTACTCATTTCAGGGATCTTTTCAAAGCCAGTGAGAGAGTGAATATTGAAGAGGTCATTAGGGTAGCACAGATATTCCCTCGGTTTGTTGAAGTGGAAGATAACATGAAGCTGATGGACCCTATTTCAGGGGATGAATTGAAGGCAGTTTTGGATAGTTTTCAGAGGGATAAGAGCCCAGGGCCTGACGGGTGGACAATAGAATTCTTTATAGCTCTTTATGATATTATAGGCAATGATCTTTTACAGCTTGTTGAGGATTCTAGGAAGGAAGGCAGGGTCCCAGCCAGCATCAACTCCACCTTCATTGCCCTTATTCCTAAAGTGGATACTCCTTCCACTCTTAATGATTTTCGGCCTATTTCATTATGCAACTGTGTGTATAAGATTGTTACTAAAGTGATTGCTAGAAGGCTCAAACCTATCTTATCTTCACATATTTCAGAGGAACAGTTTGGATTTCTGGAAGGGCGTCAGATTCATGAGGCGATTGGAATTGCTCAGGAAGGTTTACATAGCATTAAAACTAGAAAGCTGAGAGGAGCTATTCTTAAAATTGATTTGTCAAAAGCATATGATAAGGTGAGTTGGCTTTATATTCATCTTATGCTAACTCATTTAGACTTTGATATTGGTTTCATACGATGGATCATGAGCTGCATTTCTACTGTTTCCTTCTCTGTTTTAATGAATGGAGCGGTGACTCCCTTCTTTCATTCTGGACATGGTTTACATCAGGGCTGTCCCCTTTCCCCATTGTTATTTTTGTTGGTGGTCGAGAGTTTGAGTAGGGCTATTAAGGAAGCAAAACGGGCAGGATATTTTGAAGGGATTCTGGTGGCTCCGGGCATCTCTCTTACACACTTGCTCTTTGTGGATGACATCCTGCTTTTTTGTTCTGGTTCAAGAAGGGATGCTGACAAACTCAAAGAGATTCTGGACCTTTTTTCTATTGCAACTGGGATGGAGATAAATTATGGGAAATACTCTCTTACTGTTTCTCTATTAAGGGAGGAGGAGTTAATTATATATACTAATTTATTTCCCTTCAGACTTCTTACTCTTTTGGATGGGTTAAAATATTTGGGGTTCAATTTGAAGCCTAATGACTATTTGAAACAGGACTGGGTATGGCTTCTGGAAAAGCTGGAAAAGTAGTTAAAAAGTTGGAGTTTCAGGTGGCTCTCTCGTGCGAGGAGGCTAGTCCTAGTTAAGTCCGTGCTGGAAGCTATCCCAGTATATTGGATGTCACTTGCTTGGATTCCTAAAGGTATATTAGAAGCTGCAAGGAAAATATGCTTTAGTTTTTTGTGGAATGGTAGGGAGGATGTGCACATTACTCCATGGGTGAAGTGGGATAGAATTGCAGCCCCAAAAGCATTGGGTGCGTG
Organism: Larix kaempferi; assembly: GCA_027924585.1. NCBI lineage: Eukaryota > Viridiplantae > Streptophyta > Pinopsida > Pinales > Pinaceae > Larix > Larix kaempferi. Next base: position 9,423,856 of record BSBM01000071.1, read on the forward strand.
GGGACTGAAGAATATTTTCATTTCTCCAAGGCACTGGTTGCTAAGTGTGGATGGAGGTTAATTAAGTTAGGAGGATTTTGGGATAGGGTTATGGTTCAGAAATATGTTGAGCCTGATACTATGGAAGAATGGATTAGGTCCCCTCACAAGTCTCATACAGTGGGCTCTATCATTTGGAAAGCATTGGTGTCTTCCTTTCATGTTATTGAACAGAACCTTGTTTGGGATGTTGGTAACAGACACAGAGTGAGGATTGGCTGTGATCCCTGGGTGGGATATGAAGCCCAACGCATACTGTCAGTGGGCTTGATTGAGGAGTTGAGGCAGTGAGATATGTTTTTTCTTAATCAGTTGGAGGATGTTGAGAATGTGTGGATGGGAAGTCCTGTCTGGAGGAGGGAAAATAAATTTGGATTAGATGTGGTGTTGGAGGAAGAACTAAGACAGTATTTGAGAGCACTTAGTAGGGACCAAATTTTCCTGAATGAAGAAGATGACAATCTTATTTGGGATGGGGATCCTTCCGGAAATTATACTCAAAAATTCGGGTATCAGTGAATTAGTGAGAACTATGTCGATAGAGAACTGGTTTGGTGGTGGAAATGTCTATGGAAACTTCAGTGCCCACCCAAAGCTAGATTATTCATGTGGTGTGTCTTGGCCAATAGGATCCCGACGTGGTATTTTCTGCAGAAAAGAAGTCTTCATGGTCCTAGCAGATGTTACTTGTGCAATCAGTATGAGGAAAACGCTCTACATTTGTTTCTTCAGTGTAGTTTCACAAGGGAGGTATGGAATATTGTTTCTAGAATTTTAAAAGTACTATTTCTGTGGGTTGGGAACACTCTTGAGGAGGCATGGAGAAGGTGGACAAACAATCCTACTTTTAATGCCTTTAAAGCTCTTCCCCCAGTTGTAATTTGGGGCATTTGGCTCTCTCGAAACAAATGTCTATTCACTGATAAAATGGGACTCCCGGCTTTAGTGGCTATTAACAGCTGTGGGATCTTCTTAGCCCTTAAGCGGATTCGTCATGCTTCCAGTCCTAGAATTATTCAACCCGTGGACAGTGATCGTTCCCAGCCGTGGGGTTTTTTTGATGGGGCTTGTCAGAATGATCAATGTGGGGGAGGGGCTATCCTTTACTTGTCACCGGTTCACTACTATGTGATGTCATTTGGTTTTGGGAGGGGGACCAACAACTGGGCTGAGATTCTTAGTCTCAAACTTCTAATTTCTTATGCTGTGTAACAATCAGTCAGTAAAATTTCTGTCTTTGGAGACTCTTTGAATGTGATCAATTGGGTTATTGGCTCTTATCAATGCAACAACCAAAGGATTGCTGCAGTTTTGGAACAAATTCAGAACGTCACTCACACATTTGAAACTTTTAATTGCAGGCACATTTACCATGAAAACAATGTTGAGGCGGACAAGGCCTCAAAGGAAGGGTTGCTCTTGGGGGTCGGAATTTGGAAGATTACTGAATTTTTAGATGGAGTTGGATGAGCATTTTATCATAGACCATTCATAGAATGATAAGGTCAGCTCAGCTTTTTTTGCTCAGTTTTTTGCTCTTCTGGCGACACTACAGCTTTCTCTTTTGAACAATTTGTTGATAGCCTATTTCTATGCAGTTATAGACTTTTCGGATATAACCCTGTTTTGACAGTTCTCTTTTTTAAGTAGTTATTCTGTAAATAGACAGTACAGATTTTTGATCAAAGGCATTCTTTTTGTATAAAAAGACCATTCAGTTACAAATGTACTAATTATGCATGTCAATGTAAAAAATGTTAATGCTCACGTAGTGAGAACATCGGTGTTTATTTCAGCTCTAAACAGGATGCTTGACTCAACAATTCTATATACCACTCTAAATGAGTGTGTCGATCAATGTAATTTCGTACTCTTAAGGATGAATGAAATTACGCTTTTTTTTCCAAAAAAAAAATAATAATAAAAACTAACTTTTAAAAGAAAAAATATATATATAATTTATTATTTTTCAATTTAAAATTATAAATTATAAAATCTTTCAAATTTATTAATTTTTCAAATTAATTTAATTATAAAAAATTAATAAAATAAACATTTAAATTATAACCACAAAACCCTCAAGAACCATCCACCACGTGATTATCACTATCATTTTATTATGCCAAAGATCCTCAAGAACTATATCCACGTGATTATCACTGTCATTTTATTATATGAAATTCTGCGATGAGCACGAACATACAAAGAGGAAAAGGTGCCAAAATCAACTCTAGCCATACCTTATAAATCATTGAAGTGGGGCCAACACTTGTCTTTTTCAATCAAATCCGTTACATTATCTTCCACCTTTAACACAATGTGATTCAATCTTCCTGTTTTTTTTAAAGAGATGATATCTTTTTGCATTTAGTTTTAAAGAAATTATGTATATGAGTTTTATAGCCAGTGTGAGCGGAAAAGTAAGTTCCACTGGTATAAGCTCCTGGGACATGCTATTTTACTATATGACCGCTTGATCCGTCATTACTATTACCATTATGGAGACGACTTCACGATCTGCATAAATAGGTAGGTGATTGCCGCCAATCTTCATGGTGGTTCACCGATGGCTAGCTCTCCGATGTACAGATATGTAGGTCCCGCCCAAACACATGAGAATGTGCTTCTACATGCTCAAAATTGTCATTTCCATCTGCACTTCAGTCAACTCATAACTATTTCGTACTAAGGCAAGTCGCCACCATGCCTCAACTACTAAGTCACCTGCTGCAACTAAACAACTTAAAGAGTTTTTACTAAGGCACCACTTCCTTATACCTCAATGCCCATTGACCCACTCTTGGGCAGTAGGTTTTACCAAACAGCCTCAATGATAAGAGGAGGGAGACTAGCATGCATTGTTTCCACCTCTAGTTCCTCCAATGGACTTGTGACTCCCGCCCAAGTACCTATCATCTTCTTCAGCAAGCTTATCATACTCGTGCCTTCTGCTCAAGTATCTCGCGATAGCCTCTGAATTGTAATTTCCTTGTTTGTTGCAAGCTTCCTCCTAAATCGAACAACAATCAATAAGGGTCTTGATGCACCCCATGATTTTATCTGATGGTGGTTGGTCTGCTCCCAACACTTTACCATCCCCCAAATCCACTACTTTCACAACCACCAAAGGATGAAGTAGTCCGATTAGTCCTAGTAGACTATCTAATAACTATAGATGAAACTTGGAGGAGTACATATGGGTGTGTTAACACTCCAAACTATCCGGTTCCAAACATATACTCTGGAAGAGTTAACACTTTAAACTGGAATAGTTAAAAGGTAACTCGGGAAGGTGTTAATGTCACCTCACATAATCCCTTTGCACTTCGGGCTAGTGCTTGCTAGCCTTAGAGAAGAATCCTTATGCAATCTAGAAACCATGTATGAACCTAGGAGACCAAAAACACCTCCAAACTGCAAATTGTACTTGCTATTATATAAAAATAAGACCTTAAATTTGCATAAAAATAATCCAAATAGCAAGCTAAAATGCGGATTTACACTGAGTAATAAAATTCTGCCTTCGAAACCATGCAAATCTGTTGTTAGAACACCTAAAATCTGCCACTGAAAGTGAAGATCTGCAATAAAATATAGACAAAACAGTAAGCTTTAAATCTGGAAAGTATAAATTATGACTGTAGTGCCTTGAATTTCACGGATTATGTATTCAAAAAATAAATGAAGAGGTATTAGTTCCAATGTTGATTCAAAATGTTTAAGTGAAGCAAAAGACACATTCAACAATTGAGATATAGCCTCCAAATATGATGTTATCTTTATTCCAAAGCTGCAAACAAAGTTTGGGGGATACTGGCTTAAACTACAAAGCACTCAAAGCAAAGTAAAATCTCTTCCAAAGCACCTTCTCTTCACCAATGTTCTATGATGAATTCACATAAACAAGATGCAAGTGACCTGTACCTATAAATGAAAAACATGCCTTTGAAGACAATAAAACTAAAGCAAATAAAAAACTCCGTCACTATAAGGAACCCCTCTCCTCACTACCCGTCTAGCCTTTGTAGAATAGGCTTTGGAGGTGTACAAATGGCATCACTATTAATTGAAGATCTAATGGTAGACATAAGTAAAAGAGAGGCTCCTTAATTAGGGTGCATTAGCAATAAAATCTATCTAAGAATAAGCCTCGACAAGCTATGTGCTCCATCTCTAAGCATAAATATAAAGTGTGAATAGGGAAAACCAACAAAATCCTCCTCCAACTCATGCGCTCCATCTATAGGTAATAATAGTAGGTATAACTTAGGGCATTCCACCAATAAAAGCTCCTCCCACTAAAAAATAGTCTCCTTAAACCCATGCGCTCCATTCCTAGGCTTCTGGTAGGTTATCCCCTAGTCAGGCCTTCAGGATTGTCTCGAATCGAGGTCCTAACAGGTCCTTGAAGGCTTCAACGGCTTGTTTATACTGTTCGTTTTTCGTTCCAATCCCGAGTATACGTCGACGATTACCAAGAGGATAACCAAGCCTTATTAGCTTTAAAGGAAGCCATGTGTACCACCTCTTTCTTAGCAATGCCTTATTTTTGTAATACATTTTTTTTTATGTGATGCTTCAAGTATAGGTCTTGGCACAGTTTTTCTGTAATAAGGGGGCTCTTAGCATTCACCAGTACGCAGTTATTCCACAAAAAATTGGGCAACATTACCTATGAGAAAGAGATGATGGCTATCCTTCATGCAGTTGATACTTGGCGGCCATATCTCCTTGGGAGGCACTTCCGAATAAAAATTGATCATCATAGTCTTAAGTCTTTTTTGGAACAATGGTTTTCCTCCCTAGAGCAACACAAGTGGGTTACTAAGATGCTTGGGTATAATTATGAGATTTTCTATAAAAAGGATAAAGACAATATCATGGTGGATGCCTTGTCTAGAAAATCTGAGGAAGATGGATCTCTCTTTTATTTATCATAACCAGTGCCAGAGTGGTTAGCAAAAGCATGATAGGAGTGGCTGACCAATGTTACTGTGTATCATCTCATCAAAAGACTTCAGGAGGACCCCAATCCTCCCCATGGGTACACTTGAAAGCAAGATACATTGCAGTATAAAGGTCATCTTTTTATCGTACCAAATTACGTTTTAAAACGATGGATACTAGAATAGTTGCATTCATCTCCTATGGCGGGTCATTCAGGCTTTTAGAAAACTAGGCAATATTTCTTTTGGGACGGAATGCAAAAGGACATTCATACTTTTGTGATTTAATGTGACACTTTTAAAATAAACAAAGGTTAGATAGTGAAGACTCCAGGGGCATTCCATCCATTTTCGGTACCAACCACTATTTGGACAAACATCTCCATGGATTTTCTTGTGGGACTTACAAAAGCGAGCAGCAAATAAGTCATCATGGTGGTAGTTTATCGCCTTTCCAAATATGCTAACTTCTGTGCCCTATAGCACCCTTTTACACCATAAAGTGATTTTTTTTTAGTGTTTATGTGGTATGCCTACTTCCATTATGTTTTACACGGACCCCACATTCACCAGTTAATTTTGGCAAGAGCTGTTTAAACTACAGGGCACCCAGTTTAAAATGAAAACATCTTCAAATCCCCAAACTGATGGCCATAGCGAAGTGGTAAACAAGTGTCAAAAAACCTATTTGCTTTAATAAGAAAAGAAGCACCGGTGGGCATAGTGGTTACGTCTTGCCAAATGGTAGTAAAATTCCACTTATCATGATGCTACCAAAATGACTCCATATGAAGATGTATATGGCCAATAACCACTTTTAGCAGCTTCATATTTACCAAATACATATAGGGTCCACATAGTGGATAGTATGCTTCACAATTGGGAAGCCATTCTTCACACACTTAAAGAAAATTTGGCTATGGCTCAAAATTGCATGAAGCAGCAGGCAAACCAACATCGCTTGGAACATTCCTTTTAATAAGGGGGTCAAGTGTTCCTTCGTCTCTAGCCCTATAATAAAACATCACTCAAGGCTAAAGGCTATAAAAAGCCGGCACCAAAACTTTTTTATGGACCATATCGGATTTTACAACGCATTGGACAGGTGGATTACAAATTAGCTCTTCCACTCCATTCCAAGATCCACCCAGTATTTTATGTGTCTTGTTTTAATAAGGTTGTGGAGAAATATTACCAAGTAAAAACGAAATTATCGGAATTCGATGGAGAAGGATCCATTTGGCTCCAGCCAGAAGTAGTTTCGACCAACCGAGAGCATCGCCTACGTAACCGCACAGTCTGATAATTTTTTATCCAGTGGAAGGATATGCAGCCAGAGGATGTTACTTGGGAACCTTCCATTTTGCAGCAGTTTCCCCATCTCCATCCTTAGGGACAACGCTGCTTTCAAAGGGGGAGGGCATGTTAGGGTCCTACCCTTTTCCCCCTCTACTTTGATATACTTAGGAGTACTTTATTTATGTATGAGGCCATCTTCTTTGAATAAGGCCCCTTAGATAATTAGTGGGCAGTTACTTTATGTCAAAGGGTCCTTCAGATACAACAATTATTTTGCATATTCATAAAAAAAATAGAAAGACTTATCTTTTAACAAAGCTATCCAGGGAACTAGCTATCGGTGAGCAACGTTCCACCCAACCGTAGGCACTTTGTCCAGCACTTTAATCTTTTTGTTGAGAGGCCACCCCCGAGCTGGGCTATGATTCCACCAAGGTGAAGGATTAACTCTAGACTCACTCCCAATCACACACAACCAATTCTCTTGCTAAGCCAGCACACCAACTCGTAATTCGATCGTATTAGTAGTTTGTGTACCGAAATTCGAAACAAATTCGAATTCAATCAATATTTAGTATATATGTAATATGGATATGGGTTATTAATAGTGTTCAATTAAATTTTAAAAATAAATTAAAAAAATCAAAAAAAAATTATTACGATTTTATATTTTTGTTTTATAAATATATGTTTAATTTTATTATATAAATGTCTATGTACATTTATGGTCTATATGTGAATATTTAATTAAAAATATTATATATAAGCAATCTATTTTTTTACTTTTGTATTTTATTTGTATTAAATTTTTTCATTACTTATTTTTTTATATCGAATCGTATACTCGAATTATGCCACTATGGTTATGTGTTAAGACTTATATTTAAAATAATGAAGATGAGCTTATAGCCGGATCATATAATAGATGTATTGGAACATAAATTTAAATACTTTATAAATTATGATACTTTTAAAATGGGTGAATGGAAAGGTGGAGGAGAAGTTGAAATTGGATGAAATGGGTTGCAACGGGAAGGTGAGGAGAAATTGATTGCAATAGAAATGGAAAACTTAGAGAGGAAGATAAGTTGAAATTGGATGAAATAGGTTATAAGTTTAAAGTTTAATATATGAATGGATATGAAATATTAGTTATATTTATTAAGTATACAAGTATATATGAAGATTAATTATAATATGGTTAAATTAAATTTGTTATATAAAGAATATTAATATTAGTATTTAAAAAAAGATTTGAATTAAAAAACATTATATTGCATAATTTTTATGCATCTATGTTATATTAATTTTTTATGTGTAATTTAAAAAATATATAAGATATTTATTTTCTTAAATATTTGAAGAGACATTTTATTGAAAATTGAGGTTATAAAAGGATGGACATATAAGATAAGGTAAGAAGGAACTTGTGTTCTATATTACATGAAGGAAAACTGCATAGCTATAAAGCCTTGCAGATGATTAGTGAACATAGAATGAAAAACATGCTTAAAAGGTAAGAAGGAACTTGTGTTCTATATTACATGAAAGAAAACTGCATAGATATAAAGCTTTGCAGATGATTAGTGAACCTAGAATGAAAAACATGCTTAAAAAATATATGCTATTTAAGATTGAGGTTATGAGGATTAATTATAGTTAATATGGTTAAATTAAATTTGTTATATAAAGAATATTAATATTAGTATTTAAAAAAAGATTTGAATTAAAAAACATTATATTGCATAATTTTTATGCATCTATGTTATATTAATTTTTTATGTGTAATTTAAAAAACATATAAGATATTTATTTTCTTAAATATTTGAAGAGACATTTTATTGAAAATTGAGGTTATAAAAGGATGGACATATAAGATAAGGTAAGAAGGAACTTGTGTTCTATATTACACGAAGGAAAACTGCATAGCTATAAAGCCTTGTAGATGATTAGTGAACATAGAATGAAAAACATGCTTAGAGGTAAGAAGGAACTTGTGTTCTATATTACATGAAAGAAAACTGCATAGCTATAAAGCCTTGCAGATGATTAGTGAACATTGAATGAAAAACATGCTTAAAAAATATATGTTATTTAAGATTGAGGTTATGAGGATTAATTATAGTTAATATGGTTAAATTAAATTTGTTATATAAAGAATATTAATATTAGTATTTAAAAAAAGATTTGAATTTAAAAACATTATATTGCATAATTTTTATGCATTTATATTAATTTTTTATGTGTAATTTAAAAAATATATAAGATATTTATTTTCTTAAATATTTGAAAATACACTTTATTGAAAATTGAGGTTATAAAAGGATGGACATATAAGATAAGGTAAGAAGGAACTTGTGTTCTATATTACACGAAGGAAAACTGCATAGCTATAAAGCCTTGCAGATGATTAGTGAACATATAATGAAAAACATGCTTAAAAGGTAAGAAGGAACTTGTGTTCTATATTACATGAAAGAAAACTGCATAGCTATAAAGCCTTGCAGATGATTAGTGAACATAGAATGAAAAACATGTTTAAAAAAATATGCTATTTAAGATTGAGGTTATGAAAAGATGGACATATAAAACAAGGTAAGAAGGAACTTGTGTTCTATATTACACAAAGGAAAACTACATAGCTATAAAGCTTGCAAAGGACTAGTGAACCTAAAATGAAAAACATGCTTAAAAAATATCATTTAGATTATAGTCACATCATAGAAGGTCACAACTTTTTAATTTAAAGGATATAAACTTTTCTTATATGTTATTTGTACTTAATGTGCAAAGATAATAATATCAATGTGTAATAAAGGCAAGGCTTTAATATCAACATTCATTTCCTATAGTATGAATGTGGATAGTTCCTATGAATCCTCCCCTATACCATGGCTAAAGATAATGATATCAATGTGTAATAAAGGCGAGGTTCTAGTATCAACAATCATTGCAATCATTGTCTATAGTATGAATGTGGATAGTTCCTATGAATCCTCCCTTATAACATGCTCTCATGCCCTCCTTTCTGTTGTAGAAAGAAAATTTATGTGCTAGAAATATAATTATTGACTTGTTGAGAACCATGATCTTAAAATGAAAAATCTTGTCGAAAACCTCATAGGTTGTGTGTCAAGAACTTCAAAATCATCTTTTTAATCTAAAAGTGGTGCTATCAACAACATAATTTCTTTTGAGGTTAAAAATACAACCTTTGTTAATCATGGCATCTAAAATCTGAATCATTTTTAAAAACCTTAAAATCAATCATTTAATTAAAAAGTGTGCTACTAATAACATCATTCTTTCACTTAAAAAAACAAATCAAAATTACAAGTTTTTTTGAAACCATGGCCTTAATAACCAATGTTGCCCCCAAAACTTTAAAATCAACCCTTAAATCGAAAAATGGTTTTACCAATAACTTGCTTTTTTAATTAGTTAAAAATTACAACGTTTTTTAATCCATATCCTTAAAACCCAATATTGTTGCAAAAGCAACCTTAAAACAACACTCATTTAGGTTTACATCATGACTCCAAACACCCTTTTTGGTGGATTGAAATTTTAATATTTTAAAAACTATTTTGATATAGTAATGCCAACATATATATATATATATAACAATTTTCAATCAAACTATACTTAATGGCATGACCATATCATCCCATAATTTAAAATTCAAGATTATCAATTATTTTATTTACATGTTAATAAAAAATCAATACAAATTACATTGAATTTAACACAAATAATTTCATACAAAATATTGTTGCATTATTCATAATCAAATCATAAGAGAATAAGTCTTTTTACAATATTCATAATCAAATCATATAAGATAAGAAATATAGATATTATTCATAACTTCATGAAAGATGAAGGGTTGGAAAATGCGAGGGGGATCATACATGATATGGGAACTTGAAAACTAAGCTATTAAATGGGGATTATGTACAACCACAAATAATCAAGCAAAGTAGAGGCATATGCTCTCCTTCAGGGAATTAAGACATTAAATCTTTCCACAATGAAATCTATAATAGCCATTACAGGTCCCTTTATTATTATTCATTTTATGAATTATGCCAAAGCTCCAAATGATGATAAGTTAAATAGACTTATCACAAGAATAATAAAAAGAGATCTTTTGGTTTGATGAAACTTAGTTTCTCCATATTTTATGCTATCTCAATTGCAAAAGTTGACAATAATATTAACGGTGCTACAAGATCAAGTGAACACACATTAATAAAAAATAGTATGGTGGAGTTTCATGCCATCCTATAGGTCCAAATATAACCCTTTTACATGCATGCGGCCTAGATACAAGGTGTCAACATGCTAGTTTAGAAGGTAAGGTCTTAAATGGAAGTAGCATGAGGCTTGCATCACCTTCACACTACAATCAAACATGTTTGAGTTAATTCTCCATTGATGTAACTTTGAAACAATGGAGGACTATACCTCGCTCAAAGGTGGGAGTATGGCTTATGTTATAGTCTATGGAGACCAAACCAAACAAGTATGTGGGAAAGAGGAAGACTTGGTCCTTGGGCTCCTTGGCTTCAACATAGCAATTTGATAAGCAATTATAATATAAACCTTTGGTTTTATTTTGTTTCTCTAAATATAAATTGGGATTGGGATTGGTAGTGTGAATTCTTGTTGGTGGACAATGGGGTCAAAAGTTTTGAGCCATGGGTTTGTGGAATTCATGGGAATGTGGCTTCCCTGTTCATATGTTTAAATTGTTAAATCAGGAGGTTGGAGTGTATTCTTTTGTTGAATATTCAAAGTTTGAATTGGGGTTGTTTTCATCTTTTTGTTTCTATGAGGGTTGTGGACCACTGTCAAAATTTAGGATTTGCCTCTCATCTACAAAAAGTGGGAACACAATCTCAAACATGAATCGTTTGTTAAAGCATTATTTTTTCTTTTGGCAAGTAGAGGACGTGTTGGGTATCATTTTTCATTTGGGTCTAATGTATCTCTTGCTCATTAAAATGGATTTACATGGTAACCATCCAAAATGTCACATAGAAATCCAAGAGATTCACAAGGTTTTACATTGGCATGAAGAGTACATAAGTGGGAATAGAACCTCCTTTTTTCCTATTAACACCAACGTTTCCAAAATGAACATCATTGTGTTTCCTAGAACACAATGATTATGAACACTCTAGTGCAACAAATGAGGCAAATATAGGTCCTAGAAACGTAATGATCCATGCTTAAAAATATGGTTTGCAATATGCACAAACTTAGGATCCCACTCCACGACCTCCGACCTGAACATGTCTTTTAGACGATTCCTAGGGAATTAAAGATGAAGATCAAATAATCCACCAAATGCTCAATGAAATGGACTTGGAGAAACAAGCATGAGTTCATGCACCAATCTTTCCCATCTTTCCCATGATGAATCTAACATTAATAATGGATTGTTCTAGTTTGTAGTTTGATATGTTATGTAAAACTACTTTCTATTTAGGTGTTTTCTATAGAGTTTACACTAGTAGTCACTTTTTGAAATGATATGTAATATATGTCATTAAACTTTATGGTTCACACCCTAATGGATGGATAAAAAAGACGTATTTTGACGAAATAGACCACTTTGTTTTTATATTATCATGCTAATGAGTTCAGTTCCAACCTTCTTTTAATACATATGCATAATCATTTTTGTTTAAAAACAAAACAAAAACTTCATAGAAAATAATATGTAAGTTCAAACATTCCATTAGAGTTAGCATACAAACATCATATTCACAAAAACATATATAAAATATTTGAGATATTTATTAAAAGTCATTTGAATGGATTGTAAGACCTCATAAAAAAATTGTATTACCTTTAAAATATTTAACATATATTCACAAAAAGTATATAAAATATGTGAAACATTTATTAAAAAAAAATATAAAATATTTGAGACATTTATTAAAAAAAAATATATAAAATATTTGAGACATTTATTAAATTCAATTTATTTGAATGGATTATAAGACACCATCAAAATTTCCATTATCTTTAGAAAAATTATTAGATGAACATATAGATGTCCCATCATCCTCTCTATTATCCATTAGTGCAATATATGAGTCTTCATACACAACCAATATTCTAGATGTTAGAATCCTGAGTGGATCTATGACAAAGTTCAACAAACTTGTGTTTTTTAACAATATCTTGTGCCAGTAACCTTGATAATCTCTATAGACTTGGAGCAAACAATGCTTCTCTTTGCTAAATGAAAGTCATAAAGATGTATACCAACATCTTATATTTGAAAATGTCAATTCAATAACCATTAATATTTTGGTCCTTTCTTTTTCCTTTTTTGTTGATATATTCCTCAACTTCCATCTCTAGCTTGTACACACTAAATGGGTGTGTTTCTTGTACTTCAATTACTACAATTTCTTCATTTTCTTTATCAATCTTTGTAATTTTTTCAATCTAAAACATATAACCACATCAATATTTATAAGTTGATAAAGCAACAATCATGCAATCCTAAATATGTTATATCAAGTCCTTGTAGAGGTCTTCTATGGCTTCACAGTATGCATGCATACATTTTGTTTGCATTTGGGCATGAGGAGTTAAAAACAATGTGATATCTATCCATGTTGCTCAACAAAATTGATTTCCTCATGTTTATCCAATGTAGTCCAAATATATATTTCCATTTGTTGGGTTTAAATTATGACATTATGATTATTGAAAAAAGACTCCTATCAAACAAAATCAAAGTACTCATATATATTTTTAGTAAACTTTTTTATTCCATCCCAACATTCAAAATGACTTTCATATCTATTGTCTTTTTTGCTCCATATAAATGTTTTCTTTCATACAAATTGATACTTGAAACTAATGCCATCAAGTTGTTTAATGCACTATTTTTCGACATGCATTTCTTTAGATAAATCTTCGTATGTAAACAATTTCTTCCAAAGTGTGAAAAATAGGCTAGGGAGAATATGCTTTCTCAATAGTTTTAATCATTGATAGCAATTTTCCAACCTTGTTTCCAATCATTAAACATTTAATTATATGATGAAATGTGTACCCAACAAGAAGAAAACCAACTTATACCTTTTAAAAATTGCCCCATTCAACAAGTATGCTTAGATCTTCGAAAAGAATATGTTTTTTGTTTTCATGACCAGTGTTATCATGTGTTGATAGAAAAACTTGAAAAAGATTCTTAGGTAAACACATGATATATTATGGTTATGCTTAGATTTGCATGAGTGTAAATATTTGGAATGTGAAAATAAACTGTGGGGAACATTTGACCATTAGAAATCATACCATCAACCAAGTAAAAATGAATAAAATTTTCATTTCAAAATTTTAAGTGGTCCATGGACTTGCTTTCGAAAAAGACTGCAAAAAGAAAACTTTCTCGTGATATATATATGACACCTAAAGTGTCGAGGCTAGGCTAGGCTAGGCTACAAAGAGAGGAATCTTTTCTTCGGCTTGGATTTTTCATTTTCTTTTCACTGCGTGTTTTATAATGTTGTACATTGCAGACTATCAGCAGCATGAAATAAGAGATTGGAATTTAATTCCTTTGAAATCCATATGTCATATGAGATATGATGTCTACAGCACAGGACAGTAAATCAAACATAAATTTCTGAAAATATTTTTTTTATGTTTTTTCCATATTACTACCCGTCTAGATTCAATTAATGGGATCTATCAAGCTACGTCTAGATTCATTTTAATGGAGATATTTAAAGATAAATGAAAAGGCCCAAAACTGTTGTTTGATGTGGGTGGAGCGTTTGGTTTTGGTTTTAAGAAAAATATTAATGAATTAATAACTAGTTTGTTTTACACTCTTTAGCTAGCCACATCAAAGGAAATCCACAGTCTACAGGTTTATGGCAACTCCTCCATCGTTATCCACTAATTGCAGCATAAATGGAAACCAAAGAACATTATATTAGTCGCTATTTTTGAGGAAGTCGACCGATTAGTAAGCCATTTCCAATTTATTACTTTCTAGCATATTTACATGGAAAGGAACTGAGAAGCAGATCGATTATAAAAAATCGAGCTTCAATTTGGCGATGGCATATTGCAGAAATGGGAAAGTGACAATGACAACATTATGGAAGACGATGCAGATCTATATCTTTTTAAAATTGGGCTACAACAAGATTAAAACTGTATATAGGACTGTAGTTTAACATATTATTGGATGATAAATGAATATACATCTTTATTTTTGTAAATACTTTTTAATACAAAATTGAATTGTAAAGATGATACTCATAAGGGTTCAACCAGAGATTATGATTTTGCTATGAGGTTGTTTTTGACCATGTAAAAAATGCATACTTTAATACAAAGGAACATGATCTTTTTTCCATAGAAAAATGTTAAGAAGGTGGAAAGAGCTATATAAATGTATTAAATTGTATTTTTATGTTTCAAAAAAATTGAAAAAAGAAAATTGTGAACCTGTTAAAAAGGTGGAAAGAGTTATAGATATATCAAAATTGAGATTAATGTGGGTAGCCATATAACCATGTAAGAAACTTTTTTTTAGTGGTTAGAATTTGGTAAAAATGGAGTTTAGTCTTTATCAATTTAGAATTAGGTGAAATCCCTTTAATGATTGGGCAAAATTTCTTTTAGATCTATGGTTTAAAAGATGATTTATTCTTTACAATAATAACTTATTCTTTCACATAAGCATATTCATTACATTTTGAGAGAAAATGCTTTTCATCCTTCACTATTTTAGTATCATAAAGATAACTAGATTTTTGAGATCTAGTTATATGGATTGTTGTGATGGGATCCTTATGGAGCTTTTGGATTGGAATTTGTTGTTTTCTTGAGATCTGGACTATTTTATTATTTCAGGATGAGATCCTTTTGTTGGTCTATGGTATGTTCTTTGTATAGTTGGTCGTGGCCTGCTTTGTCATGGCATTAGTTTTGTGGATTTCCAATTTTTGTAAGATTTTCCGGGTATGACAAGACTTGGTCTTTGGTTTGGTCTATAAACAGTTTTTGCCTATGGATTTTGATGTACTTTTTTATTCTCATCTTAGAATAACAAAAGTACTTTTTTTCTTCATGAAAAAAAAGAGAGAGTCTTTCAACTCACAATAGTTATTTCATTATGGTATCAATATTCATGGCATCTTTCTCCTTATTCTCCAATGGTTCACTTAAGACTTAGAATCTTTATGCCAATCCCTTTTAAATTATGAGTGACTTTGATTAAACTTTAAAACAATTTTTAGAAACCACTTCTCATTCATATTAATTATCTTATGCGTATACACTATATACTTCTTTTTTTTATAAGTCTGCACAGTATATTAATTCAGAGTAAAAGATAAAATTACATAGCGGGGAGACCCCTGAAGTGACATGGGATAATGGATCCATCCCAGCGTAATAGAAAAAAAAAGAACTAGCAAGAGTATTACAAAACAACTTGTGAGTTATACAAAAAAACTGCCTCCTACGGCAAGGCCGTGACCAAAAGACAGTTTGAGCAAGATCATACAAAAAACGCATTAGACAGCTATTTCAAAAAACCTGAACGGAGCAGAGAGACCTGGCCTTCTCATCGAACTCCTAAGTAGACATGGAAACAATTATTCAAGAGGAAATTCCTCCATAATGGGGCAGCTCCCCGGAAATTCCTCCTCCGGCAGCTTCACAGGGAGCGGATCCGTTTTTAGAGCAGTGAGAAGGTAAGGTTCCACATGGCTACAGATCCTCTTGCAAGGCGGAGAGCCAATCATGGAAGGGATCGGGAATTGCGCAAGAGGAGCCACCGACGATGCAGGAGCAAGAACGACCAGGAAATGATCAGGAGTAGCAGCTGATGCAGGCCCTTCCAAGGGCAAAACATTGACATTCGGGACGTTAGAGACACTATTGCCATCACCCCTGACACCAAAGTCGGCCATGACCGGGCTTCGGCTCATGAGATCATGTTGGCTCCAAGAGAAAGTGGCGTCAACGTTGGTCAAACATTCGTCCAACTCGATGAGTTTGGCCCTGGTGGCCAACATCTGATTTCTGGCAGAGCCCCAATTACCCAGCATGTCATCCAGAAGCTTGTTGAGCATGTTTTTGATGATCTAGTAATGATTGATATGGCCTCCATTGTTTCTTGAGGCTAGGTGATCCACTACAAGATGCCCTTCCCACTCATCAATCAAATTACGGCTAGCGAAGGAGATGCCAATGTCGAAGCCATCACCAGTGATAGGAGAACACTGTGTTTTGCTTCGGCTCCCATCACCCCGTCGAGAAAGGTCGCGCGGCTTGGTCATGGTGGAGAGCGCAGTGAGAGTCCACAACTAGATACACAGCTGAGCATAAGGGTGCACAGAACAGAACCAACATGGAGGAGAACAAACAGAATGCAATCATGGGTTCCCACTGGCCCATTTAAGGAGCATTGATCCAGGTTCGCACGAGCCATATCAAATTGCAGGGAGCTGAAATGATGGTGTAGAGCGCTGAGGTGAGGGTCGTCTTAAATGCACAGAGGGATGAGGTGAGGTCGAGAGGTACCAGAGTTGCAACCAGCTAGCCGTTGAAGGGACTTGCAAGCGAAGGATCAGGAGGGAGCCATAAAGCCGCAGGTGTGAGGGCAGGCAGGTGGAAGTGAGGTAGGTGGTTTATTGCATGGGGCACGCATGCCACGTTATGGGCGCCTGGGTCGAGGTTCCTCCCCCACGTGCCCTCCTCGTGTCCTGCACGTGGCCCCTTATATCATGGTGACGTCTACATCCAGGATTATACACTATATACTTAATTATAATCATACTTTTATTTAAAATACAAATATAAATTACTTTAATTTTAAAATAATAAATTATAAAACCTTTTAAATTTAATTAATTATCAACATAATATAATGTATAAAAAAATTAATAAAATAAACATCCAAACTACAACCACAAAACTCATAACAATAACAAAATTATTATTTTCCAACCACGTGCTCATCACTATCATTTTATTATGCCAAAGATCCTTATACATTGATAACCATAGTGGATTGGAAAATCAAGAGAGACTTTTGTTGGATTAGAGTTTGTAATGTCAATTCAATCATTTGTAATGTCTCAACGTTAACGATACGTAACATATTACCTCGTTGACCTTTCACTAGATTGCACGTTTCTCGTTAAAACCATTTTTGTCAAAACAATTAACAATTATGAGCATCAAAGATCATTTTTGACAAAACAATTATCAACATCAATTATCAACATCAAGATTGTCTTCTAATAGGAATATGTGAAAAGTTGCATGTGTGTGAGTTAAGTCTAGGTTTTAGAGGTTGACAATAAGGCTCCCAACTGCAATGAAGTTAAAAGTAAATTTCATTAATATCCATGCACATGAGCACAAAAATACAAAAGAAAAAGTACCAAAATCAACCATGGATTACGTTACGTTTAGGTGTATAGATATTGCTTTGGATACATTGTGGAATTTCACACTCAAGTTTACTACAATCTCTTCCCTCCATTGAAGATAAGTCATTAAAGTGGGGCCAACTTGTCAAGTTTCTTGATGCATGTTCCAGTGCATTGTGTAGTGTTTGTGTAAATCTTTTTTACAATATTAAATTTGAGTAAAGGTTACACTTAGAGAGATTTGATCCATCTCTATGCTTCGTAAAGCTAGAATTAAGGTGGATCTATGCTCATGTGTGTTTGTTTATATATATATGGAACTTCACAAAGGAAAAAGAAGTAGAGGCTTAGAAACATGGTTACAATCAAAATAAAAACTTAAGAGAAATCCCCATTACAAAGCCCACCAATCCATTGGATTAGTGCAATCCATATAAAGATGGTCACTTTTATTTTAAGATTGTATTTACTTTATTAATATATAGATAAGTGTTTTATTATGAATTATCCATCCATTATCAATAGATAAAATGCATGTATCTCTGTATTATTTTATATGTACATATAAATTAAAATGAATAAATCATAAATATTCCTTCATAAATTTGTCTACGTAAATTTAATTGTTATCCAATCAAATATGATAATTTAACAAAAAATATTTAATTGCAATGAACACACAATTATTTCAAAGTAGTAAGTTTTAAATAAAGATATATAAATAAGTGATAATTCATTTGTTGAATTAGTGTTATGTATTTATTAAATTTTGATTTTGATTTTTTATAGGGAGAGAAGAATAAGTGGAATTTCTTAGGTTTGAAATAAATGGAATTTTAAATTAAAAATTGATATACATTTATATAGATATGTTTTGCAATTTAATTAATTTAAATTTGGATCCTACATATTCTTGATTTTATAATTTTTCTTTTGGAATGTAGAAAGCACCTCTCGATCCAATAAAGAGATCTTAATTATTCTATATAAAATGCAACTCATTTATTATCTCATTATGTTTATTAAAATTAAAATTTTAAAATCTAATGTTATGATAGACATTAAAATAAATTGAATACAAGTAATCATATTTATATATCTTAGAAGTGGATATAAAACATAAATACTTCTCCATTTAAAATCTCAACATAAATATAGATGATTAAAGTTAAGCAAAAATAGACTCCATGCGATAGAATATAAGTTTGGACTTAACTATGAGAACATAAAACAAAACAATCAAATCAATAATATCACATTTTAAATGACAATAAAGTTATTAATGAAAATGACAATAAAGTAATATTATAACATAAAACAAAACAATCAAATCAATAATATCACATTTTAAATGACAATAAAGTTATTAATGAAAATGACAATAAAGTTATATTAATGAGAGGAAGTTAAAATATTACAAACACTTTTATTATATACCTTAATTTGGTTAAATATTTAAAATCAGATTAATATTCATAATTTTTATAATGAAACTAATTATTAATCTAAACTAAAAACACTTAGAAATAAATAAATAGGAATGATTGTTACTATTCTTATTTAGGTTCAATCTTTGTAAGTGATATGTTGAGCTCTTAAATGTGTATATTTGATGCTCTTGTTTAGCCATCTTTATAGCGGCAATATCCGTCCTTCCCACATTCCTCGTAGAATACCAGGGAGTTTTCCATAGATATAACGAGCATGAGCATCGATCTCCAATGCTGTGAACCACATGAGAAAAAAAACATTATTTCATTTCACTCTTTACTACTATAATCTGAATCTCATAACTAAATATAAATATTTTTTTACATCAAATCTTATATAAATCATAATGACTATAATATTTCCATATTAAAATATAAAAATAACATTATAAAAATATTTAAATTATCCTTCATACATATTTCAAAACTTATATAAAACATAATGACTCTACTATTTTATGTTAAAATATAAAAATAGCATTATAAAAATATTTAAATTATTATGTATACTTGTCGATAAATTCATTGCATTTGGAAATATCAAATTCATGTATTAACATAAAATATTTTAAAAAGTCATTTTCTTTCATCTTTTTTTGTTTGCTAGAATCTCATTGACTCGTGGGAATGGCATTTGATCTAAGAAATCATGACCTAGGGGTATCTAAGCCGTCAAATCACCTGGGAATCACACCCGTCCTAGGCCACACCAATCCTCAACTAGTTGGATTTTGGGTGTCTCCTCCCAACTAGCTCACCCCTAATGGGAATTGAACCGGGATCGCCCTATTGACGAGACGCACACCTTAACTGAATGAGCTAGCAAGAATTGACTTCTTTCACCCTTACGTGAAATATGGTTAAAAAATATATCCCCATGGAGTGACAATATATTTAGCCATTTGTCCATTTTTAATCCCTATCAAATATTTTAAAATCTAGTTAGTTGAATTTAGAGAGATATTATATTATTTAATATAATGATAAGATTATTTTTATAATTAATTTTTTTTTTAATTATGATTTATAAAACATTAATGATGGTTATTAACATTCACTAAGACCAACTTTGATCTATCGAACCTTAAAAAAGGTAAAGAAGCACTTTATTTTCTTTAAAATTTTATTTTTGTGCTAAAAAGGCATTAAGAGAAGTAGTCCTAAATCACTATAGTTATGATGAGTTAAAAGGTTAGGAAAGTTAGTATTATATAGCAATTTTTTTGAAATTGTGCTTTAATATGCGTGTATGCACAACATTTCATGAGAAGGTTATTTTCATCTTCAACCCTATTAGCATCACAAAGATAACAAATTCTTTCACCCCATAATGTGTTTTAGAAATTCTTTGGTGCCCTATTTCACTATGGAGTTCATGAGAGTTTGTTCTTATTTTTGCATTGTTTATTTTCGTCTTTATTCTAGTTAAGATATAAAGATGCAATTTTGATGTTTTAGATTAGGGTTAAGCACCTACTTATAATATCTTGATTTTCTCTTATCCACTAATTCTTTATCACCAATAATTTCTCCTTAAATTTATATGCAGTAATACTTTTAATATTATTGTTATTATATAGAGTGACCTATTCCTCAACTCCCCAATGATTTAACCAAGAGATGACGTTTCTATGTCAACCTCACTTAAGCCGTAGGTTTTTTTCACTAAATTATGAAGCAATCGTAGGAAGCCTCTTATCTCCCATGTTGTTTATCTTTTTCCTTGTACATCAGGTACCTAGTCATAGTCATGCTCTCAATGGGAAAATACTCACTTCTAGGAGGAGGATATGATATGGTGTATTTCCTTTAATTTTGAGATTACATGTTACAAATCGCTTTTGAATTTTTTCTATCCTTCTCCATAAGTTTCTAGAGATGTTGCAACCCCAAACTTAACATCCATATAAGATAATAGGAATGACGTGAGTCTCAAAGAGGAGTTTCTTCTTATCCCAAAGCCAAAGGTCTACTGATTTAAAATTGTTTTCAAGTCCATAACAATCTTTCCACCCTCCATTAATCCTTTTCTCAATGATATAGTTCTAGTTAAGCTTGTAATGAAGATCAATTTTGAGATTTTGTATGAAGTCACTTCCTCCAAGTTGTTATTGTCATACATGAAATTAACATAAGTGATCTTTTGGGATTTGATTATTATAACCTTTGTTTTGTCAATGTCAAGAGAAATGCCCATATCAGAGCAAAAATCCTTTATAAATTTTAGTTGTTCGTCGAGATCATAGGGACTCTTTTCCATAAGGACAATATCATCCATGTAAAGAAGAAGGATGATGACTATACCAAGGAAAGTCATGCCGGCACAACCCGCATCTTCCAAACAACCTTCCAACTTGTCAATGTATATGCCAAAAATAGTAGGGCATAGAGGACAACCTTACTTGACTCCTATAATATAATTTATTTCTTTTTACCAACACTTAAGAGTTCCTGAACTTGGAAATAACCTTCTCATACAACGTTATTCAAAACAACTCTCAACTCAAAAGGGACTTTTAGCTCTTCTTATATATTCCAAGGTTAGTTCTAGGCATTATGTCAAATGTTTTTCTAAAGTCCATAAAGCAACATAGAAGATTGGTTTTATTATTACGACACTACTCAAGAATGGTCCTAAGCATGACAAGGTGGTCCATAGTTGAATGATAGCTCCTAAATCCTACCTAGTCTTTAACTCTTTTTATGTGACTTTCTAGCCATATGTTAATCTTCTTTTCCAAAATGGTGTTAGTTGAATGTTACTTTCATTTACATTATGTTAAAATATAAAATTATATTTTCAAAAATATGTATTCCATTTTCTATATTTATTTCAACAAAATTACTATATTTGAAAATAACAAATTAATTTTTTTAGTGGGAACACATCACACGAAACCCTCAGGCACTTCCCCTCATGTTCTGGAGCAGTTAATTGCACCCTAACCTCACTTCCCATCATGTTCTGGAGAGCAGTTAATTGCACCATAACCCCACTTCCCCTCATGTTCTGGAGCAGTTAATTGCACCCTAACCTGATGGGGACATCAAGTGAGGTATTTGCACAACCACCTAGAGATTTGACCCCAGCTTTACACAATGCTCAACCACTTGAGCTAACCCACCTAAATTATTGAAAATAGCAAATTAATATCAATAATTTATACAAATGATTAATGATTACGATACTTAGAATAATATAATTTTCAAAATATTTATTTTAACATATATTTGAAAATAACACATCAATTTTCATATAATACATTTTAAATAATTTTCTTAACTATTAACTCTTGTGATTTTATTAATTAAAAAATAACATTCCAACTTCCATATATTGTCTTTAACCCTTCAAATATATCATATTTTAATGGAAAGTGACTATATATTTAATCAAATATCAAGGTTCACGACCCACCGAATATTTTCAAAATCTAAGTGCACGAATAGAGGGAGATGTCATGTTATTTTATGACAATGATAAGCTTGCATTGATTATAAAGTTTAAATTCAACAACATTATAAAATAAAATAATGTTTTTGTTTTATTTTCCTTGTGTGTGGTTCACCATTGAAAATAAGGAATGCATTAATATAGGTGTTTCAATGAATGCTTTAATATAGGTGAATGGTTTACATTTTGATGTATAAATTTTTTCTCCGATGTGAAAGCCCCCTTCAGAAATTGATCTCTGTGTATTTCATTTAAGTATATGGAAAATATGTACACAAGTTATGCAGAGGATTACTTCTAAAACAAGGAAGATAACTAAAGCTTATACCC
This sequence comes from Larix kaempferi, assembly GCA_027924585.1. Classification (NCBI taxonomy): domain Eukaryota; kingdom Viridiplantae; phylum Streptophyta; class Pinopsida; order Pinales; family Pinaceae; genus Larix; species Larix kaempferi. The sequence goes on from BSBM01000071.1 coordinate 9,446,843, forward strand.
AATATACCCAAATTATATGATGGATTTGATTTTACATACTTTGTAAATAATCAACTTTTAAAATGGAATCGTATGATGGATGTGATTCTAAAGCTTATGCCCAAATTGTATGATGAATGTGATTTTACATACTTTGTAAATTATCAACTTTTAAAATCGAATCATATCATGGATGTGATTCTATTAAAGTATTTTGTAAATTATTATTTTAAAATGAAATTATATGATGGATGTGATTTTACATATGTTTTGTTGAGTACTCCTTATCTCATGCCCTTCATAATTGTTAAAACTTACTTCATTTAATACTAACCACAATAACTAGTTCATTCTACATTTTTCAAAATTACCAAATTTTTTAGAATTTAATAGTAAGTAAAATATCATAACAATTCACATTATAAGTTTGTTTATTAAATTCTTTTAAAGCAATATTTAAAACTTTTTTTTAATTTATAAAGTTAGAGAAGTTCCTTCTATTACATGAAATTAAGCATTACATCTGATTAAGATTGATCTGCCTGAATAGTCAAACACAACCTTCATTGTTCAAACCAAATAAAAAAAATTGAAAAGGATACATTCTACCATACTTCACCGTTCTAACCAAGCAATCAAAAAGGAAAAAGTTTGGGATTGTTTAAAAAATTCGAAAGTATACATTTTATAAGTACAAAAATATGTTATTTTTCAAAACTATATGAAATCAAAATTAATTATTTTAATTACAAAAACAATGTTTTATTACAGTGTAAAATGTTTTACTACCATATTTGCAATCAAAAAGTTTTGATCTAGCTATTAAATTTCTCAAAAGAGTCTAAAAGTTTAATGTTCACAAGAAAAAAAAACAACCATTCAAATTCATAGTTGATCTAGATGCCATTAAATTTCTCAAAAGAGTCTAAAAGTTTAATGTTCACAAGGAAAAAAACAACCATTCAAATTTAATAAACTATATTTGCATATATTCATTAAAAACACGTGAAAAAAAATTTAAATTCAATAAACTATATTTGCATATATTCATTAACAACACATGAAAAAATACATAGATTTAATAAAAACACATGAAAAATTCTATAAATTACAAAGACTTAAATACAAATTTGAAAATATAATTTTACTACTAAATCTTCATTAAAAAAAAGATGTTTTTCATATTTTTATTAAATATATATAATTAAATTTATAAAACAATAAAATCAAAACATAAATTCAAACTAAAAATATGTGTAATTTAATAATAATTCATAAAAAAAATTCTAAACAATTTAATAAAACATAAATTCATATATAACTAATCGAAGAAAAAAAAATAGTTGAATTAGTAAATTTGTACACATTCATTTCTGGATTAATATTTTTAATTAAAAATAAAAAATAAAATTTTATTTTTATAAATCTAATAACGTAAGACAAAATTTAAAGTTAATCTCGAGTTTGAGAAAATGAAAATTTAAAATGATTTATATAGTATTGTGACCTTTAGTACTTGGTGGCAGTGTTGGAATTTGAAGGATGTTTGCCCGTTCTCGAGTATTTTATCCGTTAAATACGGGAAAAAATACTATCGAAACGTATTCTCAGACGAGTAGATTTTTTTATAAACCATCAAAATGAAGTTTGAAATTTTCCTAAAAATGTCATTAATAGTTATTTAAGAGGTAGGGATTCCCTAGGGTATAAGGTGGTAACTGTAGCCTACAACAACCGACTACCTAGGGTTCAGGGGCTAGGAGGAAGGAGGCATTACCAGTTTACCAACCTCTAGGTTTCCAACTTGCCTCGTAATGGTTGGTGCTACTGTCACACCGTATTAATTAAATCCATTAATGCTACTGCCGGTGATTAATGATGATGGATCAGGATCATGGCCCGAATCCCTGATGGGCCAGCAATTTGCAAGCCGCAAACCACTAGCGCTACAGTGTGGACTCTGTTTACTCATTTGTTTGTTGCAGAAGCTTGTAAGGGGAATTGCAACGTACAGGAAGCTAGAAACTCGACATTCTTTTGTTATAAAAGCCAGAAAGTTGACATTATTTTGTTGTGGAAGCCTAGAAGGAAATTGCAATCAGCTCTAAGAATATCTTCAGAAAATGTGCTTCAGAGGATCACAAGGTATTACATTAAGAATTTAAGATTGCATTATGATATCACAATATTTTCTTATACAATTTCTGAAGTTTTAAGAACACGACTTTTTGATGCAGCTACCTAGAAAAAGGAGCAACAAATTTACCTCTAAAAGGGGCAGTGCACATTGAACCTCCAAAACAACGTGCCAGACTCCAAAGTGCCAACACCGACGCCAATGATCCTATAAGCTCAAGAGGAAAATCTCGTCCAGAAGAGCTAGAGGAAAAATGTATGGGAGGCAACCATGCATTGGTGGCCTAACATCGGTGTGACCCCATCGACATTGACTCGAAGGTATTCATCGATGTTATTACTTGCATTTTAAGGGGTTTGTAACTTATAAGTTGTGAGTTGTTCTCTTTATGACCAGAATACTAGATTTCTACTCGCCATAATTCCATAAGAATCGAGTTTTAGCATTTGTCATGTCCCCACTGACCTCCATGGCCACGGGAGGCCCTGATACGTTTTTTTTCTCCAAATCCGAATGAATACACACACATAGTCGAAATAGCTCGGGTCCACAATCCGCAACCTGCAATCCTCAATCTGCTATTGCGGATGCGGAAGTGCAAAACTTCATAACCGAAAAACTTACCCTTCCACAATTCGCAATCCGCAATGATGGACACGCAACCCGCAATCTGAACCAGCGGATCCACAATCCGCAATCCGCACTTGTGGATGCGAAAGTGCAAGACTTCATAACTGGAAATCTTACCTTTCCGCAATCCACAATCTGCAACGGCGGACCCGCAACCCGCAATCCGCAATTGCGGATGTGGAAGTGCAAGACTTCATAACCGAAAATCTTACATTTCCACAATCCACAACCCACAATCCGCAATCCCCATTGCGGATGCGGAAACACAAAATTTCCCACTGGGAAAACTTACCTTTCCGCAATCTGCAATCTGCAATTGCAGATGTGGGCTCGCGGAACCATACCCCTGTAATGGCAACTTTCCACACAAACTTCTAAGGGGCATAACTTCTCCATCCTTGGTCCAAATGAGACAAGGTCGGTACCGTTGGAAAGAACTTGGATAACTCTATCCAATGGTGAAATCCCTGCCCAATCTGAGCACTCCTTCCATGTCAAATTTACCTCTGAAGTTCTGTCCATAACTCCACTTAAAACTTCAACCTTCTTTCCACCATGATTTTTCCTTCCACCTGACCCACCGAAGGGTTCTGAAACACTCCAAGGTTTCCCTTCTTTTCCCAAGGATCATATGTAAGCAGACAAATCATTTCCAAGTTAATCATACACATTATAACATGTAAAATGCATTCAATTAGATCTTAACAAATACATCTATCATATGCCAGACTTATGATGCATTAAACTCATGCAATACAATGATATACATGTAACAATGAACTCAGCCCTTTATTCAGGCCTACACATGACTTCCTGTCAATCAAATCCACATAAAGATGCATTCTACAATTCCACAATTGAAGATAAGCAACCATTTCATAACAATGAAACACCATCATTTAACATAACAAGAGTACTTATCTTTGAATTCCGAAGCAACTGGCTAAGTGAGAGAAATGTTTCACCCAACCTTAGATCTTTGTCCAGCCTATACTCTTTCAGCTGAGAGATCACCCCCGAGTTGGGCTGTGTATCCAGTAAGGAGGGCTATTAGTTCTCTCATAGTCAAGGTTCCATCCCAATGCTAATCCAATCTGCAGTTGGGTTTATCAAGCATTCCAAGGCACCTACCCATGCTAAGCCAACCTACAGTGGGTTTATCAAGCATTCAGGGACATACTAGTCATGCTAAGCCAACTTCCAGTTGGGTTTATCAAGCATACCATCAATAGGGTCATGCCAAGCCAATATACCGTTGGGTTTATCAAGTATACCAGACAAGCTGATCAAGCTATGCCAACCTACAGTGGGTTTATCAGGCATACCAAGCAATACAACCATGCCAAGCCAGCATACCGTTGGGTTTATCAAACATATCAGGAAAACTGATTATGTTAAGCCAACCGACAGTGGGTTTATCAGGTGAACAGGGACAGTGAGGGAGGCGTTGCTAAGCCAGTGAGCTCAACCACAAAGGTGCAAGCATCTCAACACTCAGTCGACTTGGAACCCACATTACCTACCACATCCAACACAAGGAAGACCCTCTTCTTTGCTGCACAGTCCCTCAAGGCCTCTTCCCTTCCAGTGTTATTCCAGGATGGGCATAGGAAGGTCCAATCGCTAGTACTATGAGACTTCAGCCTTCGCTGGGTTTATCAAGCAACCAAACCTTCTTCCTTCGTTCAACGAGTAGACTCCTTCCAGGATGGTAGACAAGTTTTGTTCCGCAATCTATCTTTTGTGATCCAAGCTCCGGTCCTCACGGTTTCTCTGCACTGTTTAAGCTTGTAGTTTCCTCACGGGTTCTATCATTCTGTCATGGAAACTCTCTTACTGGTAGACTGGGTTCACGCACATAGTTCCTATGGCCATTAACTCTCTGGTATCTCTATTACACAGGGAAAACACGGTTATCTTTGGGTTATACCACTCAGTTGGCTTTGCGTCTACAGAGATGTAGGAGAAAGCTCTCTCTCTGGATCGATGGATCGTGAATGGCAAGTGCGCGCATGGATGAGGAATTAATGAATGTCTTTTCACCAAAATGGGTAGTCAAACGGGTTCCACAAGTTCTAGAAGTTGAGTGCCTTCTAGGACAAGTAACCAGATCCATACCCTGCTATACGAAATCGCAGGCATGCTCCTTACTCCATCGGCTTCAGCAACAGGGTTCTCAACCACCCTCTGCAACCGAATTAATGTCATCAGGGAGTTCAAATGAGTTCACAGTCAGACATGTGGCAACATGGGAAACCAATCCCATAACCCCCTCACCTCTCCCTAGTGGATACATGTGGCTCCTTCTCATTAGTTGCCTCCTTAGCCAACTTCTTGGTTATTTTATTCATTAATAATAAATACATCATTTACATTTCTTCATGGCTCAATAGCCCATGAATATTCAAATTGTATGAATACTTGCCTAAGAAATAACCTTAAACATCCACTAGTGGGGCCTTGGCCTTGAGCTCCACACTAGGGAGAATACACACACACCGCATATACATAGTGTTTACATTGAAGCCAAATAACATCAAGGGAAAAATGGGGTATTACAACTCCCTCTCCCTTAAAATAACACCGTCCTCGATGTTCTCAAAACTGAACAAAAATGGGAATGCCTCTTTCATGGCATCCTCCGGCTCCCATGTGGCATCTTCTGGACTAAGGTGTCTCCATTGCACCTTTACTTGCCCTATGGCCCGGTTCCGTAGTAAGGTAACCTTCCTGTCGAGGATGCATATAGGCTCCACTTGGAACACTCCCTCTGGTTCCACCTGTATCACATGCCAATCAATGATATGATTAGGATCATACACATATTTCTTAAGCAAATATACATGGAAAACATTATGAGCTTTCATGTTAGCAGGCAATGCAATCCTATATGCAACTGGACCTATCCTATTAAGGACTTCAAATGGCCCAAAATGGCACAACTTCCCAACTTCATGGAACTCTTCCTTGGTTTCACTCTCAAGTAGACATGATCCCCAATCTGAAAATCATTATGCATTCTTTTCAGATTTGCATAACTCTTCTGCCTGTCCTATGCTGCCTTAAAATTATGCCTGATCTTCACAATATCCTGCTCCATCTCCTTAATCATTTTTGGTCCAGACACTACTCTGTTCACTGGGTTGTCCTAGCTCACTGGAATTCTACATCCTTTTCCATACAACACTTCAAAAGGACTCATCTTCAGTGATACTTGATGTCCATTGTTGTAAGCAAATTCCACTAAGTGTAAATAATCTTCCCACTTAGATGGTTTATCCATCACATACATCCTTAACATATCTTCAAGAATCTGATTTACTCTCTCAGTCTGACCATCTATCTGAGGATGATAGGCTGTGTTGAACTTCAACTGAGTTCCCAACTCTTGGAACAATCCTTTCCAAAAATTGGATGTGAACTTCATGTCACTGTCTGAAACTATTGCCTTGGGAAATCCATGCAATCTGAATATCTCTCTCATGAAGATATCTGCAATGTCACTGGCCTTGTGGGTGGACTTGACTGGAATTAAATGAGCTACCTTTGATAGCTTCTCCACCACCACCATGATTGAATCATGCTTCTTTACTGTCATTGGAAACCCAGTTATGAAATCCATAGAGATCACTTCCCACTTCCATTCTGGAATGGGAAATGGCTGCAACAATCCTGTTGGATGTTGGTGCTCTGCCTTGACCTGTTGACACTTCTGACATCTAGCGATGTAGTTAGCTATGGATTTCTTCATACCACGCCAAAAGTACTGCTTCCTTACTGTTGTTATAGTCTTCTGATATCCTGGATGTCTTGAATATGGTCTCTGGTGTATCTCATCCATCACCAACTTCTTCAAATATGCACTATTTGGAATTTACAGTCTAGTGTTCTGATAAACGAGAACATCACACTCACCCAGTTGATATCTTGCATACTTCTCTTCTATAACATTCTGCTGCAATTTCTCTTTGATATTAAGGTAGACCTCATCACTATCTCGAGCTTCTAAAATTATTTCCTTCAAATCAGATTCACACCTACTTATTGCTGCAATATGGAATTTCCTGCTAAGCGCATTAGCAACCTTATTCTCCTTACCCTTGACATGTTTAATTTCCAAATCGAACTCACAAAGAAACTCCATCCATCTAGCTTGCCTTGCATTCATATTTGGTTGGTCAAACAAGTATTTCAAACTCATATGATCAGTTCTGAGCTCAAACCTTCTTCCCAAGAGATAATGCCTCCATCTCTTGAGAGCATGAACTATGGCTGCTAGCTCTAAGTCATGGGTGGCGTAGTTTCTTTCATGCTCCTTCAGATTCCTTGACTCATAACAAATTACAAATCCTTCTTACATTAGCACTCCACCAAGTCCTTCAATGCAGACATCAGTGCATACGACAAAATCCTTACTCAGATCTACAATTTTCAAAACAGGTGCACTAGTAAGCAACTCCTTTAACCGTTGGAAACTTCTTTCACATTTTTCAGACCATGTGAATTTGATTTCCTTCCTCTGTAATGAAGTAATTAGATGGGCTATCTTGGAGAAGCCTTCAATAAACCTTCTATAGTAACCAACAAGGCCCATAAAAGATCTGACATCTGCTGCATTCCTTGGAGTGGACCAATCCATGATGGCCTCAATCTTCTTTGGATCCATTGCAATGCCCTCTGCTTATATAATATGACCCAGATACTACACCTTCTCTTGATAGAAGTTACATTTACTCAGCTTAGCATATAGCTGTTGCTCCCTAAGGACTGGCAATACCATTCTCAAATGCTCATCGTGTTCTTCTTCATTCTTTGAATACATAAGGATATTATCCAAGAACACAATCACAAACTTATCCAAGTACTTGTTGAAGACACTGTTCATGAGACACATGAACGTAGCAGGTGCATTAGCAAGACGAAATGGCACCACTGTAAATTCATAATGACCATACCTAGTCCTGAAGGCTGTCTTATGAATGTCTTCTTCCTTAATCCTTACCTGATGGTACCCAGACCTCAAGTCAATCTTTGAAAACACTCTAGCTTCCTTCATTTGATCAAACAAATCATTAATACTTGGCAAGGGATACTTGTTCTTAATTTTCACTTTATTGAGCTACCTGTAATCAATACACGACCTCAATGTTCCATCATTCTTCTTAACAAACAACACTCGTGCACCCCATGGGGATACACTCGGTTCGATATATTCCTTGTCCATTAATTCTTGCAGCTGCATCTTCAATTCTACCAACTCTAGTGTGCTCATTCTATAAGGAGATTTGGAGATGGGTGCTGCTCCTGGAACAAGATTAATGGAAAAGTCAATATCTTTCTTGGGTGGAAATCCTGGAACTTCATCTGGAAACACATCCTAAAACTCCTGCAATATCTAGAAGTCTTTTATCATGGGTCCTTTATCTTTTGCTAAATCTGATATATGCACAGCATATAACTGACAACCCTTTTTATAAAACTTCCTTAATTGCAGAGCTGAAAACTGCCTTACTGAAACATGCTTTGGAATTCCTTTAACCAACCTTGGATGGTCTTCATCATCAAGGCATTCCAATGCTTTCTCATAACATTCCACCTTGGCTCTATGCCTTTCCAACCAATCCATGCCAATTAAGGCATCATATGATCCCAATGGTAATACGTTTAATTCTGCATGTGTGAGGAGCCCATTCAATTCTATAGGACATGGACACTCCTTCACTACTTCACTTACCTTTCTCTTGGTACCGATGGATAATTGAACTAGCCAAGCTTCATTATGTCTTACTTTACCAAGAGAACAACTTTCAACTACCTTAGGAGATACATAACTATGAGTAGACCCTGGATCAATCAAAACAGAAATAGGCTGCTCAACAGCCTTACCTGCAACCTCCACCACTACTGATTGATGGTCTGCTTGGTGATCATCTAGTGCTGCATAAATCCTAGACGTTGTTCTTGCCATGTCCCCTACTGTATCTGCTCCTCTAACATTGTGCAAGCTCCTGGGGTTCTTCTTTGCAGTTGGGAAATCTCTGAGCATGTGGTTTTCCCCACAACCCCAACACTGAAGTGGCCTCGTTGATGTTCTATCCACTGTTACAACTGGCGTATATTCTCTTCTTGCTTGCTGACCTTGTGGAAATATCCTAGGATGATTTCTGAATGGTGGTTTGAATTCACCTTTCTTCTAATCAAACCTTCCCTTGGGTTTACCTTTCCACACTGGTTGCGCCTCTGCTTTACCTTTACTCTACTCATAGCAATGCGCTTCCATTCTAATGGATTCATCCAAGCTTGGTGGATTTACAAACTCTATCCTATCTCTGTAGCTCTGTGGTAGACTACCAAGGAAGCATTGGATCTTCACTCTTTCATCTTTGATGTAGTCTACGTACCTCAGCAACTACAGAAACTTATGGACATGTTCATCCATGGTGTTTTTCCCTAGTCTGAGTTCATTGCACTCTCTTCTTTTGCTATCATAATACATAGCTGATAGGTACTTCTCTTGGAAGTATCTTTGAAACCTTTCCTAGCTAACTCTTCTTTCACCGATTCCTTTCACTTGCATGAGGTGATCCCACCAAATAGAATCTCTTCCACTAAGGTTATAGATAGAAACCTTAGCCTTTTCATTCTCTGAATACTCATGCATTATGAAGTACTTCTTCATCCCAAGAAGCCATGTCTCTGCTTCTTGACCTTCTTTGATTTCACCATCAAAAGTGGGAGGCCTTGCCTTCCTAAATTCACCATGTGGAATACCTCTGTGCCTCTTCCTGTCCTTACTCTTGTTGGCAGTGCATCTTGGGATCCCCTGAGAACCCTCAGAATCATCTGACCTGCTAGAAGAAAACTTAGGAGAGGGCGTCCTGTGTCTTTTGCTCACAGAACCCCTTCTAGGGTTGGGATTTCTTCTCATAGAACGACCCCTATATTGATTTTATGTATTCCTTTGCTCTCGGCCTTCGTGGCTTGCGTTAGAACCACCGTTAATCCTTTGTTGTAAGTCTGTCAGACTCTGTAAAATGGTTGCATTAAGTTGATGTTGCTTTTCTTGTGCTTTCATCATCCGCTCATTAAAGCTTACCATAGTTTCAACCAAGTTTGGGGGTGTCACTTGCTCCCTTATTCCATCAGACTTGGCCTCTGTATGTGCTTCTTGCACATTCTCACCCAACACATCAACTTCTGGTCCAAACGGGTCCCGTGCATTGTTTAAAGTGACCATTCTTACACCTTTCTGTGCATTGTCCTGTGATGCAATGCGTCTTATAGCTGCTGCTATCTCTGTGCATATTAGATACATTCTATTAGATAGCACAAGCATGCAAATGACTCTATCATACCCATTCAAACCTGGAATTATTCATTTGAACAATCAATTAATCAAATATATTCACCAAAATAATGCCATGGGCGCATCTCTCGACCAACAAATCATAACAAATCATTCATGATCCATCCCAAACAGCTCCAAGTGTTGCAACTGAAGCTTTGATACCACTCTGTCACGTCCCCATTGACCTCCATGGCCACGGGAGGCCCTGATACATTTTTTTTCTCCAAATCCGACTGAATACACACACACACACAATCAAAATAGCTTGGGTCTTCAATCCGCAACCCGCAATCCGCAATTGCGGACGCAGAAGTGCAAAACTTCATAACTGAAAAACTTACCTTTCTGCAATCCGCAATCCGCAACTTGGGACCCACAACTCGCAATCCACAACGGCAAATCCGCAATCCACAATTGCGGATGCGGAAGTGCAAGATTTCATAACCGGAAATCTTACCTTTCCGCAATCCGTAATCCGCAACGGCGGACCCGCAACCCGCAATCTGCAACGGCGGATCCACAATCCACAATTGCGGATGTGGAAGTGCAAGACTTCATAACCGGAAATCTTACCTTTCCGCAATCTGCATTGCGGATGTGGAAACGCAGAATTTCCCACCTGGAAAAATTACCTTTCCGCAATTCGTAATCCACAATTGTGGATGTGGGATTGCAGAACCATACCCCTGTAATGGCAAATTTCCACACAAACTTCTAAGGGGCATAACTTCTCCATCCTTGGTCCAAATGAGACAAGGTCGGTACCGTTGGAAATCTCTTGGATAACTCTATCCAATGGTGAAATCAGTGCCCAATCTTAGCACTCTTTCCATGTCAAATTTACCTCTAAAGTTCTATCCATAAATCCACTTAAAACTTCAACCTTCTTTCTACCATGATTTTTCCTTCCACCTGACCCAAGGAAGGGTTCTGAAACACTCCAAGGTTTCCCTTATTTTCCCAAGGATCAAATGTAAGCAGACAAATCATTTCCAAGTTAATCATACACATTATAACATGTAAAATGCATTCAATTAGATCTTAACAAATACATCTATCATATGCCAGACTTATGATGCATTAAACTCATGCAATACAATGATATACATGTAACAATGAACTCAGCCCTTTATTCAGGCCTGCACATGACTTCCTATCAATCAAATCCACATAAACATGCATTCTATAATTCCACAATTGAACATAAGCAACCACTTCATAACAACGAAACACCATCATTTAACATAACAAGAGTACTTATCTTTAAATTCCGAAGCAACTCACTAAGTGAGAGAAACATTCCACCCAACCTTAGATCTTTGTCCAGCCTGTACTCTTTCAGTTGAGAGATCACCCTTGAGCTAGGATGTGTATCCACTAAGGAGGGCTATCGGTTCTCTCACAGTCAAGGTTCCATCCCAATGCTAAGCCAATCTGTAGTTGGGTTTATCAAGCATTCCAGCGCACCTACCCATGCTAAGCCAACCTACAGTGGGTTTATCAAGCATTCAAGGACATATTGGTCATGCTAAGCCGACTTCCAATTGGGTTTATCAAGCATACGATCAGCAGGGTCATGCTAAGACAACATACAATCGGGTTTATCAAGCATACCAGACAAGATGATCAAGCTAAGCCAACTTGCAGTGGGTTTATCAAGCATACCAAGCAATATAACCATGCCAAGCCAACATACCGTTGGGTTTATCAAACATATCAGGAAAACTAAGAATGTTAATCCAGCCGGCAGTGGGTTTATCAGGCGAACAGGGACAACAAGGGAGGCGTTGCTAATCCAGTGAGCTCAACCACAGAGCTGCAGGAATCTCAACACTCAGTTGACCTGGCACCCACATTACCTACCACATCCAACACAAGGAAGACCCTCTTCTCTGGTGCACAGTCCCTCAAGTCCTCTTCCCTTCCAGTGTTATTCCAAGATGGGAATAGAAAGTTCCAATCGCTAGTTCTATGAGACTTAAACCTTCACTGGGTTTATCGAGCAACCCAACCTTCTTCCTTCTTTCAACGAATAGACTCCTTTGAGGATTGCAGGTGAGTTATGTTTCGCAATCTATCTTCTGCTATCCATGCTCCGGTCCTCACGGTTTCTCGACACTGTTTAAGCTTGCAGTTTCCTCATGGGTTCTATCATTCTGTCATGGGCGCTCTGTTACCGGTAGACTGGGATCACGCACATAGTTCATATGGCCATTAACTCTCCAGTATCTCTATTACACAGGGAAAACACAGTTATCTTTGGGTTATACCACTCAGTTGGCTCTGCGTATATATGGATGTAGGAGCAATCTCTCTCTCTAGATCGATGGATCGTGAATGGAAAGTGCACGCTTGGATGAGGAATGAATGAATGTATTTTCACCAGAACGGGTAGTCAAACGAGTTCCACGAGTTCCAGACGTTGAGTGTCTTCTAGGGCAAGTAACCAGAGCCATGCCTTGCTATACAAAATCGCATGCATGCTCCTTACTCCATCGGCTTCAGCAAGAGGGTTCTCAACCACCCTCTGCAACTGAATTAATGTCATCAGGGAGTTCAAACAAGTTCACAGTCAAAGATGTGGCAACATGGGAAACCAATCCCATAACCCCTTCACCTCTCCCTAGTGGATGCACGTGGCCCCTTCTCATTAGTTGCCTTCTTAGCCAGCTTCTTGGTTATTTTATTCATTAATAATAATTACATCATTTACATTTCTTCATGGCTCAATAGCCCATGAATATTCAAACTGTCTGAATACTTTCCTAAGCAATAACCTTAAACATCCACTAGTGGGGACTTGGCATTGAGCTCCACACTAGGGCGAATACACACACACCGCATATACACAGTATTTACATTGAATCCAAATAACATCAAGGGAAAAATGGGGTATTATAGCATTTTCCATAACTTTTTTTACTTGTTATTTCTCCTACACTCCAGGGATTCGATCATGGGTTTCATGAAAAGAAGATTTAAGAATTAAAAAATGGAAGAAGAATCAATCACACTTTATAGCGGCAAAAAATTATTTATCCTATGTTGAAAGGTTTTTCGTGTCTGGTGTTTACTGTTTATAATTCAAATAATTCAAAGACTGCGGATATGAAATGAATAGAACCCTTTCATTGAGTTTTGGTGTTACTCCATGTTGGAGGGAAATAAAGAGTTTATTTTATGAAGGAATGGAATGTCATGTTCAAAGCCAGTGCAATCTCAATGTTTTAAAATGCCTACAAAAATTATTTCACCGTTTTTAAGCTTCAATTTTAGGCCAAGACATTGAAATTAATCCCAACAATTAAAATGTAGTTTCGGTGATGATTTTCAAATTGAAATTTCATCCAAACTTTTGCTAAAAACTAGTTATGCCGCTATGCCAAAGAGTTTTAGTTTTCTAGTAAAATGGATGAAGGACATAGCCTTCAATTAGTTCAACATGAACCAATTTACGACCATAGTTTATTTCATTCGATTTTATATAAATTAAATTACAAAATTCATATTCCAACTTACATTCCAATCATTATAAAACTCGATAATACTTGTGCCACACTTTTCACCCTTTGAATCTTTTGATCTTCCTTTGTTTTGGTTTGAATTGGTGGATTTCTTTAAACATATCACTACAATACTTGTGCCCATAATTTAAATATATAATAGAGGCCTGGATGTTTAAGTGACTATGCTTGAGTTCATGAAGCCCACCCAATTTTTAAATTTTTTTAATAAATTAAAATTTAATCTATAGCATTTTAATAATAATATGAATACAATATGGTATACCTATTTGCTTGGGCGCAAAGCTTTTGATAGGTGGCTATTGTTAAATTTGATGGGAGTTTCTTAGAATTTGACATAAGATATACAATGGAGGTCATAGGAGGAAAATAAAGCATTTAATTTATCATGAAATTCAATTTCAGGCCAAGGCATTGAAATTAATCCCAACAATTTAAATATAGTTTCCATGATGACTTTTAAATAAAAATTCACTTCTAGTGGAAGCTATCTATGCCTCTTTTAGATTTTTAGTTTTCTAATACACTGGATGTAGGTCATGGACTTCAATTGGTTCAACATGAACCCATTTATGGCTAGAGAGTTTCTTTGTTTGAATTTTATATGCCCTTCCTTAAGTGCATAAATGGTATGGTATTTCCCTATACCCACATAATTGCGAGGGTGGAACCTGGTGCCTAGCTGACTAAAAATGATGTTACCAGGTATGACTTTTTGCATCCAAATACAAAAGACATTAGCAACAAAATTCCATGAAATAGTCAATGAAAGACTAAAAGTAAAAGACTTGAACAATTGTAATCTCTATGTTTTGGGTTTTTTTTGCAACAAAATCTCACACTACAAAAATTGTAGTCATCTATGATAACATATTTGAAGATAAAAATAGTCTTGAGAAAACGGAGTAGAACAAGCTGGAGAAAAAGTAGGCTCCTGAAAATTATGAAATTAATCTTACGTAAATGGGGCATATATGTCTATGTCTATCTAGGTTTGAAATGATGATATTTAGTTGTATGTGGAAGTTGGGTAACCTTATGGAGCATCTATTTTCAACAGTAAAGGAACTCTGCAGCATTGAGGGTATCTTGTAGCATCCTTACAACGTACTTCCTTTTATACTCCTAAATTCCAATCATCATAATTCTGAAAACTTCATTGCAGTAGGGAAACTTATATGCTAAAACGTTATTATTGACAGGTACATGTTTAGGAAAAACGTTCATTGAAGGCGAACGTTAAACCCTAAAATGTCAAAAAAATATAGTATGATGGGTAAAATTGAAGTGAAATTCTAGCAATGCATGGTGGCTTTTCTTCAACATTGGTGAAGACTGAAATCTTGAGCTTCTCTAAGCAGTGGCAGTGACGACTGGAATCGCTTCTTTACGCAATGGCTTTTCTTCAGCAGTTGGAATGCGAATGCGGTGGCTTTTTTTTTCAGAAGTAGAAATGACCTGAAATCCTTATCATCAGCGTCTATACGCGAAGGCTTTTCCTCAGCAGTGTATTATAGGGAATTGGCACAAATTTGCAAAAATTCCTAGAAAAATTTGGGCGAAAAGGGTGAGATTGCATAAATTCCTATAAAAAATTATGCCAAATTGTTTTTGAGGACTTAGGATACATATATTTTTTTTCCACAATTTGGATTTTTTCCTCCATTTTAGAGCTTTCCCGTTCCCAAATTAGAAACCATCCCTATCGAATCGTATCGAATCTTCGAATTATTGAGGCTAATACGGCAAGATTTGGTAACTATAGTTTAAAGTACTTTGTAAATTATTATTTTAAAATGGAATCATATGATGGATGTGATTTTACATAAGCATAGATTTATTTTAACTCTAGTTTCTAGGCCCTTGGTAGAGCCTATGCTGGTTTGCCCAAAACTAATATCTACCTCATTATTTTATTATTAATTTAACAGTACATAATCCAATATATTTTCGATTATAAGTGCCAACTACTCCAATTTGGAATTGTTTTGTCAATGATAACACTTAAATCCTATAAATAGACAAAAGTTGCAATCATTCATTAATTGTGAAGTAAAATAGTTATTTTTCGTATGCATGCCATAGTTATTTAAGGCTTTACTTTATATATATTTTTCAAAGAAAAGGCTTTAATATACACACACCAATTGAATTTGAATTTGAAATTTGATATTTTTTCAATGGAAACTGTCATGGGGAAACCCTCAGGTACTTCCCCTCATTTTGAGGATGGTACCCAAGGTAAACCATTGGCCCTAATTACGGCGCCTAACCCCGTGGGGACATCAAGTGAGGCCCTTATATAGCAATGCATAGCCACTCGGGGATTTGACCCCGAGACCTTTTTGTCACGTTCCCTCCCATCATACCAGTGCGATGGAGAGGATCATGATGCTAAAATGGGGCATCTAGCCCCATGAACTTATTAAATAAGCATTCACATAATATAAAAAGACATATGGAAATGTATAATTATAAGAAAACACAACGGAAGTAATTTCAATTACACATCCATCATACATTCAAGATATTCATCAAATAAATAATTACAAAGTTAACACAAGAGAATACTTATCTTATAACAAAGTAGTCCCAAGCAACTGGCTATGCAACTGCAACGTTCCACCCAACCATAGGCCAGTTGTGATCATCAATATCTCAACACACTGCCACCCCCGAGCTGGGCATGATCTCTACAAGGAATCAGAGAACAGCAGACTCACACATAGCCCAAAGATACACCAAATCAGCCAAGCCAAGCTACAGTTGGGTTTATCAGGCTGTTAGGCAATGGAAGGAAGAATTGATAAGCTAGTGGGATCACCCATAGAGATATGGCCACCCTCTGCAAGAGCTATCTAGCTTGGTCCCCACAATACCTACACACCTGGCACAAGGAAGTATTCCCTTCACTAATACACAGTCCCTCAGGCCATACCTTCCATTCTAGTGTTCTTGTTCTTCAAGGTGTGCATAGAAGAGCAACCAACCCTTTTGATACTCTTGAGAGGTTACCTCCTCACTAGGTTTATCAAGCCAATTCTGGTCCATGAAATTATGAGCAAGAATTAGGAGTGGAAGTGGACTAGAATTGGCTTGATAAACCTAGTGAGGAGGTAACCTCTCAAGAGTATCAAAAGGGTTGGTTGCTCTTCTATGCACACCTTGAAGAACACTAGAATGGAAGGTATGGCCTGAGGGACTGTGTATTAGTGAAGGGAATGCTTCCTTGTGCCAAGTGTGTAGGTATTGTGGGGACCAAGCTAGATAGATATTGCAGAGGGTGCCCATATCTCTATGGGTGATCCCACTAGCTTAGCAATTCTTCCTTCCATTGCCTAACAGCCTGATAAACCCAACTGTAGCTTGGCTTGGCTGATTTGGTGTATCTTTGGGCTATGTGTGAGTGTGTTGTTCCCTGATTCCTTGTAGAGATCATGCCCAGCTCGAGGGTGGCAGTGTGTTGAGATATTGATGATCACAACTGGCCTATGGTTGGGTGGAACGTTGCAGTTGCATAGCCAGTTGCTTGGGACTACTTTGTTATAAGATAAGTATTCTCTTGTGTTAACTTTGCAATTATTTATTTGATGAATATCTTGAATGTATGATGGATGTGTAATTGAAATTACTTCCGTTGTGTTTTCTTATAATTATACATTTCCATATGTCTTTTTATATTATGTGAATGCTTATTTAATAAGTTCATGGGGCTAGATGCCCGGTTTTAGTATCAAAATCCTCTCCATCGCACTAGTATGATGGGAGGGGATGTGACAGAATGGTATCAGAGCTGCTGGTTGCAGCATTGGACCTCTATGGGCCAAATCCGATTACAGTTACATGGGAAGGTCCCTTCCTGATCACCACAGGTCTCAGCATCAGGCCTAAACTGGCTAAGTTGGATAGTTTGCAGAGGTAAGGTTACCTCCTGCTGGGCAGTAGTCATCACAGAAAGAAGAAAAGAAGAATCCGGAATTGTTTTAAGTGTTTTTGAAAAACTTTGTTTAAGTCTGTTTCGGAAAGAACTCGGAAGTCTTCGTCGCAACAACGG
Source organism: Larix kaempferi (assembly GCA_027924585.1). Taxonomy (NCBI): domain Eukaryota; kingdom Viridiplantae; phylum Streptophyta; class Pinopsida; order Pinales; family Pinaceae; genus Larix; species Larix kaempferi. The sequence continues at coordinate 9,464,515 of BSBM01000071.1, forward strand.
GAGAACTCGCCAAGTTGACCCGAAACAGTGGAAAAAGTTTCTAAGTGTTTTTCGGCGTCGAAGGAAAATTTTCGGAAAGACTCAGCAAGTTGGTCCGCAACAGCGGAAGAACTCGCTGAGTTGGCCCGAAACGGCGAAAATTTTCTAAGTGTTTTCGGCGTCGAAAGGAAATTTTCGGAAGGACTCAGCGAGTTGGTCCGCAATAGCGGAAGAACTCACCGAGTTGGCCCGAAACGGCGAAAATTTTCTAAGTGTTTTCGGCGTCGAAAGGAAATTTTCGGAAGGACTCAGCGAGTTGGTCCGCAACAGCGCAAGAACTCGCTGAGTTAGCCCGAAACGACGAAAATTTTCTAAGTGTTCTCGGCTTCGAAAGGAAATTTTCGAAAGGACTCAGCGAGTTGGTCCACAACAGCGGAAGAACTCGCCGAGTTGGCCCGAAACGGCAAAAATTTTCTAAAGTGTTTTTCGGCGTCGAAGGGAAATTTTCGGAAGAACTCAGCGAGTTGGTCCGCAACAGTGGAAGAACTCGCTGAGTTGACCTGAAATAGCGAAAATTTTCTAAGTATTCGGCGTCAAAGGGAAATTTCGGAAGAACTCCACAAGTTGGCCCAAAATTACGGAAAAACTCAGCAAGTTGGCCTGCAACGGCGGAAGGACTCGGCAAGTTGGTTTTAAAAATCTCAAATTTTTCTAAGTGTTTTGGGCGGAAGAACTCAACGAGTTGCTCCGCAACAGGTCGGAAGAACTTAGTGAGTTGCTCCGCAACAGGGCGGAAGAACTGGATGAGTTGCTCCGAAACAAGAAATTTCAGTTGTTTTTCAGGGAGATTTTCAGGTGCCAAAAATGGAAAAATTGCCATGGAACTTATGCGCCAGATTGCACGAAATGAAAGGATTTACAAAATCCCCCTTGACCCCCGTCGTCCCCCTCATATGTCGTTGATTGTGAGAAAATTCTATGATTTGACAAATTGTCAATATAATGTTTTCCCACGTGCATGAAAGTAATTTATGAATTTCTAAGAATATAATGCAGTTAACAATTGTGTTGATGAACACATTTTGCAGAATCACAGTTACATCAGGGCAACACTTTAGATAGTACAGTTGGAAAGTTTTGGATCTTGGTTGGGCCAAGAAAATCAACATCATGGATGATGCACATAATCCCTATGAGCCTGAGATAGATGCCATGTGGGAGAACATACATGTTGAAAATGCTGAAATAGAATCTAATGGGAGAAGAAATCAAGAGACTCCTCCAGGTATTACAACCACCATGAGAAGCCTAAGGGTGGAGTTGCAACGCTGTAGACAAGACAATGAAAGGATGATTAAAGCTCAGGAAGAACAAAATCAGTTGAATGCAGCCATGCTGGAGATTTTGACAGACATCCAAAGGAAAATAAACTCTGGGCATCAGACATCAAATCCAGAAAGGGGTGGGAGTAGTTCTAGAAGGAATTCTCGTAAGAGGGCCAGTAGCTCAAGAAGAGTTTCTACAGACATAACATATACTCTAGAAATCTCTTCTAATGAATCATCTGACACTGAAGAATCCATTGAGGGTTCAAGCTCTTCATCTCGCATGAGTAAGAGGAAGAAGCACTACAAGAACAATTCACATGGGGAATTTAAGAAGGCGAAACCTCCTACATTTGATGGAGAGATAAAGTCTGGTCAAGAAGCTGAAGCTTGGCTTCTTGGGATGAGAAAGTATTTCCAAGTCCAAGACTACTCGAAAAATATGAAGGCAAGGGTAGCCATCTTCAACTTGAATGGAAAAGAATCTATATGGTGGGAACACATCAGGCAAGTGAAGAAGATCAATGAAAGGAAGATTGTGTGGAAGCAGTTCAAGAAATACTTCAAGTAGAAGTACCTCTCTGATAGGTACTATGATGATAAGATCAAAGAGTTCCATGATCTGAGATTGGGACAATTGACCATGGAAGAATATGCAAACAAGTTCTTGGAGCTGCTGAGGTATGTCAGGTATATTTGAGATGATAAGGTGAAAATTCAGCGTTTCCTGAGTGGACTGCCCCAGTCATATAAAGATAGAATTGAGTTTGATGAACCTCGAACTCTAGAGGAAGCCATAAGAAAGGCCAAGTATTACTTTGATCAAAACAAAAGCAAACCAGAATTCCATAAGGCATGGAAGGATAAGAAAAACGAAAAGTTTGTTCAAAAGAGGAAGGGGTTCAAGCCTCCTCACTTCCGGAATCAACAAAGGAAACCATCACAGGTTGTGACTAAGCCAACTAAGATGATGGGAGACAAGCCAAGAGATCCAAAGTAGCCAAGAGAACCACTTCAATGTTGGGGTTGTGGAGGAGAGCACATGCTTAGGAACTGTCCACATCGGAATGGGAATTCAAATCAAGTTCACAACATCCAAGGAGCTAAAACTATGGGTCAAGTGGTAAGGACAATCCCTAGAATCTATGCAACTCTAGACGACCGCCAGGTAGATCATCAGTCAATTGTGGTTGAAGTTGAAGGTAAGCTTTCTAAGCAATCTGTTTCTATTTTGATTGATCCTGGATCTACTCACAGTTATGTCACTCCTAGAATTGTTGAGATTTGTGCTTTCAAGAAATTAAAGCATAGTAAATCATGGTTAGTTCAACTAGCCACTGGAACCAAGAGAAAAGTTAGTGAAATAGTAGAGAAATGTCCATTAGAGATGGATGGGCTATTCACTTATGCAGATCTGGATATTTTGCCACTTGGTTCCTATGATATTCTCATTGGAATGGATTGGTTAGAAGCACACAGGGTTAAATATGACTGCTACAATAAGACATTTGAATGCATGGACGAAGAAGGAAACCCGGGGGTTGTAAAAGGCATTCCAAAGGTGACTTCTGTTAGACAGGTTTCAGCCATGCAACTGAAGAAGTTTTGTAGGAAGGGATGTCAATTGTATGCAACCCACATTTTAGAAGCAGCAGAGAATGAAACTCTTAAATTGGAGGACTATCATGTATTGCAAGAATTCAGGGATGTTTTTCCTGATGAGATTCCAAGACTCCCTCCAAAGAGAGACATTGATTTTACAATTGAACTTGTGCCAGGAGCTACACCAGTGTCTAAGACACCCTACAGGATGAGTACACCAGAATTGCTAGAATTGAAAATGCAATTACAAGAGTTGCTGGAAAAGAAATATATTAGGCCAAGTGTGTCCCCGTGGGGAGCACCTGTTCTATTTGTGAAAAAGAAAGATGGAACACTCAGGTTATGTATTGACTACAGGCAGTTGAACAAAGTCACTGTGAAGAACAAATACCCATTGCCCCGAAATGATGACCTTTTTGACCAAATGAGAGGAGCAAAGGTATTTTCAAATATTGACTTGAGGTCTGGTTACCATCAGGTAAGAATCAAAGAAGAAGATATTCATAAGACAGCCTTTAGAACGAGGTATGGACACTATGAGTTTGTAGTGGTACCATTCGGTCTCACAAATGCACCAGCTACATTCATGTGTCTCATGAATAATGTTTTTAGCAAGTATTTGGACAAGTTTGTTCTTGTATTCCTAGACGACATTCTCATCTATTCTAAGAATGAAGAAGATCATGAAGAACATTTGAGAATGACAATGCAATTACTAAGGGAGCATAAGCTGTATGCAAAGTTGAGCAAATGTGACTTTTATAAAGATAGAATTCATTATTTGGGTCACATCATCTCCGATGAAGGAATATCTATAGACCCTGAGAAGATTGAAGCCATTATGAATTGGCCAACTCCAAGGAATGTGACTGATGTGAGATCTTTTATGGGCCTTGCTGGTTACTACAGGAGGTTTATCAAAGGATTCTCCAAGGTTGCAAACCCGATCACTTCTTTGCAAAAGAAGGGGATAAAGTTTGAATGGTCACCAAGATGTGAGGAAAGTTTTCAACGGTTGAAAAATCTTCTTACAAGTGCACCAATTTTGAAAATTGCAAACCCAGAAAAAGACTTTGTGGTATGTACCGATGCATGCAATCAAGGACTTGGAGGAGTTCTTATGCAAGACAACCGTGTGATATGCTATGAGTCAAGAAAGTTGAAGGAGCATGAGAAGAACTATGCTACTCATGATATAGAACTTGCAGCCATAGTACATGCTTTGAAGATGTGGAGGCATTACTTAATGGGAAGAAAATTTGAGTTAAGGACAAACCATTGTGGTCTGAAATACTTGTTTGATCAGCCAACTTTAAATGCTAGGCAAGCTAGATGGTTGGAATTTTTGTGTGAATTTGATTTTGAAATCAAACACATAAAAGGGAAAGAAAACAAGGTGGTTGATGCACTCAGCAGGAAGGTACATAAAATACATGTGGCAGCACTTAGTACTTGTCAACCCGATTTGAAACAGCAGATTGTGAACCATATTGTTGAGGATGAAGTGTACATGCAGATAAAGGACAAATTGTAGTAGCAAGACCTTGGCAAGAAGTATGAGGGTTATCATTTGGAGGAAAATGGACTTCTTACCTATAAAAATAGAGTCTATATTCCTAGTGTGGCAGATTTGAGGAGGATTGTTATGGATGAAATCCATAAAGCTACATACTCTGGTCACCCAGGATATCAGAAAACAATTGCTACAGCAAGAAAATATTATTTCTGGCCAGGGATGAAGAAGGATGTCGTTGAATATATTTCTAAGTGCATGAAATGTCAGCAGGTGAAGGTTGAACACCAACACCCCGCAGGTTTATTGCACCCAGTGCCAATTCCAGAATGGAAATGGGAAATAATTTTCATGGATTTTATTACAGGATTGCCAATGACTATGAGACAACATGATTCCATCATGGTTGTGGTGGACAAGTTAACAAAGGCAGCACATTTCATACCGGTTAAGTCCACACACAAAGCCGATGCCATTGCAATATTTTCATGAATGAAATTTTCACATTACATGGGTTGCCTAAGGCAATAATTTCTGACAGGGATACCAAGTTCACTTCCAATTTTTGGAAAGGTCTCTTTGCAGATTTGGGTACACAGTTGAACTTTAGCACCGTGTACCATCCTCAAATAGACGGGCAAACAGAAAGAGTAAATTAGGTGCTTGAAGACATGCTTCGCATGTATGTAATGGACAAGGCATCCAAGTGGGAAGATTATCTACACCTAGTAGAGTTTGCATATAATAATGGGCAGCAAGAATCATTGGGAATGAGTCCATATGAGGCTTTGTACGGCAGAAGGTGTAGGACACCAGTGACTTGGGACAATCCAGTGAACAGAATTGTACTTGGGCCAGAATTGCTTAAGGAAATGGAACAAGAGGTTGCAAAGATCCTGCAAAATTTAAAAGCAGCCCAGGATAAACACAAAAGCTATGCAGATAAGCATAGGATCCATAGGGAATTCAGTGTTGGGGATCATGTGTATCTTAGAGTGAAGCCAAGGAAGGGTTCCTTGAAGCTTGGGAGTTGTGCCAAGCTTCACCTAGATATTGTGGACCATTTGAAGTGCTTGAAAGAATAGGGCCAGTTGCATATAGACTTGCATTGCTTGCTAGCACTAAAGCTCATAATGTTTTTCATGTCTCTTTACTTAAGAAATATGTGCATGATCCTAACCATGTGATTAATTGGGATGTGATCCAGGTGGAACCCGAGGGAGAGTTCCAAACCGATCCATTGTGCATCCTAGACAAGAAGGTAACATTGCTCCGGAACCGAGCCATCGGACAGGTAAAGGTGCAATGGAAGCACTACGGTCCTGATGAGGCTACATGGGAGCTAGAGGATGCCATGAGAGTGGCATATCCATTTTTGTTCAGTTTTGATGAACACTGAGGACAGTGCTGATGTAAGGGGAGGGGAATGTCACATCCCCATTTTGACCCCCTTCGCATTAAATCGTAAATGATGTAAATATTGATACTTAATCATGGTGAGGAGCTCAAGGCCAAGGCCCCACCATTGATTTAGCGTTTTATGTATCAGCAATTAAAAATAGATGCCTATGGTTCTTGTGCTAGATAGGCACAATGTAAATTAAGACATCATGTAAATACGAATTTTAATGAAAAACCCACAACTAGCTATGCAATGCAACAAAGAGATGGGGGCATGATTCTACAAGGAATAGGGAGGGAAATTATTCAAACCCTTGAGCCAATGGTGATAAGCCAGATGTCAATGAATAAACCCTCAACTACCCATTCTGACTTATGCACCCAATCATTTAATTCTTCTAGAAATTGGTTGAGGCAGTTAATGCCTTGGGAATGAAGAGGCATGGCAGCCAATTTCGTGCATGGGCAAGCCATCAACCTGGGAAAAGGTACTTTTGCTTTTGGGGTGAGAAAACACCCACAGTGACTGGGAGAAAGGGAGTCACGTTTTGGGGGTTATAGAGGTCATTTTTGCCCCTGAAATGCAGAAAAAACGTTTTCTAAAAACGAATTTGCTCTCCCAGGGTTTATTCCCCATCTACCAGTTCATTTTGGTTGCCCACGGTTTTTAGCACTTGTGTTTTGTTGTAGGGTGCAGCCCTGTGTTGGTTGGAAATTATGAGCAAGAATTAGGAGTGGAAGTGGACCAGAATTGGCTTGATAAACCTAGTGAGGAGGTAACCTCTCAAGAGTATCAAAAGGGTTGGTTGCTCTTCTATGCACACCTTGAAGAACACTAGAATGGAAGGTATGGCCTGAGGGACTGTGTATTAGTGAAGGGAATACTTCCTTGTGCTAGGTGTGTAGGTATTGTGGGGACCAAGCTAGATAGATCTTGCAGAGGGTGCCCATATCTCTATGGGTGATCCCACTAGCTTAGCAACTCTTCCTTCCATTGCCTAACAGCCTGATAAACCCAACTGTAGCTTGGCTTGACTGATTTGGTGTATCTTTGGGCTATGTGTGAGTCTGCTGTTCCTTGATTCCTTGTAGAGATCATGCCCAGCTCGGGGGGTGGCAGTGTGTTGAGATATTGATGATCACAACTGGCCTATGGTTGGGTGGAACATTGCAGTTGCATAGCCAGTTGCTTGGGACTACTTTGTTATAAGATAAGTATTCTCTTGTGTTAACTTTGCAATTATTTATTTGATGAATATCTTGAATGTATGATGGATGTGTAATTGAAATTACTTCCGTTGTGTTTTCTTATAATTATACATTTCCATATGTCTTTTTATATTATGTGAATGCTTATTTAATAAGTTCATGGGGCTAGATGCCCGGTTTTAGCATCACGATCCTCTCCATCGCACTGGTATGATGGGAGGGGACATGACACTTTTGCTCACAACTTACAACACTCAACCACTTGAGCTAGCCCACCGAGCTTAAATTTGAAATTTGATATATATATATATATATATATATTCTCCATTATAATTATCCACTCACAAATGATTATAATTTGGAATCATATTATAAATGATAGCATACAAAAATCCTACAAATAGACATAAACCGAAATTTAAACGAGCTAAATTGTAAAACACATTTCTGTAATTATATATCAAATTTCAATTTAAAATTGAGTTGACTTGATACCTAAGTAGACGTAAATGTTCATTATTCGTTATAGATAAAAACAAGTAATTTCTCAAAAATATTTTTCAAATTCCAATTTATTATGGAAATCTAGATTTTAGAATTTTATATGAGCTATTTTACTCATTAACTACTCTCAATATTCATTATTAGTTTTAAAGAAAAATAAATAAAGTAATTTTTGGAAAAGTGTTTGATTATATTTACACTATTTTGAAATTACTTAACCAAGGTGGCCATTTCCCTCCCAGCTAAGAATACTTATTAGACAATTTTGTAAATAAAAAGGGGTTTGCACCTTAAGAGATTTGAGCCTTAAGATGGATCTATGTTGGTTACAGAAGTAGAATTCTTATAATAAAGTTAAACCTATATATCAATCATTAAATATTAAACATAAAAAATTCATTTATTTCTTATTAGGCCAACCAAAGTTACTATTTAAAAAACAAAAATATAAAAATCTCAACGAGTTGGGATGCCACAACCATTAGTTATTAATAATGATATTAATTAGAAAATAAAGAAGAATTATATATTTAATGAAATTATGCTTAAATGAATTAAGAAGTATGAAATAGAATGATATTTATATTTTATAGTGTTTAAATGTTTTTTTTTAAATTAGTTTTTAAAATTTAGTCATTTATAAGAATATTTGATGAATTTCGATTGTTGGGAATTTCCGTATATAAAAAACAATATAACCAAATTATGCATATCATTTTTATAAACCTGACACATCTCACCCATTTGAATTGTAAAAGTGCCTCTTTGACCCAATAAGTTTAGTACAATGTACTTTGTAGATTCATCTTCATATATAATGGATAATGGATGTGATTTTAACTTTTGAAATGGATGAATGGAAACATGGAAATATATTAAAGTTGAACTTGGATGAAATGGTTTGCAAGTTGAGCATATGCATATGAGTGTATATGAAGTAAATTTGCGGCATTTAGTAAAGATTAAGGTTATGAAAGGATAAACGATTGGGACACCTAAGACCAGGTAAGAAGGTACTTCTATTATATCCGATATCACATGAAGGAGAGTTGCATAGCTTTTCTTTCCGCGAAAAAAAGCATACTATTGTTATTCATCAAGTGAATCAAATAGTACATGATATGCAGTCAAAATTGACCTTTCCAGGATATACCAAATTGTCCAAATATGCAAAATATCTCAAAACTATATAGTGCTATGCACCAAAGATATCAAAAATTCACACTGAGATCCTAAGAGAGAAAAAACAGTGAACCAGAATCTATGAGTGTGCCTTCATAGAATTCATCCCAAAAAAGGAGACCTTCTTCTCCATCTAATGCCTGTGTAGAGAGCTGATTTGCCTGAGAATTGTATTCCCGATATATATGCTGGAAAGAGTATTTGTGGAATGACAGCAATTCCGATTGTATCCTGTTGCACCAATAAGTAAGATTTAATACCTTATATTCACCTCTGGCCCACTTAATGGTAACGCGGGAATCACCATATATGTCAACATGTGGCAAGCCAAATATAAATGCCACCCGGATAACACACCACAGAGCTAGAAGTTCTGCTCTCATATTAGTATCGAAACCACACTTAAGACGCAGATTGTAGTAATGCTCAACATTGAGAAAACTAACTCCTCCAGCCCCACAATTTCCAGAATTAGCCGCTCCATCAAACATGAGAATATGATCATTAAAAGACAAAGTAAAATGTCCAATAGTGCTCTTCACTGGGATAATAGTAGTAATCTCATACATCATAAAAAGCCTCATAACAACATTGAATGTACTGTCCACATTGGGTACCTGATTGTCGAAAAGACATTTGTTTCTAACCGACCAAATAGACCAACAAATAAAAAGGAGAGTGGCATAGCTATAAAGCATTGCAAGAGATTAGCACAGGGGCTTCACTAGAAGGAAATATAATACCACGTTCATTCATATTGCGGTATTAAATATTCATGAAAACGTAAAAATTATATTGCTTATATATTAAGGGGCAAAGGGTTTTTTTATTTAATGTAACAATACAAAAATACTTTGGGGTCTTTTTTATATGGGAGGCTGACAAATATCTGGCAAATGGAGATGGCGGGATCACGGCCGGATGAGAAATCGAGTTGAGGCAAGGCTCGGGCTTACCAGTGCGCAGGGAAATCACATCTTGAGGCATGCTTGAGGCCAGGGGGTTTCGTGGTGAAGTGGGTTTCCAATCGATCATAGTCGAGAGACAGTGGTCATTAACAACCAACTGTTACCAATAGAACTCAGCCAGTTGTTACCAATAGCCTTGGGAGGCTCTAAGCCTCCAAGGCCTGTTATAGGCCCTCGATAGGCCTTGGGGGCTTGAATACCCAACCACTCGTGCCTATTACAGGCCTTGGGAGGTTTAGTCAGCCTCCTAGAGCTTGTTACAGGACCTGGGGGCTTGGATACCTAGCCCACAACAGGCTTAGTCAGCGATTGGGGAACTGTAACATGCAGTCTAAATGTTGTACTATGTGCATTGGATCTAGTGACATACAAGAAGTGATCTCCTATCTCTTCATTAGACCATTAGATGTTTCAAATCATAATGATATGTGGTTGAGTAATTGCATTGTGGGTGAAGTAATGTGCATCCACAATATACATCGAAAGAAGCAAGGTGCATTGTAGAATGTATGTGGGGTCATAAGAGGGGTATCATATCAATATACTAGGTAGAAATTTAAAGGGGTATAAAAAATGTTAATAAAAAAATTGATACATACAATATCTAGTGAAAATAGGGTTTTTTTTTAAATTGGGAAAGCATATTGGGAGGGGGTTAAAAAAAATGATTTTAGAAGCTATTTTCCAATATTTAGTGAAATTAGGGGTATTGTTTCATATGCCATGAATGAACGTGCTATGATAGCGGTTTATTGAGTGAAGCCCCCATGGAGATTAGTGAACATAGAATGGAAAATTTGCTTAAAAAACATAATTTAATTCATATTATATTGAGTATCCTAACTTTCTAATTTAAAGGAAATTATTATTATTTTACTTAAATTTTTTGGTTGGTTACATATTTAATTGGCAAAGATAATAAGACCAATCTGTAAAAAAGGCGAGGCTTCAAGATCAACATTCACGGTACATAGTATGAATGTGGATAGTTGCTATGAAGTCTACTTATTATTTTTTTTTTCTTATTGTTGTAAAAAGAAAATGTACTATAAATAAATAATATTATTGACTTGTTGGATTCATTATTTCAAAATGATAACTTTAACTCTAAATATCTATATATTTTATTTTAAATATTTGAAAATCAATTCTTTAATTAAAGAGTCTTAAAATCAATTCCTTAATTAAAAAGTTGTGGTATTAATAATATTTTTTATTTTTAAATTTTTGTATAGAGGTTAAAATCCTTAGTAACCATGGCAATAGAATTTCACATTGTTTTTAAAAAATCTTAAAATCAACTTTTGAATTGGGAAGTTTGTTATCAATAATATTATTTTTTCACTTCTTAAAAATAAATAAAGTGATAAGTTAAAATTACAAATTTTTGAAACCATATCCTTTATAACTAATATTGTTGCAACCAAAACCTTAAAATTAATCCATTTTTTTAAGTAGTTAAAATTATAACATTTTTTTTACTCTTTGTTCTAAAAAACTAATATCGTTGCAAACAAAACCTTAAAAATGTCACTCCTTTAAGATTAGTTTATCACTCCAAGCATTATTTATTTGTGGATTGAAATCTGAATATTTTTAAAACTATTTTGATACAATATTCCACTGCCAAGACAATTTAAAATTCAACATTACTCCCACTTGTTTTATTTTTATGTCAATACACTACATTAAATTCAACAAAAAAATATTTTATAAGAAATATTGTTGCATTATCTGTACTCAAATAATATAAGCTAATAAGCCTTGTTACATTATTCATAGACAAATCATATCCTTTAAGAAATATTAAAATGATTCATAATTTCGTGAAATATGAAGGGCTCGTAGGGGTGGGGGGGTCATATATGATCCGAAGGGAACTCAAAAATCAAGCTATGAATGGGGATTAGTTACAAACAAAAACAATAAACCAGAACCAGAGGCATATGCTCTCCTTCAACGAATTAAGGTAGTAAATCTTTCCATATTCAAATATATAATAGTAGTTGGAGATTCCTCCTTTATTATCCATTTTATGAATAATTACAAAGTTATAAATGATGATAAGTTAACCACACTTATCACAAGAATAAAAAAGGGTTCATTTGGTTTGATGATATTCAATTCTTCCATGTTCTAAGATATATCAATCACGGAGCCTACAAGAATGCTAATGATGATGCTAATGAAAAATGGGCTGGTGGAGTTCCATGCCATCTTGTAGGTTTAAATACACCCATTTGATATGCATGAGACCTACATAGAAGGTGTTGACATGTTAGTTTAGAAGTCCAAGTCTTAAATGGAAGTGGGAGGAGGCTTGTATCAACCTCACACTGCCTTGACATATGCTCAAGTTAATTCATTATCGGTGTTTTGAAACAATGGAGGACTATACCTCACTCAAAGGTGGCATTATGGATTATGTTGTAGTCTATGGAGAGCATATTGGAGGATATATGTGGGAAAGAAAAAGACTTGGCTAATATGCTTCATGTTTTTTTTTTTGTAACTAGGGGAATCGACAACTGGAGACTGGGCTGGTACTCGCATTACACGGGGTCCAAGGATCCAATCCTGCTACCACTATACCCCTAGGTGCCCCACACACCCCGCAAGCATGGGACACGGGTAAAGTCGGGTGTGATTTGAACTCGTGACCTCCATTTACAACCGTGACTTCATAACAACTGAACCGCCAATGAGCCACACCCGTGCGGGGCAACGTGCTTCATGGTTTTAGTAAAGCAACCAAGTAAGAATTTATAATAGAAACCTATGGTTTTATTTTGTATCTCTAAATATAAATTGAAATTTAACTTGGGAGTGTGAATTCTTGTTTTCTGACATTGGGTTCAAGGTTTTTAATCCCTGGGTTTGTGGAGTTCATGAGAATGTGGTTCCCTTATTCATATGGTTTAAATTGTAAAATTGGGAAGTTCGGGTGTATTCGTCTGTTGAAGATTTGAACTAGGGTTGTTTGGCATCTTTTTACTTTGAAGAGGGTTGTGGTCTGCTGTCCAACTTTGGGATTCACCTCTCATCTATAGAAATTGGGAAAACAATCTCAAATAAGAATAATTTGTTAAACAATTATCTTTTCATTTGGAAAGTAAAGGACATAATGGGTCTGATGTCTTTGCATTTGGGTTTGTTGTATCTCTTGTTTATGAAAATGGATTGCCATGGAAACCACCATAGTCTTACAAAGAAATCTAAGAGACTCATAGGGTTTTTTGTTGGCACAAAGAGTACATATATGGGAATAGAACCTCTATTCTTTCTATTACCACAAAAGTTTATGTGAAAATGAACATAATTGTGATTCGTAGGATGAAATGGTTACTAACACTCTACAACAAAAGAGGCAAATACATGTATTAGAAGAAGAATGATCCATACTTAGAAATATGGTTTGCAATATGATCAAAGTATCCCAATCCGTGACCTCCAACCTAAACATGTATATGGGATTAATCCCTAGGGAATTTAAAGAAGAGGAAACAATCCACTAAATGCTCGAAGAGGTGGACTTGGAGAAACGAGAATCTCAACCCACCAATCTTGCCCAATGTGAAGCTAATAAGAAGTATGCATTATTCTAGTTTGTAGTTTGATATGATATGTAAAACTACTTTGTATTTAGGTGTTTTCTATAGAGTTTACACTAGTAGATACTTTTTAAAATGCTATGTAATAGATTCCACCAATATTTATGGTTTATACCCTAATGGTTGGATAAGCAAGTTGAATTTTGACAAAAGAGATTGAGATTTCAGTTTTGTAGTATCACACTGACCAGCCACTACAAGGAAAACAACTTCTAGTGGAGGATTTTGTGGAACGTCCCTAAAAACGTTTCCCCTTTTTTGTTTATAGTGGAGGTTGTTAGTAGAGGCAAGCAATTAGATTTTTTAGTAGATGTTTTTTTGTTGGTGCACCTAAACCATTTTGGCACACTAGTTCAATGTAATATCAAACATGACAGTGCTCTATGGCTATATTGAACATTTGAACTAGGGTCGTTTGCCATCTTTTTACTTTGAAGAGGGTTGTGGTCCGCTGTCCAAATTTGAGATTCACCTCTCGTCTATAGAAATTGGGAAAAAAATCTCAAATAAAAATAATTTGTTAAACAATTATCTTTTCATTTGGAAAGTAGAGGACATAATGGGTATGATCTATTTGCATTTGGGTTTGTTGTATCTCTTGTTTATGAAAATGGATTGGCATGGAAACCACCAAAGTGTTACAGATAAATCTAAGAGACTCATACTGTTTTGTGTTGGCATAAAGAGTACCTATATGGGAATAGAACCTCTATTGTTTCTATTACCACAAAAAATTATGTGAAAATGAGCAAAATTGTGTTTCGTAGGATGCAATGGTTACTAACACTCTGCAACAAAAGAGGCAAATACAGGTATTAGAAGAAGAATGGTCCATGCTTAGAAATATGGTTTGCAATATGATCAAAGGATCCCAATCCATGACCTTCAACATAACATGTCTATGGGATTAATCCCTAGGGAATTTAAAGAAGAGGAAACAATCCACTAAATTCTCAAAGAGGTGGACTTGGAGAAACGAGCATCTCAACCCGCCAATATTGCCCAAGGTGAAGCTAATAAGAAGTATGCATTATTCTAGTTTGTAGTTTGATATGATATGTAAAACTACTTTGTATTTAGGTGTTTTCTATAGAGTTTACACTAGTAGATAATTTTTAAAATGCTATGTAATAGGTTCCACCAATATTTATGGTTTAGACCCTAATGGTTGGATAAGCAAGTTGAATTTTGACAAAAGAGATAGAGATTTCAGTTTTTGTAGTATCACACTGACCAATCACTACAAGGAAAACAACTTCTATTGGAGGATTTTGTGGAACGTCCCTAAAAACGTTTCCCCTTTTTTTCATTTATAGTGGAGGTTGTTAGCAGAGGCAAACAATTAGATTTTTTAGTGATGTTTTTTTGTTGGTGCACCTAAACCATTTTGGCACACTAGTTCAATGTAATATCAAACATAACAGTGCTCTATTGTTGAACCCTAAATTTTTGATGAACCAATATTACTTAAAATTTGAAATGCATGCCATAAGATCTGAGTAAAATAGTTACATACCTGATTAGATGAACCTGGTGGTTACCTTGATGGCTCAAATGTCTGCAACTGAAGGTGGGAGGACGACTCTCCACCCAACCAACCCCCAGTCAACGACTGAGGCCCCTGAGCCCCCAACAATTAACCCTATTCCAGAGCTTGCTTGCTTTCCCCTTTCTATCAGCCTCTTCCTTCTTCCTTTCTCCTCCCAAGCTCCTCCTCCCAAAATGCCCCAAAAGACCAAAAAGATCCCCTTCTCTTATTCTCCTCCTCCTTTTATCTCCCCTTTCTCCCCTTTTTCTTAATTTCTTTTATGCATTTTGTATTCTTTCATATTCCTTTTTATTATTTACCCCTTTTTTATTATTATTTACATTTCATTATAAATATTCCACAAATATGCATACATGAGGGTTGTTACATACTTCCCCCTTCAGGAAACTTCGTCCCGAAGTTATAATATTCAAGCAATAAATACAATACTTATTCAATCAATCAATCAAGTAAATACTAGAATATATAGGTAGCTAGTACTATTGTGAAGTTAAGAGACTTATATGTGTGGCCACCACATAGAAGTCTCCAAACGACACTAATACAATCAAACTCCCGAAGTTACAACATGCTCTTAAGTAATTCCCTATGATTCTAGTATGAAACCATAGCAACAATTATGCATCATACACATAGAAGCATTAGTCAATTAATTAATAATTAATAACTGTGTATTTGTTTACTTCCTCTTTCCTTACTCACCCTCTCCCTGAGAATCATACCATCCGCCACCTCCATAAGCCTCCCCTCCAACTTCGGATGGTCCCGCTCTCCATGGCATGGGCCCTCTACTGTAACCTGTCCACGAATCATACAGTAGGTATTAGAAGTTCCCAGGGAGGTTACCACGACATTGCCACCCTCCCAACTTCTGGTAATATGGCGGCCTCATCGGAATTTAACCGGAATCTAGGGCTCATCAGTTCTAACCGACATCTAGTTCTCGGTACCCTAATCCTGATATCAAGATCATTATACCCTAGGAATCTCGAAAGTCTATCCTAACATCCTCCACAAGCACCCTCAAGGCACTAGCCCCAGGCATCATAATTCCTTCTACATAAACCTCCCTCCTGATGAGTATGTCTCCAACCATGGACTCTGGTCACATCAGAAATTCTTCGAAAAGTAACAGTGGCATTGCCACCTTCCCAACTTCTGGTACTAAAGTTAAGAGCTGCTGGCATAGAGTTAATTGTTGGGCTTGTCCCCCAACCCATAATATATTTATAGTATCCATTCTCATTCGTGGTTATGGGCTCCCACGAAATCATAGAATGATTATCCTCACCAGGATATTTGAGTGGATCACCTGGAACAACTTGCCCTTACCATAATGAATAAATATTAGTAACCATTCCTCAATATAATAATATATCATGGATCAACCTTGAATCATTTGCTAACAAGAATGTCTAGCCACCAGTTCATATTGTATTACATTTCATCATAAGCCATTGTCATGATAAGTCATGCCAAGTTTAACATCTAATGCATTTAGGCGCTCTGTGCTACCATTATAACATAACTGGTCATGATATACTTTCATAATTTCACGAAGCATATCATTAATGTGTCATGACAAGCTTACATATTTCAACATTAGTAATATCCACATGAATTAATACCATTTTATGTACCAAATGCCATTTATCTCTAGATGCAATGATAAAGCTATTAACATGCTAAATTAATATCATCATGAAATAATATCATTCTATGTTCCACACGTCATCTATCTTATAAAGCACCATAATGTCATGAAGTAACATCCAGAAATATCGCATGTACATGCTAATAACCACATGCCTTAGGTGGAATGGAACCACATGCTAGTAACCACATATCTTCTTAAGTAACACAAGGATGCATGATATTATGAACATTCATCTCATGATCATCAACTTAAAACATAACATATATAGGACGGAATATAAATATCAAGAACACTCCTATCACGATTAACCAACTCATTACATGGCATATATAGATATATATACCTTAATATCTCTTGAACATATAAGAATGAGTACCTAAATATCACATATCCTGCTATATTGGAGGCATTCACACACTGAACCAGTATATAGATTAAGTTTAGATTAGATTCGTTTCTTTAATTTTCTTCTTGTTTCTCATCAAGTGATATTGTCCAACTACTAATCATATATTATGATTGTAATTCCTCATCTTATAAGAAAATGAGTATTTTACAGAGTATGTACAGTTAACTTAGCTATTAGGTGCTAGTGTATATATATATTTTCATTACCTAAGTACTATGTTAAAATAAGTAATCCGTTATCTCGGCTACAACAATATCAGCATCTATCATTCTCTGAACAATAAAATTCCTCCATAATTTATAAATGGTAATAATAATATGTCTAAAAAATCAAAATCAATTAATTTTCATCATGATATTACTACATGTATTCATTTTTAATTCATCGTGCGATTATATGTTTATCATTTCCCAAAGTTCTAATTTTACCTTACATCTATGGATTAAATTATTCCCAAGGCGGCCATAATCCATAACATATAAGATTTTAATACTCGATCATCATTTCTAGTTGTCATGTTACTTTAATTCAACATAGTTTTCATTATTCTAATTATTTTCCAAAGTATACGATGACACACCTACTTCGACCAACAATATGTCATTATTGGAACTCTTAAGCATGAGAGTCCTTATTGGAACTCTTAGTGAAGCGTTAATACAAAGAATTCTTCATGTGTGTTCTACTTCACCAAAGTTTTATCCTGCTTGTAGAACTATCCAATGTCAATTTATTAGCACTACTAATTTTTTACATGCTTAACTGTGCCATTTTTTTTATCCCATTTATATCATACTATCACCAACTTCTCATGGAAGTTAATTTCAACCAACCAATATACTCTTAATAACTTTACCATTATGACTTTTACTTCACTATTCTAACCCCATAATTCCCATGGTGTTTCCATTTATATTGAGTACCTTTCTTAGCTATCGTTAATAATTGAATAACTATGTGTGTCATACCTAATTTCTATAGTGATTTTCCCTTATTCTATTCATGGAATTCACAAATCATGACATGTCCACTTCACTGACCATACCGTAGACACTTCTAATTTAATAGTTATTTAAATTCAGTGTTGTCATAAACCTCCTAAGATTTCTCTTAAGGATACATGTCATCAACCCAAATAAGAATGGATCTTATGATTCTTCAATCATGTTCCCTATTAAGGAAAATTATGTAGTTCACAAATATATTCTTGAAGGTTACCCACTAGGGATACCTCAAATGTGCTAAGTTTTCCTTATTCGGTCTTGGTAATTTTAATATTGGTTAGATAGGGGTTACTCTACTTTATCCCGATCATTACCATCATGTCTATACCAAGACTATTTGATGTTTACTCCATTGTGATTACTTCATCATTATTATTATTATCCCACCACGACATATCCATACCATCCTTATACGTATGCCCTTAATACCTATTTCTGCATGTTTTAGTAACGCTTGTTCATATTTTTTCATGAATAGCCAATGTCTTCTTTACTTGCACAAGGTTACACATGATTTAGTAGCTTTTAATAATCAACACAATTACCTTTCTCGATTTCCAATTTTATATTAGGTTCTTCAAAGTCAAGACATGCACTCCATGTCCTCATTAAGTTATGATGGTTCCAATCTTCAATGCTATTCCTAGTACCATAACTGGGATCCCATAAAATTATAACTTCTCAGACAACACAATTATTAGAATAACATACACTAACAATAACATGCTACATCCTTAATAAGATATAGAAGGGATAATCATGATGTACATGTGTCATTCATGTTTCCATGATGCTTCCATCACATCACTTCCTTCACAATTATCCAACCTAATAGTTCAAATATCACCTATGTGAAATTTAATTTTAGAATCAACCTCATTTCATTACTTTCCATGTATCACCACTTGAGAACCTATGCCATTTTTTATTTATTTATTTATTTATTTTCTTTCTATTTAGTATAACTTTAATAAGTCCATAATTGACCATTGTTTTTTGTAGGATACCTATAATAAGTCAACTATTACATATTTTGGAGTCATGTTCATTACATGGAACCTAGAAAATCTTACTTCACTTAGACTTTGGTTTATAATGGCTTGGCCCTAGGAATGTCTCTTGCTCTTCTGGGTTGCCTTGCCCATTCTTGCCTAAAATTTTCCCATCATAACCCATTTTATGCATGAGTTTGGAACCAATTCCCTTAGTATGCTTCTCAAAACAACCAAGTTCATCATCTTCATTATCAAATTTATCTTCATAAATAGTAGTAGAACCACCATCTTCAATATGGATTTCACTTTTAGAAAACCAGGATAATTTTGTTAAGTCTCATAACATGAGAGAGATACATATACATCCTTATCAATCAAATCACTTCTATTACACATATTATTAAAATTTGGAATCAAGTCATTTGTGTCACAAATTGCATCGCACATCACTTTTTCTGGGTTCATTCTTCTTATTTCACCCTCAAGTGCTAACACCATATTTTTATTTGCTAATAAGTCTTGCTACAACAACTCTATCATTTCATATTTATTATCATGAAGTCTTAAAAGATCATTTACCTATTTATCCAGTGATTCCAATTTGTCTTCTAGTTCACTATGCGGTGTTTAGTGTTATCAACAAATTCTTTAAAAAATTGCATACACTTATTATACTTCTCAAGAACACCCATATATAAAAATCAATATTATAACAAGAGGACCCCTTTTAACAACAACCTCTTAGCATTTAATTACATCTTTCTAAGAAGATACTAATGAGTTTATCCTCTACTTTTGTATATCGATAACTTATTTCTATATGAAGTGGACTCATTAATACAATACCACCACAAAGTAATTATTACATATTAATATGAGTACTTCATAGTGAACCACTCAAACCTAATTATAATATTAAGGTAATATGCATCCTAGTTGGTATTTCACTTTTATTGAGGACATTTTCACCCAAAATTAGCTTTTCAAATAGTATTCCATGAATTCCATGACATTGAGGTTCACTTGAATAGGAAAACATGCAACAAGTGTTTAATAGACTAGTAATCACTTTAAATTTACGGTTTGCATTCCTTCTTATACTAGTTGTGACTAAGTCAATCCTTAGTTTATTTGTGGTTTATAAGGTATGCATTCGCTCACAAAAGACAACGATTCCATTAATTGATCGAGCGTTTAAACTACTTCAGATGCCTAACCTATTTTGAAGCATACTTAACACTTTTCTTTAATGTTAGCTTAGTAAACAAATTGAATTAATTAATAAAACAATGAGTCTGCCCCACAAGTTCACTACTATGAGAAGAAAGAATAACTCAATTTGGGACATCGAGGATTTTGATGGTAATTTGGTCTCTTCTCAACATCAGATTGAGAAGGCTGTAGTGGGACATTTTTAGAAGTTGTTTTCCAAGTCTTGTGTGTCCAATTTGCAGGCCTAGCTGGAGGTCATTCAGTGTATGCTACATATCTTCTCAGCTGAGGATAATGCTTTTATTGGTAGGCCGGTTTCTAGGTGATATTGAAGAAGATGGCCAAGGACAAGAGTCCTGGGCCTGATGGTTGGTCGGTGGAATTTTATCTACAATTTTTTGACCTGCTTGGTGAAGAGATGGTTCGCTTGGTGGAGGAAGCTCGAATCTCTGGAAAGATCAGTGGTGGGATGAATGCTACTTTTATATCACTGATTCTTAAGTCATCTGAACCAACCTCTTTTCAGGACTATAGGCCTATTTCACTTTGCAACCTACTCTACAAACTGGTGGCTAAGGTTATTGCTGATTGTTTAAAGGTTGCTTTATCTCAAGCTATCTCTCCTGAACAATTTGGTTTTCTTGACCAGTGACTTATCTTTGACGCCATTGGGACTGCGCAAGAGACTATTCATACTGCAAAATGCAACAGGATTCCATCTATTGTTCTTAAGCTAATTTGGTTAAGGCCTATGATATGGTCAATTGGGCATACCTAAGACTACTTTAATTGAATGCTGGTCTGGATTTATTGGCTACAAACTGGATCCTCGGCTGTATTACCTCTGTAAATTTTGTTGTTCTAGTCAATGGATGACCGACCTCTTTCTTTAAGGGTTCTCGTGGCCTCCGTCAGGGATGTCCTCTTTCGCCTCTTCTCTTCCTTTTGGTGATTGAGGGCCTTAGTCGATTGTTGTCCATGGCTAAATTTACTGGTAAGATCTCTAGTATCAAAGTCACTAAACATTATAAAATAACACACCTCCTTTTTGTGGATGACGTGTTATTATTTGGTATTGGCACATTTGATGAGTGGTTGAACTATAAGCAGATTCTTGACCTCTTTTGATTGGCAACCGGGATGATTATCAGTACTTCAAAATCTTGTGCTTATCATTTGCATTTAAATTCCCTAACATGTGATCGTATTGGGAGCTTATTTCCCTATGAAGTCAAAGTGCTGGAAAGAGGTATCAAATACCTGGGTTACACTCTCAAGCCAAATGCATACACTATTTTGGACTGGAAATGGCTTATTTCGAAGTTTGAACTGAAGATTACAGGTCTATCGGTACTTAACATTGGGTGGTCGAATTGTTTTTCTAAACTCGGTGCTTGCAAACCTTCCCATCTATTGGCTCACTCTGGCCAAAGTTCCCGCGGCGATCTTAAATCAAATTAGATGTATTTATTTTAACTTTCTTTGGTCTGGCAGCAAGGAGAAGATGGGCATACATCTGACTGCCCAGGATTCTATTGCTCTACCGATAGAGGATGGTGGCTGGGGCATACATAATATTTTTGGGGTTTACAAAGCTTTACATCTTAAGAGCCTGTGGCGTGCTCTTTACCATACCTGTCTGTGTATCCGAGTCGTGAGGGACAAGTATTTCAAAGGTGGGACGGCAATTGACTGGATCAGAAGTCATCCAAAGAGGACGGTTGGTGCGTCCAACATCTGGCATGGATTAGTTGAGGTCTTTCCTCTGCTGCAGAAACACCTTAGTTGGAAAGTGGGTAATGAATTCCAGGTTAGATTAGGCGTCGAATCAATGATTGGGTGTGATTATATTCTCGACCTTGGGACTGTCTCTTCACTTCATCAACTGGGAATCTTTTACCTAAATCATGCATGGAACCCTGCTTCTTCGGGCTCTGTTCACAATTGGCTCTCGAACATGGAGATTGGTCTCACGGGATTTGCTGGTGTTGACTAGAATGATTTCACCAATGCACTAGCTCATGCTGGTATTTATCTAAGTAATCATATGGATAATTACAGGTGGAATTGGCAAGAGGAAAGTGGTGATATCGTGACTGGTATGGCTTACAGGGCGATTATGGATCAACAACCTATCGGTCCATCTTTATGGTGGCACAAGTTATTATGGAGCTGAAATGTCCCACTTAAAATTCGTTGCTTTGTTTGGCTTATTCTTAATAACCGAATTCTTACGGTCGACAATTTTATTAAAAGGGGGGGCTATAGGCCAAATGTCTGTTCGTTGTGTCTATAGAATGCATAGACTATCCAACATTTATTTATTGCATGTTCGATCACTCTCCAATTGTGGTCTACAGGATTTGATTTATGGGGTGTGGACTTCTAATGGAACCTTGGAACCATTGTTGAGACTCTTCATAGGTGGTTTAAAACTTGATGGGATTTTATTTCATTTCCTATTTATTTCATTTGGGGAATTTGGAATTTGTGGAACCACATTCTGTTTGATGGATTTCATTACAACTTTAGTCAGTCTCTTCATTATATAATGCAGTTTCTTCTGTGTGCATTGGTTAAGAGTGTTAGTCTCAAGAATACAACCTTAAATGGTCCTACTCTTCCAGTTAATGGATCATTTGGTTTTTTTGATGGCGTTGAACAACAGGGTAAATGTGGGGCCGATGGAATATTTGTGATTTCCGATACTGAATATTATGAATTGTCTCTGGGCTGTGGCATGGGCAGCAACACACATGCTGAACTCTTGGCACTCTGGAGTTTACTTTATTTTATCTGTCCATTACACTTAAACAATGTTCAACTATTTGGAGACTCCTCTATTATCATTCGCTGGGCGTTGGCTACAAATGCTCTTAAGGTGGCTTCTCTTGATCAGTGGAAGAGGAAAGTTAGATTACTTATGGTTCAATTTGACAACCTCCATATCAAGCATGTCTCTAGATTTTTCAACTTTAGGGATGATGGACTATCGAAGAAAGGCCTTAACATGGAAGAAGGCACTCTCCAAATTACTCACTATCATCAGCTAAGGCCTCCAGAATCTTGGACTATGCACATCTACTAGTGCTTATAATATCTTTTCCATTTTATTTTGTATTTGGAACATCAGATGTTCTGACTAGTTGTGGATTGGATCCATTATATTGAAGATTTTGTTAAAGTGGTACTCCGATAACATGGTATCCTCAGGTATTCTACTTTATAGTGATTAGTGCTAGTTTTATATGTTTCTGAAAGACCAAACTGAATGTTTCGTTACATTATCCTTGGGATAAGTTACATTGTAAATTTCTTTGATTCAAACTCATGAATAACAAGGAATTTTTTTTCAGTTGAAAAAGAAAAGTCTTAATCCTGTAAGCTGCCAAAATCATCTTAGTGCTAAGACCATTGCAAACCATTGCAAAGGGCCAAAGCATATGTCATCATAAATGTGGGTCGTCGTTATCATTTTGGCACTCACAGTTTTGCAATTATTATCCAGGTCACCGTAACCTGGTAAATTACTGCTAAGGCTTAAATAGCAAAACCTGTTTATCCAAATAGTAATATGAGGCTGTAGAGGACTGCTGGACTATAGTATTATTTCTTTACCCAAGTGTTAAGGACTGAATCTGAATCCTAAATTTTAATGCATAGGAACACAACAAATTCCTTCCTTCTTGATGAGATGTAATTCCATTAAAAGGTAAATACTCTCAACTTGTTAATAGGGTTGCGTCCCATCCTTGCTAAAGGTGTACATCACACTCTATATACCACATGGCAGTAGGGATGTGCCCTATTTGATTCTATGGAGAATGATTGGGAGCTGTAGCTTTTACTTATTGTTACCAAACCAACTTGAATATTACTTTCTAGGTTCTCCCTTGTTTTCTGAATTTTGGTTTTTTTTTTTTTTTTTGAAGCACAATAATGACCTAGACATTGCCCATTTACCTCTTGGGGCACTTGAGCTTAGGGCTGAGTTTCCTTTTTGGTTTTTGTATGGTAGTCGATGTCCAATTTACAAATATTGGTTAATCAGAAATTTAGGGTTCTACATTTGGTATGAGAGCTTATATAATTTTATTTGACTCTTGGACTCGTTGCAATTAATTTACCTCGACATATTTGATTACAAATTATTCTAGCATTGTGTTCTCTAGTACTTCAGCCCTGAGCTTTTCCAGCTCAAAATCATAATATGTGGGACATTGTTTAATATATTCAATTTACTAATATTTAAGTACTAAAAAAATATTAACGACCAAAAGACAAGATGCCATAGGCATCAATGCTTCGAAAATTTGTTGCTTTAACTTCCCCAAAAGATAACGAAGATCTCATAAAACTTGATCTTTTGAACATGCCCGAAAGTCAGTTCATAACTTCAATGCTGGTTGGCATCAGGTCTTCTCAAGTTAATTGATAGTTGTTCCATTGAAAGTTTACATATGAAACTAGTTGATGGACATTGCAAGTATTTCATAGTTGTTTCCTTCAGAGCAAGCTTACAGGGCGATTATGGATCAACAACCTATCGGTCCGTCTTTATGGTGGCACAAGTTATTATGGAGCTGGAATGTCCCCCTTAAAATTCGTTGCTTTGTTTGGCTTATTCTTAATAACCGAATTCTTACTGTCGACAACTTAATTAAAAGGGGGGGCTATGGGCCAAATGTCTGTTCGTTGTGTCTATAGAATGCAGAGACTATCCAACATTTATTTATTGCATGTTCGATCACTCTCCAATTGTGGTCTACAGGATCTGATTTATGGGGTGTGGACTTCTGCTGGAACCTTGGAACCATTGCTGAGACTCTTCATAGGTGGTTTAAAACTTGACGGGATTTTATTTCATTTGGGGAATTTGGAATTTGTGGAACCACATTCTGTTTGATGGCTTTCATTACAACTTTAGTCAGTCTCTTCATTATATAATGCAGTTTCTTCTGTGTGCATTGGTTAAGAGTGTTAGTCTCAAGAATAAAACTTTAAATGGTCCTACTCTTCCAGTTAATGGATCATTTGGTTTTTTTGATGGCGTTGAACAACATGGTAAATGTGGGGCTGGTGGAATATTTGTGATTTCCGATACTGAATATTATGAATTGTCTCTGGGCTGTGGCATGGGTAGCAACACACATGCTGAACTCTTGGCACTCTGGAGTTTACTTTATTTATCTGTCCATTACACTTAAACAATGTTCAGCTGTTTGGAGACTCCTCTATTATCATTGGCTGGGCGTTGGCTACAAATGCTCTTAAGGTGGCTTCTCTTGATCAGTGGAAGAGGAAAGTTAGATTACTTATGGTTCAATTTGACAACCTCCATATCAAGCATGTCTCCAGATTTTTCAACTTTAGGGATGATGGACTATCGAAGAAAGGCCTTAACATGGAAGAAGGAACTCTCCAGATTACTCACTATCATTAGCTAAGGCCTACGGAATCTTGGACTATGCACATCTACTAGTGCTTATAATATCTTTTCCATTTTATTTTGTATTTGGAACATCAGATGTTCTGACTAGTTGTGGATTGGATCCATTATATTGAAGATTTTGTTAAAGTGGTACTCCGATAACATGGTATCCTTAGGTATTCTACTTTATAGTGATTAGTGTTAGTTTTATATGTTTCTGAAAGACCAAATTGAATGTTTCGTTACATTATCCTTGGGATAAGTTACATTGTAAATTTCTTTGATTCAAACTCATGAATAACAAGGAATTTTTTTTCAGTTGAAAAAAAAAAAGTCTTAATCCTGTAAGCTGTAAGCTGCCAAAATCATCTTAGTGCTAATACCATTGCAAACCATTGCAAAGGGCCAAAGCATATGTCATCATAAATGTGGGTCGTCGTTATCATTTTGGCACGCACAGTTTTGCAACTATTATCCAGGTCGTCGTAACCTAGTAAATTACTGCTAAGGCTTAAATAGCAAAACCTGTTTATCCAAATAGTAATATGAGGCTGTAGAGGACTGCTGGACTATACTATTATTTCTTTTCCCAAGTGTTAAGGACTGAATCTGAATCCTAAATTTTAATGCATAGGAACACAACAAATTCCTTCCTTCTTGATGAGATGTAATTCCATTAAAAAGTAAATACTCTCAACTTGTTAGTAGGGCTGCGTCCCATCCTTGTTAAAGGCGTACATCACACTCTATATACCACATGGCAGTAGGGATGCGCCCTATTCGATTCTATGGAGAATGATTGGGAACTGCAGCTTCTACTTATTGTTGCCAAACCAACTCGAATATTGCTTTCTAGGTTCTCCCTTGTTTTCTGAATTTTGGTTTCTATTTTTTTTTTTTTGAAGCACAATAATGACCTAGACATTGCCCATTTACCCCTTGGGGCACTTGAGCTTAGGGCTGAGTTTCCTTTTTGGTTTCTGTATGGTAGTCGATGTCCAATTTATGAATATTGGTTAATCAGAAATTTAGGGTTCTACATTTGGTATGAGAGCTTATATAATTTTATTTGACTCTTGGACTCGTTGCAATTAATTTACCTCGACATATTTGATTACGAAGTATTCTAGCATTGTGTTCTCTAGTACTTCAGCCCTGAGCTTTTCCAGCTCAAAATCATAATATGTGGGACGTTGTTTAATATATTCAATTTACTAATATTTAAGTACTAAAAAAATATTAACGGCCAAAAGACAAGATGCCATAGGCATCAATGCTTCGAAAATTTGTCGCTTTAACTTCCCCAAAAGATAACGAAGATCTCATAAAACTTGATCTTTTGAACATGCCCGAAAGTCAGTTCATAACTTCAATGCTGGTTGGCATCAGGTCTTCTCAAGTTAATTGATAGTTGTTCCATTGAAAGTTTACATATGAGACTAGTTGATGGACATTGCAAGTATTTCACAGTTGTTTCCTTCAGAGCAAGCTTTGTGTACGAGGCTCCACAAAAGGTCAATACTGTAAAAACCCCATGTTTTATTGCTTAAATGAGTAATAAGTTTCAATTTCCCAACTCTGATTAGGTTTACATATTCTAGGATGTTTTCAAGGGCATTTCCAGTAGTTAGGGTTCCAATGTAACTAACTAACTTTGGTTGTAAGTTTACTTAGGAGCTCTTATATGCCCCGCTATTCTTGGGCTTCTTCCATTGCTATAAATGGAAGACATTTTTTTTTTTTTATGTAATTTCATCTCAATTCGGTAGACATTTTTTTTTCTTTTGATGAGGCTCATCCACAATCCTGGTTAGTCCAGGATCTTTACATGGTATCAGAGTGATCTCTGCAGATCGTTTCTCATCTTTTTTTAGAAATATTGTAAGGTCAACGTTCATTCTCTCTTGTGGAAGTCTTTGATTTTGTAGAGTTGTTGTTCTTGGGTTGTCTTCAGTGTAATCTATGGTGGTTCTAGATCATGGCTCAATCTTACTTGATATGTTCATGTATTCAAAGATATGTTTGTCATAATTTTGGCACTGTCAATATCATCTGCTTCCTCGGCTTACACAGGCTTCTTGTTCTGTCAATGCCTTGTGCTTTCGAGGGCTCTACTAGAGTTTTGCTTGTGGTGATTTTACGATCCCAGATCACAATAAATTCGTTGGTCCTAACCCATAAAAAGATGTAGTATGTATATGCTACTCTATCGTTTGTGGGCTATTATCTTAGATCTGGGTGTTTCTGCATAGATCTTGGCTCATTTTACACGGTATTGATTGTTGTCTTGATCCCACTCGGACTTGTGTGAAGCACTCAGGTGGTGTTGGCATGATTATGGCCAACATGGAAGCCAACGACGAGGAGCATTTGCAAACGCCAGGCTTTTGTAAAAGGCATAGTTTGTGTTTGGATGTATTGGGTTGTAGATCTATTCTCAGATCAGTGGGTGGCCTCCACCATTGAACAACGTACCAATATTTTGTTTTAACTGCGCTTATCCTAGATTTCGTGGATTCTTTTTTTATTGCGATTTCCCTCGATATGTGTTTTGAGAAATATGTGATCTGAGTGCACTCGACCTTGGTAACAGGGATCTGGTCGTTGGAAAATGCATGGTTTTCTCATATTTGTTGATCTGGTCTTGCATGTGAGAAGCCTCATCTCTTTCTTTTGTTTTCTTTGGAGATTCAAAGATCACCTTTCCAAGGTAATTTTTAAGGGCGAAACTTTACCAATTGGATATTTTTTTGGATTTTTTTTCAAAAATTAAATTCACTAATTGGTCATTTTTACTCCCAAATATCACCTATATTTATATCAAATATGTTTTGTTATGATAATGTTTGCCAAAATTTACACATTTTAGTAGTAAATTGTATGTTTCATATTTAATATTTTCCCACAAATATATATAAATGCATTTTTCAATTTGAAATAATTGCCTAGGATACTATAGTTAGGTATACTATTTGAATCCTTAAAAAACACCCTGCACTTCCCTCTCTCTATGGTGGTATTCTCCATGGCAATGTACTTGTGTATGGTGTCACATTTTCCTTGCAGCTAGTCTCATTGGTCGATTGATCGATAAATTTTCTAAGCATTTTGCTTTGGCATGGGTGACTCCAACAATTCTATGTTGGTGGACACTGAAATAATTCCCTGGGGAGGGAAGGAAGAAGTTGAAACCAACTCTCATCACTTATCTAAATGTGGCTTTGAATTATATGTCATGTTTTCTATGGTGACAACTGTTGTTGGGATTTCTTCAAAGAAGGCTTTGGTAGAGGAGGAGATGCGGGCTCATCCTATCTATGTTCCTACAGATAATTTGTTTTTGTAAGGGATCCCCAGTGTCAGACAGGAACTATGTTTTGTGTCTTGTAGACGATCGTCTAGTTTGGTGTGTGACACGTTCTGTCCAACATGACACACATAGTTTCATCGCCGTTAGAGATTGGAATCTGTGTTCGGGCATACCAAGTGGAATATTCATCCCATATAGTGTTGGTGTCCATTGACCCCATTGTCATAATGTTACATCACCATCTTCACCATCATCGTCCAAAGGTGCGCCACTTTCCATGGTCCAACTACCCACTACTTTGCTGCAGAACCTTGACACGATAAGGAAAGGCATGTGGAACCATGTAGATTTGCAGCGCTGAAAACATGGTGGGAGGTTTCGCTATGAGAACTCTTATGGCCTCCAAAACCCACAAGAGTAGGCATTACAGAGCTATATTTTATGATCCTCAATATTTTTCTTATCTCAAATGGACATGCCTTATTGTGGAGAAACGATGAGACAAGGGATCTATTCCCATAGTCACCATATTCTCTTCAAAGAAGGCATTTTTTGGCATATTTGTTTTTTAATTTTTCGTGCAAACTTTATGGAGGTAATTTTGGAAATTTGTTTATCTTGTCAATTTATTTCATTTTAGAGGTTATTGGCCAAGATTTCTCCATATCTCTTAAGAGAAGCCTCCAATTTCCATTATGTTAGAGGCATTGTGAAGATTATTTTTCTTTTTTTTAATGAGTGGTTAAATGCCACTGATTTTCATTTTTGAGACAATTATTTTTCTCATTGGCTGATTGAACAAATGTTGATTCCTCCATTGTAAATGGGTATCTAAAATGGCTTTGTTTTCCAGAACCCATATCGAGGATTGTTGTCCATGATGGTTTTATGGTACCTCTCATTATGCACCTTTGAGTAGTGTATTCCATGCCAATTGTGTGGATAGTTTTAGGAGGGTAACCAGGCATATGTCTCCCTATACTTCCTTGTTTTGCAGTGTCTTGGAGCTTGCAACTTTGGAGTGTTTCTTGCTTAGTTTGTTTTGCATCTTTGGCGCCTTTAGCTCATACTCCATACTTTCTCCATTAGTTGGGACATCCATTGCTGACATCTTTTCCACTCAGTTTGGCACTGTGGGGGATTGGTATGCAATTCTTCCTCGAGTGAATTTTTACTCACAAATTTCGATCAAGGTCAAGCATCTTCAGAGTGAATCTTGTACATAGCACTGATTCCTATATTGACTCAGTGGTTGCAACAACTAGCTACCCATGCAGTCTGGTGAGATGGATTAACATCCATAGGGACAATTAGCATATGATGTTTTCTTTGTTGATTACCTCATCAATCCTTTTGTGTCGATATTCATTTTAGAGGATTAGTTTATTTTGGGTGTGTGCATTTATCTCTTGTTGTTGTAGCAGTTTGGAGTGTGCTTTCAATACTCACTGCCTCAAAAGTTCAAAATTTTCTACTTGGAGTTCTACATGTGTCTTTGATGGCGTTGACAATGTGGAGTTTCCAAGCCCTCTTTAGACTTTCAGCCATACTTCTTGTTTGGATCTTTCAGTGTCCACGGGCCTCATTGCTTGTTTAAAGGTTAATGGTGTTTGCTTCTATTCGAAGCCTTGTTTTGGTTCCTAACCAACACCTAATTCTTTGGAGCATTCATGTGGTGGTTGTCAATGTTTCCCATTCCTTTTCCTTTGCAACCTATCCACTTATTCAAGGTTCAACCATGTTTATTAAGGTTATTTGGCTCAAGTCTTCTTCAAAGTTTTGGTTAGGTTTTTTAGCCTAGACAGGTCTCATGTTCTTTCCATTCATCGCATCATTATGAGATCTTCTTCAATTTCAGCTCCAATTCCTTTTTTTTGCATGTGTGTTTTTCTCTCTTTTGGTGAGGATTTTTTCCATGAGGTTTTCTCCTTTCACCGGTTGTGAGAGTTTGTACATGGGTACCTTATCAGACCTAATTGTTGGAACCCATCCTTGTTTTCTTTTGTTCTTCCTTACGTTTCTCTCATGGGGGGTGTTGGTGTTAGTATTTTCCAACATAGTCAGCTGTTAGAGTTCTAATGCATCCAACTAACTTTTCTTGGGCTTCTTCCATTGCTATAAATGGAAGAATCTATTATGTAATTTCATCTCAGTTCAATAGACGTTTATTTTTCTTTTAATGAGGCTCATCCATGATCCTAGTTAGTCTAGGATCTTTACATGACCCTCCCATGACTCTGGGTTTCGTAGGATAAATGGTGGATAATACCTCCACCCCTCTAATGGAACTAGGGTCAACACCCTATCAATAATCACAATGTGATGTTATTGTTGTTCTTCAAGTTGCATCATCAAATGACCAATTTGGGCAACCTATTTTCCTATTAAAGCATGCAACAACTCGCATATCATATAAATGTATCAAACTTAAACACGTAATGAATGAATTAATCCTTCATATGTCACCCTTTTATATTTTGATGTTAATGACATCATGATCACTTTAGTGCCACAAGTATCTAGATTTTACGTAGCTCCTCTAACCTATGGATTAGTCTCATCAAAACATAAGATCATGCATAATATTTTACTATTTCCAATTAATTACAAAGTTATCAAGTGTCAAACAATGTAATAAGATAATTGATTCATCATGTCCATGCACCCATTTCTTCATTTAATCATAACGTAAATTGATATCCATGTATCCCATCCTTCTATTTAGATTTGCATGTGGAAGTATATCACACAATTTTCATCATTCATTATATAAATAATAAACTTAACACATAACTTCCACATAAATGTAGGTTTATAAAGTCACAAGTATAGTCGGGGCATTAAACAATTGACTCATAACGGGAAAACATGTCATAAGTAGAATTTGAACCTAGGTGGGGAGGATAACAAATTTTTCTCTTAACCACCCAAGCTAAACTCACTTTACTACCTAATAATATTAATTGATGGGGTGATTCCATCCATGGGAAAACACTCTCTATATACTAAGAACCCAAGGAGATGATTCAATTGGTAAACATAAGAGTTGCATACCTAATTGATGCTTTTAGCTCCAACCTTGAGTAGTACCCAAAGATGTCTATGATTGTTGAGCAACAACTATTATCCCTTAGAGAAATTCATAGAAATCGCAAATTCCTCACAATGGGATTTGAACCCTAAACAAGGATAACAAACTAACATAGGCTTGTCAAGTAGCTAGCATGCTACTAGGTTAACAATAAGATGGGCTTAGCCTTTTCCTAGGAAAAAATTTATATTTTATTACTCATACATACATTTGTATCTTTCATTAAAGAAATAATAAAGAGGAGCCATACATACATACATACATGCATACATATGTGTGTGTGAATGTGTCTTTTCATAACTCAACAATGAATATTAGATAATGTAATGAATATTATATAATGATAGTGTATGTGGCCATGTGTATGCTAGTTCAAGGTGAGCTAAATAGAAAATGTTGGGCATAAATTTGTTTAAACTATCATATATTTATAAAACATATTGTTCTTTGGGATAGTGTGAAAAAAAAAGTTTGGTAGAGTAAAGCCAAATCTTGAATACTTAATAGTGTCTGAATGTATTATAAATGTGTACATACTAAATGAAATAAGAAAGAAGTTTGACCCATAAGGATTGGAAACCATTTTCATTGGATACGCTCAAAAAGCACAAGGATATAGATTATACGATCAATAGTCTAAAAAAATAGATATCCACAAAGATATAATGTTTGATGAGAGTAAACTCTTTAGAAATAATGACAACTCTTATTGTGATTTTGTTATGTGAATAGGTTTTTATTGCTTGACGCAGAAAGTCTCATTTGCTTTTGGTCATATTCAACGTGTTTGTTATTTATCAACTATTGTAGAGCCTACAAATTCAAGACGTGTTTGTTATTTTTATTTATCAACTATTATAGAGCCTACAAATTCAAGAGTCTCACTGATGATAATTGCAAGGACAAAAAACACACCGAAGGAGGAATATACCTCTATCTTGAAAAATATGACATAGGACTTCTTTGGCTCCACTTTTGGAAGGGATAAAAAGAATACTTAGCTGTAGGTGGGTCTATAAAATAAAATCCAAGGAAAATGGTACCAGTGATAGTTATATGGCTAGTTTCTCAATGGGTTTCTGCGTCTATGGTGTCTACAACAGAGGAGTCAGGACAGCAAATCAACCGGAAACTTCTAAAAGATTTTTTATTTTTTCCCATGTTACAGGATAGAAAATTAAACAGAATCTTCTAAAATATTTTTATTTTATTTTTCCCAGCAGATCAAACGGAAGCTTCTAAAACGTTTTCATATTTTCCCATATTACAGGATAGCAAATCAAACGGAAACTTCTAAACACTTTTTAAAATTTTTCCCATATTACCGCATGTCTGGATTCATTTCAATGAGGATTTGTAGAGAAGGATTTCAATGATGGGGAGGAGCGTTACATTTTTTCCAACTTGGTTGTTCACTTATATATAATATATAATTATATGTACTTTGATAAGGTGTACTTATTTCAATATATGTATTGGGGTTGCATGCTTTTAATTGTATTTATGAATTAGGTGGTTTTGATTTTATAATGAGGAATATTCATAATTGTTTCCATCAAACTGATAGTGGAGATTTGATAGCATAAATTCCTTGCAAATATTAAGAGTAAATTGTGTGTTACTTGATTTAATTGCATGCTTTTAATTGTATTTATGAATTAGGTGGTCTTGATTTCATAATGCAGAATATTCACAATCGTCTCCATCAAATTAATGGTGGAGATTTAATAGCATAAATTCCTTTTTTCCATCAGAAATAACATAAATTTCTTACAGGTAATAAGAGTAAATTGTGTGTTACTTGATTTAATTAATGTTGATTAATGAATAACCATATTTATTATAAATGTTGGCCATGTTACTCCAATTCTACCATGTGATTACTTTTTTATTTATTTTTTAAAATGTTTTTTATTTTTAAATGCAAGTATAATAGAAAAATGAAAAAAATATTTTTTTTATATAATTATTATTATTATTTTATATAAAAAAATGAAAAAAATAGAAAACAACTAATTCCTATCAACGTTCATCAGTCGGGATCCGGGCTGTGCTAGTTTAATTAAAGTTGAAATAACGGATTTTTTTTTTCATACCTTCAGTAATAGTCCAGAACGTTTAAAGATCAAATGGCATTTTCTTTTCTGAAACCTTTACTATTCTATCCACTTCAGAACGTTCACGGGGTTTTATTTGGGACCAAGTGGATAATTGTGGGGTGGTTGAAAACGATGTGAATGTTTGATGAAAATTTTTAATTTAATTAAAATTTTAATTTTAAAAATAATGCTTTTTTTATATCATTGAATTTAGTGATATAATTTTTCATCAAATTGTATTTTTTTATTATTTACAATGTAATTTTGTATACATAAATAGATTCAATTTTTTTAAATATTATTTTTATATTTAAATTATACACTTTCTAACACTTAATATTTGTAATTTCAATAGGTTTTTCGAATTTTTATTAAATAAAAAAATTGATTTGGAAAATTAAGAATAACCAATAAATTATATTTTATAAAGATTAATTTTAATAAATAAACAAATATACTTTTTTTAGATGTTGATAAAAATGGATCCCTTGATAATGGCTCTACGAAACCCTACCGTGGGGATTGGTAACATGAGATTTTTTTCTTCTTCTGGAAAACACTAGTAGAAGATGTTGCACTAGACTTGGAATTCAGCTAATCAAAATGATTGGCTTAGTACCAACCAAGAGAAAAAAGTGGGAAGCAATTTTTTGTTACCTTTTTACTACATTTTCTTTCACTAATCTTTCTAACCTAGGATTTTCAGACTTTATTTCCTAGTTTACCATATACTCTGGTGGCAGTTTCCTTTTCTGTAGCTATTTTGGCTGTCTCCTCTATACTTGTCACAATTGTTGGGTATCCTTTTATGATTGTTGTTCACATGTCCCTTTCGTTATGGGTGTGACGGCTGTCATCTTCCCTTTCTACCAGTCACCCTTGATGGATCCAGTTGGAGGGCTTACACAAAACTTGCCTAACAAAGCCTTTCTTTCTTTCACTCCAACAGGGAACAAGTGCTCGGATGAGAAACGACTGAAGCAGGGGCGGCATGTAGATTTGGTTAAGGAGGATATTTTTCATTTTGAGGATGAGGATATGAGAATAACTTCGGACCAAAATGCTCCCTGTGATGGCAATATGGTGCATCACCTTACCGGAGATAGGGCTCGAGCACGTAGGAATTTAAAGACTTTTAAAGCTCATGAGGGTTTGGAGAGGTATGTGCTTGGGGATGATGTCAATTTCGACATAGTCGGGTTTTTATCTAGGCATGCACTTGTTGGCCGGTTAGAATCAGCTACGGTTTCCAGAATGGAATTGGTTGAATGGGTTAACCATACATGGCTCCTGTTATATGGTTATGATCTACACATAAACATGCTCATTAACCGGTGGATATGCTTTATGTTTCCTAGTGCTAACCATATCCAATAGATTTTAGATACTATCTAGCTTATTAAAGGTGGTTCTTTGGTTTTGAAGCTCTAACACTTTGCTTTTAATCCGGAGAAAGAGAGGATGACATGTCGTCACCTTTGGCTTCTCCTCCCGAGGTTTTCCATTAGAACTTTGGACCCATAATGTGTCTGAAGGGTTAGCTAATTCGATTGGCAAATTTATCAGATTGGACAAACAAAACTTATTTGGCATGGAGAAGAAGGTTTCCTAGGTTATGGTTGAACTTGATATCACGTTGGGACTTCCGACAGAACTGGAGATACGATGCGGTAATAGGGTTTTCTGTAAAAAATTGGATTACTTGCACATTCCATTCAGATGTTATTTTTGTTGAAAGATGGGTCATGTAAAAGCTAGATGCCCTTTTTTATTATATGGTTTGCATTTGGAGGATTCGGGGGAGGACTCAGGCAACTATCTCTCACATCCTCGGGTGCCTGTTTAGTGTGCAAGTCCTTCTGCTACTCCAATTCACTCATCTGGAATCAAATCAGGTATGCATATGCCAGACTCACCTACCCCCTATGATGGTGTGTCTAAAGATTAATTGAATTTCTACCTTTCTGTGGAAAATGAACTAAATAAAAGGATGTTTGTGAATGGGGATAGGGGTGTTGTTAATTCAAATACTAGATGTCTTATGTCTTCTAATATGTCAGGGAATGGGGATAAGCCCTTTAATAATTCTGAAACTGCACATATTGTTGAGTCCACAAACCCTACTTTATGCATTGGTTCGTCTTCTAGGGATTTAGGGGATAACATTTATACTGCTTCCCCAGATTCGAATGATTCCTCTTTGTCCCATTCCTGCCCATTAGGATCTCTTCTAGTTAAGGCTATTAACGGCGAAAATTTACCCTGTCATAAATCTCCATTGAAGGTTTACTCAAAAAACCCTTTTGCAAATTTAGGGGTTTCTCTTGCGCAGTCTATTCGATTTCAGAATGCTACAATTCAGAATAGGAAGAAAAATAACATAAATGTGAGGGATTCCTCTTATGATTCACAGTTTAAACCCCTCTCTATCAGACTATCTGAGACATAAGATTCCTCACCTATTATTAAAGACCATTCCCATACCCGGGCCCTTAGAGCACAATTTCCCCTGAGTGATGGTTCTTAATATCTCTGTTATCTCTTAACATACGGGCTAGGTACAGCTGAGAAGGTTAGGGCCCCATCCAAACTTATAAAAGCTACAAACCCTGTTATTGTTTTAATCCAAGAGACTATGTGTTCAGAGCATCAGGCCATTGAAGTATTTTATAATATGCTACCTAAGTGGGAATTATGTGCAATTGATTCATGTGGTCTTTCGGGGGGTTTATTTTCATGTTGGAACCCACTGTTCACATATTTTAAACCCTTTAGAACACAAAAGGGGATACTGATGGAGGGAATTTTTAAGCATATTAACTAGCAGATTGCTATATTAAATTGTTATGGACCATATAAGGATAGGGATGTTTTCTAGAATACTATGGAGTCTAGTGGTTTATTGGGGGATAAAAATTTGATTGTTTTGGGAGACCTAAATTTTACCTTGTCTATTGTGGAAGTTTGGGGGTCCTCTACTTGTACTGAATCCCTTGCTGAGTTTTTCACTGAATTGCTTCAGAGAAATAATCTTATTGACATCACTCCTGTCGAGTCGGAACCTACATGGTCTAATGGGAGATGTGGTCAAGATGGGATTTGTAAGCGTCTTGATTGTTTCCTCATGAACACAAATTTGGTCCATTCTCTGCATAGATATTGGACTTGGGTGGAAAAATGTACTATCTCTGATCATTACCCTATTCTACTCCAATAGGTAAAAAATCTTGCATTACTGCCACCTAGAGCTACCCATAGGGAACGAATCTTTAGTCGCCATTCCATTTCATCATGTTTAAGAAGAAGGGATTTTTTATTCTCTAAATCCCTTAGAGTCACTTTTTCTTCTTGATTCATAATATTGTCCTCATTATTTGATAGGATGATCCTCATTTGATATTCAATCATGAGAAATTATTCACTATCTTTCTTCCTTTGTTCCTTAGCCCACATGCTGACTTCTTTTTTTAGGCTTTTTAATTTCCATACTAGACTATCCATAGGACTACAACCCTCAAGATATGAAATAACCTCCATCTCTCCTGAACCATACAACATAAATCCTCATTTAATAGCCAAAAACTATTGAATTTGTGCAACATCAGTGGTTCTTAAACTAAACTCATAATACTTTTATAAGTTTAAATAGAATTGTGGTTAAGGCACAAATACAAAAGCTAAGTTGTTGGCATTGTGGTGCTTATGCAAGGTGGCTTCTATTTTTGGGATCGAATCCTTAAAAATCTACGGGGACTCGATGGTTGTCGTTAAATGGGAAAATGAGCAATTTAAAATACGGCTGATTTCTCTCCACAATTGGTGCTATCAAACAAAAGCACTCCTATCATATTTTGCCTCTGCTGATATTTCTCATATATACAGGGATCAAAATTCAGAAGATGGTCAATTATCCAAAGCAGCTCTTGTAGGGGATGAAGGATTTTTATGGTGGGAAGAATTTGAAGATTCTACTTTGATCAACAATGGTTCTCTCAACATATTTTTGATGTAGATGGGTTTTTTCATCCATATATGATTCTGTTGATTTGGGGCCACTTGTTTTTTTCTGGACTATTTTTTGTTATTTGTATGACGTCTTCCTGTGAAGAATGTCAAGATAGACTTACTATTGTGGTTTCCTTTTTTGTTATATGTTGATTTTTTGGGTTGATCTATTTCATGGATGACCGGTCCGGACAATGTACTTTTTTATTCATATAATGGATATCAAAAGTGTTGGGGTTTTTTTCGTGCTGAAACAAAGGGATCCCCACTCAATTAAATTTCAAATTAAATGCAACTTTTAAATAATTACTATATTGTATAAAAAGCATATTAACAAGGGTTATATTTGTTGATATTTGGTTGAGCTTTGATATTTAATTCTTTTAGATGCAGAGACTTGAAGCAATGAGACAATTCAATCCATGAAATTCATACAACCATAACACAAGATATTTCTTGGGGAAAATCCTCAAAATTATGAGAACAAATACCCCATCAATTCTTCTCGGTATAATATAATGGATAGCATAGAATGCTTTCTTTTACAACATAGCAAAATGCTTTCGGAAGATAAGAGATCACCAAACAATCTTGATGAAGTTACGGAAGCAATAGAGAAGAGATATCAATTGGATGTGTGCCCAACACAACAATAACAAGCATGAACAATACCCTGCACAAAGAGAAGCGCCTTGCCTTCCATGGAGAAGAGAATTCGCTTCACATTGGTTTCATCAATACCGTATATCATATTTATACATTCTTCTCTTCTATTCTTAACTTCTAACTTTAGGATGAGCTCACCCTAAAACTGGATGTATTAATCTTGCATGTAGAGGTGCACCCCACTTCTCATGCAGTGCTTTATCTCACTGAGCTATCACTTATGATGAACTCGCCTCTTAACTGAAAGCTTGCCCACTTAGTTAGGTGGTTAAATTAAGTGTCGACTTGAAAGTGTCACAACTCGTGTCATCTTTTAGTTTAACATAAGTGTCGTCATGCAATAACACTTAGTTAACTAGATCTTCTTTGTTGTCACTTAGTTAGCTCTCTTTAACTGAAGTGTTGTCTTTTAGTTTAACTAAAGTGAAAACACTTTAGTTAATTAGTCCTTCTCATTTAACACTTAGTTAACTGAAATCATGCTGATCGATTTACTTGAAGTGACCACTGTGAGTTCTGTAGTTAACCGAGGCATATCTTTAACTAATGCTTTAACTGAAGCATTGATACTTAACTGAAGCTTTAACAATTTGAGTTCTCTTTAATTAGCTGAAGTGTTTGCATGGGAAATTTCGAATTCTCTTGATCTCTATGCTTTATATTTTATTTATTTATCTTTTACTGCATGTTCAATATGTGCAAACTTTAATTTCCATCACATTACATTATACTAAGAAGAATTATCGGATGATGTGATCATATTATATTATTCCGGACCAAATGATCATATGCTAAAGTAATTCAATTTAGAGGTGATCAATCTCTAAAGGAGACTTAATAGCAAATGGTGATCATGGTTAATAATACATCACACAACATTAAATGCTTTTAACAAGTAAAGCATGACCTTTATACAGAAGGTCCACCTCTATACGAGAGGTCCATCTCATGGACACCTTTATATGGAAGGTTCACATGAGAATCATGAATTGACACACAAGTCCGGAGCCTTGTCCAACAAGACTTTACAACATTATTACTTTGATCAATTACCTCTATACGGGAGTAATAACCTCTACATGGAAGGAAATCAAAGTGCTCACCTCTATACAGGAGGATCAATCTTGGCTGTATAAGATTGGTTTGGAGAATGTCTCCCGATGTTGTATATTTAACACTCACTCTCAGAGATGGAGGCATTCTCTACCATACCAATCTTGTCTCAAAAGTACCTGAGCTTTGTCACAAATAGAGGCTTTGTTAACACATCTGCAATCTTCTCATCAGTAGAAATGTACTGAAGTTTCACTGTACTTTTCTGGACCATGTCTCGGATGAAGTGATACTTCATTTCAATGTGCTTTGACTTGCCATGAAACAATGGGTTTTCAGAAAGCTTGATGCAACTCTGATTGTCACACCTAATAACTATAGGCTCAAGCTTTTCACCGAACAACCCTGTAAGTAGCTTTCTGAGCCACACTGCTTCTCGATAGGCAACACTAGCAGCTATGTATTCTGCTTCGATAGTTCTCTAGGCTACGGAGCCTTGCTTCCTATTGGACCAAGATATCATAGTTGATCCTAGGCTATAACAGTAGCTGGATGTACTCTTACGGTACACAATGCTTCTTCCCCAGTCTGAGTCTGTATAACCAAGTAACATGACTCCTCCACAGGAGGCATATTTGAGTCCATATGAAATTGTACCTCGAAGGTACCTAAGCACATGCTTAGCAGTTTTCCAATGTATGTGTCTCAGATCAGACATAAATTGAATCAGAATGCTCATATCATAACATATATCAGGCCTCAAATGTATCAAGTACATTAGCGAGCCTATAAGATGTCTATACAAAGTGGGATCTACTGGATCTTATCCAGAGCCCGACTCATGAAGTTTTCTCAAATTGGAAACCATCGGTGTAGTCATAGATTTGAAATATATCATTCCAAACATGCACAATGTATCCATAGTGTAATTCCCTTGAGATAGAAAAATTTCATCTTTTCTTTGCCAGATCTCAAGGCCAAGAAAGTAGTGCATTAGACCTAAGTCTTTCATCTCGAACTCTGATGTGAGCTCCCTCTTGCACCAAGTAATCAGATGTTCCTCTCCAATGAGAAACAAATCATCAGCATACAAAACCAATATCAACGGTTGGTTCTTCACTACTTTGAAGAACAAATTTGGATCAGCTTCACTCTTATAGAAACTTAGTTTCTGAAGGTAGCTATCAACTCTGGAGTACCAAGCCCTGGGGGATTGCTTAAGCCCATATAGATATTTCTTTAGCTTGCAAACATGGGACTCCTTCCCATACACCAAAAATATTTCAGGTTGTTGGATATAAACCTCTTCCTCAACCTCACCATTGAGGAATGTTTTCTTCACATCCATATGGTGAAGTTTCCATCCTAGGCGGATGCAAGTGTAATCATTGCTCGGATTGTGGTGTACCTTTCCACAGGGGAAAAGGTCTCATCATAATCAATTCCTTCTTTTTGAGAGAAACCTCTGGCAATGAATTTGGATTTATACTTCTCAATGCTACCATCTGCAGCATGCTTTATCTTGTAAAACCATCTAGAAGTCACAATGGACTTCCCATCAAGTTTGAGAACAACCTCTCGAACATTATTATTCATTATAGAGTTGTACTATTCTGTCACTGCATCTTTCCAAAATTGTTGTTTTGCATCTTCTTCATATGAGGATGGTTCTGAATCATTGATGTGACTCATCAGTGCAAGATACCATGAATATCTATCAGGTTGCTTGCGCTCTCTGGATGAGCGTGTTGGTGCTCCATGTTTCTCTACATTTTGTAATATGTCTCGCTACCAAGCAGATCTTCTTTTAGTGAGAGGTTCATCAGGTGACCTCTCAACTAGTTCTATTGGTTCTTCAGGAGCTAGCGAATCTGAGGCATCTTCTGGTTTCTCCCTCTCAAAGTCTGAAGGGGGAGAATTAGACTCGGGATCCTCCATCTATGAATCACATTGAATCTCTTTCGATCTTTTGAAAGAAACTTCCTCATGGAAGGTAACATCTCGGCTAACTTCAATGTGTTTTTCACCAAGAACATATATTCGGTATGCTTTGGTTGACTCGCTGTAACCCACAAAGGTTCCTTTCTTTCTAGAAGGATCCATATTTGTTCTCTTTTCTTTTGGTACATGAATGTATACTGGGCTCCCGAAGATCCTCAAGTGTGAGATGTTTGGATTCTCACTGGTAAACACTTCTTCTGGTCTCTTCTCATGTAGAATGGCATGCGGGCTTCGATTTTGGATGTATACAGCTGTACATGAGGCTTCTACCCATAATGAGGTAGACATGTCTTGATCATGCATCATGGATTTTGTAGCCTCACATATGTTTCTATTCTTCCTTTCGACAACCCCATTTTGTTGAGGATTGTATGGTACTATTAACTGTCTACATATTCATGCATCACTACATAGCTAATTAAATGCATATGAATCAAATTCACCTCCATTATCATACCTTAATGCACATATGTGATTTTCTTTTTGATTTTCAACTAGGGCTTTAAACTCTTTAAATTTGCCAATAGTTTCACTTTTAGCCTTCATGAAATAAATCCATAACTTCCTAGAAAAATAATTTATGAACAAGACATAATATAAGAATCCAGTCAGGGAGGGGGATGACATGGGACTACATACATCATAATGTATTAAATCTAAAATCCCTTTAGATCTAGTAGTACTGCTAGAAAAACTTTTCTTAACATTCTTCCCAAGTGCACAACCCCGACATACAATATCATGCTCAAAATCAAATACGAGCGTACCTTTTACCATCTTTTGAAGTCCTAGTAGCGCTTTGTAGTGTATGTGTTCAAGCCTTCAGTGCCATAGCTCGCATGGATTGATAGTGTGGTGAATCATAGCTTGAATGTACTTCTCGGGTACCTTGTAGATTCCTCCCTCTCGAACTTCAATCACAGCAACAGAATCTAGGCTTTTGTTCTTCGACCATAAAAGTGCTTTGTTATCCATGAAGATAATTCGGAAGCATTTTTATTCAAGAACCGAAACTAAAAGGAGGTTCTTCTTCAAGCTTGGAACATATAGAATGTCCTCCACATGTAGAATATCACCGGTGCTCAGCTGGAATGAGGTGGATCCAACTCCTTGGATCAAATATGTTGAGTTGTCCCCCAACTCTACCATGCATGTGAACCCTTTCTACTTTAGATCAATCATGACACTCTTGTAACTAGTCATATGTTTGGGTGCACCACTGTCAATCAACCATGTGTCTACATTTGTGATGACAGATCCTGAAAGGGATGAGACAAGGTAAAACTCCCTTCTTGTCTCATTTTCTTTGGATGCATTCTTGAGTCATTTCATATTCTATGGCAGTAGAAGCATGAAACTTTCCTTTCCGCTTTGCTTTGCACTCTCTTGAGAAATGGCATTTCTTGTTGCAATTGAAGCATCTAGCTTTTGACTTGTCAAATCCTTTGTTGAACTCCTTCTTCTTTGGATGAGAGAACTTATTTTGGAAGAAGGGTTTCTTTCCTTTCTTCATTCTTGTCGTGAGGGTAAGGTTTTCTTCTTTGATGCACACTGACTTGATCTAGATATGCCCCTCCTCTTGGAGGCAATCATGCCACAACCTTTTGAAGTTAGGTTGTACCTCTCGACCATTTACCGCAGCCAAGAATGTTTCCTATCAAGATGGGATACCATCAATAGTGGTTCGGAGAAGATCCTCTTCATCCACCACTACTCCAATACTAGCAAGTTGATCTCTTACCTAAGATATCTTGGAGAAGAAGGAGTCCACTGTCTCATCCATCTCCATCTTCAAGTTTCGAAGCTTATTCTTCAATTCC
Organism: Larix kaempferi; assembly: GCA_027924585.1. Taxonomy (NCBI): domain Eukaryota; kingdom Viridiplantae; phylum Streptophyta; class Pinopsida; order Pinales; family Pinaceae; genus Larix; species Larix kaempferi. The sequence continues at coordinate 9,508,111 of BSBM01000071.1, forward strand.
CTCTTTTCACTCGGGGCCTTCTTCTCATATAGATTAGTCAATGTATAATAAAATTCTTTCAAGGTCTTCAACGGTGTGATCATGGGCATCAAGTTATCTTTTACCGAATCATAGATGATCCTTTTGGCCTTAGCTTGATTATTATTGAAGTTGATGTGCCCTGCATTAGATGTAGGCTCCTCCACCACAGTGTATATGTATCCATCCAAGTCATGTTCCTCTAGGATGTTGAGAATCCTAGACTTCCAAGTGTTGAAGTTTGAGGTGCCCTTAAGACGATATTTCAGTCATACAAAGACTGATGCCATAGTATTCAAATCTTGTGCTCAACTTCTCAGGATCAATGTAGGCTCTAGCTGACATGCAAAACTGAGCTCCTTCACGCCCTGATCTCTGATACCATGTTCATATTTGGTTGAGATTTGATCTTTAATTATTTTAGATGCAAAGACTTTAAGCAATGAGGTAATTCAATCCATGAAATTCATACAACCATAACACAAGATATACCCTGGGGAAAATATTCAAAATTAAGAGAACAAAAACCCCAGCAATTCTTCTCAATCTAATATAATGGATAGTAGAGAATGCTTTCTTTTACAACTTAGCAGATTGCTTTCAGAAGATAAGAGATCACTAAACATTCTTGATGAAGATGCATAAGCAATAGAGACGAGAGATCAGTCGGATGTGTTCCCAACACAACAATAACAAGCACGAACAATACCCTGCACAAAGAGAAGCGCCTTTCCTTCAATGGAGAAGAGAATTCACTTCACATTGGATTCATCAATCCAATATAACATATTTATACATTCTTCTCTTCTATTTTTAACTTCTAACTTTAGGATGAACTCACCCTCAAACTGGATATATTAATATTGCATGTAGAGGTGAGCCCCACTTCTCATGTAGTGTTTTATCTCACTGAGCTATCACTTAGGATGAACTCGCCTCTTAACTAAAAGCTTTCCCACTTCGTTAGGTGGCTAACTTAAGTGTTGACATGCAAGTGTCACAACTCACGTGTCATTTTTTAGTTTAACATAAGTGTTGGCATGCAATAACACTTAGTTAAATAGATCTTCTTTGTTGTCACTTAGTTAACTCTCTTTAACTAAAGTGTTGTCTTTTAGTTTAACTAAAGTGAAAACACTTTAGTTAACTAGTCCTTGTTTTTTAACACATAGTTAATTGAAATCATGCTGATTGATTTACTTGAAGTGACCACTGTGAGTTCTTTAGTTAACTGAGGCATATCTTTAATTGATGATTTAACTAAAGCATTGATACTTAACTGAAGCTTTAACAATTCGAGTTCTCTTTAATGCGTTGAAGTGTCTGCATGGGAATTTTTGAATTATCTTGATCTCTATGCTTTATCTTTTATTTCTTTATCTTTTACTGTATGGTCAATATGCGCTAACTTTAATTTCCATCACATTCATTATACTAAGAAGAATTATCGGATGTTGTGATCATATTATATTATTGCGGACCAAATTAATCATATGCTAAAGTAATTCAATTTAAAGGTGGTCACTCTCTAAAGGACACTTAATAGCAATTGGTGATCATGGTTAATAATACATCACACAACATTAAATTCTTTTAACAAGTAAAGCATGACCTTTATACAGAAGTTCTACCTCTATACGAGAGGTCCATCCCATGGATACCTTTATACAAAAGGTTCACATGAGAAGCATGACTTGACACAAGTCTGGAGCCTTGACCAACAAGACTTTACAACATCATTACTTTGATAAATTACCTCTAGAGGAATAACGTTTACACGGAAAGCAATCAAAGTGCTCACCTCTATACGGGAGGATCAATATTGGTTATACAAGATTGGTTTGGAGAATGTCTCTTGATGTTGTATATTTAACAATATTGAGTAAGATGATCCAAGGTAGTGGCTATAACACATTTCTCTGTGTATTACTAATGAATAATTATCAAATTAATTTATGCATTGATTGAAGAGGAATTATGCAAAAAAAATAACAATTAGGAAAATGAAAGTTAAAGTTTATTATTTTTCATTATGTCAAGAGGCGCTTTCTACAATACAACCCAAAGTGGATGAGACATGACACTATGTCATGGTGACATGGCACATGTGGATGCATAGATCCATCTTAAACCCTAATATATAAAGCACAAAGAGGGATCCAATTTCTTGAGATGTAATTTTTTTATCTTAATTTTTTTACACATTTAGAAAAAATTTACATCTCAATAATTTTGATCCCTTATGGTTCAAGATGGATCTATGATTGCTTTATGATGGTTGTAGAGCACCTCACTCCTCCCCCAAAACTAAATATATACAAAAAATTATAAAACCAAGCACACCATTACACAAATTATCTAAAAATAATAGAGACAAATAATTGGATTTCAAAAGCCTCACTACAAAATCGGAGAAACATCAAAATCAAGCATACAATACAAAAAATAATTAGAACACTGAAGATAAAGATAAGATAAGAGGTCTAAGAATAACTATTTTACTTCATAATCAATGAATGGATTATGAATGAATGCGATTTTTGCATATATGATTATGTATTGTTAAGTTATTAATAGAAAATTAAGTTAGATATTAGTTTTGTGATAATTGCAAATTAATTCATAATTGGGTAAATTGAAAATATTTTACTTCATAATAAATTAATAATGCAACTTTGTCCTATTTGTTTATTTTGTCTTTCAGTGCACTCTTTCACATGTCTTATAACTTAACATGATTATTATGTTCCCAAAGGGGATCATATATGGATCGTTAAAACCCTATTAATGTGCGCTAGAGCCTATGCTAACCTATAAATTTTTGTCATTGCCTATAGTTTGGACAAAGGTTGGAATATTTTTTTTATAACTTGGAATTTTAAAAATGATTTTTCTTAAATTTTATTGGTTGCAGAACCAGACGTCATCCTCGTTTTTTGGTGCCGAGGAGGAGGGGGTGGCTAGTTGACGTCGAGGACAGACATGAAAGACTACCATAATTTCTCAAAAAAAGGAGTGCACCCTGGTTGTCATTTAATGTTTCATGGCTAAATGTGACATGGCAAGCGCTCTTTTTAGGTAGAGCATGAGGAGCACGGGCTACAACTTGGGTCTTATATGCTCTCTTTCTCAGCAGATTTGAAGAAAAGCGTGCGGAATATTGGCAGACATTGTATTCGTCGGTGGTAATTGAAGAAATTTAGATAGATCTGAATGATTTGCAGATTTAAATTTCCTCTAAGCCTGAACAATTTCTTTTTCCTTAAGTATTTCTTTGTCACTATGCAGAACATTGGTCCAATCCTCTTGCTGTACTCAGAGGATGATGATCTAAGCAATACTTCTATGAAAAGATACTTCAGCCAATTCTAAGCAATACGGTAGATAGGGCCGACATCATTGCTCTCGGAATCGTAAATAATGATATGAAAAGATACACTGGTCTCCAGCTGCCGAGCTAACCGAATTTATTTAAATTAATTGGCTAGCTAGATGTACGGCCTGTCTTGGAAGAACCCACCAGAGAATAATGGCCGGCAAGGCTTCCAAGATTTGTCATATCAATGATTCATTCGTCAAAAAAATCTTCCGTAGTCAGATCTTTAGAATATGCAAGCATGAAATCTTTTATTGGACTCCAAAGCTTTTATAGCAACTATGGTTGACAATTTTGATATCTGTTCAAGATCTATCCTCAGCTTAATTCTTCAATGGCTTTCGAAATTGTTTATACATACTACACAGGTCATTATCGGCATCATCCTGAGGAGTACAAGAGTGCTGTAAAAATACTTCTCACTAAAGCAGCTTCTCTCTATTCAGAAAGGATGGAAAGAATATCACAGCAGGAAATTATGAATGGGCCTTAACGCATAATGTCCAATCCTGTTTGTGGTAAAGAAAAAGGTACAACCAATTCACTCGATAATTTAATGAGTGGGAAAAATGATTTTTGCACATGGGAGTTCAAAAATGCCATCATTTGGGATCTCATACAGATGAGCAAAAGGAAGAGTTAATGCAGATCCAGAATTCATCAAACCAAAGTGCCCAGGATATCGTGGCTAAGCTTCTTTTTGATATAGACATGACGAAAGATATTGAAGGTTGGAAGGTGGAGCCCTTTAATTCATCACTAGATATGACTGACCTGGATGTCAATGCTCGTGGTGTATCAGTTTTAGTTAATCCTTTCAAATTCACACGTCGTTGCAGGTTGTAATTTTATACTTTTCTATTTTTATACACATTGAAAATATAACCTATTTCATTCCATGAAGTAATATTATTATTCTTATCAGTATAAGCAATCTCCTAGGTCAGTATAAGTGGCAAAGATCCGCAACTATCAATCACTTTGTTTTAGTTCAAATTTCGTGCTGACTGTAAAGAGCCATTTGGCTACTAGGATTGTATGCAGACAATTTTCTTATTTAGCAATTGCCCAATAAAAATAAGCATGTAAAGTAGCATAATTTAGCACTAGAAAATGAGAGAATATGGATAGTTGTTCTGACTTGGGAAATGGTTCCTTACTGCAAGCATGTTGTTGTATCCTAAACTAATCAGGATTACTAATAAAAGCATTGTGATCTTTAATGTTTTCCGTGTTTGACTAATGGATTTCTGCAGTAACTTGAAAAACTGTTTTGTCAAATACTGGCAAGTCACAATTTTCTTCCCTACCTCGTTAAATAATTAACACTTTTTTCAGCATTCCAATTGTTTACAAATACCAAGTCTTTCAGTTAACTTCTCTGCATACTGTTGTATCCGGTGTACCTCACTTTCGATTTTACCTTCTCTTTTATTTTATATGTGAATCAATGCATAATACAAATTTCATTTTCATTTATTAACACGATTTGTATCACAGCAGGCACTTCTTGTGACGAGTACGAGCTACATGCGTAGCGTGAGAATTCAAGTCATAGCTGCAAAAGGATATGTAGATGCAGGTCTGCTCTCCAAGTGATTTCTTCATTGTTTCCAAGAGATGAAGGAACCTGCCGAGATCTAAAAAAACCCGTTGCTATTTTGATATTTCTAAAATGGGATGATAAACTCCGTTCATTCATTTGTCCAATGAAATATTTCGATATCTTATTTGGTGTCAACTAACTGGCCTCCTTGGGAAGTTATTTGTCTTTCAAATTGGTACTTACAAGTGAAGGTTATTTTTTTTTCAGGGAAAAAAACCGTACTACTAGTATTCATTGATGAGAATCAAATAGTACAAAATCATAAGTCGATGTGAAATCAAGACTTATACCAAAGAAACGCATGATGAAATCCAAAAAAACAAACCCAGATTACTAAGAAAACATTAGTAATCCATCATATGCTTTGAGTGATCATAATAAAGTTTGGACATAGATTAGTATATCAAAATTATAAAAAGAGCATAGCTGCTACAAACAAGACAAGAAAACCTGATATGAATCGAGTAGAAGATTCTCTTGAAATTCTTCCCATCTGTTATAGCCTTCACCGCCCTCATGTGCTTTTTTGGATAATGAATCTGCAAGTGAATTATGCTTCCTATAAATGTGTTCAAATGATATATCCTTGAAGAAAAGTATAACTTCTTTAATTCTGCAGCACCAGTGATGTAGGGAGATCACATTGATATTAAATTCCCCTTGTGCCCATTTGATCGTCACCCGGGAGTCACCAAAAATTGAGATTTCATGAAAACCAAAATATCTGGAAACTGCAAGAACACACCATAGACCAAGCAATTCAGCCTTGGTATTGGTGCCGTTGCCACAGTTGAGTTTCAGAGTATTAAAATGATCCCTATTGATATAAACAACACCTCCAGTAGCACAAAGTCCATCAACAGCCAACCCATCGAAGAAAGCCACAGGTCTATGAAAAGAGCATTGGAAGAATGATTGTTTTATAACTCTTTTATTACCAACGTTTGTGCAATAATTTTTAGCAACCACCATAATTCTGCAGATGGTAGTATTTATAGAAGGCCTCTTATCTTCAAAAAGCGCTACATTCCTCGAATGCCATACTGCCCATGAGACCACTGCTGGTAGAAAAGGAATCTCTTTACATTCTCGAAACCATTGAAGTGCACATCCTCTAAAGAGACCATCCTTCCATGTTGTATGTAGATCAAGTTGTTGGATGATCTCATTCCAAATAGATCTGGTAAAGTTACAACCAACAAGTATATGTATGAGCGAAGAGGAGCTGCGTTAAACGAATTTGAAACTCGACGTTTCGATCCCTACTCTGGGATCATCATCAGGTGAGATATCCATAAATATATGAAGAAATGATTCTTAGTTTTAGTAATTTAATTTAGGGTTTTTTTTTTTAACCTAAGGTTGGTTGACGTGTTATTTTAGGGAAATTAATGAGTTATGGAAAAAAAATTTGGTTAAATGAATGTGAGAGAAGTATAAAGTTTAATTTAATTGGAACTCTTAAATGTAAAAGAGTGTAAATTAGTGTAATTTATAAGATTAATGTAAAAAATATTATATAAACTTTAAATGTAAACATTAATGTTAGAGAAAAATAATTTTAATATAATAATGTCTAAAATAATTGTAAAACTTCATCTTTTATATTAAGTGTAAGAATTATAACTTAGGGTATTAATATAATGAAACTTTTAAAAATGTAAAAATCCAATGTGGTATCTTTATTATTTTAGGGTTCCACTATTTTAAGGAAAATCTTAAGTGAATTTGTCTCATAGAAATTATTGTCAATTAAATAATATATCACAATTATAATTTTGAACTAAGTATTGTTTAAGAAAGTTTATAACTTATTTATTAGTTCATATTATTTACATTAATTAAATATTATTTATTATAAAACTTTGTACTAATGTGATTTAAATTTTAACCTTAGAATTTAATGTGAATTTAAATAATTTATAATTTACATTAATATTTAAATTAAATTAAAGGGAAAGGAAATTTTAAGACAAGTGTTTTAAGGGATGTAAATATCTATAGGTTATAGGTTTTAACTTAGGTTAGGTTAATAGTTCACGAGAATCTTCTACGTTGTAAGGAGTGAAGGAGTGGTTTCCTTAAAATAGTGGAACCCTAAAATAATAAAGGTACCACATTATATTTTTATATTTTTAAAAATTTCATTATATTAATACCCTAGGTTATAATTCTTACACTTAATATAAAAGATGGAGTTTCACAATTATTTTAGACATTATTATATTAAAATTAATTTTCTCTAACATTAATGCTTACATTTAAAGTTTATATAATATTTTTTACATAAATTACATTAATTTACACTCTATCTTTTTACACTTAAGAGTCCCAATTAAATTAAACTTTATACTTCTCTCACATTCATTTAACCCAATTTTTTTTCCAAAACTCATTTTTCCATAACTCATTAATTTCCCTAAAATAACAAGTCGACCAACCTTAGGTTAAAAAAAAAAAACCCTAAATTAAATTACTAAAACTAAGAATCATTTCTTCATATATTTATGGATATCTCACAGGCATCTTTATCCTTGTAGGCTTCAACTGTCTCCTGATGATGATCCCAGAGTAGGGATCGAAACATCGAGTTTCAAATTCGTTTAACGCAGCTCCTCTTCGCTCATAATTGCTCCTGCGTAATGACTGTTTTCAAACAAGTATATGCTCAAATGTTTCCAAATCATTCATGCATAGTATACAAATGCTGGGCCCAATCCAACCACGTTTATGAAAATTATCCCAAGTTTTTAAACACCCCCTAAGGGCTTGCCACATGAAGCATTGTATCTTCACTGGAATCTTCCATCTCCAAAGCACCTTATACCACCAATCAACAGGAAATGAATAGCAGTAACTAATTAATGCCTTGTAAGCTAGTTTAGCATTAATCATACTTGTAGCTTTATTGCCAGTCCAAATGAGCTTGTCTCTATCTCTGTTCAATCGACAACCAACAGTATTAATTTTAAAGAACTTTTAGTTTTATTGTTAGGTTGTTTAAAAAATTCTTATCTATAGAAAAAGGAAGTCACTTGTCTTTAAAATTTGTATTTTTGTACTTACAATTGAAGGGTATTTGTATTTGTAGTTTTTTTTTCACAATGGTAGAAGAATTGGCACAGGCTTTGTGGGCGAAGGTGCCTCGATGCCACTGGTATGGGGTCGATCCCGGGTGGGGACGCCGTTGTATTTGTAGTTATAACAATCATTGTGCTTACAAGTGAACTTCATCTTTCATTTTAGTTCAATTGTTACGAAGAGGATTGTTTCATCCATAAACATATTAATTACTTGGACTAAGCATTTTCTAAACTTAAATAATCATTTATTTAATCTATCATTTATACTGTAAATTAATGAATTTTATTAGACATTTTGTTTTAAATTTAATTAATAATATTTTTTTTCAAAATAAATTAGTTCATTCACAATAGTAGAGGAGCAAGATTCATATAAGGAAAAAGATGAATTCATTTTATTACATTTACAATTAATTGAAATTGTTTATTTTGATGCTTTATTATATGTGTGTGTTTATTTTAATTAATTAACAAAATATTTTGTTTATGATTTTTACTTTTAATTAATTTAATAAGATAATCTAGTTTTTTTAGTTAAAATAGTATTTGTCAAAGTAATTGAATGGACACTCCATGGATGATCAACAACACTGAGACAAGGTAAAGTCCTTGTTGCTCTGCACACCTAGTGAAAGAAGGACAAGATATCCCATACTCATGTTGGATAATTGGTGATTTGTTGAGATGATGGGTTGTTTAAACTCGTGGTGGGTGAGGCTTTGTCCTAACAAAGAACAACTCATCACAAGCCTTCATTGCCATAAGATGGATTCTTTGGTGCAAAAGATGGTGAAGGAGAATGGGGGGTTCATTGTAGATACAAATGTTTCTAATTATGATGGCCTAGTTGCAAGCCAAAGCCTATTGCCATTGAAACACAATCAGAGTTGAAGATAGGGAGATATAAGAGGTCATGGACAATGCATTTGAGAAAAAATTTTGAGCTTTGTTCTTTCTCTCATGGACTTGTGAATTCTATGCATTGTGAGAAGCTTGGATTACAGCTCATTGAAAAGATTCTTGGTTAGGTGCAAGTGCAACACAGATAACTTGTGGGTAACCTTGTAGCTGCAATTCTTCAGGGTTAACAAGAAGCCAAATATAAAAGGCACTAGGAATTTGACTACTGAGGGCATTATGGTTAGCAGGACAAGAAGTTATACAAGCAAGGGGGCAAGTGCGGGTGTGGATTTAGCCACCATCCGTGAATAATGCAAGAAGCGCATTATTCATCCTTCCATTTCAAGTGCAAAATCATGACATGAGAGTAAATGCATATTGTCAACTAGTTGTAGTTATGTTCCATTGCCCAAGTGACTGGTCATATGTTCAGTTGGGGGAAGGGGATCTGAGTCTTAACATTCGCATATGGCCAAAATCATTCCTGTTCCCCATGTTACCCTTACCCAACATTTAGATGTCCAATTGAACATTATCACATAAAACTATCATTAGTGAATCTGTCGAGACAGAACCCACACACGAGTAATCACTAAAATCATATGAGCGCAATTGGACACTAGTAGATTTGAACCCAAAATCTGACGAACTCCGACGAAATGGACTGTGTCGTCAGATTTTTCTTTCAAAATTACCTTTTTTTGTTTTTTTTTATAAATTTTGGGAGGCAGCCATCGGATATCTGACGTCATTTTGAATATCCGTCGAATCTGTGAATATCCGATGCCTATTCAGGTATCCGACGCTTTGGATGTCGGATAACCGACTCCATTTCTAACCCGAAGAAGTCGGATATCCGACGGATTTATCCCAACGGTAACTAGATTAGAGTCGTTAGATATCCGATGTAGGTTTGACTTTTTGACTTTTAAAATTTATAAATATCCAACCATTCCGACATGTTTGCCATACCAGCGACGTTTTGCGGATGTTTTTGTTTGTTTGGCGAACTGTTTTTTTTTTTTTTTTTATTCAAGTGAGCAAAGTTTGTGGAGCTTCATTTTCTAAGATCGATAATCTTCATTTAAGCTCTTTACGAGAAAATGTCAACTACGAATATTCTTGATCCAGACGAACAAAATCGACAATTGCTTGCTAGATTGTGGGAAGGAGTTGAAAGAAGGGGTGATGGTAAATGCTATTGTCCATGTAATCAATGTAGGGGCTTTAAGACGAGAAGAATTTTGATCACAACAGCCACAAAACATTGTAGGGAGCATGGGTGCGCCGAGGGGGGCCATGAATACCATCCATTTGTAAGTTTTGCATTATATATGTTTTTATTTTGATTGCTTTTGTAAATTTATGTATTATTATAATATTTCTTATGTATTATTATAATATTTCTTATTTTTTACCAACAATACAATTGATTGTTGTTCTTTTCATCCCAACAATACAAAATTTGTCAAATTTTTAATGTATCACATAAATTTTTACATTTTGCGTTTGAATTTCTTATATTAACTTTTATCTATTGATTGTTTCATGTAATTATAAAGGAAAGACATCCTACGGCATATCGTCCGGATCAGCAAGTGCTTCCAGAACAAGTATCGAAGGAACATGGAGCTATGAATATTAATGGAGAACAAGTTAATGATCACAGTGAAGAAGATGATCATACTGATACCATAGTTGAAGATGATGTTACAAATACTTTGATCCATGATTCATTTAATGTTGGAATGAATGATGGTGATGATGATGATCATCATCATGAAAATGATGAACATTTTGATGATATTCATGATATACCTCTTCTTGACAAGGCATACGAACCCCTTTATGACGGCTCCAAGACAAATCTTCTCTCTGCTATATTGTTGGTAATGAACTTGAAGGTTATGAATGGTCTTTCAAACATATCAATCACACGGATGTTAAGGTATGTAATATATTCCATCACAAAATATATATGATTGTCATGTATTTTATTGTTAATTCATATATAAGTCAAATTACTACAGATGAAATTTGTTTCATTAATATATATTATTTCTATATTATATTAACTAGATTTTTATTTTAATTTGTTGTAGCATGATAGGTGAATATTTGTTACCACCGTCAAATATTTTACCTCACACATATCGAGATTTATCTGCCATCATGAAATAAATTGGAATGCAGTATGAAGCAATTCATGCATGCCCCGATGATCATGTTCTTTACTACAACCAGCATGAATTTGCAATAGAATGTCCTGAATGTCATATCAGTAGATATCGCACAGATCAATTAACTAAAAAGGTCCCTCGCAAGGTTCTAAGTTATATTCCCATTATTCCCCGTTTGCAATGATTGTTCAGGTGCAAAAACATAGCGCAGTTTATGGATTACCATGCACGAAACAGAAGTCAAGACGACATTATTCAGATGCCTGCAGATGGGTCTGCATTTAGAGATATGGAGGAAAAATGGCCTCACTTTCAAGATGAACCTCGTAATCTTAGGATTTCTTTGGCAGCAGATGGTGTCAATCCTTTTGCAGAGATGAGATATGTTTACTCGGTGTAGCCTATTTTTGTTATCAACAACAACATTCCTCCATGGTTGGCAATAAAGAGGGAGCACATAATGTTGTCGATGATTATTCTAGGTACGAACACTGCAGTTTTTTTTAATGCAGTGGTATATTCTCATTTGTCGTTTTTTGTCTCATGATAATGTTATATATATATTTAAAGTTTTTATATTGTGAAATATGGTTTATATATCTAAATGGTACGTCTCATAATTAGAATATTTATTTTATATGTTCAAATCAATCAGGTAAGTACCAAGTCAAATATATGAATGTATATATCGAACCTCTTATTGACGAGCTACTGAAGTTATGGAATGGCATCACTATGTATGACTTATCTAGACCAATACGACAAAGGCAATTCCAATTCCATGCAATGCTTGTATGGACAATACATGATGCCCCGGGGTTAACCCATTTCTGTGGTATGTAATTATAAGTTCCACTTTAGTTGCATTTAATTTTACGAACTACTAGTTAATATAATACGCATGCATATTTTTCTAAATAATCCAGTCATCTTTTATATAATTATAATAGACAATATTGATATTCCATCTTTTTATTTATGTCTTCAAACAAGGCGAAATTTGCATGTCCAGTTTGTGGTCCTAAGATCAAATCTCGTCGTTCAAAAAGCTTAGGAAAGGAGGTGTTTGATGAGTATAGGAACTTCCTCTCCAAGAATCACAGGTATCGAACTACCGAAAAACATCTTTTCAATGGAAAGCAAGAGACTACATTAAAACCAAAGAGAATGACACCTCAGCTATGGAAGTTGCAATATAATAGAAATCGTCAAGGTACATATAATCAATCATTGTATATGATCATATTGTATTTTATTATATTGTGTGTTGTTTAGTGTAATTGACATGATTGATTTAATATTTAATTTCATCATTGTCGTTCATGTGATCATCATGAAGGCATTAATGGGCTTCCACGAGGAATGAAAAGTTATCCTAGACAATTTAGGAGGTTGCCCTACTATGAGCACCTACAAATTGCTCATTTATTTGATACAATGCATATCGGAAAGAATGTGACTGAAACATTATGGCGAATATTGGATGGAAGGAGTGACAAAGAAAAAATTGTCAAAATTTGCAAAGACATTCAAGATAACAACCATTCAATGAAAGACGTCATTCAATTTCATAGCAACTGAGAGCAAATTAATATAAACTCACTTCCATGGATGTTAACGGACCAGCAAAGTAATGTTGTAAAAGAAGTCATTCGAAAAATTAAATTTCCCACCGGATTTTGTGCGAACATGAAGAATATCATAACAAAGAAAGGTGATTTTGCGGGGGTGAAAACGCACGATTGGCATGTCTTCATGAAGGTAATAATTAATATGGTATGCATTTAATAAATTTTTTTTCTTTTTCCAGTGAATATGGTTGGTATTGTTGTTTGTCTAGTACTATTTTTTGATATACTGAAACTATTTGTATATTATTGTTACAGTATGTTCTACCTCTCTCTATCCCGGACAACTTCGACAACAATGTCAAGCAAATAATATATAGTCTCGAGAAATACATGATGTAAGTGGTGATTTTTCCATGTGCTTACTGTTTGTTTAATTCAACATAGAACTTATTCTTAATTTGATTTTCATTATCTACTTCATGTTACGTAATATAATGACTTTTTTCTTTAATCTCTTCATTGGCCAGTTGTCATGTCACTTGTAGATGGTTGTCATCTAAAGAATTCCATAAAGAAGACATAAAGTATTGGAGGAGAGAAATTCCTCGTCTCATGTGTGAAATGCAGAAGCATCTACCTTCAGCATTTTTCAATGCACAAGAACACTACCTCATACACCAAGTTGAGGAGATTGAACTGTGTGGACCTGCGCACTCAAGGTCCATGTGGATGGTTGAGAGGCACTTGAAATTTATGAAGGGTTTGGTCAGACAACGAGCATATGCTGATGGTTCTATGATGGAGGGATATATGGTATACCAAAACATGTTGTACATTAGTGAATATCTTCCTATATTGGTGTCAAAGCTCAATTTACGTCGCATTTGTGATCCAGACTCCAAAAACAATTTCGAAGGGGAGTACTCGAAGGGGAAAGGTAGATCGAGGAAGGTGAAAGGTAATATAACACATTTCACTAGTGATTTTTATGTTTATATATCATACATATATATTCTATTTTTTTATTTAGTATTTTGCATCATTTTATACTGTAATTATATACTTTTTTAGGTGACTAATATACATTTTCAATGAATTTTAATTTTATTGTCATCAAACAGTTGGTTGAGAGTGGGATGCGATTCATTTATACATCGCAAACAATCTTGATTGGATGAAGGTATGGATCGAAAAATGTGAACAATCTGGTCATGGAATATCATGGGAAGGTGTGGCTTCATTGGTTAAAGCTGCACATCACAATGGAGACACCAATCTAACACAAAGTGAAATTGATTTAGCAAGAGGTTTAAAAGATAAGCAGGTACACATATTAATCAATGACACTATTTTTTTTTTTAAATATTGTCGTTGTACGTCACGCTGATTATTTTCCTTTTATGGCATTATAATAAACATGCACTACTTTATCATACATATGGTGTCATTATGTAATCTTTTCCTGTATGGCTTGTTGTACTAGGTAAAACACCATAAGGCTATGTGGTGAAATGGATGTATATATCGCATCAAAAAGTTGGATGAAACAAAGAAAACATCTGATTGTGGGATATCTGCAGTCTTTGAGGTGACCAATGTTTCTTCTAGAAGTTATAGACATCCAGAACTATCTGAAAATCGATACTATGGGTATCTGGAAGACATTCTTCAATGTGACTTTATCTCCTTCAAGGTATTTATATTCATTTTCAAATGGTACAGGTGTCGATTGAATCAACTTGATCCCAATAAAACAATTATTGAACATGATAATGGTTTTACCATGGTAAATACAAGGTTGTTTGAGCTAGGAATGGAGCCGTATGTTCTTCCAACCCAATGTGAATACGTATTTTACTCTGAGGTTCCAAGTAGAGCGGGTTGGTCATTTGCTGTGACACATGATCCAAGGGGAAGGCCGGTAAAGCATAACGTAGATGAACTAGGTAATGAATACGTTCTCAAAGAAGAAGATGCCGTTGAAGATGATCATGATCAACATGAGTTAGATGATATTCCTGTTCCAGAAGAAGATGTCGAAGAACTTCTTGAATCAGATCATGATGATATATATTCATACAATGTCCATGAAGATGATATCGACGATGACATGATGATCGTAATTGACATCGACGATGATGATGATATGGCCAATCCTTACAATGTTGAATCTGGATCATCGGATGATAGTACAGACGATCACTCAAATGAAGAAGATGATGAAGACCATTGAATTTTATGATTAGGTATGCATTACTAATAATAAATTATTAATTGTTTCTTAGCTAATTTCCATTTTCCTGTATGTTAAAATTAGAAACCTTTCTTGTTATTTAGTATGAATGAGAAAAGACATTTAATTTTTTTGTACATAGATATTTTTTTTGGGTTATATTGGGGAATTGATAATGATCAGAGGGGGGGGGAGGGGCCATAAGAGCTTCCACCTTCATGTGGTTGGCCCTGTTTAGTAGAGAATATTAAACGATTCTCGAAACAGAGAGAAGCTTATAATTAAGGAAATGCAGTACAATTATCATGCTACCCCAAATGGCGTACTGCTTGATCATCAATATCATCTTCATTATGATCACCATCTTCATCATGATCACTAGGATCATCATCATCATCATCATCATCATCATCTTCTTCATCATCGTCATCATCTTCATCTTCATGATCATCATCATCATCATCTTCATCATTGTGATCATCATCATCTTCATCATTGTCATTGTCATCACCACCAACATCATCATCATCATCATCATCATCATCATCACCACCATCATCTTCATCATCGTCATCATCATCATCATCATGATCATCACATTCATCATCATCATCATCATCATCATCATCAATCTGCATCATGATCATCTTCATCATCATGATCATCAACATCTTCGTCTTCATCATTGTCACCATTCTTCGTCATCATGATCATCATCGTCATTTGAAATCTTCATCTTCATCATCATCATCATCGTCATCATCATCATCATCATCATCATCGTCCCCATCTTGATCATCAACATTGTCATCGTCATCATCAATCTGCATCATGATCATCTTCATCATCATGATCATCAACATCTTCGTCTTCATCATTGTCACCATTCTTTGTCATCATGACCATCATCGTCATTTGAAATCTTCATATTCATCATCTTCATCATCATCATCGTCATCGTTGTCTTCATCATCATCATCATCATCGTCATCGTTGTCTTCATCATCATCATCATCATCGTCCCCAACTTGATCATCATCATCATTGTCCCCAACTTGATCATTATCATCGTCATCATCATGATCATCGCCGTCATCTTCGTCTTCATCATCATTGTCGTTGTCATCACCACCAACATCATCATCATCATCACCATCATCTTCATCATCGCCATCATCATCATCATCATCATCATCACATTCATCATGATCATCGTCATCGTCATCATCATGATCATCATCGTCATCATCAATCTGCATCATGATCATCTTCATCATCATGATCATCAACATCGTCATCATCATCATCGTCATCATCATGATCATAATTTCAAGTGAGTACAGGATGTCAATTGAACATTGAACATGGAGGAAGCATTAGATTCAAATAATTAGACTTGATAGAATGCATTAAGTATCTCCCTTGAGAGATTGAGTCTCTCATTCTGTATAAATTTTAGTTTTAATATAAGTATGCATCTATGGAAACATTTAAGTTTACATTTCATTTTTAATATAAGTATAGCTATGTTAACGATGGTTTCAGATTTATTTTGGTGGACAACTAATAAGCAAATTTTTATGGTCTCTTCCTTTACTTAATCTTTGATTCATGCAAATACCTAACTTAACAATTAGTTAAGTTGAATTTTTTTATTAAATCTAATAAATGTTAACAACTTTGGGGAGAATTCTAAATAAATTTAATAAATAAATTTTAGTTACTGGCTTGACTCAATCAACAAGTGATGTGTGAGTAGTACCAAGTGAATTTATTGTATAAATTCATGGCTTCGAATTAAATCTTAAGATTCTTGGCAACAGAGGGAGTATGCCAATCCTTAAAAACCTTGATTTCTCTTCATTTTATCTTACAACTTATGGAAATGGAGGAGGTCCCATTTGAAACCAAAATGTACTTATCGATATTTGGGTTAAAGTTCTTATCGATATGTGGGTTAAAGATGTCATCAATTATCTCATGAAATTGTCATCAAGAATTTTTTATAATTAATACATGTTATTTTGGTATTAGATGTTTCCATGTACATAAAAAATCATCCTTGGTTTGCCAAGACTCAAAACAATAAATATATCTCACTCACATGTTAAAGATTCCCAATTCCATGCTTGTGTGGTGGTTTGGGGAACTTATGAACCTAATTCACATTCACAACCATAAACTATGGTTAGTGTTCCACTAACCATAGGCCATGAATCTACTAGTATCCTAAAACACTAACATAGTACCCCTTAAATTACGATTAATGTCCCATTATAACAATTAACCCACTAGCGGGCCTAACTCCTTCTGAACCTAACGTTGTGCATGGATACAAACAATACATCTTGTTACCCATGTGACCCATATTGTAGGCATTCTTATCACATCGCTAGTGCCAAGAAGATTTTTTAGTTAGAGATACAACATAATGAAAAAAAATATAAATTCATAACTCACACACTAAATTTAACTGATGTAACTAACATATGCACATAAGTAATGTGCCTAACTAACAAAAATCATGCATATAAGCAATGCAAATAAGAGATGCACCTAGTCCACAAATCTCATTGGTAAAAATTATCCTTTTAATAAAAGGTTAGTTCATGCATTAGTCAAATGGGAAAGGCATATTCCATATGTGGTCTAGTGTGGTTATTTGAGGCACTATATACAAGACATGATCCCCATAGGTGGTTGTATGGTTTAACATCCTAGTTTTTGACCTCAAACCATCGTATGGTTCTAAAAAACCTTCCATGGCGTTCTAAATAGAAAAATGGACAACATAACCTACTCATAGGCCAAAGATTCCTTATGTACTAGTCCCATGATCCCTAGAGGCAATTGTACTTTCCTAAGACTATATATTTTAACCTAGGACCATATGTCTTTTCCAAAACCTCAAAATAGATGCCCCCAATAAATGATTCTAAAAAGGGTGATGTCAAATACATCCATCATATTTACATCGAGTGATACCGATGATATTGTACTTTAAGGATGGCAAGCTCTTCTGACAATGACCCGATCATGGACATGTCTTTGGAAATGGTAGGGAGGAAAGATTTCATTATTGCCAATTGTAGTGCCCTTGGTGTAATGGACATAAGATAAGGAGATGTTGTTGTTTTTGAAGAAGAAGAAGATGATGATGATAATGATGATCATCTCTATGACGAAGATGATGGTCGTGATGACAACAATGATGACGATGATCTAGTTATCAACATCATCATCATCATCATCATCATCATCATCGTCACTAATATTGTCATTGTCATCACTACTGACATTGTCATCATCGTTATCACTGACTTCATCATTAAAATTTTAAATTATTTTTTTAATAAAAAAATATTTTTAAACTTTAAACTTTATTTTTATTTTATTTTTTTATATGAAAAAAATACATACATAAATATTAAAATTAATAAATAAAATTTTACAAATTAATAAATAAAAATTACAAAATAATAAATATTAAAATATATATTATAATTAAATATATAAAAATAACATTAAATATATAAAAAATAAAATTATATAAAAAAACAACAAATATAACATTAACAAACTTAAAAAAAAACAAAACTTACCATATTACCGCGCCTGCTCCTACCTGCTCCTCCTGACGAGCTCGAACCCTCCTGAAGAGCGCGAACCTGCATTACATGAACGCCGAACCATTACATGACCCGTGAACCATTAGCTAGTGCCGGTTGAGGAGCTGAGCTAGTGCCAGTTGAGGAGTTGAGGTTGAGGAGCTGAGCCAGAGCCAGTGCCGGTTGAGGAGCTGAGCCAGAGCCAGTGCCGGTTGAGGAGATGAGCCTAGTGTTGATAGCCAGTGCTGGTTGAGGAGCTGAGCGCTGCAATGCCTACCAAATCGGTAAGATTCGACTCTATATCTATGTTTGCTGAGCTTTTGAGGATGCCACAAATACCCAAAATGCTAAGGGGTTTGGCCTTGGGGCCTCATGTCTGTATAAATGTTGATCTATGTATAAAATTTAAGCGTTGGGCGTCTGAATGTGCTTCTGCATTTTACTTTTTAAACGATGGATGACTGTATTGGTTGCTATTCTAATGTTTTAATGGAACGAACCGTTTTGGAATTTCTATCTAGTTATGGAAAAACGGAAATCATATTTGAACAAGGTTTATGAGCTTCGAACCCTGGATGGAAATCGTATTTGAACAGGGTTTATGAGACTCGAAACAATTTATAAAAAGCTGTTGAAAGAGGTAAATCTAGAAGCTGCCCATCCTGAAGAGATTTTTCCATAACTGGTCCCAGAAGACGGAAATAATTTATTACCTTGGAAAATTGACTTCCCTAGAAAGAATCTCCATTAGGTGGCCATTGGAAAGGAAATAACCCCTGAGGAGCCTGCACAAACTCTTCAGTTTCAACTGTAGGGATTGTACTGACTTTGTTTGTATGCAAAAATACTCCATGGTGTTCAACATCCTACATCTCAACATTTTCTGCCACGGCAACTTCCTTATAACAAGAACATGACCTCCACCTTCCAAGCACTTTCTTTTGTAATTCATGGCTAAGAAGAGTATAGAACTCCAAAGTTGGACCTAGACCTATGCCAACCTCTCCAAAGTACTCCACTTCGAGAACTGCCTTATTACTACCATACATCTCCATTACCTTCATAGCTGAATCCAGTATACGGTGCCTATAAACACGAACCTTTTGATGCTGCACCCTACCAACTCGTACTTCTAGATTATTATTGAAGTTTGAAGTTTCAGCACTCTGTTGCTACTGCAAGCACTGTAGGGCACGGGATAACCCAAATGAAAGTGAATAAAAGTATTGCCTTCTTGTCTCAAATGGAAACAAGAATGGGCATGCTTTGGTTAATTGGTGACACCAAGAAGGCAGACCTCCGCTAAATAGTGCCAGAGGATCTTGCAATATTTGGCGTGCTAAGTTTCCATGTTGTCATCAGAAGTTTGCATCAGAGTAATGTTCGTAGAAATGGAACAAATGCAGAAGATTGGTTGTCTTTATATGAACGTTCCTATTTAGGACTGGAACAGAAGTTTCCATGTGACAGGCCAGAAGTTGGTGCTTATTAGTCGCTTATCACTAGATAAACCCAATTCTTAGTATTGTAAGTTTCGAGAAACCAACAATGAATACAAATAATAAATTGAAAATTATTTTCGTTTTATTGCACCGTCAAATGTTAATTAACGACGATAAGCAAATATGTAGGCCGATCGATTCAATGAAGTACCCATAGAGGAAGACATGAAGCTTGGCTTCCAGGAAGGCTTTGGAGCTGTTGTTGAACGTTGAAGAAGCTTAATATCTGGGAAAACACAGTCTTGTGGTACCAATCCATCTGGTGCACAGGTATATAGAATCTATATAGTTTAATGAAGATTTGTCGCTTGTGGATATTTTTGTTACAAATACTTGATGTAAAATATTGACTCTGTTTTTAACAGGAAAGCAATGATCCCATTAGTGTCGAGGAGGGACAACAACAAATCAATGATTAAGCTTCGAATCCTGGTAATGAATTTATTCATATGCTACAATTTTATGTATAGCATTGCAAATGGTGACCATTAATTGTAGTTCACCGTATTTCAACTGTAGAGCATGTAGAGGGTGAAACTGTACAGGTTGAGACTGGACAAGAACATCAACAACATGATTTGGTCACACCAGGTAAAAAAACACCTTTGTAATGAATTTTTTTAAATGAAAAACTTGTAATTACAATAGAAAAATATAACGATGTAACATTTTCACATCATTGCAGCAAATCTGAACCCCTTGCCACAAAATCCACGTCTAGAACAACAATCAGCTATGATATTGCAAACATCACCAAAAGCACCTACTAAAGAACCAAGAACTGGAAGAGAAAGTCCAGATGTAGATGGTCCTCTTATAGATTATGTACCACTGAAGAGAAGAAAAACTTATAAAAAGAAGGACGGGAAAAACGACGTCTAAATATTTTTTATAACAATATATCGTCCACGTTTTTTGGTCTAATGAATGAATGAATGGTTTAATGAATGTTCTAATGTTTTAATGATTCAGTGTAGTAAACTGTTACCTTCATTGAATTTCAACTTTTATTGAATGAATGTGTTGACTGAATGATTAATGAATGGTTTATTGAATGCTATCTTTTATTGAATGAATGTGTTGATCGACTGAAACGATGGTTTAGTGAATGTTAGCATTTATTGAATGAATAATGGATGAAAGTTCATGATGAAATATGGATGAATTTGCACATTTTTTTTTTCAAGTACATGCATTGGGTATGGGGAATTGAGAGTGATGTGAGGGGGGGGCATAAGAGCTTCCACCTTCACGTGGTTGGCCCTGTTCAGTAGAGAATATGAAATTATTCTCGAAACAGAGAGGAGCTCAATGAATGGCTACAATGCCGGCTTTCTACAACCCACTCGCGTGTCGTCTAAAATTTGTCAATTTCTTGGAGCTTGTTGTGAGTTTTGGTTGCTCCTCATAACCAATTTCGAGTTTCCACATGATGAAATATGGATGAATTTGCACATATATGGATGAAAGTTCATGATGAAATATGGATGAATTTGCACATATTTGTTTTTTTCAAGTGCATGCATTGGGTATGGGGAATTGAGAGTGATGTGAGGGGGGGGGAGGGGCCATAAGAGCTTCCACCTTCACGTGGTTGGCCCTGTTCAGTAGAGAATATGAAATTATTCTTGAAACAGAGAGGAGCTCAATGAATGACTACGATGCTGGCTTTCTACAACCCACTCGCGTGTTGTCTAAATTTTGACAATTTATTGGAGCTTGTGATTTTTGGTTGCTCCTCATAACCAATTTCCAGTTTCCACAACTTCAAAGGTTGAGTAATTGATGCACTGGAATCAATATCCTTAACCTTCTCTTTAATTTCCTTGGAATCAATATCCTTAACCTTCTCTTTAATTTCCTTGGAATCAATATCCTTAACCTCACATTAAACCCTTCCAAATTGGTATATTTACCATTCAAGGCTGGCTTCTTCTAAAGCATGATATTTGCAACTAAGCTAGCATACACCGACAACAATTAGAGACATGTTGCTTGTTGTCAATGTTCATCTTTTTTTTAGGAATGCAACTTGACCATAATGGCTCCTCCTACGCTACGGAATTAAAGTCAACAACAAATTAAAGAAAGCATATAGTTTGCATCGAAAAAATAACAGGGTACGAACTGAACTAAGGAGATTCGAACCTGCGACCTATGTCTAGTCCCAAGGATACCACCTTCAAGCTTGAAGTGCAGCTGGAAAGGGTGACCACCTTTAAGCTCAATTCATTCTACATGCATTTCACAATGGGAGATGGTGGGCTACCACATTCAACCTTGATTCATTATGTATGCATTTCACTATGCAATCGTCTCAGATTCTCATTGCGTTTTCCCTCTATCAGTTTATCAATTCGGTATGACCCACGCCCACCGTCCGAGTGTTTCCGCGGTCTTGAGTTCCAGCCTGACAACGGTGACGATTCATTCTATATTTACGTTTCCCTTAAGCTGCAATATGGCAAACTCATAGTTCACTATCAAGATTTCTCTGACCGCCACATTTGTCAGACAAACCTTCATAGTGAACTATGAGTTTGTCATTTTCAACCGAAGGGAACCGTAATACCATGAATCGTCAACCGTTTCCACGCTGGAACTGAAGACCGCAGAAACACTCATTTGACAGCAAACGTGGGTCATACTGAATTGACAAACTAATTGATGGAAAACACAATGGGAATTTGAGACAGTTGCATACTGAAATGCATGCAGAATAAATGAAGAGTGGGTGTCAAGAGAAATGGTTTTGGGACGTCGTATGAGAGGAAATGGCGATGGGAATTGATTGATAAGGTCAAGCTTGAAGGTGGTATCCTTGGGACTAGACATAGGTCGCAAGTTCAAATCTTGTCTAAATATTTTTGATAACAATATATCGTCCACGATTTTTCGCCTAATTAATGAATGAATGGTTTAATGAATTTTCTAATGTTTTAATGATTCAATATAGTAAACTGTTACCTTTATTGAATTTCAGCTTTTATTGAATGAATGTGTTGACTGAATGATTAATGAATGGTTTATTGAATGTTATCTTTTATTGAATGAATGTGTGGATCGACAGAAACAATGTTTTAGTGAATGTTAGCATTTATTGAATGAATAATGGATGAAAGTTCATGATAAAATATGGATGAATTTGCACATATTTGTTTTTTTCAAGTGCATGCATTGGGTATGGGGAATTGAGAGTGATGTGAGGGGGGGGGGGCATAAGAGCTTCCACCTTCACGTGGTTGGCCCTGTTCAGTAGAGAATATGAAATTATTCTCGAAACAGAGAGGAGCTCAATGAATGGCTACGATGCTGGCTTTCTACAACCCACTCACATGTCGTTTAAATTTTGACAATTTCTTGGAGCTTGTTGTGATTTTTGGTTGCTCCTCATAACCAATTTCGAGTTTCCATAACTTCAAAGGTTGAGTAAATGATGCATTGGAATCAATATCCTTAAACTTCTCTTTAATTTCCTTGGAATCAATATCCATCTTAACCTCAAATAAATATAAGTGAGCAAAAGAAAATGCAAGAAAGAGATTAAACTTGCAAAATATAACACTTGTATTAATAAATTCAAAAAGAGAGAGTAATGTTCATGGGCCTCTTCGAGAGGATGAGCTCCTTTGAGAAAAGATTCAATACAATACCAATCTTTGACAAAACAATATACATCCTTCTAGCACTATAAATAGTTTCTTAATAACTACCAAAACCCTAACTACATGCAATCTCAAAAATAATGACTACCAACCACCTACTGGTTCTTATTTAATAAAAAATGAGCCTTTTACATTAAGTAACTACCCATTAACTATCTAATGAGCCTTATTCAAAGAATATGATCTCATACATGAATATATACAAACTCCTCAATATACCAAATTAGAGAAGTTAGGTAAGAGTACCTTGACACAATGGAAGCACACTACCAACCATCTCTTTGTGACGAATATGCCACAATGTTACATAAGCATAGGGATTAGAGAACATGTATTCAATATGAAAAGTTTTATTTCAAAAATGTTTTTTTTTTAAATGTATTGGGTAGTCGCTTAACCGACGACCTAATCCCGACGACCGCAGGGTAATATCTGACGGTTTTGCCATACTTCCAACGGCTCGGAACGTCGGATCCGCCTTTTTTTTGTATGGCATACACGTCACTTAATCGACGACCTATCCGATGATCGTAGGGTAATATCCGACGCTTGTGCCATACTTCCGACAGCTCAAAACGTCGAATCCTCCTTTTTTGTATGGCATACACATCGCTTAACCGACGACTGAACCGACGCATATTCGATGGCAAAAGGATGGTATCCAACCAATATTGGAAGTTAACGCTATCGCTTATCCGACTACCTGTGAAACTGGAGGAAGTCGGTTAATCGACGAGGTAGGGTAGTCGAATATCCGACGTCTTCAACTATGTCGGATTTTAGCCGATATCGCACTGACGGTTAAAAAAGACTGGAATTGTCGGATAGGTGACCATAGGTTGTAGCAAATTCAACTTTTTCGCCGTCAAATTTTGGGTCAAAAAAACTTAGTGGGAGAATGAATGACTGTACTCAAAATAACTTTCTCCATACTGATTTTTTTCCAAAACAAATCCTTAACCTGCTATCGACACCCTGCCCCACTAACTTCACAGAAGGGAAATCTTCAACATTCTGCTTCAAGAGGACCATATAATCCATTAACTCAATATCTTATGGTGTAAAATCCAGCCAGCCGAAGATAAAACTCAGAAATTGAAAAATAGACTGATATTATCAAGTTTTGTGTTGAAATGATTGTTGCTCAAGCTATCTCTCAAAATTTTAATTTGTAAAAAATTGTCCGTCGATCATTCATGTGCACTAAATACCAGCGAAAATTGCCATGTCTACACATTCTCATTCATCATACATCAGACTAAAATCCTGATACAATTTCAAACAAGACCTGCCACCTTCTTAATTCATTTCAATTCACCATAATGAAAACTAGGAGTGATTCGTGAGCTACAAAAGTCAACACATTTTGCTTAATTCAGTTATATGAAAAAATAAATCATTCTTCCATGTAATAGATTTGTGTTTTCCTTGGTATATATATAGTTGGAACATAAGTGTATAGGAATTGAGCCCGTTAGGCTCATCAACTAATGGTTTCTTTAAGAAACTACCAAGCCAAATGAATTATGGGTGATGTTTTTGGTATTTTGCAACCCAGGAATAGACTTAAATTTTGTTTCATTTGCTTGGATTGGATTATCTCTTGAGTGAAAAAGTAGTGCTGTGCTAGAAGATTTCTACAGTTTGTACATATTAAAAGGCTATGTTTAAATATAAGGAAGCACATATAACTTCGAAATCCATAGGAAAAGTATATGTTACCTAGTTTTCAACAAATAATGCTTCAGTTCAATCTTTTTATGAAGCATTAAGCATGGGAATTGAGATGGATGGTGTAGTGCCAATACATGGATTTTCAATGAAAATATACCCATTTATGGGGCTAGCACTTCTAGTCTCAATGAGATATATTTACCCTGCAAAGTGGGTGACATCAATTGAAGGTGGGTCACATTTTGGGGTTGAGCTTGTGTGGTTACTAATGCTGTCAAACATGGTTGTTATTTTATGTCAGTCCCTTGCAGCTCGCATGGGGTTGTGACTGGGAAACATCTTGCCTAAGTATTTTTGGTGTGCCTTTTACCTGAGTATTTTATTTAAATATGACACTATCATGTGTGTCATCAATATGGTGTTCAATATTTTTTTTTAGTAGTGCACCACTTAAATGTCAAATTCATTTCTTTCCTTTGAAATTTTGAATCATGACTCATAGCACTATAATTTGTTGTGTTGTGTAACAGCTACCTTTTCACTTAAAGATAATCTGAGAAAAGATTGAATCATCTAACTCTAGGGTAAGACTAAGAGACATTTTGTTTTGTTTCCATGAAGCCACAATTGTTTTTCCTAAAATAAATAGGATAAGTTGGTTGGATATAATTTACAGAGTGCTCATTATAAGTAGATTCTTGTTGTGTTCCTTAAAGAGGGTTTTTTTGAGTTGTGATGTTTGGCTTGGTTCCTTGACTTCGATAAGAGTCTTCTACATGGCATGCTGTGGTCAAAGTCCCTTAAGTTGGATGGTCGATGTCCTCTAAAGTTTGATGTGCTTGAGTCCCTTGACTTATAATGTTTCCTATAAGGAATTATTTGTCAAGGGTTCCTGATGATATTGGGATGCCCAAATTTAGTTGCGGGCTTCTTCCATCGGATTTTTGTTCTCTGTTGCTGACCATTTACATAATATTGAATAAATCTGTGGCAAGTCTTGAAAGATGATGTTCGACTTTGAATGGTTAGGAATTTATGTTGATAACCATTTCATTTGTTTTCTAGGAGGCAACTTAGTCTATAAAAAAGTGAATGAATTTGTTAAAATTGTAGGTTTTTCATTATTTGATATAAATTGGAAAGTGGTTATACACAAACATTTCAATTACTAGTTTGAAGTTAAGGATCTAGTGCAAAATGAGGTAAGTACGTTTTGATAGAATGCATATAATACCCTGAAAATATACACTTTTTTGATACAAGGATAACATTTATCTTCCTTAAACACTTAAGCTAGACTTAATTGACAACGATATTCTATTGTATGAAAAGGAAGTAAACATAAATCCCTTGGACTCCCTGAAATCTAATCTTATGAAAAATGGACATCTAATCTTATGATTTTTTTTTTGAAAGATTAAGATAATTCACATATGTAGACGAGATAAGATAATTTAATTTTATTAGTGTCCAACAAATGATGAAAAAAGTAGGTCAATGGGACTAAAATAGTATGTCTAGTGTAAATAGGTCAATGAGAATAAAAATAGTATGTCCAGTGTAAGTACAAGAAGGAATCCCAGAGAGTAGTGTATTGGGCAGAGTGATCCCAAATATAGAGTCATTTCCTAGAACAAGTTTGTTTGTTGATTTAGTGGTGTATGTCCTCTGTCCTGGTACAATATCCCTTCCTAGGTTACACAAAGGTTAGCTGCTAGCGGAGCCACCTAGGGTAGAGGAGACATGGATTCAAAATATAACAAAGCTTCAAAGCTTACCTTCTGTGCACATGTGTTTTGTTTCTTGTTGTTTCTTTGGGGTTTTTTCTTTTTTGGAAAATTGCAAAAGCAATGTTTAGTGTGGTTGGTAGCTTTAGGTTGTGAAATGGATTGTTGTAGGAGTTTAAAGATTCTTCTATTTAGGCTATTAAGGAAACATAAATTACATGAAGTACAAGACAAGATTGAGATTGAGGAGACCATACAAGGTATCGTCGAAAAAATCATCAAAGTCATTTGTTAAGCACCTATAAGCTTTAAGGAGTTTTAAACAGAAATCAAGTGGAAGTCAAATGGATTTCGTTTCATACGATATATTAATCAATTATGTTTCATACAATATATTAATCAATTCTTTTCAATATATTAGAGATAAAAAGACAATATTTTTAAAGTATAATTGTATTGGAGTCTTTTCTTTTAAAGTTAATGTTTGTGATCTAACTTATTTTGACTATGTTAAATTGATGGAGACACTTGGTATGGGGGAATTTAGACCCATTTATGTTTACCTAAATGCGGTAGGTTGTGATTCCTAGTTTTACATGTTCATTGATATGATGCTAAATAAATATGATATTAAGATGTTTTGTTTATTTTCGGCCAATGGCTCTTATCTACATTCATTGTAAAGAACTATAAAACTTGTGTTTGTTTATCACATTAATAAAATTAGCTATCAAACAAATCTAATTTATCTCATAAAGCTTTGATAGTTGGATTTTAACCTCTAAACTATTCTTATTTGGATTCATAACAAGTGCAAAAAAACAATTTTTTCCATTGCAAAAAACTCCTCATAGCTAGCCACAAAGATGATGACAATGCCGAGGACATTGCCACCACGTGGCTCTTGTAATTTTATTACAATTCACCAATTCACCATTTTGATAGTGTAATTTTTTTTTGATGAGATGATTTCTATGTGATAAATTTTTGTTTATAAACAATATTGTTTTGATGCTAACTCTATCAAAGGTAGAAAGGGATCAAATATTTTAAGATATAAACATGGTTGTAAAAATATCAAAAATTAAAAATAAAAAGGAAAAAACAAATGTAATTAAAATTAGGCTTACTAAGTTCATATCGACTCTCGTTGAGCTTAAATGTAACATAATCCGTAGTCCTCTATTTGGATTTCTAATGGGCTCTCTTATGGGTCTTACGTCTGGATCCTTGGATTCCAATGGTTGCAACTTTGGAGGATAGCACGTGGCGGTAATGGCGATGACTTTTGAGGAGAACAACTAGTGAACTTTGTATGCATAACAACAATGAAATACTACCAAGCTGAGAAAGACGTCGTGACACGGAGACAGGGACAAGACAAGGGCATGGAAATAGATTGCAAAATCGAAACAACCGATTTTTTCAACAACAAAAAAATCTCAATTTAAAAAGGTCTTCGACATAATTACAAAGAATATATATACTTCAACTCCTTTATTTTCCATTTATCATTCATATTTTTTATAAAGTGGATGCTTACGTCAGAGTTATGCACCGATCCACTACTTTCAAATTATTCACTTTTCATGAAGTCTCTACTTTTACTCAAATGTCAAAATATTTCTAGATTATTCACTTCGCATGAAGTGACTACTTAGTAGAATGCAAGTTTAGCTCCGACCCAATATTTCCAAATTATTCGCCTCGGGAATCTAGCGAGATATTATGTTACTTTATGATAATGGATGTCAACTCAATAATTGTTTAGTTGGGAGTGGGGCCAGCTTATCTTCTTCCGTCAAATCTGTCACCTTATCTGCTAGCCACCTTCAGCACATGCTCAATTCATTTTCTTGTCTTTCAAGAAAGTGTGAACCTTCCAATCACTCAAAGAGTCAAACTCCTGCAGAGCAACATCACAATACTAAATTTTTTAATATAAATTATTATTTTTTCAACCCTTTCAATAGTTAAATTATATATCATATATCTATATAAGTAATAAAAAAATGTGTGACGTAGAAATACACTATGTGAATTGCTACGTTGCTTGCTTGTTCACGTGAATTTCTACGCTACATTTTTTTTATATGATAATTTATCTATTTGAAACTAGTACACCACATCCAAAAATTCGACGTCCATAGGCATCTAAAACTTGATGCCATCACATCTTACCAGATTGTACATTTTCTTTCATATTCCATAAAATGAAATTCAATAAATTTTACAATAAAATTTTCTTTTTTCCTCGAAACATCGTTTTAGAGTAAGATATAAAGAAGAAAAAAGAAGATTCTGCGATACACGCAAAAGAAAGCAACTTTCAACATGTAGTGATTAGAATTTATGAATATAGACATAAATTGGTTAAATTGAGCAAGGATAGATTATGATATTCACAATTTCAAAAAATGTTTGGATTAGATGTAAAATTTGCTTTAATCAATGGAAGATGAAAAAAAAAATTGTAAGGTTCGAAAATTCTATTAATTTAAAAGAAGATAATGGTATAAAACGAGGTTGTCCAAGTGTCAAAGTGCAAAGATACCATGCATAACAAGTGGATCCAAAAAGCTAGAATCTAAAGTCTACAAAACTATCTAAAACTATATTAAAAAATTATACGATCATTATGATTAGCCATTATTATTATTTATACAAATGATATTTAAAAAAATATTTATATTATTTATCTATATTAAAAAATAATAAGATGATTATGATTAGCCATTTTTTAGTTAGATTATATGGAATTATTCTAGAGAAGAAGATTAGTGCATAGATAGAAAGGGACATAAAAATACCTAAAGACTAGGCAGGATTTAGGGCTATCATTCAACTGTAAACCACCTTGTTACTCTTAAGATCATTGTTGCGAAGTGTCGCAATAATAAAATTAATCTTCTATGTTTCTTTGTTGACTTTAGAAAAGCATTGGACACATTGCTCAAAACTAACCTTTGGAATATATTAGAAGAGCTAATAGTCCCTTTCAAGTTGAGTCAATGCAATAAGGTTGTATGAGAGGGTTATTGCCAAGTTTAGGAACTTTGAGGGATGGTCAAAAGAAATTAATTGCAAAATAGGAGTCAAACAAGGATGTTCCCTATCCCCTACCCTTTTTGGTATTTACATTGACATGTTAGAGGTTTGTTTAGAAGAGGCAAGTTGTGTTGGCATGACTTTGGTTGGTATAGTCATCATCCTTCTTCTCTATGGTTGATGATATTGTTCTTATGTAGATGAGTCCCTATGATCTCAACACGCAACTAAAAATTCTAAAGGATTTTTTCTCTAGTGTGTGTATGATTGTTAACACTGACAAAACAAAGGTTACGATAATCAAATTCCAAAAGATCACTTATGATAATTTCATGTATGACACAATAACTTGGAGGAAGTGAATTCATCACGGGGGGTTCACTCAGTGAACTTGTTACATAGCACGATCGTTCGCATGATATTAAAGAATATCCCTAATTTCACTAAATATTAGAAAATTCCTCCTAAAATTTTATTGTTGAACCCCCCTCCCAATATTCCTTTCCAATTAAGAAAACCCCTAGTTTCACCAGATATTGTATGTATCCATTTTTATCAACCCATTTTTAATACCCCCTTTATATCATATTACCAAGTTGTAGCAAATAGGAACCCGAACACATCTTAGTATAAGCAAACATGATACTAAATACAATAATAGTATAATGCTAATAATGATCCCACCAAGATTGCAGTGGTGACTAATCAATTTGTAGCGTTGGATAGTGGAAGACCCAATGAAATAGTACTAGGGAAGGCAAAATGCATAAAAGGAAACCCAGTCAAGAGATTAACATAACAAATAATGTAAAAGTATGATAATCCAATAGTTAGTGCAATGCTTAGAAAAGATGAGAATTGCAGATGTTTCACATCACAGCCTGCCAAACTACCAATTTTATATCATGTAAATATAAGTATAGCCATAGATATCTCATGTTTTCTATAAGCTTAATAAATTAAACTCCATAAAAATTCAAAATTGAAACCCTTTCATGGATGGAATCCCCTACCTTCCTATCAAAACAAACATCTTGATGTTTGAACCCAAATGAACATAGAAAAAATCATCTTACTTTTCAATAACACCATATGATCATGTGCATAGCTTGGATTTGGGTCATTCACAATATGCAATGAATTTCCTCCACTTCCTCTACATTTATTCTTTCAATCAAGGGAATTAACAACATTTAGTTACTTTTTCTTGGGTTATATCTAGTTTTTTTTTCTTTACAAGAGAGGGAAAAATCTCCATTGTTAGGTTTCAAGCATGCAATAGTTATAAAGATACATCAATGGTGAAACTTATATGATACCATTTCATGGTAACGATAACACATAGGGTATGTAAATAAGGATTTAGATTTTCACCTATGTTCATGTCAATTCCAATACAATATTAAGACGATGCCTTGCATATAAGAATTGAAATTACAATTATGAATGTGACAAATATAACTCAATCTAACAATTATTCATAAGTGGCAATGTGAAAATGTTAAAGAAGAATACAAAAAGTTGAAAGAAATAATTAGCCAAGAAGATTGATCTAACTTTGTTTGGTTCTAGTTTTCCAAGAAATATTGATCTCACTTTTCTTGGTTGTCATGGAGCAAGGTTTGATTGAATCTCAATACCCACCTAAACCACAACCTAAAAAATGAAGAGTTAGATATTTTACTCGAATGCCTACAAAAAATACATTACAATTGTTCAACTATGGAACTCCCAACTAGCTACATTTGTTAACTTAAAGATGAAAAACAATATAACATCAATTCAAACCAAGTCTAAATAAGCTATTAAATGGGGATTATTCAAGGCCAGTAATCCAAAGAGACTTCCATCGATATTATCATTGGTACACTTTTATCATATTTATTCAAAACTTAGGATCATAAAAATGGAGGGTCCTTAAGTTAAAGGTGGGTATGAATTGAGCCCATGAGTTGGAGGTATGAATCCATCCCACGATTTGGAGGTTATTCCTTATCCCACCCAAATAAAAAAAACCCCAATATTTATATTACTATGTCAAATTAAAAATCCCCCTTCACCCCTTAATATGGTGCAATATATTTTTTAGGTTTTTAAGAGTATTCAAACTCCCAATATGAATGGACGTGATATGATATTGCCTCATTAGTGAACCCCCCGTGGAATTCATATATATATCTCATAAGGGATATTCATCATAAGTTTAACTAGAACTATAGCATTGAGAAAATGATTAATATAGGATGAAAGCTTATTATGGATTTGAAAATAGTTGTAAATCAATAGACCTATGGCTTTGGGATAGGAAGAAACTCCTCTGTGAGACTCTCGTCACTCCTGTTATCTTATATGGTTATGAAGTTTAGGGAAACAACATCTCTAGAGAATCTTGGAGAAGGATAGAGCAAATCCAAAAGTGCTTTATAACATATAATATCAAAATTAAAGGAAATACGCCCTATTCTATCCTCCTCATATTTAAGTGAGTCTCTTCCTGATTGAGTGCATGGATACGACTAGGTACCTAATGTACAAGAACAAGATAAACAACATGGGAGACAAGAGGCTTCCTAAGATGATTTCATACCCTAGTCAAAACCACTTGTGACTTAAGCAACGTTAGCATAAAGATGCCAAGTGTTGGCTAAACCATTGGGGAGTCAAGGAAGAGGTCACTCTGCATAATAGCGATAATATTAAAAGTATTATTACATCTAAATTTAAGGAAAAGATGTGGTGTAATAAAGAGTTAGAGAATAAGAGAAAATTAAGATATTATAAGGAGGTGATCAACCCTAATCTAGAATATCAAAAGTATCTCTTTGTTTTAACTAGCGTAAAGAAGAAAATCAACATTGCTAAAGTAAGAACAAACTTTCATGAGCTCCATAGTGAAACAAGGTGCTGGAAAATTCCTAAAACACCACATGATGAAAGAATCTGTCATCATTGTGACACAAAGAGGATTGAAGATGAAAATCACTTTCTCATAAAATGTCCTGTATACACCTACATTAGAGTGCAATTTCAAAACATTTGATACAATACTAACCTTCTTCACATTTAACTCATCACAACTATGAGATTTAGGAATGCTTCTCTTTAAAGCTTTTTGAACATTGAAATAAAATTCTAAAGAAAATCAAATATTTTCTTTTCTTTTTAAAGTCTGATACATCAAAATTAATCTTAATAAACACTAAGAACCACTATCATCATTAATAAATCTGATCATTTTCCTTATTATAACACAAAATTGAATATTTTTCCACATATTCTAATTTAGAGCTACTATCAAAATATCAAAAGATCGGGAATGACCCATTGGCCAAATATTTTTAAATTATGAAATTCTCCAATCTAACGAAATATCATGTTATTTTACTATATGATATTAAAGTTATTTTATAATATGATACTAAGGTTTCATCGAATGTACCCGTTTAGAATCATCATAGATATCTTAAAATAATGTGATTTATTATTATGATGGAATATGATCCAGGTCCTATTCCGACCTAATGCTGGTTATATACCAGCAACAAAAGTTCCTATAGGAACTATTTTATGTGATAAAAAGAATATCAGTTTTTGAGAGCATTTTTGTTTTTTGATGATATGTAGTTTATCTATCAATGATTAGATCATCATTATGGAGATAGAATTTTAGATTTCTCTTGATGACTAGAGATGGTTTACAATTTGCCATCTTATTTTTTAATCTCAGCTTAGTGGGATTAATATATTGATTGATTACAGACACAGTGTAACTTTTTATACGCCTCATTAAGGTATATAAGGCAAAGACATGGCTTTTAAAGTCTTTGTAGAATGTTTTATTTCAACTAATAAAATGCGGTTTTTTTTCAGGAAAATAAAAAAAATGGAAGATTTACATTTTAATGTAAATGTTTCCCTTTTTCTTCTTTATTTTAATGTGAAACGGGATGTGGATTGCTAGTCAACGTGACAATAATCTCTTGTAAGATCAGGACCAAAAAGTTGCAATAACATGTCCCACCTATACTCTAAATTACAAATTTTTCTTTTTTCATTTCAATTCAGCATAAGTATAAAAAAACATGTACTAAGCTTATAATGTTTTATTTAAATAATAATGATAATAATAATTAAATAATAATAATAATAATAATAATATAAAAATATTAAGCTATGAATCTAGACACATTTATTAATAATTATAATTTAATAATAATAATAATTCAAATTCTTCTTGACTATGTATTAACTAATTATATATATATATATATATTTTTCTAAAATATTAATTCAAAATTCAAAATTTTGATTTTAATTTTAATTTTAAAATTTCAATTTTCTTATTAGTGAAAGATGTTATTAATGCAAAATCATTTCTATAAGCATAACCTTATTATTACGTTTTTCATCTATATATTCGATGCTAAATCCATATCTAAATTTCAATTCGTTATCTATTTGTTTAAATATATTTTTTAATCCTTGTATATAAACTTATGCACAATTCCATATATCTCAAGTAATATAGATAGATTTATCCTAAATTATATTATTTTACCTAAACCATGGATTTCACCATGCTCAGTGTGTGTGCTTCAAATCCATGAATCTATGGCATTTATACTCAGGTTGGACCTTAGATGAAGGTCCTTACGATTAGGATTCAATGTAGTGATTATATTGGGTTGAATAAATGAGTACCCATAACTCTAAATTTCAAGTGGACTAACCCCTTGAACTATTTTTATCATATGTTATACATTTTTATATAATAATATTTTATAATTTAATAATATGTAATATATTTTTATTATTAGTCCCTGCCATTGCATGGAGTATACTTTTTGGTTGGAAGTCAAACTGATTTGAGTATGAATTTTAGTTTGATTGATAGGTAGAAATGTATGCATGGTTTTGAAATGTTTGCAACAAAATCGCTATTAAATAAAATTTTATGGTAATTGAAAATGACTTTAAGAATTTTAAGATTTTAATGAATCAATTTTTTAATTGGTCAAGAAAACAGTGGATGGGACATAAATCTCTACAGGAGTAATAACAAATGGAATTTCTAAAAATGTCATGTTACTTGGCAATTTAATGGAATCAGATCTATTAGACTATGGTTTTCAATTCAGTGAACTGCGAGTAGTACATGGGCAATAAATTTGAAGCGGTCAACAAACACCTAGTCATAAAGTGTTTAATGAATTGCTATATTTGTCGGTGGCGATTCCTAAGAACCTCCGTTGTGCAGGGACAATGATGCAGCGATGCAATCCTCTGAGATTTGCTCGATCTGATGCAATACTTGTAGATGCATGCTTTTCAAGGTGTGTACATTCTCATTCGAGAAGATCCTCACTACGAGCTACGATCTAAGTTATTGAGAATTAGGCTTTTTTCAAGTGTGGCGTGTCGCGATGATGAATAGTTGAAATATGCGATGTGGTTCATAGTTTAAAACTTTATGCTCGCGACATAGGGGAGGGATGCCAGTAATTGAGCGTTTTTTTTACCAGTAGTGGTGCCAGCTTAATTCTCCATGTTCCCGAGCTTGTTTTTCCTCTAAATTTTCATCACATATACTTCGTCGTGTTCTCTATCTAACAATATTGGTCTTAAGGTGTGACGAGTCCAAAATGATGCCATGTTAGCCACAAAGTTCCAAGTTGTCTAGTCTTAGTGTGCCTTAGTGTATTTTTGATTGGGACCAATGCTTGAACATTGATGTGACTTCAAATGATTTTCCAATTTCAAATATTCATTTTATTTCAAAATGTAGTTCAATTTTTTTTTATAAATAATTTTAAAAACATGAAAATATTGAGAATTACTTGTACATAAAGTGCTTTTATGAACCACTTATAGTAGATAGTTTCTTCAAAACTGAGGTCAACCAACACCATTACTATGTCCACTATTGATCACCCTATCTCAACTACTGGTTTTCCCACTCCACCACTGGCTCCTCTCCCTTATTGCATCCAAAGAACGCGAATATTGTGTGATTGAGTGTTTTTTTCATGCATTGCACACTTTTTGTGGGCATGATTTATCGTAGTATGGGGATCTTTAATGCTTAGTTTGTGACACATATCGTGAGACGTGCGTGCTAGCAATGTGTTGGAAGTTAAAGTGTTTTGAGAGCGTGACACATCACAATGGTGGTATCTCATTGCACACTTGGTGAGGGTGGGGGGTCAAGTTCATATCGGACTCAGTTAAAACTCTGGGAAAATGTTGGGAAAAACATGGTTAATTTTCCTGAGAAAAATGACATTTTTTCTTTCTTTCTTTGGGTTATATAAATTGCAAAGGGCATTGACCTAGTTTTGCATAAGGCTTTCAAGTCTAACTCATTAGTCTATGCAAAATTGTGAGTACCCCATA
Source organism: Larix kaempferi (assembly GCA_027924585.1). Taxonomy (NCBI): domain Eukaryota; kingdom Viridiplantae; phylum Streptophyta; class Pinopsida; order Pinales; family Pinaceae; genus Larix; species Larix kaempferi. Next base: position 9,544,695 of record BSBM01000071.1, read on the forward strand.
GTAGAGTTTGAGTTGAGAATATGCATGAGTTCCAATGAGTCAGTTTCACTACCCCCCAGAGAGCTGAGTCTAAGTTGAGAGTACTTTGGTACCTGGTTGATTTTTTCAATAAGAATTAGATGGAATTCAACTATTTATGAAAAAAAGAGTTTATGGCATTTGATTTGAACAAATTGGACAAAATTGAATATTTTATATTCACATTAAAATAATCATTTCACAAATCGGATGATGGGAAGGGTTAAAACTTACATTGGTATGAGATACAACTACTAAGGGTTAACTATTCCACCAAGTTTGCTTGTGACTTGTGATTCGTTTCAAACCCACTGTTAGGAGTGGGTGGCCTTGCCTTAGATTGGAACTATGTTGGATGGCATAGTAAGCCATCATAATCCTGACTTAAACTAACAACTCATTGGAAACACATGAAATTAATAATTTTTCCTTATACACCCACATAGCTTTGTAATGTTTTACCTATATGGTGCATCGATAGAGTAGGTTAGTTTACATGTGTATATGTTAGTTAAATTGATTTCATAGCCTATTGCACAATCAACGAGACTTCAACTTATCACTACTACAAAAAAGACCTGTAGAGGCGGTCACTTTCTGCCTCCAAAAGTGGAATTGGAAGGGGTTTTAGCATTAGAGGTGGTTTTTCAAAAAACCCTCCTAAAGGCACCGCTACTAAAATTCAATCCTTTTAGCGATGGTTTTTGAAGAAATATAAACCACCCCCAAAAGTGACTTTTAGGGGCAGTTCCGAACTACCCCCCAAAAATGAATTTTGGTGGCGGTTTGGAATAGCCCCTAAAGGTCACTTTTTGGGGCAGTTCTAAACTGCCCCTAAAGGTCACTTTTTGGGGCAGTTCTAAACTACCCCTAAAATCACTTTTTAGGGGTTGTTTATATCTTTTCAATAACCACTTCTAAAAGGATTGACTTTTAGCAACAGTGCCTTTGGGGGGGTTCGAAACCTCCCCTCGAAAAGACAATTTTAGGGGCGGTTTAGAACCCCCTACATAGCAACCCACATGGGCGGTTTATATCTCTTCAAAAACCGCCTCTAAAAGGGTTGACTTTTGATAGCATTTATTTTGGGGATAATTTGGAACCGCTGGCCTCAAAAAGTGACTTTTGGGGGTGGTTTAGAACCCCCCTTGTAGTAACCTATGAGGGAGGTTTAGAACTCTCATTGTAGTAGCTTTTGGGTCTAGTTAGAAACACCCCTCGTAGAAGCTTATGAGGGAACTTTAGAACCCCCCTTGTAGAAACTTATGAGGGTGATCTAGAACCCCCCTTGTAGTAACCTATGAGTGTGTTTTAGAACCCCTTTCATAACAACTTATGAGGGCGGTTTAGAAAACCCACCTCGTAGGAACATACATGGGAAATTTTAAGTCCCCCTCGTAGCAACATATGATGCCAATTTAGAACACCCCTCATAGGAACTTATAAGGGTGTTTTAGAAGCCCCTTGTAACAACATACACATACGGTTTGAAACCCCCCTTTTATTTAAATCATCATTAAAAAATAGAAATATATTGCAATATTAGTACGGCACGGTGGAATCGAACCACCAACCTCATGCTTGTAAAGAAGGCACTCTTCCATTGATCTAGAACCCTTTAAGATTTGGGGAGATGAGATTACACCCAAAACGATCTCTAAAAACCCTAGTGAACACCCTATACAGATAGGGGGGTAGTCATCTTGACAAAACTAGGTAAGAAGGTAGTCATTTTGACAACTTAAGCTATAAATCAGTTATTTCATTTAAAGTGGTAGCCAATGAGCCATTTTATCTCGTAAACTCTGAGATGGTGTTTATGTTTATGAATTTCCACTGCTCACATTATACTTTTAAATTAAATTTATTTTTCTTACCTAGCAAGCCTCCAATTAGTTACCAATTGATTGAAATACATGTCCAACTACCAAACATATGCTAGCCCAACTCAAGTATACAAAGAAAAATTAAATGAATGATCTGTTGATGTTTAAAAATATTATAGCATTTGTACTAAAATTAAATAGGATGAAGTACATTGGGTGATCATTTCAACTAGAGACATGAAGTTCTCATTGAAATTTTGGAAGAGTTTATTCCATGTATTGGGCTCATAACTGAATTTCATCACAAACTATCACCCTTAGATGCATAGACAAACAGACTTATTAAATGAATTCATTGAGGAAAATTTACACATGTATGAGTTGGACAATTTAACCAAGTCGGAAGAGAACCTACATTTCATGGATTTCACATATAACAATAGACATCATAACTAGGTATTACAAAAAAAGCAAATACTTTTCTCTAGTGAAATCATTACTCTTATAGATATCCATGAAAGTGTCTTGGAGCTTCAATTCCTTCATTTCCAAAAAGCCTTATCCTGAACATTCTGGTTCATAAATAATAGAGACACATCTTTTGAGGGTTTCCCATGACGTTCCATTGAAGAAAAACTAATAAGCTTCTACAACTATCCTCTTGACCTTTCCTGCCGATGCATGCCAATGTGAAATTGATGCATGGAGATTGAAAAGTAATGGTCTTTAATATCTTTTAGACTAGTTTGGTTTGAGATAATCAAATGGATTACAAAAGCCTAAAAAAAAAAAATCAAAAGACCATTGTGAAATCCTTAGTTGAAAACATTGACAGTAGACAAAACAATTGTTGACCTCTTTAATTCTTATGGTGATATTCGTATTTACAAACTAATACTAGCACAATCTACACCATTTGAGTCGAGCAATGAATAACAAGAGGTTGCATGCAATTAAACAAAGGTGTTTTTCATAGATAATCAAAATAATATTACACATCAATCATGTGAAACGAATCAAGTCAACTGCCCAGAACTATATATTGTAACAAAGAACCGCATATAAGGTATGGAATTTTCAGATTTCTTTCCATCAATGTCTACTTGCAGTAAAATCAAAACCTCAAAGTAAAATCTCTAGTTCAAAGTGTTATTAGGATAACATAGGATTGTTGGCATCACTCATGAATCATGATACATGTCCTCTGATTTTCTTTGAGCACTTAAATTAATATGAATTGTCCTTGTATAATAAAGGCAGGCAACCAAATGTTGTTTCCTTAGAATGTTTGTCCTTTAGTTCAACATTGAGTCAATAAAAGACATCGAGCATCCACAACAGTGTTTATTTTTGAATATATATATAAAGGTGCTATAAAGAAGAGGCTACTGCACCATGGATTCTCACAATTTGTAAAAATAAATGTGGCGGTCCTTAATAAATACTTGGTAAGTCATAAACGTCTCAATTAGTTCCATAGTTTGAAATGAACCCATTAAAGTGGAATGGTACCTATCAAAATTTAGAGAGAAACATGAGCATCATAAATTTAGAGAGAAACATGAGCATCATATTTAATTTTCTACAACAAATACTTTTCCATACAGTTAGTTTTGGAAATTCCTACCAATTGTCAAATTATGGCTCAAAAAATAACTTGAATGCTTCAAATATGCACAAGATATTATATTCCAAGTCTATATTACTGAAAATGCCCTAGAATCATTCATTTATCTCGGGAAAATGTTTATGGAATGAGAATGTCCAAGAAATTATTTGGAGATATTTCCAAAAAAATCAGAAATGATGGGTAACTCTTCGAGGATGCTTCCCAGATGTTTCTTATTGATGCTCAATGTTGACATGTTCCGAAGTGTCAGAACATGATCCCATAGGTGAACCAATTAAAATTTTTCACAAGGTTTTTTTATTTGTACCGTCCTGTCTAGTTCGATGTGCTTATCACGTACATATCTTATTTCACCATTTTCGTTGTCATATGAACCCTTTGGTAAGTCCTCTAAGTTTCATCCCAAACATTGTCATGTCATGGTCAAGCTGAGTTGAGGAGAGTTATAATCTTTTGTGTAGGCATAGTTATGTCGGGTAGTCAGCACCATTATGTTCAGCTCATCATTCTGATCGTCTCTATACTTCATTTGACAAAATTTGAGTATGGTTGGCCCTTTCAACAGGCACGCAAATTTTTGGCAAGCATGAGTCTTTTGTGTCGTCAAACTAAATTCCTCCAAAGTCCGCATCCTTTGTTATTTTCAATTTGCATCATTCCATCATGATTGCCATTACATTTAAGCTTAGAAAGTTGAATGTTTTTCCCTTACCTTCCTATCCTTTTATATTATCCCTTAATTCTCCCTTTTATTTTATTTGATACCTTTAATTACCCATGATCTCAAAATCTTGATTTTCCTATTAACCATCTGTTGGCACCCCAACAACTCCCCTTTAAAATGTCAAATAAAGGGGAGTTCCATGTAATTTTTGTGAATATATTATTCTAGTGGTTTTTATTATTTTTTGTTTTCTTCGAATTTAAGTGGATGGTTTGGTTTGTTCCTTTCTTCAAGCTTCAATTTTATGCATTTGCCATTTCCTTAATAATTTTCATGATACATGATTTAGTGGTCATATGTTTCTTGATTGTTTGGCTTTGATTTTTTTTTTTTTTTAGGCTTGGTACTTCTACTTGCCTTCTTACAATAATTACCTGGTGACATCTTCAAGCATTGAAATCTAATTTTGAACAAAAATCTTAATTTTTGTCAAACTTTTACTTTTGTTTAAATAATAATTTCGAACTTATCCTATTATTTTCTCTTAAATTATGATCTTTATTTTCCATATATTTTTAATATTGAAATACATCACTAACATCACAAATAATTTCAAAATTTCTAAAATATATGCTTTGAAGATGATCATGAAAAAGAAAATAATAATGATTTTTTAAGATGTATCTCATTTTCTAGCCCTAATCTTTACTTCCTATAGAACCTTAATTTTTTTTGTACACATATTGATCACAAGTTATAGGAGGCACGTTGTATGACTTTTGAAATATCAACTTTATAATTATTAATATTTTCTCAAAGTTGACGTATATCTATATATTTTTTCTTTTTGTAACTTTGATAATTGGTTTCTTTTAAATATATTTTTACTCAAATGTTCTTTCATGGAGGTAGTTACATGTAAGAGATAAACATCAATAGAACTTTCGAATTTAGCATTTTTTCAATGGATGTTTTTACCAACTAGCAACATTGTATGCCACGTTTGCAAAGGAAGTGATAAGGTTAAACCTTTGTGAATAAAGTTCTTCAACGGAGATCGTTGGGAAGTTGATCAAATTGTATTTCTCCAAGGTTACTTGGCAAAGCAATAAAATAATTGTTGTGAAAGTTACGCAAAACAAGGTACACAACCGTCTCATTTAACGTCGCCTTTAAGTCTCCACCATTATTGCTATCTCTGTGCATTAAAGGAATCACGTTAACTGCAATGTTTTCTATAAAGTCCATTTTCCACCTCACCAAAATAAAGGAAGCTGATGATTGGATATCGTTTCACTCACCATGCACAAGGAAGACGTTCCACGAAGCTCGAGGATTAATGAAGGATAACAAAAAATGGATCATGCACCAGTAGAGAGAGGCGATTTTGCGAGAATGATTTTGAGCAAACCGTGAAGAATTAGATCAAACAGTTTACAACCCACTTCACAAATGGATCGATTTAGCTCATTATAGGGCCATTTCCTCAAAAGATGAAGGATCTTATTGAAAACTCGTATCAAGTTTGATTTTAGTTTTTCAGAAATATGAATATATGTTGCTCCTTCGTATGTTTTAGCTTCGACCATCCTTATGATATGGTGTTATACTTTGTTATAATACATTGATGATGTAAACGCATTCGAGCACACACCATATTTGGTTTCTGGTTATATGATACCTCTGACCTTATTGTAATCACTGTGGTTATATAATTTAGATTTTGATATCAGATTATAAAATGACTCACTCATAAAAGGATCTATTTTTATAGATGTTTTTTCTTAAGTGATCATTAATTAAAAGAATTTCAGATTCTGAGTGTGTAAATATTTTTTATCGTTGTATCAATTTACATTTCTCAATTTTAGTGATCATATTATCTCTTGAATCTGTGAATGTGAATTGTTTTATAGAGAGGTTATACTTAGATTTATTAGATTACTCTTGGGTCATGTTACACCTTAAATATTGATATTTTTGTTTACACGATAGATTAAGTAGAACAATTTTTAGTTTTAATTTTAGAATAACAATTTTATTTCATAGTAAAAACCTACAAGTTTTTTAGCAGCTCTTAAAACTGTTTTCAGTTTAGCAGCTACTAAATCGTTTGTTTCAACTATTGGAAGTTGCTTCATAGTTAAACTCTGCATTTCATTCTAGTGTATTTTGTCATTTAGGAAATTATTAAAGTATGATTGTGAGACTCTATTATTGAGAGAAAACCATGAAGGTAGCATGACCTATACCTTGCGAGAGGTGACTACTCCAAACACTCAGAAAGATGTGTTAAGTGATCTGTGTGGGTTGTCTCTCCTTGTTGGCGAGCAGGTCATGTTTTCCCGTCAAAAAAAGGCACTAGAAGGAGGGCCCGAGGTAAATTAAGTAGCTATAATCATTCTCCTCCGGTTTTTGTTGTTTTAATTTTTATTCTTCTATGTTGTCACTCATGCACCATAGGGATGGTTAGTGGGAAAGCTAGCTTATTTGAGTCAATTTTATTATGTTTTATCAATTATGTCTCATTCCCAACTACCTACATGGGAGTCCAATATAGCTTTGAGCCTGCAAGGGCCATTGCATGAGCTCCCTAGAAAGGCAGTTTCTTTCTTGCCAAAGTTTAATGGTGAATGGGATATCACAGCTTTATAACAAATAAGAAAATATGAAACTATGTTGCGTTTTCTTGATATTACACATGAAGATGTTGTGTGTAGGCTTTTCCCTTTTACTTTTGAAGGTAAGGTCTCAAACGGGTATAATGTTTTCCCCATTAGTACGATTCATGGTTGGTCGGATTTCCAAAGAGTTTTTGAGAGTGCTTATGACATTTATAATGCAACTGATATATATATATATATATATATTGAGTTGGATGAAATAAAGGTTTAAGAAGGTGAATCTATACGTGATTTTAACACATGCTTTCGACAGATTTATCATCGACTCAAAGAGAATCAAATACCTTCAGGTGACATTCTATATGAGTGGTATGTGCGTTCTTTACCCAAATCTATAGCTATGTTTATTGCACAAAAAGTTATAAATGATTTTGATAAAGCATGCGAACATGCACAAGCTTTGGAAAAGGATTTTAATAGGTATTTCTGGGTTGCAAGATCAAGTTAAAATTTTGTATGAGGAAATTATATTTTTACATAATAAAATAAATAAATCAATCATGCATGATAAAAGCATTGCGGCTATGCATACAACATCAATGTGCTTTCATGAAAATGAAGTTCTAGCTGCAAATTCAACTGATAAAGTTGATTATTATATTCCTCCACTTGGAACTATATATGAGGAATGCCTTAATTCAGATTCTCATTCTTTTGAAACCACATATGAAATCCCTGAAGAAAGTCTTAATTCAAACTCTTTTGATTTATTGGTTGAAGATCTAGGAATCAGTGATCAAAGCTTTGAAAAAACAAGTTGTAGTTCATATTTTGAAATACACAAACTTGATCCTAATCATTTCGAGAAGGGAATCCATTTCTTGAGTATCCTTCATCTTCATTTGATTGTTATAAAATAAATAATGAAGATATATATTTGGAAGAAGCGTTGGCTAAAATTGAAGATGATTTTCATAATATTTGCTCTAAATACACCTTGCTTAATGATCAAATTACCAAGGAAAGGTTAACACAAACAAATAATCTGAAAGATAAGAAAAGCCATGCTTCTGTCTACTCAAAGGAAAAAGAAGATAGAAATCAATTAAGTTTTATTCCCGGAAAAACACATACCTTTGATGTCGATTTGGTTAATACACAAAAATGTAAGCACAAAGAAAAACCCTGTGATAGTCCACCATGTATCAATTTTACAAACATGAAAGATTGTGATCAACCAAAAATTTCGGGAAATATGATTGAAAAAGATGTTGTGCAAGATAAGAATGAAATTTATTTAAATGAAACATTCTTTATTCAGTCTTTTTCACAATCCTCAAATCATGACCTTTTTGATGAGATATCCGGTCAATTCAATGGATCTTCATTGACTACCTTCCAATCCGATTTTCATGATCCAGTCTATGCATGGTTGGAAGAATCATATTTGAAGAATTTTTCATTCCGTCCCCCACTATACTAAATAGTATATCTGATCTAATACTTCCTATCATTCTAGATGAAACACCTCGATTCCCAATACTAATGTTTGACGGATTCCATTTTGCAGAATTGAGAGTGCTTCAATGGCTTCATTGGCTATTTGATTTTACTTGATCTTTTGTATATATGTAGTTTAGCTTAGGAGCAGGATAATTAGTTAATTAGATTACGTTTGGTTTGAATAAATCAGTTATCAATGATTTCAAAAGGGGGTCGACAGGTTTTGACCCCGCAACCTCCCCCAACAAACTACAACGTGTTACCACTAGGCCAGTGGCCAAGATTTGAAAGGAGATCCACAATGAATATGCTTATGTATATTTTGGGATTTTGAACCCAAAAAGGGCACATTCTATACAAGTGCCAAAAACACATTTTTGTATTATTTAAACAAAGTTTATGCATAGTTCGGGAGGGAAAGTACTTAGGTACGATTGACATAGAGTTCAAGGATAAATTTTTATGCAGAATTGTACAACATGAATCCCGAGGCATTGTACAAGACTATGCAGGGGCATTTTCTTGTTTTGCATGCCAGTTAGGAGACATGAGCACTTGAGTGGAATATATGAGTGTTTATACTCATTTTTCATGATTTTTCAAGGGAAACACATTGGAAGAGTCAAATTCTACATTTGAGCTACAGATTTTGCAAATGTACTCATAACTCTTATATGTGTAAATGTTTTGAAGACTAATAAGGCCGGTCCTCATTGGAGCCGGACCTGGAGACATAGTTCATATTGGAAAAACTACGTTATCAGATGGTGTCTACATTTGTATGGTTTGCATAATTTGTTTTCTTCATATTTTCAATTATTTTAAGCCTTCTGTAAGCTTGCTCATTAAGTCATTTTCACAAGTTAACTATTTAAGAATTTATTTGCAATTTAAGTGTTAGATGATCCTGTCATTTTCGGATCATGTTTTGTATCAGAGCAGGCTAACCAATGATTGCATAAGTGTGAATGTTAACAAGGCTCAGTTTTAAGAGAGACGAAGGTGTATTGGAAGAATTCAATCTTGAGATTGGATCTAGGCGTGCAAATCCAAGGCAAAAGATGGCTTCATCGAAAGGCACATGAGGTGATCCTCCATCAACTGATGAAGAATTTCTTAAATATTTTATGGCAATGAAATCCATGGTAGAATAATTGTATGCGGATTGGAAAAACATTAAAGAAGAAGGCACATCATAAGAAAATGGTAAAGGTAAAGGAGTAGGAGGTGGTGCTGACCCTCCTGAAATTCCTCCACCTCTTCATCTTCTTCTTCTTCCAATTCAAGCTCAGTTTCTACTTTAAAGAAGAAAGAATCTATGAAATATAAATATACATTTAAGCAGATTGAAGTTTATTGCAGGATCCAAAATATTGTGGATGAGTCTGCAAAATTCTAGTTTGCTACTCTCTATATGGGTGGAAAAACATTGATATGGTGGGAGAGTAAGAACCAGGATGATCTACGTACTAAAGGTGAAGTAATTACTTCCTAGTTTGAATTTACATCTGCAAGAAACAGTTTTATCCATTGAGTTACATGCAACAGGAAGTCATGGATCGGCAAAGTTTTGGGCAAGGTAAGGGCCAAAGTGTACAAGAGTATACATAGGATTTTAGGAAAAGAGAAATGAACTTGGGTGTTTATTTATATGCATAGGATACCTTGTTGAAATATATAGGTGGATTACATGATTATCTGAAACATACCATTCTTATTTTCAATCCAACTAACATTGACGAGGTTAGTGTGCAAGCCATTCATTTGGAAGCGGGTAGAAGGGATATATATGGCAGCTTCTCAGTTGAATCCAGTCATTTGAAGGAAAGCAAGGACAAAGGAAAAGAGAGGATGAATAGATATGCTACATTAAAGAAGGGGGACACAAATCTTTCATGTTCTCATTGCGAGAGAGATGGGCATGATGAAGAACAGTATTGAAAGCTACATCCAGAGTTGAAACCAAAGTATCATTTTTTGTTATGAAAGGTATAACCTCTAACACATGTACTTATTCTCATTTGATCACTGATGGAAAGAAGAGGGGAGAATTATTTCATTTAAGGGTTATTTCTAAACATATTAAAATTGAGACACTTGTAGACGATGGGTCTCAAGCAATCCTTATATCTGAAGGCATTGTTCATAATCTTGGTTTGAAAACTACATTACATCCTAAACCATATCCACTTGGATGGGTATTTAAGAATGCACAATTACAAGTTACTAAGCAGTGTAGGCTTAGATTCGCTATCAATGCTGATTTTATTGATGAAGTAGACTTGGATGTAATACCCCTTGATATTTGTGGCACGGTGTTAGGTAATCCCTATTTTTTTTACAGGAATTCTATATTTTCCAGGGAACATAATCAATATCATCTCTTCAAGGATGAGAATAAATACATAGTGAAGTCTCATTAATTTAAAAATAACTTGTCCATGGTTTCCATAGCACATATAAAGAGGCTTGTGAATGCAAGCAAAAATTTGTCTTTCATTTCTATAAAGTATGATTCTAAAATTGATGAAGTGGTACATAATGAAGAATTTCCACATAAGAACACCTAGGATCTAAGTTTGCAGCCTATGAATAATCCTTTGATAGTTGATTGTCCTGTCAAGAAAGACAAGTACATTGTTGATTCGATTTCCTTTACATCTATATGTCCAGTTATGTTACTAATCAATGGAATATGGTTGGTAAAAGTAACAAGGGATGTATATGTTTATGGCATTGGAGGAATTTTTACTTTAATCAACAATTTTTCTCTATTTTTTCCTTTGTGGTGATGGCACAGATGGTCATTTTTCAAGCAAGATAGATGAAATATATTGGACAAGTGAGGTGGTCATGCATTCACTTATTTTCTGAATGATCTAGGATTTTCGTGGTCCAAAAGCTTTCCAATGGGGAGGTTTGATTCAAGAGGATCATCCCAACTGATCAAAATCAAAGTCTTCAAATACCAAATAGAACCACACCATTTCTTAGGGCTTGCCGAGACCTTTCCGGTGATGTTTGTTTCATCTCAAATGGAATTTGGACGTGAAAGATATTGCATTCTGAATTTTCGGCAAGACATGTAAAATTTGGCAAAAGGGGTGCCATGTGACACCACTAAAGGGTTCCATGTGGCCTGTATGGCGCTAATGTGTCACACCCACAGAGCACCAGATGGCAAGTTGCAGTTGACATGGAAGGTTGCAGGCGACTTGGTAGTGGTGAGTTGGCACATACGTGGACCTACTAGTATTCAACATGTGGTAGTTGGCATGCATGTTTGGTGGACATGTGGACCAATCGGAAGCTGCTACATGGTAGTCTGTTTGGCCACCTCATTGTTCAATCTACCAAAAATATTGATTGAAAATTTCGCAGTATTTGAACTCGCGACATATCACACACAACTAATGTCTTTACCATTTTGCCTAAACTTGTTGCTTGTAATGTGTATGGAAATGATTTTATTTATTCTTAAACAAATGTTTGTTGGCAGTTTAAAAGGGATTAGGCTTAGCCCAACCCCATTGAATTATATTTATCAAATATGTTGCTTGTAATGTGTATGGAAATGATTTTATTTATTCTTAAACAAATGTTTGTTGGCAGTTTAAAAGGGATTAGGATTAGCCCAACCCCATTGAATTATATTTATCAAATATGATTACAACAAAGTGCTTACAATGGATAGGTCCACGGGATTGAACCCATGACCTCCTCCCAAACATGTCAATGCTTTTAGTGTTGTGCCATGCCCACCCTTTGTTAATGGATATGAAATTTAATATATTTATACATGTTAATCTATGACACGATATAAGGGGCAGAAAAGGGGGTTGACGTGTTTTAACTCCGCGACATCCCCCAACAAAATGCAACGTGTTACCACTAGGCCAGTGCTCAAGCTTTGAAAAGAGATCCACAATGAATATTTTTATTTGTATTTTGGGATTTTGAACCCAAAAGGGCGTGTCCTATACGGGCACTAAAAACACAATTTTGTATTATTTAAACAAAATTTATGCATAGTTCAGGAGGGAGAGTACATAGATACAATTGGCATAGAGTTCGAGGATAACATTTTTATGCATAATTGTATAGCACAAACCCTGAGGCATTGTACATGACTTTGCAGGGGTGTTTTCTTGTTTTGCATGCCAAGAAGGAGACCTGAGCGCCTTAGTGGAATATATGAGTGTTTATACTCATTGTTCACGATTTTTTAAGGTGGACACAATTGTAGATTTAGATTCTGCGTTTGAGCTACATATTTTTCAAATGTACTCATAACTCTTATATGTGTAAAATTTTTTAAGACTAATAAGATCGGTCCTCATTGGAGCTAGACCCAGAGACGTAGTCCATATTGGATGAACTCTGTTATCATATGGTGTCTAAATTTTTATGGTTTGCATCATTTGTTTTCTTCATACTTTCAGTTATTTTAAACCTTCTGTAAGCTTGATCATTAAGGCATTTTTATAAGTCAAATATTTAAGAATTTATTTTCAATTCAAGTGTTAGTAGATCCTGTCATTTTCATATCAGTGATGACAGATCAACTATAATGGCGATCTTCATAGGATCCACCAACAAACCCTGTTTACAAACCACATGACCCAACAATATACCAAATGGAGCACACAAAATACATTTCTTCAAATTTAACGATATCTGATACTTCCTACAACGATCCAACATCAACCTAAGGTTCTCAATATGGTTCTTCAGTAGTCCATAGATTGTCCAATCATCAAAGTATACCTCCAAAAATTTATGTATGAACTCCTTAAAGGATGCGACCACAACCCAGGAAAAAATAGTTGGTGCATTCTTGAGACCAAAGGGCATCACTGTATATTGATAGAAATCCCATTTAGTTGCAAATGTGGTCTTGTGTCAATCCTCCTTAGAAAATTTAAATTGATGATACCCCGAAAATCCATCTGTGAATGAGTAAGCTTCCTAGCCACCCACATTCTCTAGTAATTAATATGCAAAAGGTGTCGAGAATGGATCATGGAATCAAGCATCATTCAACTTCCTGAGATCTACACAAATTCGTATTTCACTAGTCTTTTTATCTTGGACCACCATTGGACTAATCCATTCAGACTCTTCGACAAGTTCAATAATTCATGCATCGAGTATTTTGTCAAGATCTGCTCTTATATTTTCCTTATATTTTGGATTCAATCTGTATGGTCGTTGTTTGATAGGTTTTGCATAAGGTTTTAGTGGGATTTTCATCTCTCCTAGATCACCAACAATACCTTTCATCTCTGAAAACTTTGTAGGAAATAGATCTTGATATTCATGTAGTAGATCAATAAGCTTACCTACAGTCTCATCGTCCCAGAAATCCCCAATAATAGCAAATTTAGGATTTTCACTTGAAATGATATTTACCTTCTTTCTCTTCAAGGGCTACAAGAATTTATCAGAGTTGATCCCAGGTCCCTCCATATCTCGGCTTCCTTCTTTTTTCGGGATATGCACATCCCTCAGATCATCATCTGGATCACCAGTAATATTGTAACATTCCATTGCTTTCCCGAGTGTCGCAGTCCACTACGACAGATTAGATAGTTGCATGAGTATTTATTCATAAATTTTGGCCTTAATTATTTGTAAAGTTGCATCTATTAATGGGTTCTCATATTCATAACTGAATGTCTTCCTGAAATTTCTAGCCATGTCATCCCAATCTATTGTACCTTGCCATAGTTCCAAATCTCTATACCAGCTTCACGGTATAGTATCCAAGATATGGATGAACATGTGGACCCACTCTTGTTTAGGTACATGTTCCCATTCTCTTGTACATAATTCCAAATGATCTACAGGGCTAGTAAAAGCATTATACTTTTCTTGCTTGTAGTATAGTCCTTCTCCAAATATGACTTCTAGCAGCTTTTTGCACTGTGACCAACCCTATATCTTTTCCTTATGGGTAGCTCACCATATTGTTGTAGTAGCTTTCAATTCTACATCTAAAGCTAATATTCTTTGTTGTTTGGGAACCTTTACTTCGAAATCGGAAATGAAAACATCTAAATTAGGCAGCCCCTCATAAGTTGGTAGATCACATACCTCTTTACCAACCCAACGAAGTGATCTAGTAACACAAGCATGCCTTCTTGTAGATACTTCATGTAGTATATTCTGCTAATTCTCCAGTGCTTCCCCCGAGTCCGAGGAACACAAACTAACACTTCGCCAATTCAAGGTACCATCTGGTGTTGGATTAACACAATCATCCATTCTTGAAGTGACCTTATAGATATTATCTAAGTCTTCAACATTGTATTCTTCTCGGATAGGTTTGACATACCTTGGACCCTCCAAAGTATCCAAAGGTGCAACAACTCTGATATCCCCTCCTTCAAATTCCATCAACCTTTTCTTTAGATTTATGATAGTATGGTTCTCAATTACGCAATCAATGCCAAGAAATTATGGATAGGGGTTGGTGTCACCTACTATTCATATAACTTCGAAATCAACATAGCTTCGCGCTTCATCTATGTCAATAGGGACACCCACCATTCTCCCAAAAGGTATAACTGTTTGTTGATTATCTAATCGTAACTAGATAGGTGACCATACCAAATTAGGTTTTACCATAGATTCCCAAGTTTTTTTAGTAATAGCATTCACATCTCACCCTAGATCCAAAATAATAAAATCCATGTCGAAGTCCCAAATATTTGCATTAAGTCGTAGTTCCCTTCCTGTTCTTACCCTCTTTTGTAAATTATTTAGAGCCTTTTCCTGAAGAATTTATTTTTATGATTCATCAATTAAAATCTGTAATTCCTTTAAAGAAGTTTCATTTATCACTAAGTCTAGACGGATTTTTAGAAAGTTATTCAATGTACTTACCTTTCCTGAGCTTCACTTTGGAGTTGATCGGTCAAAGAAAACTAACATAGCATATATAGGAACTTTGTCGAAGACTAGGGTTGTAGATGTTGAAATTCCCCTCTAAGTTGTAGTAAATTCCTTCCTCACGTCCGCAAATGTCTGTTTTTCCTTTTGAACATCAAATGGTACTATTTGCTATGCGGATGGTCTGATTCTAGGAGCACGTGGATCAACACATATTTCTCTATTAGCTGCTACTACATCTCCTCTTCTTATGACGACAGCGACAATCAGCTTCTCTTGTCTCGGTTCAGCTAAGATCTTTTCGACATTCTGGTTCTATTTTTTATTTTGATTCCAATTTACCTTAGCTTGCCACTTTACTATGAGTTGCGGACAATCCTCAATGGTGTGGGACAATGCTCTACAATATGTGCACGTCGAACATGGATTTGGATAGTCCCTGCCAAAATGTACTGGATGACCATAGTTGTAACAGATTATCTGACCTCTACCTCGACTAAGTCCTCCTCATCTCGTCCTCAGAAGCCACCCCTTGGTTGATTAAATTGTGCACTACTCCCTTCTCATTGTTCCTCACCTTTCATTCTATAAGCATATGTTGTTCGTTCTATGAGCAACTGATAATATGCCCGAAATTCCTTCTCATCATGGCCAACCGATTGACAGAATTTACAGAACAAGGTTTGTGGAGTAATTACAATTTTTTGCAATAGGTATCATTCTTCTGGTCAATGTCTCTTGGTTTGATAGATTCTACACCAGACTCCAACTCTAGCTTTCAATGGATTGGGAGCTCCGACAACAATATAGTCCTAAAATGTTGTGCACTGGTCTTTAGAATGAACCTCCTCCTTACACTTGGTACACCAAACATATTCTCTTTTGTCCTTTCCTTTCTTGATGTCTTGAATTTGTAATGGCAGGTTCGCCAACTGCGACTGGATTTTAGCCATACCTGCTCCAGTATCTCCAACGGGTGATGCTTCCAATTTGATAGCCAATTCAAGGGCCTCAGTATGCGATATGATCTTTTGCTTCATGAGAGGAACTCTGATATCTAGTAGAAAAGCGGCTATAAGCCATTCCTTATGTTGAACATCAGTCATCTGAAAGATTACATGGGCCATTAGTGTCTTGAATCTTTAGTCAAAATCCTTGACAAATTTATTTGTCAATTACCTGATCTCTTTGAGTTCAGTAATACACTGTGATTCAGTTTTGGATTCTTAAATTAATCTTTTAAGGCATCTCTAATTTATACTAGAGTCTTATGTGGTTTTCCAGTAGGTACCTTTGCAAATTTCATGAACCAATCGAAAGCGTGACATCTAAAGGTCGTAATTAGTAGCGCTCTTTTTACGTTGTCATCTTGCACTTACTTAATAGTCCAAGATGTTCTTCTCTCTGAAGAATATGAACATGACTTGAGATCAGTTGATTCAAGTATGCCTTCCACAATGTAACCTCATCATCTCTAAATCCCAGAGATTCAACATTCATCCATTACTGCTCTGAAGAGGAGTTATGACAGATAGCAATTTGATTGAGGGTAAAAATCCCTTTGAATTTCAGCTAAAGAATCATGTGAAAAGGAAAGATGAAATTTTTCCCACTCCCTACCCAGGAGTCTTCTCCCACCCGAATGCTATACCCATCACCAACTTTCCAGGAGATTTAATCCCCAATAATATTAAAATATATTACTGCTGCTTTCCATATAATAGACACATTCAGAGTTGATTTAGATGGGTTCTAAATACATTCCATAATGGTCAGACCTGATATATTTATGCAAAATAACCTCTCTCCAAAGGCCCAAACTAGATATCATTCTCCAGATACTTTTTTTAGCAAGGGCCCTGGAGAAAATAATCGGACATTTGATACCCCATGCACCTTGAATTTTTAGCATCTCTAGATCCTTCCACTTTGTCCAAGCCATCTTTTTATGATCTAGATTCCCTGTCCAAAAAAATATAAAGCTCCAGTTTGCTATTCGTTTCTCACACTTAGATATTAGCTAGTTCCAATCATTTTTATTATAGGAAGCCAGTTTGAGGATAAAATCTATATACTTCATAGCATTATAAAGATCAAGTTCATTATACAGAAAGAGCCTCGTAATAGCATCAATCATCTCCCAAGAGCACATTGTATTTTTGTCGGGAAGGAAAGATACATGAGTAGTGGGTATAGCTCATACTGGTCTACATTCAATCAGAACGAAGAAGATAAAATATGTAGTCATCAAGATTGAATTAAAGAAGGCTTATGATAAGGTAAGTTGGATTTACTTAAGGATGCTTTTAACTCAGCTAGGGTTTGATGTGCCTTTTATTAAATGGGTAATGGCTTGTATTACTTCTATATATTTCTTTGCTCTTGTGAATGATGCGACTTCTTCCCTTTTTCGGCCTGGTAGAGGAATTAGACATGGATGTCTAATTGCCCCTTTAATGTTTCTACTGGTGGCGGAAGGCCTTAGTACATCTATTCTAAATGCTAAAAAATAGGGTTTGTTCAAAGGCATTCCTTTAGGTGAAAGAGTTTGGCTGACCCACATCTTGTTTGTTGATGACATTTTAATTTTTTTTGATAGATCAAATAGGGATATGGAAAGTCTTGTTAGCATTTTAGGCTTGTTCTGTTATACTTCAGGTATGCAAGTAAATAACCAGAAATCAACATTAACAAGTAAAGGATTAAAAAAAATATAATACACTTACTTATCACTAATATTATAAAATATTTGTTAACCATTTATTTTTATATTTCAAATTAATAAAAATAATAATAAATTTTAACCATAAAAAACAATAAATAAAAAGTAAAATACTTTTACTTATCATCAATATGCTAAAATATTTATCCACCATTTATTTTTATATTTCAAATTAATAATATCTTATCATTACTATTATAAAATATTTATTAACCTTTTATTTTTATATTTCAAATTAATAATTCTAATCATAATGCCATACAAAGCAATCAGATTCCCTTTTCTTTCTCTGTTTTCTATCTTTTACATAAATTAATCTTGGGTTAATTCTACAGGTTACCAGAGAAAATGACAGAAGCAACCCACTTAAACATACATCAAGATCAACTCTCCTTAAAATAGAACAAAATTAATTAACAAGATGATTAAAGGTTGATAAGACACAATTAATTAACAAAATAATTAAAGGTTGATAAGATAATGGATTTGACTGAAAAAAGACGACTTGGCCCCTCTTGCAACCAGTCAAATCTTGAGTAGACATTGCTTTGAATTACTTATCTTTCCTGCCTACTTGAATGAAGAAGACAATTTTACAAAGGATTCATTTCGGCACTTTCTCTTTTTATAATTTTGTGCTCCGTGCATGTTTACTCATGATTTAAAGGTTGGATTAAAAATTTATTCGATCCACCATGGTTAAAATATGTATAGGGATCTTCGACATAATAATATGATAGTGATCAGCCTACGTATAATATTAGGTTATGGGCTAAGTGTGGTTTAATTTAAATGTTTAGTTTACTCTCTTTCTAAGGGAAAGTTATTTTTTTATTAGTATTGGTACATTATTCAATTGGATTAAACAGTAGTTTAAAATAGTTTTGTTTTAGTATTGTTTTATTTATTTATTTGTACATGTTTTTCATATGCTTAAATTAAATGAAACTCGATTTGTTTTAAATATGAAATGGACCTCTTACCCAAGATTCATGTGTTGAATAAGCACCGACATCATGTTTCACATTAAAATGTTGAATGAGAAAGGAAATTGTTTACATATTTCTTCAATCACCACTAAATGTGAAGAAAGACAAAATCTCTTTACCAAGTGGGCCTCTTTACCAAGATTCACATGTTTAATAAACAATAACATCACGTTTCACATTAAAATGATAAATGAGAAAGAAAATTGTATACATCAATATGTAATTATTCATATATGATACCTACACTAAACGTTTTTTATTAAAACAACAGTAATAACCTGTTTCTGTTTTTTATAATTGATGTATAATATTATATAAATTGTATAATTGATGTATAATATTATATAAATTATTAAATGCTTTTTATTAAAATGAGAGTAATAACCTGTTTTTGTATAATTGATGTATACTATTATATAAATTGTTTTGTATAATTGATAATAATATTATATTAAAAAATTAAATTTCAATCTTTTAATTTTTCCATAGTTTTTAAAATTTTATTTTTAATAATTATATATTTTGATAATAATTAATAATTAAATTTTATAATAATTAATTAATAATTGCTTATTAGTTTTGTTTAAGTTTTAAACGTTAGCTTTTAGTTTTTAGTTTCTTTTTAATATTTTTAATAATTAATAATTGTTTGTTAGTTTTTTTAGTTGTTTTAAATTTTAAAATTATTTTTTATTTTTTTAATAATCACTTGTTGTAATCATATATTGATAATTTTTAGATATTAAATTAAAAAATTAGTTTTAGTTTTATGTTTTAAAAATTAGTAATTAACATATGCATTTAAGGTATAGAAAAATCAAAGTAAATTGCATTTAAAAAATAAGAGGACATGTAATAATAAGGAGGGACACCCCGAATGCAGGTGATCAGGAAGGACACAACGAGCCCGACTATGAAGCTGCCACCTCCCACTACGTGGCTCCTTCTCGGTCATTGAGCCATGAAATTTAAGATGGGCATTCTCTAATGAGCTCGGCCTTAATTAAGTTGACATGCCAAGCGAGATGCATATGTGGGCATGGTACGATGGAAATCATTTCGCTTTGGTGCAAAGTTACAACAGGTAAAAAGGTTGTTTCCAGAATTAATTACAGGATCTACCACCGCTTTTGGAGGCAGAGCAAGGGAAACACAGACAATATTTATCCTTTGTGTTTGGATAGTTGGTTGTGCATTGCATGTCTGAACTCTCTTGTCTCAAAATTATGGTTTCTCCACGCCCCTGGTGTCCTGGGAACAATTATCGTTCCTCAGTAGTTTTGGCATACACTAAGCATAGGTTTGACTGTAGAGATGTGTCGACAGCTTAAAGCTAACCCAAGTTGTGGAGTAAGATGTCTTTCTTGTAATACCATATGGTTTAGCCCTTGGACATATTATTATTGTTGTTATGTTGGACATAGTGGAACAGGGTGCGTGGACTATGGTTTGCACATTTTATTTTATTTTTTTTGTTGAAATTATAAAATAATAAAATAAAATAAAACAACCGGATCGACCGATGCCACAAAAGAGAGTATGATGAACCATGATGGTACAAGCAAAGGGTTGTGGGAAAAGTGTTACCTTTGTGTTTGTGTCTATGTTGATGTTATACACCCTTCTTGTGGACTTGGTGGACTCTCTTGGTTGTGTACCCTCATGTGTTATGTTACTTCTTGGTTTCATTTATTCTGGGATTATTTTTTATTAGTGTTAGAGTCTCTCTCTATCTCTCTCTCTCACTTAATGTGCCATCTTGAGTTTGGTTAATGTGTTTCTTGGTGTAGCCACCTGATGTGTAACTCCAATTTACTATTACGGGAATGTAACTCTCATGCTTGTGTCCCTCTCTCTCCCAATTCAAATTTCTCATGAAGGAATTTGATTTGCTTATGTTGGCTAGTCACACTTGCGTGTTGGTTCATGTGTTTGCTCGTGTGCTTGTGTTTGGAACTTGTGGTTCGATTTTGGCTACTCTTGGTATGAGATTCTTGTTGGTAATTGTTCCCTTGTGGATCCTGTGCCCAAGCTGAGTTACTTTACAGCCACTAGTGTATGTCCTCAAATTTTCTCTGGAGATCCTAGATTGACAGCAAGGGTGAGGTCCACTGCCATTGGATTTGAGGTTGGACATAGATGTGTATTGCCTCTGGAGATGCTGGTTTGGCAGCAGGGGTAAGGTCCACTGGCTTGTATTTGAGGTTATCCTGGAGCCACTGGAATTTCCTTGGATTGGAAGTGCTACTTGCCATTGGGTTTTGGTTGGACAGTTGTCCTCGAGCCACTGGAATTTCCCTGGAGTGGAAGTAGAGGCAAAAATTTCCACTAGGTTGTAGTTGGACTGATTTCTTGAGAGAATTTGTGGCTGAGTGCGCTCTTTCTAGTGGAATCATGGTTCCGACTTGGGGGTGACCATTTCAAAGTGAGTTTTGGCTTGCATTGTGTCTACAGATGGGTGGAACGTGGCACGATCGATTCTGGTTGCGTATTTGGAAAAGATAAGTGCTTTATCTCATATTTATTTAATTTATTTGGATCTGATATGATTTATTTATGGATGTACATGAAATGTTTGATGAAATGTATGATCTATTTGTGGAATAAATATTTCATGTAATTCAATCTATTTATGCAAGTAATTTTTGTGAAGGAATTGGAAAATAGTTTTTGGGATTTTGTGGACAAATTTTTTGAGGAAATTATTCGTTGGAACCTATGATACATAACTGATATTTATGCCCCCTTTCACTATATAATGTGTATTTTGATGGTACAGTATCCTCGGAATGGTTTAAGACACTTATCTTTGATGCTTCTACCTTTTATTCGAAAGCTAGCTCTTTGATTGGATTGTTTTGCATAGTTTGGAGACTTTGCACATGAAGTGTTTGTAAAAATGACTAAGTGTTAATGTTATTCTTATGTATGATAAATACACTTGAAATGTGTGTGAGAGTATGAGGGGAAATCTTCTTGATAGTGTTTGGGAAATGTCTACCGAAATTCTAGATCAATTTCTAATTTTTAGCTCCTTCAATGGAATTGTTCTGAGTAGATTTGTGACTTTGCATATGAAGTGTTTGATGAAATGTTCGAATGATATACATATTTTATGACTGATATTTTTTTTTATTTAGAGTTGAAATGGAATTTGAATGATTCTATGAGCTGTGAATTTAATTATTCTAGCAATTCCTAGAATTACTAGTCAATTCGGATGGGTAAAATTAGCTAGTTTTGGGAATTATTTAATGGATTGTATATGTGCATAAAGATACAACCATATAACTAAAGGTGAGCCCTGCTACACTTTCCATGGGATACAATAGTCATATTGTCACACACCCCAAAATACCTGTATTAAAAAAATAATTGTGCATGTATACTTTTGTACTTCTAGTATCATTGAATCAAATTACTATACTTGATTTACATACTGGACTCTAAAAAAAAGTTATTTTATGCTGACAGGGTTCAACTTCACTTTTTGGGATCATAGATCAACCAAGGTGAGCCCCTATCAAAAATTATTTAGTAGCATGTCAAGGTTTTGTTCTTGAATAACATCCAAGGTCTAGGACTCAATCCTAAATACATTTGTTACATTTGTATGGTAGGGTATAGGATCTAAGCCTTACTTCTTTTATGAGCATACTAGCTAAGGATTATAAGCATCCTTACATAAGTATTTAACCTAGCACATTTAGCATGATGAGGGTTTAAACCCTACAAAACCTTGCATGAACTTAATTTAGATTACTAACATGTATTAGTGTTTGATGTTTTATTAAAGGTTGTTGTACCAAGGCTTAGCTTCATGGTACTTGACTTGACAGTCAACCATGTGACTTCTCTAATACTTGAACACTGAGGATTAACTTTGAAACATGTCCATGTGATTGATTGGAGGTCATCTAGATGCTTATTCCCTTTACTTTCGAAATTCCTAGGTTTTTAATAAGCTAATTTAGTCAATTAACATTGCTTCCAAAATTTAAACAATCGACTGAACTAATTGTATCTTTCACATTTTCCAATTTATAATTTCTTTGTTAATATTTAAGAAATTGTGGATTGCAGATATCCATAATTTTAATTGTTAAATGTTAAGGTTTCCGCATTCCCGATTTCCGCATTACAGATTGTGGGTTGAGGGACCTTCATTTATAAGGATGAGTTTTAACCGTTTCCGCATTCCTAAATTCCGCATCACAGATTGCAGGTTGCTGAACTTCAACTCCCGATTGTTTATTTTTAGCGATTCTGCATTCCGACTTTTCGATTGCGGATTCAGTGGAATGAGGAATGCGGGTTGCAGAACTTCAAATTTTCATTCTTTAATTTTAGCGATTCTGCATTCCGACTTTCCGATTGCGGATTCGGTGGACTGCTGTAACATCCCGATAATTTTATAAAAATTTAAAATTTTTTATAACAATGAATATTGTTAATAATTGTAATTACGGAAATAATAAATGATGCAAGGATGACAATAATGAGTCATAAATGCGAAAAGTAATTTTTATTTAATTCCACTCAAGAAATTAATGTACTCAATGTGTTATGGCACTTTTCAACTTACAACGTCTTTTTTGTATTAACTGTAATCCAATAATTGTGATAGAATTTTTCTTTAATTAACAAGTTCTAACAGCTGCTTTTGATGATGATGAAAGAGTGGTCCTACGGGGTACCCTGGAGCTTACTTAGCTACGTTTAGCTAAGGCATTTGCATCCAGTGATCCATGTGTAGACCACAGGTAAGATAAGAGTACAGGTGTTTATCGTCAGTGTAAATTTGTATGTTGATTACTTCATTGCGAAATAGTTACTGGAGGGTTGGATACTTGGTTCTTCATCTAGTTTGTATGCTGTAAAAAAAAAAACTCTCCAGTGGTATAACTTCGCATTGTCCAGGTATTGGTTAAAATGCTTGTAATTATTATCGTATGTCTAATGGTGTTATCATCAATTTATTGATACCAAAATCTATTGCTGAGGCTATGCGAAAGTTATGAATCTAGTGCTTATACTATAGAGCTTATCATTTTGTCTTGATTCTATTTAGACTATTCTATGTCTGAATTCATGATTTGATTATTAATGCAAGATTAATATATGAGTGGTCTAAAGACTATCGTTATGAACTTGACATTATAGGGTATAATGTCGCCATTTGAATCTCAACTAGATATTCATCTATCAATTGGGCTTGGGCTTGTAATACATGCCTATCATTTTAGCGTTGTATTAAGTGACTAAACTTATAAGTTCATGCTCTTATTATGGGTTTGCGGTTCAAAGCCTTGTATCAAAACCTACAATGTACATGGCACGTGGCTTATACAATTGCGATGATGTTGTAATACTTACTAATTTCATATGTTTTAATATAGCATCAAGGGATTAATGCATTCGTATGATGTATAGGTTATATTACAGGTTACTATATTTGTTATGTTCCGACCTTGCATCCAAACTAACGCATTGCTACTATGGAGTTAATCCATACGAAGGGTTGATTGTGACAGGATGAAGAGTTTAGCTGGTTCCAACTGTCGTATTAATGACTTAGCATACGTTGCAGGTTTGTAAGGTGAAGTGGAAGCTAAGTTGGCCAGTATCACGTGGTTGTATAGATGGTAATGACTCCATGGTCTGAGCTGGGCTATGCTTTGGCTCTCACGTAAGTCGACTGGTATCTTGGTAAGAGTGACAATTTAATGCAGTAATGATTACAATTGGGTGCAAACATCAACGTGCCTTGATGGGAAACTCTACACCGTCGATCCCTGAGAGGTGTGGGGCTGAGATTGATGCCTGATCTTTGCATGGTAAAATGGGAAAGTTGGTGTTTTAGTCCTTCATTGTTGTGTTTTTTTTGGAGGGAGGTCATGAAGCCGATCGGTTGATGCGAGTTAGGGTTCTCGGTTTCGAGCTTTGCACCTCTGCGTGGTAGTGTGATGAGTTCGCAGGTGGTGCCATAGCACTGTGCTTTGACAGAGGTGTTGCATGCGGTTAGCTTTGTTTTTTGTGGTTGTGGTTCATAAACCAATCCTATGATGGTTATAGAGTTTGCGATGTCTGGTTTCATTGCTGCTTTCAATGTGCTTACCAGTGTGGCGTGTCTATGATTTGGCGTTCCAACTCAACGGTAAGTTCTCACAATGCAAGTTTTTATGTTTTCTTTCCAGTGCTATATATTTTTTTATTAAAGTTTTCCTCGGTTTGTAACCCTTCGAGCCATGTTTGGGCAGGTACCCAACACGTAGGATGAAAGCAAGGTTTGGGAGTGGGAGGTGATACATCCAAAACCTGGTAAGTTCTAGATGTTCTCGAAACCTTGTGAGTGCCCTTTTTGTTTCAAGTTTTGATGGTGATTGTAAACGCCGAGGGTTGGATTTATAGGACCCTAATCCGGCAATGGATTTCAAGTTTTTCAACTTTAAATGAAGATAGTCTGTACAAGGTAGTCTTTAGTTGTTTGAGTTGTCGCTTGGCTCTACTGCCTATTAAGGGTATGCATTTAAGTGGCTTGTTGGTAGTCTTTAATGTTGTGCTTTTGCTAAGGGTTAAACCCTATGGACTGTTGTACCACCATGAAACTCTGTTAAATGATTTTTGCTACCAGCGCCTGAGAGCTGAGGGTTTCCTTTCGCTCGCTCTACTTGGGTTTTGGATGGAGTGCCACCATTTGAATATCGTGTGGTTGTAATGTTTGAAACAGAGGCCGAGCCTTGTTGTAGGTAGCTTCCACTGTCCATCTCCATTGCTTGTTAGGTTTGGAAATGATAGCTATGGAATGTTTTGTTTGATAATGGGAAAATTATACCACCGTGTTTTATGGTTTTACGAAGGTGCTCTATTTGTGACCGTAGTTTTGCTTTCGGTTTGCATGTCTGAGAAATATTGGAATTCTAGAATTTGTAATGCGGATGATGGCTAAGTCACACGTTCTTCTTCTTTTGTTTAAATGAATGGAACCCTTCTGTTTTAAATGCAACCATGCTAGTGGTTTGAGGATCGAACCCGAGCCCGGGTCTCAATCTGTACATAACTATTTTGAGGTGTTGTTTGTTTGTTTATACTATGGTCGTGAGCTTTGGGTGGGAAACGATGTGGCCATCGTGCCATTGGTCTATGTGAAACTCCTTGATTGCTTAGTGCATGGTTGCTATTATTAGATAGGAATTATGACAGGGTTTAGAGTCCCGTACTTTCTAGGGTTGGGTCGCTCAAATCATACTTTGTTTTTGGTTCAAAAAGATAGGGGATTGATGTATAGCAATCAGAAGTGTAACTAGGAAAATAAATAATTATGGTGTGTTTTCATGTGGATACTGTGGATTACTGTACTTATTTGAAAATGCATAAGATACGTACTTGTTCTTACAGCTGGTTAAAGGAAAACTTATAGAAGAAGAGAATAACAACTGTATGATGTAGATGGATTTTTCTTGCAGCAATGGACTAAAATCGTAGATATTTGATGAGTAAAATAGATGCGTATTCATAGATTTTTCATGCATAAAATGAAGTGTTCTGTTTTGTTTTCAAGAATGAAAATTAGGTGAACAGTATAATTAGTCGGTGCAGAGATTTAATTTGCAGCTGCTAAAATATCTAGAAAATGAAATACTTGGGGAATATAGATCTGTGCATGTGTGTCTCTCTGGGTTAAGAAATAGATGAATGTTATGTTTTACCTAAATGAACATATTTAATGCTACCTCTCTATACTTGAGTACGATGCAGCCTCGCGCATGGGGAAAAATGCAGAGGAGTCATTTTATCAGTTAAGCAATTAAAATTAAATCAAAATTTTGAACGTTTTACTGCTACTGATCATTAATAATATTTCTAAACCAATTACTGAAAGAAATCATGCAATTGGAAAACGCGGAAAAATGTAGAACATGAGTGAGGTAAGAGAAACAAATCACCTAAGAAGCCTGTTCCACCCAACCTACTCCTAAACAGCCAAGATGCCTGCCTTAGGACCCCCAAGCCTGTTCACTGATCCACCAGGAGGAAGAAACTTCAGAAGCTTAGGACCTCCCCTTGCAGCAGCAAGAAATTTATCCAGCCTTACAAGCTTATCAGTCAATGGGACCTGCATCAACACCTTTGGTTTGTCCTTCTCATAAAATTATTGCAGACTTATACTTGCACTCTCCACAGCCTCCCTATTCAAATCTCTCAGTCATCACCTAATGCACATGAGGAAATGTTTCTGCAGAAAACATTCTAAGAGCTCCCTGCTCAATTTGAATTGCCTTTTATAGGCTACCCAGGTCTTTTGTAATTAATTGGTCATTAGTGAGCTACCTGCTCACCTCTCTCCACCTGGAGAGGAAATGCCACAATTTAGGGGAGTTGTCCCATACCAACAGCTAATGGTGGAGTGCAAATGCTTCCATCTGTCCCATGTCTTCTTTCAGCCTCCATTCCTCCTAGTGGGCCAGTGAACACTCTTGTAACAGCTTTCTTGAGTGTTTGTCTCCTATTTTCATTTATTAAATAATAATAATAAGTCATTACAGTCATCTTTGACCAAATTGGTTATTAATTACAAAACTTGGTAATTATAATTTAACACAAAGTATTTTGCAAAAGAAATAATATAAAATCAATATCCTCAAAATTTGGGTAGGTGACAACTGCGGAATGCGGGTTGCATAACTTCAACTTTTCATTGCTTAATTTTAGCGATTCCGCATTCTGACTTTCCGATTATGGATTCGGTGTACTACATAATGCAGGTTGCGGAGGATTCGATGGCTTACAGAAAATGTTTAACAAGTAAAACCATATCTTATAAATTTGTTTGAACTTGTAACTAATTACATATTGTTATTCAAGATCTAGGGTTTGAATGTGTAAATTTATCTTTCTGATCTGTTATAAATTATTCTAACTATATCTATATAACATAAATATATCGAACACATATTATATAATCCCATTTGAAATAAACCCTGTACATAAATCTTCTTATAACAGTAGGGGAATAAACAGTCATTGATACATTATTTGATGCATAACTATAAAATTCTGAATAAAAAACAGAATGAAGGATGTTACAGTACAATGGTAATGTACAGTAATTTCAGCATAGAAAGAATAATAGGATAAAACTTGAAGCAACTAAGGAAAATCAAAATTGAAGGTCTTCGTTCCTCCCAACCAATCTTCCAGAAGAGCCAAACTGCTTGTTCTGAAACCCCGAGCCTGTTCGTTGAACCACAAGGACAAAGACTGGTCACAGTATTCCTCTTGCACAAGCTAGATCACAATCTCCCTTCATCATAAGCCTCCTGCTCATTGGATGAACTCAATAATTTATAGTATTTTCCTAGGACCTAGGTCATTTATGAGCCTCCTTCTCCACTATCCTTCCTCAAGGAATTCGACCTATTTTTTAGGGAGGATGCCTCCTGCATCATTGTGCTTTTATTAGGCAGTCTTTCCATAATGGGTTTTCCTCTGACACTTGTCATTTCTCCTTGTGGGTCAGCAAACACTCTTCAAAAACAATTTTGGTTTTGATTCCCTCACTATTTGATAATTTAAAATTAATAATTCATTTACAAATTTCTTGATCTCACTTGGTCAATAATGTCAAATCAAATAATAACATATGGTCCTTAATAAATATAGATGTTTGGGTTCTTCGATGTATTACATACACCTCCCCTTAGAAATTAACACCGTCCTTGGTGTTACTTTTAATCTTCCTCCATATCATCTTGAAACAGGATTGGATATGCCTCCTGCATATTGCTTTCCAATTCCCAAGTAGCCTCTTCTGGGATAAGATGCTTCCATTTCACATTGACTTGTCCAATGGTGCAGTTCCGGAGTAAAAGTTCTCTCCTATCGAGAATACAATTTGGTCCCACCTGAAATTCTCCTTCGAGTTCCACCTTGATAACATTCCAGTCAACCACATGAGTAGCATCATGAACATATATTATTAGAATTGAAATATGAAAAAAATTATGTACTTTAATTGTAGGTGGTAGTGCTAATTGATAAGCCACTGGCCGAACATTTTATAATATCTCAAATGGTCCACAATACCTGTTGGCAGGAAAAACTACCCTATAGTAAGGAAACTGATACTATCAACTGAAAGGGGATGACAGGTAAGCATATTAACTGTGTTACAGAGATGTTTATGAATGGAAATAGGTTATAGGTCTTGAGAACATACCTTTTGAATGAAGTTCGATCCTAGCTCTTATTCGATCTTGCGCTCGATCCTCAAGTCAACCTCCCATTTGATAAACCTACAATATAAGTACCTTTCTCAACGTATCTTGGATAATATATGATGATGAGATCTATAAAGCAATTTAAACATCAAATATTAACCAAAACAGATCCAAACAAGTACATAACTTCAATGAACACTTAGTTTGGGACAAGAAAAATGCTTCAACCTTTTATTGTCAAATGCAAATTGATGATACAAAGTATACCTAACTTTGCAACATGCTCCTGCAACCTGATCCTGGGATCCTTCTCTTCTCTGGATTAGATATCTTTCAGCATAACCTCCTCCAATGCAAGCTTCTCTTTTAAAAGTCTCTCAATAACATTCATGTCTAACCCTCTCTTCATTCCTCCTTTTATTTATAAGACAAGGGAAGCAGTTCAGGTCGAGAGATGGTTATGGAGGAAGTTGGGGAAGTTGAGAAACCAACTGCAACTAATCCTCTTCGTGAAATTAATTATTTTTTAATCATCTTTTGAGGTGTACGCTACTATTTCTCAGTGGAGTAGCACCCAGGGCACTACTATAGTGTTTTTAAACTAGCACTCAATACTTTTTAAATGTTGAACGCTACTCTATTGAAGAGGAGTAGTGCTCATGAGGCTTGAGCGCTACTATTGCACACTAGAGTAGGGTATAGGTGCTAGTCTATTGAAGTAGAGTAGCGTTGATGTCTCAAAATGACATTTTTTAGGGTTTTGCCAGCTTACAAGGAGGGGAGTGAGTCAAGGTCTCATCTATGGTTAACATGCTCCTCCATCCAAGTTGTCCTTTTGTGTGATCAGCAGCTCAAGGTGATCACGGACGGAGAGGTGCAGGTTTGACCTATAACAGATGCCCCCTAATGTGTGAGGTCAGAGGGAAAACGATGGCCGAAATACATTATAATCCAAAGCTAGAGGAGGAGCAAGGAACCTCGTAAACAAGTCACAAGAACACCTGAAACAAAGATCAAGGTCAGCAAGCAATTACATTTTTTACATCATATAGATGTGCAGTGTGATACAACATGATCTCTAATACATAACAAGGAGATGTATATATAGCATGGCCACTTAGAATACAAGCGTGGATCCATGTCAAACTGAGAGATCATAGCCATAACAACAAACTGGATCTATGTCTTATGGAGAGCCGAATATAAGTGAGGCTCAGTCTTGCGCAACTTGGGTGATAACATAATGAGGCAATGTCATCCAAAATCCCAAGGTCTTCATCCAAAACAACCCGAGGTACAAACCCTAACCATGCGAATAGATGAGCTGATAGTCGAACATGGGGGGTATCATTTGATTACCGATCATTGATGTATACCGTTAACAAATGCGAGGGCTTCCACTGATAATGATGATGGGGCCCAAGGTACCAAGTACGATCCGACAAGTGTGAATAGATGGACTTGGAGTCGAACACTTGGGGATCCTGTCAAAGAAGAGACATTGATGTATTCTCGACATTCAATAGCGAGGAAAATTGCCACTGGTGACTGCAATCTCCAAGGTACTAACCGAAACTCTAAACTTCATTCCCAGAGTAAAATGAGTTGATGTCGATGGGAAGAAGTCCATTGGAAGGGAGGCCGTAAGGCATCCTCCATCATCCAACTCGAGGGACACTCAATTGGTATGAGCTGATATGGAGTAATATGTAACAAGACTGACACTAGGATGGCCAACACATGAGGTCAAGGTAAACTGCAGAATGGCCGACACAGGGTATATCCTTGAACAGTGAGCACGACACAAAGTGACTCAGGAAGTTTCCGACATAATGGGGTAAATGATAAGCCTGAAATGTAGGAGACATTATCAGACCCTCCATATGGTTGGAAGAATAACCAACCGGGGGAATAAACAACTTAGAGATTAGGTTCACCCTGAGGTCAAAAACTAAACCCAACCGACATGATAGACTCAAGTAGGTGCTGTGTTCAAGGATAGAACTTGACTGAAATGCCTTTGACATTGAATATATGACACATCTTTCCGATCTCTTATTCTTTTTAGATAAAAGAATACATTTCTTGTTGTTTTAATGAGTCCAAGAAAGAATGAAAAATCAATAAATCCAACCATGTAAAAATTTTAACGAGCCCATGGGAGGAAGACTCAGGACCTTCTTCATTGTTTATAGATTTTGAAGAAGAGATAGAAGATTACACTATATTACTGATCTCTGGATTTTAATATCGAGCCGAGATCTGTTCTTGCTCGCCGGTGTTTTCAATTTTAAGGAGTCTGAAAAACTTAAACAATAACTCCAAATATCTGCTCATGGATTTTAGTATCAAGCCCAAGCAGATTAATGCTCGGTCGGTGTTTTCCTGTTTGTAGAGTCTGAAAAACTTAAACAATCCTCTTTACACCTATCCATGGATTTTATATCGAGCCTGGATTGGTCTGTGCTCGGTGGTGTTTTCTTGTTTATAGAGTTGAAAAACTTAAACAATCCTCTACTTACCCTCTCGTGGATTTCACATCGAGCCTGAGTAGGTGAATGCTCACTTGGTATTTTCATGTTTAGAGAGCCTGAAAACCCTAAAGAAAGGCTCCAAAAGGTCCTTTTTCGTGCAGTTAGTCTCCTCCCTCGAAAAAGTATAAAACAAAGGAAGAAGAACTCTTCTAGCGCATACAGAAGTATACCTAGAGTATACCTTTTTCGTAGTTAATCCACCTAGGCCCGGAAAAGGGGTAATTCTATACCTGAGTGGATGAGCCTTCAAATACTTTAACGAGCTTGAAGAGGACAAGTCTGCTCGGCAATCTCGTTTAGGTTTAAATAGTCCAAACAAGAGTTTAAAATGACGTAAAGTTCAGCTTCTGGGATCATAGCTTCATAATATGCCCAAACTAGGTCTTCAACAAAATATTAGTAACTGTGACAAAAATCTCGAATGATATATGAATTTGAACTATTAACTAGTTAACAAGGTCTAACATCGAGAAATTTAATCTTAAGGAGATCGATCCTACAAAAATTCAGTGAAAAAATGAGAACCGGATAAGTGAAAATTAGTATTGCACCATGTGTATGTATTAATTGATTAATTAGGTCATTTTAATAAAATTTGAAACTATAGAGAATTAAACAATGGTGGTTAAAAATTAAAATCCATTTCAATATATATAATTTCATTTTAAAACTCAATTTCCAATTTGTTTTTGTAGGGCAAAAATTTGGGGCAAACCTTGCACTTTCAAATCTCCGTGGCGATTGATTCGAGCACCCAATCACCGTTCTTCTTCCACCAAGTAAGTTAGAATCCTCCCAACTTGCATTTCTATGGTTTAGTTTTCAATTTTTTAGCCCAAAAATGCTTGCAAGGAAATGCTCACATCGTTTAGTGCGTGGGCGCTACTGTGTAATAAGAGCAGTAGCGTGTGAAGGAGATGGGCGCTACTATGCTCACATAGAGTAGCGCCGACACGTTACTGTGTAGTGTAGACAGTAGAGCTCAAGCATGAAAATGAAAAAACAAGCGCCGAGGATTGAAAAATTGTCATTTTTTGTGCAGGATGGTTCTTCTTTGGAGGGAGAGGGAACACGAGGACATGGATAGGCTGGCCATGCAAGATCCAACCACTCTACATGCTCTCAGAAGATGCGGTTTGTTGAAGTTCTACCGAACCGTAAATATGAGGGCCCTAAACAGATTATTTCGAAGACTTATTCAGTACTGGGATGTGGATACCAATACCTTTGTCATCTGAGGGAAAACTTTGGAGCTTACAGTTGATGACATTTACTTCATTACTGGTCTCTCAAGGAGGGGAGATGTAATAAATTTGAAGGGGTCTTCTCATGTGGGCATAGGGTTGGTGCAAGAGTACTTGAATACATATTGTGTGGCTGGAGCTGAGAAATCAGGAAGCCAAATCTTGATTTCTACCATTGAAGGCCTCCCCTTGAAGGTGATTGTGAGTATGATTAACCGAGTGGCAGGTAGTGCCTCACTACACCTAGCTTCCAGGAACTCTATGCATGTTGGTGTACAATGCTTACAAGGTCATGTATATGATTGGTGTACTAGTTTACTGGCGAGCATGAAAGCTCAACTGACGGGTTGCAAATTCGGAAAAATGAAGAATTTTGGGTATGGTAGCATTTTGTGTGCTTTCTTCTTTGAGAGGATGCCTGCTATTAGCTTGGGGATGCCTCTACCTCAGGTTAACCCCCGTGAGCCCAGACTAGGCTGTTCGGGTGATATATTACTCCACCAGGGTGGTGGGGAAAGTCACTACTGTTATCATACTGATGATTTTTGGGGGTGGTGGGAGAGGAAAGTGCCCGCCTTCGAGCAGTTTCCATATGTTGGATTGGATTTCCACCATGATCCAGAGCTGGTGCTTCCTCCAGGTGGAGCCTGGGGAGCTATTGGTATGTTTAATTTTGAGAATTATTTAATTTTTTCAAAATTTTCAAGTATTTGATTTTTATGAATGAATTTTGAAGTACTAAACAAGTGTCATATGCAGACATTGGGCCTGTCCATCCCGAGGGACATCTTACCATCTTCGTGAGGCCTGCTGATATTGCTGCAACAGATGCTATGTTGGGGACCATAGAGAGAAAAGTGAGACGGTTGACTCATGATGTTCCTGCATGCCGTATGGATCAGATACCTATTGATATGCAAGAAGATGTAGTTGGGGTGCCCCCAGCATGGCTTAGAGTGCTGCGGAAGATAGCTAGGCTAGACATATGTTATCGGAATGCAGTAGATGATGATGAGGTCCCTCCTTCTCCATAAGAGAGGGATACATTCTATGTATATTTTTTAGGCCACTGTGCCCAGTTTTGTACTTTTATGACATGACTTGATAGACTTGTGATCCAAAACTCATATATTTTTTGATACAGTATCGGCTATATACAATATCGGTTATTTACATGTGTATGTGTTTGAAAATTTTATGTGTGCAATGTTGTTTATGAAAGTGTATGATACAAATGCCAATCTAGAACATAGTTTGCCAATGAATCAACTAATGCGTTTAAATTTATTGGAATGTGTTCATATATAATAGAATCAAACTATCTTTCCAATAGTCTAACTCACAGAAATGACGTAGCAATTCAGGATCTCTAATTTGGTAGACACCTGTTAGCTGAAATACAATTAGTTGTGAGTCAAGTCTTACCTCCAAATGTGAAATGCCATGACTGAGAGCATCTCGGAGAAGTTCTATAATTGCACTGTATTCAGCCACATTATTCGTGGCGGGACCCAAACAACCCCCCCCGAAAGAGACAAGTTGGCCAGCGAGTGAGTAAATGACCCAAGCCGTCGAAGCCAACTGATAGGTGTGGCGACTGGTGCCATCAGCAAATCCTAAGAAGTGTTCAGTCGACATCTGATACACAAAATGAAAACACACATAAGATTAACTAACAAGCATAAATGAAAACTAGCTCTACAAAAAATATACAGCTATGTTACAAGAAAAAGCACAATAGCCTAAGCGTAGTACTTCTTCAGGTAGAGCCCATTTCTAGGCTCGGCCAGCTTATTACCTTCGTAATCTACCAGCTCGTAGGCAGCTTTCTTCAGTACTTTGGAAATTATATAAGGCCTGAGCCACATGGACTTGAACTTGCCAGGTCCTAGGGGTTCTTTGTCTTGATCCCAAAGTAGGACCAAGTCTCCTTCAAGGAAAACCCTAGGTCTGATGGACTTGTCATACTGTCCTTTGACTCATTTTTTGTGGACCTCGTTTGTTGTGAGCGCGTCGCGGTGCTGCTCATCTAGATGTTCTAAGTGTAACAAACATTCTTCTAGTATTGAAGTATCCGGTAGTAACTGAACAACTAGTTTCAGCGAAGGAATCTCGCATTCAATTGGTACGATTGCTTCTATCCCATGCACAAGTTGGAAGGGAGAGAATCCGGTAGCAGTCTTAACGTTAGCTCGGTAAGCCCAAAGAGCTGGGTACAACATGATGTGCCAGTTATTTCGACTGGAATTAACAGTTCTTTGCAGTATAACCTTTAAAGTTTTGTTCACTGCTTCGACTTATCCATTCGCCTGTGGATAGTATGAAGACGAATGTTCTTGTCAAAAACCAAGCATTGTATACAACTCGGTCATCATGCTATTATGGAAATGACTGCCATGATCAGTCACTATCTGTTTAGGTATGCTGAACTGTGCAATAATCTGATTAAACACGAAATAAGCGGCAGTTTCTCCATCTGCCTTAACAGTAGGCATTGACTCCGCCCACTTGGTAAAGTAGTCAACAGAAACGATGATGTAATGATGCCCTCCAGCCAAAACTGGATTGCAAGTCATGTAATCAACCCCCCATTTTTTGAAGGGACCTGCTATAATCACAGGATGAAGAGGAGTTGGGTGTGCCCTCATTTTCTTAGTGAAAAAATGACACGGACGACAGCGTTTCACAGCTTCCACACAATCTTTAAAGATTGTGGGCCAAAAATATCCGACACGCAGTATCTTCTGAGATGTTGCCAACCCAGAAAGATGTCCCCCACAAGCTCCAATATGGGCATCATTTAATACTACTTCAACTTATTCTAGAGTTAAGCAACGTCATAAGATGGAATCTACCCCACGTCGATACAAAGTATCTGAGATGATGAGATAGTTCTTCGCATGGCTTTTCAGCTTACGTCGCTCTTCCTGAGAAAAAGTAGTAGGACACCTCAAGGTCTGGAGATGTACTAAGGTATCCCCGTACCATGGGTCAGAGGAAGTAATGAGGAAGATATGTTCATTTGGGAATGATGATTCTTCCTCGACATACTCTAGGTCACTTGGAAACTCTGAGATTAACTCAGCAAACACTAATGATTTCTTCGACTTGGCCGATTAAAAGACCAAATCGAACTTCTGTAGGATTACAATCCATTTATTATATTTCCCACCAATGATTCGTCGGGTGAGAACGTACTGAAAAGGATTGACTTCTGCTATCACAATAGTTGTTCGTAAAAGTATATAGTGACGAAGCCTCTGTACCGCATAGATTGTGGTAAGTGCTAACTTCTCAATGTGCGAATATTTAACCTCAGGGGCTCTCAATGAGCGAGAGAGATAGTAGACAACATGCTCTTGGAGCGTATCATCCTCCTGAACTAATACTATACCAATTGTATTAAGAGATGCTGCCAAATATAAAAGAAAGTCTTTTGCGTAGTCTGGCGGGCTCAACAAGGGTGCTGAAAGAAGTGCCTTTTTCAAGGCCTCAAAGGATGCTTGAGCAGCCTCGTCCCACACAAAGTAGGAGTCTTGTTTGAGTAGTCTCATAAAACCTTTGGTAATCTTAGCATAGTTTATGATGAATCACCGTAAGAAATTAGACATGCCTTGCAGACTTTGGAGTTGTCGCAAGGTGCGAGGAGGAGGCAGATTTACAATCGCCTCTACTTTCAATGGGTCAACCATTATGCCACGACTAGAGACAATGAAGCCCAGTAGACGTCCCAATTCGACGCAGAACACACACTTTTTAGGATTCAAATGAATCTTATATTGTCTGCATCTTTCAAACACCAGTCTAAGATGAGCTGGATGATCCCGTCTCTTTCGAGATCGCGCTGGGAGGTCATCCAAGTAAGGTTTTACCATGTGTTTGATATCATGAAAAGCGAAATTCATCGCACGCTGGAAGGTAGCTCTAGCATTCTTCAAGAAAAATGGCATCTTCCAGTAAGCGAAGGTCCCCCACGGGAAAATGAAAGTTGTTTTATGCTGATCTTCGGGTTTGATTTGTATTTGATTGTATCCCAAAAATCCATCCATGAAAGAGAACATCTCATGTCCTGCACAAGCGTCTATGATTTGATCGATAAACGGTGTAGGATAGTTATCTTTCGGACAAGCTTTGTTCAAGTCCTGGAAGTCAGTACAGACTCTAATGGTACCTTGCTTCTTATCAACCGGAATAGGATTTGAAACCCATTCCATCATGTCAATCAGATATATGAAACCGACTTTAAGCAACTTTTCAACCTCCGCCTTGATGGCAGCCTCTTTTCTAGGGTTCACAGGATAGAGCTTTTGTCTCACAGGTTTTGCGTTAGGGTATGTCGTGATGACATGCTCCACGATGGCTGGGTCAATACCTGGCACCTCCTCATATGACCAGGCAAAAATGTCGTGGAATTCTTTGAAAAGTTTTGTATACAGAGCAATCTCTTCTGGAGAATAGTCTGCGCCAATAAAAATGTTTTCCACGACCCCGGGTTTGGTGGAAATGTTAATCGGAATTGTTCTTGATATATTAGCCATATTTCCCTCGGCATAAACAACTCTCGAAGTAGAAGGAAAAGATGACAAATCAATAAATCCACCGGGTCTCATAAGGAATTCCCCTCTCTCAATCCTGTCTAGATTTGGAAGCAGGTAGGACCTGTGATGCATATGTTCCCATGGTTGGTCCAAGCCCATCATGACTTCCAAGATGGCTTCATCAGATGGAAAAACCATGTCTAAACAATCGAACGAGTGGGTGTAATTCAGTGACCATGCCGGAGCATAGTCCATATCTGACTTAGCAGAGACTGGCGGAGTCACGATATGTTCCATTGCAACATGTTGTGCTTCCATATAGGCTACTTCTGCAATAGATAGAGGCACAGAAGGTTCCGACGTAGTGGGAAGGATCCATGGATCAGTTCTTAAACCAACTGTGAATGTTTCAGTAGAAGTACCCACATCAGAACGCATAAAAAGAACAGGGGAGGGAAGGTCGAAAGTGCCTATTAACGATCCGTAAAGCCTTGCTCCTAAACTCTCACTAACCGAGGCGGTTTGATCAACTAAGGGAATTGTGATCTCTAAAGAAGTCTGGTTGTTTCTTTGAGTGAAAGAAAGCTGATCGACTGTAACGACCTTACCTTCAAACGGGAACATAACAACGTGAAAAACTGTCGATGCAATAGCTCGCATGGCATATGTCCAGCTCCTGCCTAATAACATGTTGTAATCAAGTGGAGCGTCCATAACTTCTACTTCTACAGCAACTGTCTTACTGGCCAATGTGACATCTAATGATGGAAAAACCCCATGTGGACAGAAAGTCCTGCCATCAAATGCAGTAAGTAGTGTGTTAGAAGGGGCTAACTCAGGAGAACCCAAAGCTTTCCAACAGGAAATTGACATTACGCACGTCGACGTGCCCTCATCTACGACAGCTCATCTAATGGTCATTGGACCATGGATGACTACAATCTGAAGGGCCACGTGGTACGACAACCGGTATTTGATATCAGCCATATCAAATCGTGCAGACATGTTAGAGGATTCCATACTTCCAATAGCTGCCAAAAGTGCATTTCATTGTAATGGACAACTTTGTAAGACTTCTAAGGTAGACATAGCACAAGGGGTCTGGGCTAGATCTTCAACCACATTGTAGTTGGAGGAAGCCCGAGTGTTGGGGTTGTGCGATGCTCGTCTCAAGACACCTTTCGAGATCTTGGGCATTGGGTCCACAGGTATGTGGAGTGGAGTGGAGGATTCTGGAATCTCTTTATCCTTTTCCTGTGCATCCGGGGTATAATTCCTGGCTCTCATTTGTAAGAGTGCATCCGAATTAACCATGTTAATAAAATTTTGATCAACCGAAGAATGTGTAGTGCCCCCAGTGTTGGAGGTGCCAGAAGCTGAGCTCTGCCCTTAAGGAATGGATCTTTCAGTATGGCAGGCTTCTTTTCTTGTAATAGTTTCTGGGCTTCTTCAAGCAGAGGGCATTGGTGAGTAAGGTGGTCCTGCTTGCAAAGTTTACAAGGGAACTTAACCTTCTTTTTCTCTTTGGTACCCTCCTCGACATTCTCTTTTTTGGGCTTCTGATGGTTCCCTTCTCCTTTCTTGCCCTTCTTTTTGTTATTGGGCTGCCGAGGGGCCTTTTGATTGTTCTGAACCTGGTTGACAGATTCATAAGTAGAAGGAGAGGTTGTGACAGAAGAAACTTCTACAGTCAATTGTTTGACAGATAAGGCATGAACCTATTTGGTCAATGCTTCGAAAGCTACAGAGTCAACTGAACCCACTATGCCGTCAGCATGTGGTCCAGGTTTAGGTCTACTCAGATTGGTATTCGATCGTGGTGCATCAAGTATGATCTCATACAGTAACCCAGATTGTGCATAAACGAGATCTAACTGTTGGGTCCGTAGGATGGCTTCTTCCTCGTTAGACACTCCAAAAGTAGCTACTTCCTTAGAAATGTAAGGAAGGAGTGATTTCAAATACCACTCAAGAAGGAATTCTGGAGGTATGTTGGCTTTAATGAGCCTCTTCCATCTTCACCACTCGTGAATGTGATCAGATAAATGAGTGGCTTTATTTTGCCTAAATGTAGACAAAAGGTCTGTTCCGGCATCATACCGAACAGGAAGCTGGAAGTGATTCAAAAAGACAATCGCGAGATCCCCAAAATTAAAGAATGTAGCTGCAGGTAACTCAATGTACCATTTGGCTGTAGCACCGGTTAAATTCCTTTGGAACAGTCTCAACCTAATGGAATCTTCATTTAATGAGTTCGAGGAGCACCATAAATGGAAAGTAGTTACATGGTCACCAGGGTCCTCGCCCGTTTTTCCTTCGAACTTTGGAATGTCCGAAGGTAACTTGGTAGGAACTAGTGGCCATGTAGCGTTATGATACACTGGATTGTTGGTCAACTTGGAAAGATCTGGAAAATTTAAAGTTACCAGAAATGGTAAACGAGGCCTGCAAGACGGTACTTGATAAGTTGGGGTCACAAAGGGGGAACCACCCATAGTTTGACCCATGAACTGCTAGTAGGGGTTGCCCCTAGCCGTCTGCTGGTAGGGGTTTCCCCCAGTCATTTGCTAGTAAGGGTTGCCCCCAGCCATCTGCTGGTAGGGGTTGCCCCTGGCCATTTGCTGATAGGGGTTCCCCCCTACCATCTGCTGATAGGGGTTGCCCCTTGCCATCTACTGGTAGGGGTTGCCCCCAGTCACTTGCTGGTAGGGGTTGCCCCCTGCCATCTATTGTTGCGCGAAAGTATTGTTGAAATTCCCCCACCCATATGAAAGTGGGTTAGTGCTCTGTGGGTTCATCCATTGTGGCTGGGTGTTAGCCCCACCATATTGTTGGTTAAAAATGTTACCCCCTCCTCCTGAAAATAAGGAAAAAGGGACGTTTCCTGCAGGTATATTACCTTGATTCATGTTGGGACCTGCAAAGGTATTAAAACCAGTAGTAGCTGACGTAGACGGTGCGGTCATGGTATTCATGACAGGCACAGTTGCAGAAGCACTTGGCCCTACAGCAGGTGTGGAAATCCAAGTACTGGGTATGTGATATGACGGTTGAGTCACAGGAGGTGGAACTAAATTGGTTGTACTGCTAGGTCCAAAAGTAGGTGTAGAGGTAGATGCCATAGTTGTTGAACTCGACATACCTAACGTGCCAGTATTAAAACTGAAGGACGGAGTGGACACAGAGGTTGTCTGTGCCAAACTTGGTGTAGCAGTAAGAGTAGGATTTACAGTATTAGTGTTCATACCTATGGTGGGAGTCTGTGGGACTCCCTGTTCGCCTCCCGGATCAGTCATAAAATGCTTAGGTGGGAAATTATATGCACTGTAATCGGGTTGCTGGAAACCAACGGGTAACACAAGCGGATTTCTAAGATTAGTCAGAGGATGATTAAAGGGAGTACTGTACTTTGCAAAAGTGAGATCTTCAATCTCAACTGAACTAAAATGTCGTTGATCTGGAGCCCCTGGTTGTGGTTCCTCAGGAACCTCTATTTCAGGGTTTTCTGTTGCAGTTTGTAGTTCTTTAGGAAACTCAATTTCAGGATTTTTCGTTGTAAAAAGTTCCTCAGGAAGTTCTATTTCACCAATGGTTTCCAAAGGAACATTGGGGTCTACCCGCTATTGTCTAGCTGGCGTTAGTGGTTCTGTTCTAAGTGGTGGAAGGTTTTGCAACCTTCTCGATCTACGCAGTTCTTGGTTTTCCACAATTATATATAAAAATAAAACTAGAAAACCTAGTGGCCACTAATACTAGGGGGCAAACAGCACGCCAACTAAAAAGTCCTAAGTATGCAAACCAAACAAACAAGATGCCTTCTGGAGAAGAGTCTGGGATGATGAGGGCCCAAAACATATCAACGAAGGATGAAGAACAATTACCCGGGGTCCACAATACAATGACTAAGGGTGCAAGCGCTGGAATCACCCAACTGCCCTCCCAAAGATCTGCAAGGGATTTCCTCCCATGTCTGTCCTAGGTACAACAGATATACCCTCCGCTGTCACATGTGTATGAACCTATGGATAGATACTAAGGATACCACAACACCGAAAACTCCTTGGGGAACAGTCTCTGGTCGAATCAGAAGGCGTGGGCAGGGTAACTGAGCCCGAAACTCAAAAGAGTCCCCAAACGCGATCCAATCCTGGTATAGGCTCGAAACAGAAAGTAGGAGGAGTATTCCCAACAATCTAATCTCACAAGACCTATTGCATAGATCCCAGGAAAGCTTTGAATGAAGTGGGTTTACCTGTTATAGTCGAACTACGATTTTTGCATAATGTGTGACCTTGGGTGGTTTAAGGTGATTTAAACCCAAGATCCTAACCAAGACTAGTTGGTGTAGTGTATCCCTAAAAAGAAAAATTGTTGCTATTTAATTTTATTAAAGATTTTTAGGGCTGTTATTACTCAAAAGATAGTGCGTTTGTGTGGCGTGGTTGCAACAGAAAAGCAAAGTGCATAAATTATAACTTTTGACAACAAAACTTTTTATTTTTTCATTTAATGTTCTTTCCGAACTGAAAACTGAGCAAATCTAATCAAATTTCTTTTTTTTCTTTTCTTTTGAAATTGTAAACAAAATAACCTATGCTATCTTGTAAAAAATATAAGCCTTACTAACCCTAAGCTACCAAACTTTTGCTTTTTCTGTTATTATAATGAAAAAGAATTATAAACATGGAAAGCAAATAAGACTTATGTGCAATGTGT
This sequence comes from Larix kaempferi, assembly GCA_027924585.1. NCBI lineage: Eukaryota > Viridiplantae > Streptophyta > Pinopsida > Pinales > Pinaceae > Larix > Larix kaempferi. The sequence goes on from BSBM01000071.1 coordinate 9,586,817, forward strand.
AAGTATGGCTAAAAATGGTTCCTAAGCTTACAACTGTCAAAACACTAGCTCAACAAAGACTTGTCCTACAGGTTTTTTGCAAAATAAAAAGCCTTCATACTCAGAAGCAAAGTGGGGAGAAAACAAAGGAGAAAGATACTCAAAACTGGGAATCAAACACAAGAGGACTGGCCCAAAGCATCAAACCCTAACAAGACCACTATGCCAAGCAAACGGTGGGTAAGCAAGCTAACAACCACCCTATTAACAAAAGGACTGAGAAATGAATCAACCTAAAGCACTTTAAACACACTTGATACCGGAAAAGACAAAAAGTCAAGGAAAGTTGGAACTCAACAAGTTCGGAAGACACCCCAAAGGCTCCAAAACAAACCAAACCCTAAAACAAAGGATAAGATAGGTAAAGAGAAAACAAGTGTTGCCACAAACAGTAAATGCAAAGCATACAGGTTTGTAGGTCAGCAACACACAGTCAGGGCAAAAATAAGCAGGAGTGTTCACTAAAGAACAAATCCTAGTATTCAAAAAGAGTTATAAATGTACCAAACATTCCACAAGTAAGAAAGCGATCTAAAGATGGAAAAAAGACTCAAAGAAAGGTTCTAAGACTCAAAGAAAGGTTCTAAGACTCAAAGAAAAGTTACAAACCTCAAGTACTAGTCAAGGAGACCTAAAACAAAGTAAAAAAACCACCCAAAAGGGCAGAAGACTCAACCAAACAACTAACAGAAGGCTACAGGAACGTACCCTACTGTGCAGTAGGGAAACTAGTGCTCCTGGAGAGATGGGCGCTACTGTATGTATAGAAGAGTAGTGTATGGGCACTACTGTATGTATAACAAAGTGGTGCTCAGGTCTTAAAGAATTAAAAACTGACTTTGAAAAGATGCAAAAAGACTGAGTGAAGCAGAGAGAAGCAAGCAGGGGGTACCTACAAGGTCTCTCAGCAAATTAAAGGAGTTAAAATGGTTATGGGAAGACAAACAAGAAAGGTTTCCTAGAACAGAAAAACAACTTTCCCTAGCGGAGTCGCTAGTCTGTTCGCGGGAAAAACTACCCTATAGTAAGGAAACTGATACTATCAATTGAAAGGGGATGACAGGTAAGCATATTAACTGTGTTACAGAGATGTTTATGAATGGAAATAGGTTATAGGTCTTGAGAACATACCTTTCAAATGAAGTTCGATCCTAGCTCTTATTCGATTTTGCGCTCGATCCTCAAGTCAACCTCCCGTTCGATAAACCTGCAATACAAGTACCTTTCTCAACGTATCTTGGATAATATATGATGATGAGATGGAAAAAGCAATTTAAATATCAAATATTAACCAAAACAGATCCAAACAAGTACATAACTTCAATGAACACTTAGTTTGGGACAAGAAAAATGCTTCAACCTTTTATTGTCAAATGCAAATTGATGATACAAAGTATACCTGACTTTGCAACATGATCCTGCAACCTAATCCTGGGCTCCTGCTCTTCTCTGGCTTGGATATCTTCCAACATAACCTCCTCCAATGCAAGCTTCTCTTTTAAAAGTATCTCAATAGCTTTCATGTCTAACCCCTCTCTTCATTCCTCCTTGTATTTATAAGACAACGGAAACAGTTCAGGTCGAGAGATGGTTATGGAGGAAGTTGGGGAAGTTGAGAAACCAACTGCAACTAATCCTCTTTGTGAAATTAATTATTTTTTAATCATCTTTTGAGGTGTACGCTACTATTTCTCAGTGGAGTAGCGCCTAGGGCGCTACTATAGTGTTTTTAAACTAGCGCTCAACACTTTTTAAATGTTGAACGCTACTCTATTGAAGAGGAGTAGCGCTCATGAGGCTTGAGCGCTACTATTGCACACTGGAGTAGGGTACAAGCGCTAGTTTATTGAAGTAGAGTAGTGCTCATGTCTCAAAATGACATTTTTTAGGGTTTTGCCAGCTTGCAAGGAGGTGGAGTGAGTCAAGGTCTCATCTAAGGTCAACATGCTCCTCCATCCAAATTGTCCTTTTGTGTGATCAACAACTCAAGGTGATCACGGATGGAGAGGTACAGGTTTGACCTATAACAATACCTGGGTGCCAATTTTGTGCATTTTCCCAATTTTAATGAACTTTTCTGGGTTTCACCTTTACATATACATGATCTCTTACCTGGAACTCTCTTTGAGTTCTTTTCAAATCTGCATAACTTTTTTGTCTATCTTGAGCTATCTTCAAGTTGTGTTGTACATGTTTCATTGTTAGTTCCATATCCTTCAATATTTCAGGACCTAACATTAGTCTGTCAACTGGGCTACTCCAAGAAATTGGAGTGTTACATTTCCGTCCATAAAGTATCTCAAACGAACTCATTTTAGCAGAGGCTTGAAAATGATCGTTATATGCAAACTCAACAATATGTAAATACTCTTCCCATTTCCCAGGTTTGTCCATTACATACATTCTAAGCATGTCTTCTAAAATTTGGTCCACCCTTTCAATTTGTCCATCAGTCTGGGGGTGATATGCGGTACTGAACTTCAATTGAGTATCCATTCCTTTAAATAAGGTCTTCCAAAAATTTCCTCTAAAATTTACATCCGTATCAGAAATCACAACTTTAGGTATCCCATGCAATCTGAAAATTTATTTCATAAAAATATCAACAATATTAATAGCTTTATAGGTGGATTTTACTGGAATAAAATATCTTTCCTTACTAAGTTTATCCACAACAACCATAATTGAATCATTTTTTCTATCATTTTTAGGAAAACCTGTTATAAAATCCATGCTAATAACTTCCCACTTACATTCTGGAATGGGTAAAGGTTGTAGCAATTCGGCTGGGTGCTGATGTTCAGTCCGAACTTACTGACATTCAATGCATCTAGATATATATTCTTCTACCTCATTTTCCATATTACGCCAAAATAATTATTTTCTTAACATAGTGATCATTTTCTGATATCCAGGATGTCCTGAATATGGTCTCTTATGCATTTCATTCATAATTAATGACTTGATCTCCTCTTAATTAGGTACATATAATATGTTTTTGTATACCAATAATTTATTTATGTTTAGACTGAATTCTATTTTTACTTTATTTGTTTTAACTTCTACTGTCTTTTCCTTTAATTTTTTATATTCTTTATCAAATTTTGTTGTTGTCCCAATTTTATCTTGCAAACCTGTCTCATATTTACTACTTGTAGTGACATACAACATGTTCACATGACGACTTAACGCATCAACCACTTTATTTTCTTTCCCCTTAATATGTTTGATTTCAAAGTGATATTCACTTACGAAAGATAACCATCTAGCTTGTCTAGCATTTAAATTTTGTTGGTCAAATAAATATTTTAAACTGACATTATCAGTCATTAGTAAGAATCTTCTCCCAATAAGATAGTGTCGCCACATTTTAAGTGCACGAATAATGGTAGCTAACTCCCAATCATGAATGGCATATTTCTTTTCGTGTTCTTTAATTTTCTTAGATTCATAGGCCACCACATAGCTTTCTTGCATTAATACTCCACCTAGACCCTCTTTGCATGCATCTGTGCATATAAAAAAATATTTATAGGGGTCCTCTATCTTTGAGATAGGAGTTGTTGTTAATAAATATTTTAGTTTATTAAAGCTGGTTTCAGATTTCTCATTCCAATCAAATTTACTACCCTTCTTTGCAATGAGGTTATAGGATATGCAATTTTTAAAAATCCTTCAATAAATTTGCGATAATACCCAGTAATCCCCATAAAAGATCTAATATCAGATACATCTTTAGGCACAAGACATTCCATGATAGTTTGCATTTTATCGGGATCCACTGATATACCATCTTTAGACACTACATGTCCTAAGTATTGGATTTTATCTTTAAAGAAATCAAATTTACTGAATTTAGCATATGGTTCTTGTTCTCTTAATACTTGTAGGACTATTTTTAAATGCTCTTCATACTCTTGCTGATTTTTAGAATAGATTAATATGTCATCAATGAAGACGACTACAAATTTATCTAAATATTTACTTAATATACTATTCATTAAACACATAAAAGCTGCTGGAGCATTTGTCAACCCAAAAGGAATTACGACAAATTCATAGTGACCGTATCTGGTCCTAAAAGATGTCTTATATATATCTTCATCTTTAACTCTCACTTGATGATATCAGGATCTCAAGTCTATTTTTGAAAATATCGTTGCTCCTCGAAATTGGTCGAATAAGTCATCGATCTGAGGTAAATGATATATGTTTTTAATTGTCATTTTATTTAGTTGTATGTATTCTATACACAAACTTAATGTACCATCCTTTTTCTTTACAAATAAGACCGATGCTCCCCAAGGGGAAACGCTTGGTCGAATGTACTTTTTATCAATTAGTTCCTGTATTTGTGATTTTAATTCGTTAAGTTCCAAAATATTCATACGATATGGAGCTTTCGAGGCTGGTACTGCTCCTAGTATCAAGTCAATGGTAAAATCTATTTCTCGTTTTGGAGGTAATCCAGGAACCTCTTCTAGAAATACATCCTTAAAATCCTTTAAGACTGGTATATCATCTATTTTAATTTCTTTATTAGTTTCTCTATCATCAATTATTCGAAAAAAAATTACTTTACAACCTTTGCGAACAAACCTTTTCATTTGTAAAGCAAATATTTCTCTAATAGTAGTATTCCTTGGAATTCCTTTAACTATTATAGGTTTACTTTCTTCGTCTATGCATGAGAAGGTTTTATCATAGCAATTTAGAATTACTCTATGTTTTTCTAACCAATCCATTCTTATCAATATATCATAGGATCCTAAAGGAAGAATATTTAAATCAACATATTTTGTAAAACCATTCATAATAAATTCACATCCTTTCATCAAACTAGTTACTTTTCGTTTCGTGCCTGCAACAAGTTGTACTAACCAAGACTTTTCAAATTTAGTTTGCTGTAATTCACATAGTTCTACAATTCTTGGTGAAACATAACTCAAACTTGCACTGGGATCAATTAATATAGATATTGGTTTAACCTTTAACGTACCTTCGATTTCCACCATAGATGTTTGATGATCTGCTTGTCGATTTTCCAATGCTGTGCTTATTCTTGGCATGCTCCTTGCTATATCCCCCACTGTAGTATCTTCTTGAATACTGTGTACATTATTGAAATTTCTCCTTCTAACTAGACAATCTTTAAAATAATGAGTTTCACCAGATTCCCAACATTTTAAGGGTTCGCTTTGAACAACATTTTTATTATAACCACTAGGTGCTTCTTTTCCTTTTATTATTGTAGGATTTTGTGGCCTAAAACTCTTGAAATTATTTCCTTGATAGTTTTGATGGTTATTTCCAAGAGTTCTATTAAATCTCATAACTTTATTTTTCTGTTCAAAACTTTCATGTTTTTTGTTCTTCCAACTGGGTACATTGTCTCTTTTGCTCTAATTTTGGTTATAACATAAATTTGCTTTTCTCATAATTTAATCCAATGTTTTAAGATTATCGTATTCAATTCTCTCTTTGTAAATTGTTGGTAAACAACTAAGAAAGCATTGTATTTTAGGTTTTTTATCAACAATATAAGGTACATAACGTAACAAACTCATAAATTTACTGCACAGTTCCTTCATTGTAAAAGTTCCTAGTTTTAAATCATAAAACTCTTTATCTTTTTCTTCATAATATTGTTCCGACAAGTATTTCCTTTTAAAGTATTTCTTGAAATTATGGCAAGTTAAGTGGCGTTCCTTAATGCATTTTACTTTCTCGATGTCTTGCCACCAAATATTGGCCTTTCCCATTAAATTATAAATTGTCATTTTTTATTTTAATTCATTAGAGTAGTTGTAAATATGAATGTTTTTTTTCATTCCTGGAAGCCAGGCTTCTACTTCTTCTCCGGTTTCAATCTCACCATTGAATATAGGAGGTTTTATATTTTTAAATTCACCAGAAATTTCTTCATAAGTTTTACTTTTTCTACTATATTTATCACCATCACTACTTTCGCTAGATTCTTTGAAATTCTGTTTACTTTGTTTAGGTGAATTTCCACTTGAAGACTCAATTTCACTATTTGAACATTTTAACTTCCTTGCCTTGCGTTTATAAGATGTAGTCTTTATTGTTTCTATATCAGGTCCTTTCTTCCTTTATGCTTCCTGATTATGTATTTTTGTTAACAAGACATTATTTAATTCCTCTTATGCTTTCAGAATGCATTCATTATATTTCTTAACACTTTGTAGTTGTTCTTTTAAATCTTTTACTGTTTGTAAAAATTCAGATGCGTTATCATTTTTTCTCTCATTTAGATGCACCCACAGATTATCATCATTAATGTTTTCTTGTTCAATGTTTACTTGTTCTTTAGGGTGGGATTCTTCTTCAACTGATATTTCGACATCTACCATAATTCCTGCAAAATAAAGGTTATGCTTCTCTTCTGATTATAAGAGAATCAACCATAACATTTATGTTAGTTTCTTGTTTATACTCATTCAGTGTTGAACCCGTTAGGCCAAGTGTTGTAACCATGCTTTGATACCATTATGTCACACACCCCAAAATACATGTATTAAAAAAAAATTGTGCATGTATACTTTTGTACTTCTAGTATCGTTGAATCAAATTACTTTACTTGATTTTCATACTGGACTCTAAACAAAAGTTATTTTATGCTGACAAGGTTCAGCTTCACTTTTTGGGATCATAGATCAACTAAGGTGAGCCCCTATCAACAATTATTTAGCAGCATGTCAAGATTCTGTTCTTGAATAACATCCAAGGTCTAGGACTCAGTCCTAAATACATTTGTTACATTTGTATGTTAGGGTATAGGCTCTAATCCTTACTTCTTTTATGAGCATACTAGCTTAGGATTATAAGCATCCTTAAATAAGTATTTAACCTAGCACATTTAGCATGATGAGGGTTTATACCCTACAAAACCTTGCATGAACTTAATTTAGATTACTAACATGTATCAGTGTTTGATGTTTTATTAAAGGTTGTTGTACAAAGGCTTAGCTTCGTGGTACTCGACTTGACAATTAGCCATGCGACTGCTCTAATACTTAAACACTGTGGCTAAACTTTGAAACCCGACCATGTGATTGATTGGAGGTCATCTAGATTCTTATTCCCTTTACTTTCGAAATTCCTAGGTTTTCAATAAGCTAATTTAGTCGATTAACATTGCTTCCAAAATTTAAACAATCGACTGAACTAACTGTATCTTCCGCATTTTCAAATTTATAATTTATTTGTTAATATTTAAGAAAATGCCAATTACAGATATCCATAATTTTAATTGTTAAATGTTAAGGTTTCCGCATTTCTGACTTCTGCATTGCAGATTGCGGGTTGCGGGACCTTCAGTTATAAGGATGAGTTTTAACTGTTTCCGCATTCCCAACTTCCGCATCACAGATTGCGGGTTGCGGGACATGAACTTCTGATTGTTTACTTTTAGCGATTACGCATTCCGACTTTCTGATTGCGGATTCGGTGGACTGCGGAATGTAGGTTGCGGAACTTCAATTTTTCATTGTTTAATTTTAGCGATTCCGCATTCTGACTTTTTGATTACAGATTCAGTGGACTTCGGAATGCCGGTTATGGAACTTCAACTTTTCATTGTTTAATTTTAGAGATTCCGCATTCTGACTTTCTGATTGTGGATTCGGTGGACTACGAAATGCAGGTTGCGATGGATTCGACAGTTTACGGAAAATGTTTAACAGGTAAAACCAGATCTTAGAAATTTGTTTAAACTTGTAACTAATTACAAATTGTTATTCAAGATCTAGGGTTTGAATGTGTAAATTTATCTTTACGATCTATTATAAATTATTCTAACTATATCTATATAACATAAATATATCAAACTCCTATTCTATAATCCCATTTGAAATAAACCTTATACATAACTTTGCATACAACAGTAAGGAAATAAACAATCATTGATACCTTATTTGATGCATAACTATAAAATTCTGAATAAAAAATTGAATGAAGGATGTTACAGGAAAACAGTAATGTATAGTAATTTCAGGATAGAAAGAAAAATAGGATAAAACCTGAACCAACTGATGAAAATCAAAACTGAAGGTCGTCATTCCTCCCAACCAATCTTCCAGAATAGCCAAACTACTTGTTCTGAAATCCCCGATCCTGTTTGTTGAACCACAAGTACTGGTCACAGTATTCCTCTTGCATAATCTAGATCACAATCTCCCTTCATCATAATCCTCCTTCTCATTGGATGAACTCAATACTTTGTAGTATTTGCCTAGGACTTAGCTCATTTATGATCCTCCTGCTCCACTATCCTTCCTCAAGAAATTCGACCTCTTTTTTAGGGAGGATGCCTCCTACATCATTGTGCCTTTATTAGGAAGTCTTGACATAATAGGTTTTCCTCTTGACACTTGTCATTTCTCCTTTGGGTCAGCAAACACTCTTTAACAACTATTTTAGTTTTGATTCCCTCAGCTATTTAATAATTTAAAATTAATAATTCATTTACAAATGTCTTGACCTCACTTGGTCAATAATGTCAAATCAAATAATAACATATGGTACTTAATAAATATAAATATTTGGGTTCTTCGGTGTATTACACATACATTTCTCTTTATTTGGCATTTGGAAAGTTAAATTGGGAACTAGGTACATTGCGGTGAAAATTGATAACTAGTTTTGGATTGAAATCTCTATTTTCGTAAAAAAAGAATGCTATAGTCATGTTCTCTATTTATAGCATGTTATTGTGCTATAGGTGGCTACTTATCAGGTGTTATCATTTACTTATGTATGAATTTCATTTTGGTTCAGTTATTTAAACTCAATTCCTTGCGATGAATGTTAACTAGTTTCATTGGAATTGATGGAAAAGATCACCTTATGTGCAAGTGGAATGATATGCAAATAAACCTTTAATTGGTTGTAGGTGCACACTTAAATATGTTTTTAATGGTTTTAGGATTGATTTTGGGTTTAATGTCATGGTTATAAGTTGATTTTGTTCAAGACTAACTATTTATATTGGAAAACTAGTTAACTAGTCTTGTGGACTCTCCTTCATAATTACCATGATTAATTATTGTAATTCTTGTAATTAGGCATTATTTACATGTAATTAGATGTTATTAAGTCATTTGGATTGATAATCAATATTTATTTGTTAAACAATTGGATTTGTGATAAGTGTCGTCATTTGTGCACTAAGTGTCGTTGAGTGTCATAATTAACACCTTAATTACTAGTTAACTGTGATTAAGAATAATTAGCCTTTAGAAGTGGTTATCATCTCTTATATGGATTGGATTGAAGGTTTGAATATTTTATATGATTTTAAGAAGCATTCCCAACCCTTAGATCATATGTTGGATGTGTTGGAGTGGGCCTAACGGTTAAGAGCATGTGTTTCCTCCTAGTAGGTCACAGGTTCAAATCCAGAGGAGGGTAGGGTATGTACACCTTTGGAGACTTTAGCAGTTAAATCGTTGCGCAGAGGAGGGTACCTTGTCCCACAAAAAAGGGGTTCTCATACACCAAATTGGTGTATTGCTTGGTGGTGACCTTAAAAATAGATTATTATTATTATTATTAAAGTATTGTTAATTATTGGATTTTGCGTCGCAATTAATTTTGGAAAAATAGAAATTAAATGTTTATGGTTTATCCGTTGCACTAAAAATCAAGTAATTAGATCCATAGAGCTAATGATATGTCCCTGATGCCCTTTGATAGCCTCAAGGGACATTACAGGTGGTATCAAAGCTAAGGTTCCAACTCTGTGGCTGTTGGGCCTATTATGGATTCATAACTGTATTTATATGCATTTGGAATTTATAGATGTGCTTTGTGAAAGAATTTTAACCTCCCTTATGTTAACAGAAGAATCAGAAACCTTGACCAATGCCTACTTCAGATATAAGTTTGAATGTATTTTTATTTCTTTTCAATTTCAAAGGTCAAGGAGTTACGGATCTGTTAGTATATGTAATATATTAACATATATTAGTATATATATGGAAATGTGTGATATATAAATAGTGTAGAAAGTAAATAATTATGTATATGTGTATATTATATGTAATTATATAAGATATATAAAGATGATATAGTTTTATTATTATTATTAAATATTAATATGATTTATTAAGTGGCATTTATATCTTATATGGATTTTGGATTTTCTATTGATGGTATGCTTTTTATTGGATTATTTATGCAACTTGGATGGTGGTGGTTACATTGATGAGCAAATCCTTGTGTATTTTGGGTAAATAGGCCACTTGTCTTAATAGTGGTTAGATTTATTTATTTATTTTTAATGTATGTGAGTAATTCCTTGTCTATTTTTGGAGGAAATGAGGCACTTGTCTTTAATGGTTCATATCCTCTTCTACTTTATTTATTTTATTTGTGGAGATGTAACTCCTTGTCTATTTTTGGAGGAAATGAGCCACTTGTCTTCAATGGTTCATATTCTCTTTTACTTTATTTATTTTATATGTGGAGATGTAACTCGTCTAATTTTGGAGGAAATGAGCCACTTGTCTTTAATGGTTCATATTCTCTTCTATTTTATTTATTTTATTCGTAGAGATGTAACTCCTTGTCTATTTTTGGAGGAAATGAGCCATTTGTCATTAATGGTTCATATTCTCTTCTATTTTATTTATTTTATTTGTGGAGATGTAACTCCTTGTCTATTTTTGAAGGAAACGAGCCACTTGTCTTTAATGGTTCATATTCTCTTCTATTTTATTTTATTTTATTTGTGGAGATGTAACTCCTTGTCTATTTTTGGAGGAAATGGACCACTTGTCTTAATGGTTCATATTCTCTTAATTTATTTTATTTTATTTTATTTTGTGTGTAAGAAGGTAATGTAGTAGTGTATGATAATATTGTATGACATAAATTTAAATATGTATAACATAATATGTGATGTAAGATAGATGAGGGGTATATGATATTGAATATAGCATAATATATATATATATATATATTTATAATATGTGTGGTATATATATGACTATTAAAAGTATATATATATAATTTTTTATAATATGTGTGGTATATATATGACTGTTAAAAGTATATATATATATATATGCATGATTGTATATATTGTAATATGTATTTTAAAATATGCAATAATTATTAGTATTACGTGTATATGATATTGTATATATACTATATGTATAGATGTGAACGCATGCAATGAAGTAAGTGTAAAGTTTGAAAGTATTTTCGAATATTTGGGAAGTGTTTGGAAGTGTTTGGGAGTGTTTAGGAAGTATAATGTGATTAGAAGTATTATGTTATTATATAGGTTATAATGCGTACCTAATATGATAGCATTAGATTAAGTAATCATACTACTATAATTGTATGGATATTATGGTATAACATAATAATTATACGAATGTATAAAATATAGGATATATGGGTTATATGATTAATATGATGTGTATATGATTAATGATAATATGATATATGAATGATTGAAGAATTATAATATGCATGTAGACAAATGGGCGTATGTATAGAAATAATGCATGGTAATAGTAAGTATGGTGTATGGTATGAGTGTATGATGGTGTGTTGTATAGCTAGTAATTATTTTATCACAGAATGTTAGAATATTTTGGTGGTAGGATGCTTGGTTTCTTGAGGTGACTATGAATGTACTTTGGTTGATGGTATAAGTAGTGTGCTACGTGTAAATAATTAGCAACGCAATGTATGATTTTGTATATGTTGAGTGTTTACATAAGTTCAGTATTAGTAGTGGTTGTGTGATTATGTTGGTTGTACATATGTATTATTAATATATGGATATTATATATATCGTCATGTGCTAATAATTATATATAATGTTATGATAAATAGTAACTATTCAATATGATTGGTATGGTCGATGTATGTTGTTTGATACTATTGGTTGTTATTGATTGATTGATTAATGGTTGATACATGTATGATATTATCATTACTGTATGTATGACTATTATTGGTTGTTCTTGGTTGTCATGGTGATTGACACGTGATTGAGGTATAATTAATGTAAGTACATTTACCTTTGATTTTTGTTGATGTTTGATTGGTTGTCATTGATCGATATCGATGATTGATGTATGGTTGATGTATTCTAATTCGATGTATTATGATTGATGTAATCCGATTTGTTGTATTATGGTTGATGGAATTGATTGATGTATTATGATTGGTGTATTCTGAATGACATACTCTGATTGATGTATTCCAATTTGATGTATTATTGTCGATGTATTTTGTTTCTCGTTGATGTATTCTTATTGATGTTTTCTAGCTGATTTATTTTGGATGATGTGTTCTAGTTGAGGTATTATGGTTGCTATATTCTGGTTGATGTACTATGATTGATGTTTGTATGGTCAATTGATGCATGTATGATTGTCATTGGTTGATATTTGTGTATGATTGATATATCATCGACATATGATTGATATACGGTTGAGGTATTATGAATTGATGTATTTTGGACCGATGTCTATATGACTGATGTATGAATGATATTGGTTGATGTTACTAGTTGATACTAATTACTATTAGTTTATGTATATTGGTGTTTTGACTATTCTCTAAAGAAGACTTATGCTTTGTTTAACTACTAGTTGTTATGGCCATTTTTGGTTTCTTAGTTAGATTGGAATTGTTGCATATAAGTTCCTCTTACAGTAATTGCATAAAATGTTTGGGTGATCTTTGCGATATTTGCTACAAAAATATCTTTGTGATCTTTACCTTTGCGATCTTTATTAGAAGGGTATCTTTGAGATATTTGTTAGAAAATTATCTTTATGATATTTGTTAGAAGTGTATCTTTATGATATTTGTTAGAAAAGTATCTTTGTGGTCTAAATGTCGTTATGACCTTGTTAAAATTTTCTCTTTTGAAATGTTTCTTGAAAAGTACCTTGCTAGAAGAGTATCTTTTATTTAATGAACAACTATTCTTGTGATATCTTGATAGTATTTCATGCATCTTGTTGATAGAGCATATGCATGACACATTTCATGTATATGTAGGTAAAGTATATGCATTTTATGTGATTGATTGACTGGAATGCATTTCATGAAGAAATAGTACACAATACTTGATGCAATTCATCAGATTGGATGGTATTCTTGATGCACTTCATGAAATTGATTGATACACCTAATGCATTTCATATGATTGAAATTGATTAGAATAAGATTCATGTAAATTCATTTCAAGTAGTTTGTTGAAGAAGTATCTATATCACATGTTCCTTGTATATACTAATGTATTTCGTGTGATCTATTTCATGTATCATGTATCTTGACGATGTATTTTATGTATATATATGAATAGTATATGTGTGTGTGTGTGTGTTGCTAACCATGTGTTTGTTGCAATGTGAAAAGAATCTTTGTAGAAGAATATATTTATATCATGTATCACATGTTTTTTTATATACCTAATGTTAATCATATGAGTAAATGAAATATGATTTTCAGGTGGATGTATCTTTGTTGAGGTTTGAAGGTCTTGTAAATAGGATTGAATACCCTTTGTTTGGGATTGAAGATCGACACTTGATTCCTTGAGTCCACCCTTGATCCGCATCGCAGTTGGCAAGTCATCGACATTGATGCAACTTCGACAAGTTTCAACTTTGACACAACTTCAACTCAACATATTATCTCTAACAGGTTCCAAACTCGACACAACTTTGACGAGTCTCGACTTCGACACATTCGCACCTTCGACATGTTCAACAACCTCATAGTTCGCGACATTGACAAGAAGCATCGACATGCGACCAGCGACTGTCAAACTTCGACAAATTGTCTCTTTGTATTCCAGTCGACTGTAACAGTTGAACTGTTGAACCGTTCTAACTTCTTCTTTGTAACTAAACGTAACGGGTAGGCACCGAAGCATCTCAGAATTATATATAAGCATGTATAATATTGCAACACACATCAAGCTATCTGATGATTTCAGTAATAGAAGATCAGTTCACATTCCTGCATATTGTCTGTGCGTATTTGTGTTTATCTGTGTAGTGTAATCCTACTTTGCTCATTCTGCTTATTCTTAATTGATTCCGCCATAACAGAGCTGACTCATTCAGTCGAACTGTTGTCCCCCTCATGCTTTCTGGACACAACCTGGATCATTGGTATCAGAGCAAACTCAAAATCAGAGCATTCAGTTTTCATGCCTAAGTTCTGTGTATACACTTCTTTCGAAGTTACCTGACTTATGCCAGTTCAAACTCACTCGCAATATCAGCAATCCAAGCAGACGCTACCTCGAAATATGGCAGAAGAAATAGACGACAGACATGCAGCCGACGAGACAACACAGCTTATTGAGCAAGCTCTAGCTCGACAACTGACTGAAATGTTCTCCTAGTTCAACGAGATTCTCATGCGATTCGCTTCAACATCTGGAGGATCTTCAACGAGAACTCACTCCAATAAAATCAGCCCCTTCAAAGTGCAAATGAATCCGGACATACCGAATATTGAAGGTAAGATTGACGCGGAATCCATCGACAATTGGGTACAACAACTAGAATCCTATTACGTTGTGAACATGGGGGCTTCACTAGAAGGAAATATAATACCACGTTCATTCATATTGCGATATTAAATATTCATGAAAACCTAAAAATTATATTGCTTATATATTAAGGGGCAAAGGGTTTTTTTTATTTAATGTAACAATACAAAAATACTTTGGGGTCTTTTTTATATGGGAGGGGTGAAAAATATCCACCAAATGGAGATGGCAGGATCACGACCGGATGAGAAATCGGGTTGAGGCAAAGCTCAGGCTTACCAGTACGCAGGGAAATCGCGTCTTGAGGCATGCTTGAGGCCAGGGGGTTTCGTGGTGAAGTGGGTTTCCAGTCGATCATAGTTGAGAGACAATGGTCATTAACATCCAATTATTACCAATAGCACTCAGCTAGTTGTTACCAATAGCCTTGGCAGGCTCTAAGCCTCCAGGGCCTGTTATAGGCCCTCAATAGGCCTTGGGGGCTTGAATACCCAACCACTCATGCCTATTACAGGCCTTGGGAGGTTCAGTCATCCTCCTAGAGCTTGTTACAGGCCCTGGGGGCTTGGATACCTATCCCACAACATGCTTAGTCAGTGATTGGGGAACTGTAACATGCAATCTAAATGTTGTACTATGTGTATTGGCTCTAGTGACATACAAGAAGTGATCTCCTATCTCTTCATTAGACTATTAGATGTTTCAAATCATAATGATATGTGGTTGAGTAATTGCATTGTGGGTGAAGTAATGTGCATCCACAATATACATCGAAAGAAGCAAGGTGCATTATAGAATGCATGTGGGGTCATAAGAGGGGTATCATATCAATATACTGGGTAGAAATATAAAGGGGTATAAAAAATGTTAATGAAAGAATTGATACATACAATCTCTAGTGAAAATAAGGGTTTTTTTAAATTGGGAAGGCATATTGGGAGGGGGTTAAAAAATCGTTTTTGGAAGGTATTTTCCAATATTTAGTGAAATTAGGGGTATTGTTTCATATGCCATGAACGAACGTGCTATGATAGCGGTTTATTGAGTGAAGCCCCCGTGGTTGTGAATCAACTCTCAGAAGCTAAAAAGATCACCATTGCATCCTTAAAGATGTCAACCTCCGTGCACTACTGGTGGGAGAACCTATCGACAAAGATGGAGAAAAGCGAAGAACCCATCGACACATGGGATAAATTCGTCGAACACATCCAAAAGGAATTTTACCCACCTAAAGACCTCAAGCATCAGTATAAGAAGTGGCAGCAACTAAGGCAATGGAAAGACCAATCAGTACAGAGTTACACTGACAAGTTCTACTGACTCATGGCTAGACTTGGCGTCCAAGAAGAAGAGAAACTGCTTGTTCTGAAGTACGTTACCAGATTGTCCCAGTACATTCAGCAGGAGATGGAATTTATGACTATCAATACGCTTGCAGATGCTTTCCACTACGCCAACAAACTGGAAAGCAAACAGAAAGGAAAGCATGTTTTGTGATAAAGCCGACATCAGGACGACCACCCGACAAGAAGGCACCAGCCTACTTCGACAAGTCAAAATCTTCTCTACCGACACCGCCAAAGCCAGATCACATAAATAATCCTTTTCACAAGAGGGAACGTAGAAAACAACCTCCAGTCGGAAAATGGTACGATTACCACCACTCATCTTGGCATGATACGTATGAATGCAAAGCTTGAAAGACATTTTTGGAAAAAGTGTCGACCTCTGATGCGTTCGACAAGACGGTGGAAGAATCTAATCTAGACGTGATGACCCTTTTGACCTAGACCACTCCAGCAGCCTCAACTATCGTCGATGAGGAGGAACGAGAGCGCCTGTTCCATACACGGATATGGGTCCATAGCAACCCATTGCATCTAATTGTGGACAACGGGAGCCAGAAAAACTTTGTTCCTGAAGAACTTGTGAAGAAACTAGGTCTTGTTACCACTCTGCATCCTCATCCTTACAACATCGGTTGGATAAAGATTGGAAAAGAACTTCGGATCACTCAACAATGCAAAATTGCCTACTTCATAAAGCCTTTTGAAGATGAAGTACTCTTTGACGTGGCACCACTCTTTATAGTCGACACCCTGTTTGGGAAAGCTTACCTCTGGGATAGACATGGAAATAATCGGTCACGGTCGGAGAAGGTGATTGTCAGAATCCGAAATCGATGGTTCAACATACCAGAGCATCAACCTACACCGACGATTGCATTGATATCTGCCAAACAAAAAAAGAAGCTCATCAATCATGCTCAGAAGTTCGCATAATCATGATCAAGCCGTAACATTTTAAGAAGACTGTAGGAACAAGTCAAGTCACCGACCAATGCAGTTCTCAATAGAATCAGCAAGTTGATCATATTCTCGATGAGTACTAGAACCTCTTTCAAGCTCTAGACGAAGTACCTCAACATTGTCAGGTAAAACACTCTATTGAACTTGTTCCTGGTTCTTCTTTTCCTAACGCATCTGTTTACAGAAGATCCATTCTAAAAAATGAAGAGATTTGCAGACGGATCCAAGAATTAATCAACAAAGGTCATATCCAACTCAGATCCTCTCCTTGTGGAATTCCAGTCGTCCTAGTTCCGAAGAAAGATGGGACTTGGCATATGTGCATCGACTACATAGCTCTCAACAAAATATCGGTGAAGAATCGGTACCCTCTGTCGCAAATAGATGAGATCATTGACTGTCTGAAAGGTGCTAAATTCTTTACTAAGCTCGACCTCAAGTCGGGATACCATCAAATTCCAATCGAGCGCTCAGATGTGTGGAAAAATGCTTTCAAGACCAAGGAAGGATTGTTTGAATGGTTAGTCATTCCTTTCAGCTTAACCAATGCACCTATGACCTTCATGCGACATATGGATAACCTTCTTCGACCTTTCATCGAAAAATGGGTTATTATCTATCTCGGCGATATATTGATTTTTAGTTGATCATGGGAAGAACATGTCGGACATCTTCAAAAAGTCCTCGACACTCTCCAACAACATCGGATTTATTTGAACATGGACAAGTGCTCTTTTGCTATGACCAGCATCAAATATTTGGGGTATGAAATTGACTCTGTAGGCATTCACGTCGACCCAGAAAAAGTACAGATCCTCAAATATTGGCCCATTCCTAGAAGAATTCAAGAACTAAGAAGTTTTCTTGGTTTGGCGAATTTCTATCGACGATTCATACTCGGCTTTAGTCACATAGCCTTGCCCTTGAATCAATTGATGAAGGAAAACGGGAAAAATGTATTCCAGTGGACAACAACAAAACAAGCATCTTTTGAATAGCTCAAACACAAGCTCTGTACTACACCAGTACTTGTGTTACCTGATTTGCATCAGCCCTTTGAGATTGAGATGGACGCATTGGACTATGCCTTGGGCGTAGTGATCACTCAGTCCGGTCACCCATTCGATTTTCATTCTGAGACTTTTAATGACACAGTTAGAAGATACTCAATGTACGAAAAAGAACTATACGCCATTGTGCAAGCTCTCAAGCACTGGAGGGATTACATCCTTGGAAATGAAACGATCATTCTCACTGATCACAAGCCTCTACAATTCACTTCGACACAATCAAAGTTGCAAAAAAAATGACAACTTAAGTGGATTAATTACCTACAACAATTCCAGTTGGTGATTAAGTATCGGAAAGGTAAAGCTAATGCCATCGCCAATTGCCTCAGTCGACCATCCATTACTCTCCTTTTGGTAGTGATGAGTATGCAAGGATACGACATGACCACTTGTCCATAGTTGTATGAGGATGACAACGACTTCTCAGCAGTCTACCGACAGTTACAGAATAACAAGTCATCGACCTTAGAATCTGACTATTTCCTGAAAGACACCTTGCTATACAAGCTTGGAAAACTTTGTGTACCAACCGGTGAGCATCGACAATAGCTCATTTGGGATGCGCACTACAACAAGATGACAGGACACCTTGGAGTAGCAAAAACACTTGTTATTCTACAGAAGTATATGTTATGGCCTACACTTAAATACGACGTCAACAAGTACATTCGATCATGCATGGTTTGTGCCATTGCTAAACCTCCTAATCGATGATAGGGATTGTACACACCTCTACTAGTTCCTATTCAACCATGGGAATCTATTTCTATGGACTACTTGATGGTTACCCTACTACTAAACATCAGCATGTCGTGATATTAGTAGTAGTCGACCGATTTTCCAAGATGGCCATTCTCATACCATGTAAGAAGACCATGATAGCGCAACAGGCCGAGATGCCAAATTCATCAACATCTTTTGGAAGACAGGCTTTGGAAATTGCTAGACACACGAATCTCATTGTCGACAACTTTCCATCCTCAAACCGATGGACAGACGAAAGTTGTGAATCGCTTGGTAGTACAACTGCTTCGCATGTACAATCACCGGCATCGACGCACATGGGATGGAATTCTTCCATACATCCAACACAACTACAATCGAGCTTAGCACAACTCTACATGAAAGAGTCCATTTGAAGTCTGTTACGGATTTCAACCCTCAGCGCCTATCGACTTGATCAGCTCCTTGACACAGTAGAGCGACACCAACTACAGCTAGCAAGAATTTGATAAAGCAGTCAAGTTCAGAGATCAGATATGTGACATCCAAAAGCAAGCACAAGAAATGTTGCATAGAGTAGGTGAGAAAGCTAAGGCCCGAAATGACAAGCTTCGAATTCCTCATTCATTCCAAATTGGGAATAAGATCTGGTTACATATCAAGAAGGAGCACTTCACAGGCCCATTCAAGAAGCTCAAGCCTTTGTGATATGGTCCATAAAGTATCGACAGATTGGCGAGAATGCTTTACAACTCGACATTCCTCCATGCTTGGTTCTGCATCCAGTATTCAATGTGTATCTACTTCGACCATACCATGCACCCTTGTTGGAATAGAACGACTTGCAGACAGCAGAACCCGAAGACATCCATCCAGATGTTCAGGAGCCTCTTCCTTGTGACACCATTGTGGGACCACGAGTATGCCATACAAGGACGAACATAATTCCCTTGTTTTAGGTTGCCAAGGCTGGCCAGATCCCATCTCAAGGAAAGTGGTACTCTGTTACTGAATTAACCGACAAGTTTCCTCACCTTCACGAGCAAAAAATGGGGTCCATTGTTTCTTAAGGAAGGAGGTTTGATCCGCATCGCAGTTGGCAAGTCATCGACATTGATGCAACTTTGACATGACTTCAACTCGACATATTATCTCCGACAAGTTCTGAACTTGACACAACTCTGATGAGTCTCGACTTCGACACACATCGACACATTCACACCTTCGACATGTTCATCAACCTCACATTTCACCACATCGACAAGCAGCATCGACATGCAACTAGCGGCTGTCGAACTTTGACAGATTGTCTCTCTATCTTCCAGTCGACTGTAATGGTTGAACTGTTCTAACTTCTTCTTTGTAACTGAACGTAACAGGAAGGCACCCAAGCATCTCAAAATTCTATATAAGCAAGTATAATATTGTAACATACATCAAGCTATATGATGATTTCAGTAACAGAATATCAGTGCGCGTTCCTGCATATTGTCTGTGCGTATTTGTGTTTATCTGTGTAGTGTAACCCTGCTTTGCTCATTCTACTTATTCTTAATTTCTTCTGCCATAACAGAGCCGACTCATTCAGTCGAACTATTGTCCCCCTCGTTCTTCCTGGACACGGCCCGGATCAACCCTACTAGTCCTGATTCTCCCATAGGTAGTGGAGACAAACATGAAAGTAGGTGGTAATGGGATGTATTGTGGTTAGAAATATGTTATATTTTTGAGGCATGTATGGACATGCATGTTATCCTTTTGTAAAGGCATGTATGTGTATGCATCGAGGATGATGCATGGTTTAAGAGGGGAGGGATGTAATACCCTTTGGTTTAGCCCCTAGACATATTATTGTTGTTGTTATGTTGGACATAGTGGCACAAGGCGTCTGGACTATGGTTTTCACATTATTATTATTATTACTATGTTGAAATTATAAAATAATAAAATAAAATAAAACATTTGGATCGACTGATTCCACAAAACAGAGCATGATGAACCATGATGTTATGAGCAAGGAGTTGTGGGAAAAGTGTTACCTTTGTGTTTGTGTCTATGTTGATGTTATACACCCTTATTGTGGACTTGGTGAATCTCTTGGTTGTGTACCCTCATTTGTTATGTTACTTCTTGGTGTCATTTATTCTGGGATTAATTTTTATTAGTGTTAGAGTCTCTCTTTCTCTCTCTCACACCTAGTGTGCCCTCTTGAGTTGGGTTGGTGTGTCTCTTGGTGTAGCCACCTGATTTGTAACTCCAATTTACTATTATGGGAATGTAACTCTAATGCTTGTGTCCCTCTCTCTCCCAATTCAAATTTCTCATGAAGGAATTCGGTTTACTTGTGTTGGCTAGTCACACTTGTGTGTTGGTTCATGCTTTTGCTCTTGTGCTTATGTTTGGAACTTGTGGTTCAATTTTGGCTACTCTTGGTATGCGATCCTTGCTGTTCATTATGCCCTTGTGGAGCTTGTGCCCAAGCTGAGTTACTCTAGATCCACTGGTGTATGTCTTGGAATTGTCTCTGGAGATCCTGGATTGGCAGCAAGGGTGAGGTCCACTACCATTGGATTTGAGGTTGAACATAGATGTGTATTTCCTTTGGAGATATTGTTTTGGTAGCAGGGGTGAGGTCCACTTCCTTGTATTTGAGGTTGTCCTGGAGCCACTGGAATTTCCTTGGATTGGAAGTGTTACTTTCCATTGGATTTTGGTTTGACTCTTGTCCTATAGCCACTGGAATTTCCTCAGAGTGGAAGTAGAGGCCTGACTTGCAATTGGGTTGTGGTTGGACTGATTTCTTGAGAGAATTTATGGATGAGTGCACTCTTGATTGTGGCATCATGATTCTGGATCAGGGGAGACCATTGCAAATTTATTGCATTGTGTCTACGGCTGGATGGAACGTGGCACAATGGATTCCGGTTGCGTATTTGGAAAAGATAAGTGCATTATCTCATATTTATTTAATGTATTTGGATCTGATATTATTTATTTATGGATTCAAATGAAATGTTTGATGAAATGTATGATCTATTTGTGGAATAATTCTTTCATGGAATTCAATCTGTTTATGCAAGTAAATTTTGTGAAGGAATTGGAAACTAGTTTTTGGGATTTCGGGCACAAATTTTTTGAGGAAATGATTTGTTGGAACCTCTGCTATAGAACTGATATTTATGCACCTTTTCATTATATAATGTTTATTTTTATGGTACAATATCCTCATAATGGTTTAAGACACTTCTCTTTGATGCTTCTACCTTTTATACAAAAACTAGCTCTTCGATAGAATTGTTTTGCATAGTTTGGAGACTTGACACATGAAGTGTTTGTAAAAATTTCTGAGTGTTATTTTTATACTTGTGTATAATAAATAAACTTTAAATGTTTGTGATAATGTGAGTGTAAATACTCTTAATAGTGTTTTGGAAATGTCTACCGAAATTCTAGATCAATTTCCAATCTATACCTCCTTCAATGGAATTGTTTTGAGTAGATTTGTGACTTTGCATATGAATTGTTTTATAAAATGTTCGAATCATATATATACATATTTTATGACTGATAAAACATGTTATTTAGAGTTGGAATTTAATTTTAATTATTCTATGAGATGCGGATTTAATTATTCTAGTGATTCCTAGAATTACTAGTCAATTCGGCTGAGTAGAATTAGCTAGTTTTGTGAATTATTTAATGGTATGTATATGTATAGAAAGCTACATCCATATGAATGTAGGTAATCCCTGATACACTTTACATGAGATACAGTAGTTAGATATTTCTCTTTATTTGTAATTTGGAAAGTTAAATTGGAAACTAGGTACATTGCGGTGAAAATTGATAACTAGTTGTGGATTGAAATCTTTGTTTTCATAAAAAATGAATGCTACACCCATGTGCTCTATTTATAACATGTTATTTTGTTGTAGGTGGCTAATTATAATGTGTTATCCTTTACTTGTGGATGCATTTCATTTTGGTTCAGTTATTTAAACTCAATTCCTTGCGATGAATGTTAACTAGTTTCATTGGAATTCATGCAAAAGATCACCTTATGTGCAATTGGAATGATCTACAAATAAACCTTTAATTGGTTGTAGGTGCACGCTTAAATATGTTGTCAATGGTTGTAGGATTTATTTTGGGTTTAATGGCATAGTTATAAATTTATTTTGTTCAAGACTAACTGCTTATATTGGAAAAGTAGTTAACTAGACTTGTGGACTCTCTTGTATAATTACCATGATTAATTATTGTAATTTTGGTAATTAGGAATTATTTACATGTAATTAGATGTTATTAATCCATTTGGATTGATAATCAATGGTTATTTGTTAAACAATTGGATTTGTGATAAGTGTCATCATTTGCGCACTAAGTGTCGTAATTAACACCTTAATCACTAGTCAATTGTGATTAAGAATAATTAGTTTTTAGAACTAGTTATCATCTATTATATGGCTTGGATTGAAGTTTTGATGATGTTAGATTATGTTAAGAATAATTTCCATCCCTTAGATCATATGTTGGATGTGTTAATGAATTTATATTAAATTATTGTTAATTATTGGATTTTGTGTCGCAATTAATTTTGGAAAAATAGAAATTAAATGTTTATGGTTTACCATTGCACTAAAAGTCAAGTAATTAGACTCAGGGAGCCAATGATATGTCCCTGAGTCCCTTTGATATCCCCGGGGGACATTATAGTTCTCGTGGTGGAAGAAACACATATAATTGGAGCCACAGGAGCTCTATTGATTTTGGTTATGATAGCTTTGTCCCAATGCAACTATGCAGCATCCTAGATGATTGGGAGGAGGATCTAGTTGTTCAGTAGTTGAAAATCCAATGGGAAAGGACTCAGAGCAAGCACTATTGGATGGTCAAGAACTCACTCTCCCAGCTACTTATGTTCTCACAGGATTTTGAACAGGGGAACAATTTCCCTCCCCCTCCATCCCCACCCCATGTTCCTCACATTGCTTCCTCTCAAGATGCCTCTCAGGCCTCCAATCCCGAGAAGCACCTTGACATCCAGCATGGAAAGAAAATTGCCACATCTTCCAACAAGATAGAAATTGCCTCAACAAGTGGTAAGAAGTAGAAACATGTGGAGCGAAAGAGCTTGGGGGATATTTCCCTTGAGAGGAAATCTGAGCTGCTTCCATCAAAGAAAGAAAACAAAAGCACCTCAAGCTCCAAGAATTATCGCTTCCCAATTCTGCAAGAAGCGCATAAGGACGTAGAGAATACCAACAACCCCAAGTAATTCCGGAGTTTTTCTTCTACTCTGTTTTTGTCTTTATTTTAGAATGGGTATTTGGAATTTAGACCATGAAAATGTTATCTACTCTATGTCTAGTTTGAATTATCCTCATCGAATGTCGTTCAAGGATTTTGTATTAATCCTTCATACTTTGGATCTCCTTCCATGGCTCTCTTTTGTAAAGGGAAGCAAACTCTCACAGGCTGGCTCTGATTTTTCTTATTTGGGAAGAATGTCAAATACTCTTGGTCTATTGTACAGTCTGACGAGATGCAACGGCTGTCTCTCGGACAGTTTGACTCTTATGAGCTTGTGCTATTATTGTGTATTCTAATATGATTACTCTATGGAAATTACAAAAAAATAAGAAGAATAAGAAGGGACACTGGTGTACTTATTATCAATAACACAATGTACAAAAATGATAATATTCATTACCATTAATGAAACCTCTAGTACAAAGACCACATGTCAAGCCAATAAAAAATTATGAATTTTTAAAATTTAAATTAATATTTTGTTTAAACAATTCCACATCCTATGAGAGGTAATTTTTCACTTCATAGATTTTAGCCAATCATAAAATATAAATAATAAATTTTGGAAATTCTACAAAATAATTTCTATTTTCAAAATATTAAGTTCAATATATAAATATTATGAAACTTTAAAACACATTATAATTTTTTGGGTATTAATATAAAATTCAAACTTGTTTATGAGGACTAATAAATCAAGAGTGGAAATTTATGCATCGAAATGTAACCATTCATTTATGTCAAATCACATTTTTCTTATACATTGTACATTGTACTTATTTCTAACATAAACAATTATAATCAAAGCAATTATCATTATTTTATTAATATTAATAATAATGCTATCTAATGATGATTTCCTAGATTTAAATAGTGAGATTTTGAAATTAACGATTGTATGACAAGGTGTAAAGTCATGTAAGATATGTGGTGTAAAGACATTTTTTTTCCCACGAAAAAAGCATACTATTGATATTCAATAACTAAATCAAATAGTACATGATGAGACAATTGCATAACTAAGGTCCAAAAAAACCAGAAATACAAAATACTCCGATGTCCTCCCAAATACATACAAACATACTAGCAGTATAAACCAAGAGCCAAAATAATAGAGCAGAACAAGTCTCTAATCTAGAAAATACATAGAGCCCGACTCTATCATCGAGTTCTCACAGTGTTCTTCCAAAAATAGAAAGCCCTCATCATCCTCCATAGCCAACTTTGACAAGTGATCAACCTGCGTGTTAAATTCTCTGTAAATATGTGTCAAGGACAAAGAGTTGAATGTTCTCAATTCTGTCAATATTCTATTGCACCAGTAATCTAAGTTTAGGACCTGTAAAGTATATTCACCTCGTTCCCACTTAATCGTGACCGTGAATCACCAAAGACTTTAACTGTTCCCAATCCAAAAAGGTTTGCAATACGAGTGACACACCAGAGTGCAATCAATTCTGCTTTCATATTTGTCCCAATTCCACAATTTAGGCAGAAAGAATAAAAGTGTTCCTAATTCAGATAAATGACACCACCTGCTCCACATTTTCCCAATTGAGCAGCTCCATCGAAAAAAAGCACTGGTGCATCATAAGAAAGCTGAAAGTTCCCAATAACACGTTTGACAGGGGTGGCCTCAACCGATAGAAAATTGTGGTATTGGCACAGTAATGAGTTAAAAATACTCTCCAGATTAGGACTGCAATTTTCAAATACAACAACATTCCTTGCTCTCCAAACAGCCGAACATATGAAAAACGGAAGGGTTAGATAAGTCTTACAACAATTGACCCAGCAATGAAAACAAGATTCAATGTTACTACCTCCCCAATGCGTAGTAATACCATAACACAAATAAAATTTCTCCCATAGACAGAGTGTAAAAGAACAATTAATGAAGATGTGTGATGAAGATTTAGCCTCTTTCTTGCAAAAAACACATATGTTGGGTCCAATCCACCCAATCGATGTAAGGTTCTCCCATGTTTTCAGTCGTTCCTGGAGCAGAAACCAAGTAAAAAATTTAAGTTTCAAAGGGATGTGCCACGACCATATAACTTTATACCACCAGTGCATTGGAAGGATACAACATCTCTTGATCATATAGCAATAAGCAGTCTTCATAGTAATAATCCCCGTAGCTTCATTTCCTGCCCATATCACCTTATCTTCCCCAAAGCTCAAACGGATACCTGCTCCATTCAATGCATGTATATAACTATCCCATTCAACAATGAATTGCTGTGGAATCTTTAGCTCCTCAGCAGATATCCAATATCTCTGCGCTTTCCTGATGACAATAGAATCTAAAGTGTAATATCTAGCATTTCTGATAAAAGATAATAAACCCGGGGACAAAGTATAGCCAGCATGCATGCCCATGATAGGGTCAACTCCTATAGAAACCTTCATACCATTCCCTACTTTCCACCTAATTTCAACAGCTATTCAACAATAGACTTTTAAGAAACCATTCCAAATAGGTGACACTCCTCTAGTCATCTTGTTAGGCCTTCTCAGCCATTCAATAATATCGGTTTTCACATATTTATGCTGAATAACTTTGGACCAGAGTGTGTCCCCAAATAATTCCCTCCATAGACTCTTCAAACGAAGTGAAACACTAAAAACTGATAAGTCTTTTAATCCCCAACCTCTAGCAGTTTCCGGTATGGATATTTTATCCCAGTTGGTCAAAGACAAATATGATTTCTTCAGTCCTCCGGTCCATAAAAAATTAAATATAAGTGATCTGAGCTTTTTTATCACCGAGCAGGGCACAGGAAGTAGGGATAACCAATACACCGGAGTCCCCATCAAAACAAATTTTATAAGAGTGAGCTTCCCCCCAATGGATAAGAGACGAAAAGTCCAATGAGATATCCAAGTCTCAAACTTTTTAATCAACTAATGCCAGTCCTTGATAAGATAGCCATTCGGCTTAAGCTGGAAACCAAGGTAAGTAAAACCTTCACTAACCTTATTACACATGTAGGGCATCAACAATTTTATATCCTGCAATCGGTTTACATCAACACAGTTCTCATACAGACAAGATTTTTTCAGGCTGATCTTCATGCCCGAAGCCTTACAAAAAAGCTCCAGAATACTTTCATAGGCCCTCCATTCCTCCAATGTATCATTTCCAGCTAACAATACATCATCAACAAACATAGCATGTGAGATAAATAAATCTTTTGATATTTTCAAGCCTTTTATCTTACCTTCTCTCTTTGCCAGCTTAATCGTCCTGCTCAAGCCATCAATGATTAACAAAAATAACAATGGTGACATCGAATAGTCCTGTATGAGACCTCTTGAGCAACTAAAAAATGTAGTAGGTGCACCATTAACCAGGACAACAATACTCATGGAATTCACACATGCCATGATCCACTGAATAGCAAGGGTAGGGACACCAATCTGGATCAAAATAATCCGAAGAAAATCCCAACTAACATGGTCATAGGCCTTCTCTAAATCAATTTTGAGGAGAATAGCTTTGAGCTTCTTACACTTGATAGAATGAAGTAGTTCCTGGGTGATGCCCACAACATCATGTATCTGTCGATCTTCTAAAAAACCGAATTGCTCAGGAGTAATAAACTTTGAAAATACAGGCTTAAGACGAACAACTATAATTTTTTAGACAATCTTATAAATAAGATTGCACAATGCAATGGGTCGAAAATCTACAAAAGTATTTGGATCACTAACTTTTGGAATGAGTGTGATAAAAGTTGCATTCAAAGCACCAAAGACATACCCCTGCAACCTAGTATACTCCACCATCTGCAGAATATCACCTCCCATAATATCAAAGAAGTGCAAAAATAACTCCACTATCCATCCATCAGGGCTTGGACTCTTCTCCTTGGCAAATAGTTTAAGTATTTTTTCAACCTCCTCCAAACTTATCTCCTGACATAAATCCCTAGCCTCCTTATCATCAAATTTTTTTGGGAAAAGTCTTGCCACTTGAAGCTATGATAATAAGTCACAATTCTTGTCATCAAAATATATACACTGAAAATGTTTATTTGCCAGAGTCTGTAACTCCAAACCTCCAGTCACTTCAACCCCATCCTCATCCTTCATTTTCCAAATAGTGTTTTTATTCCGCCTAGCTGAGGCATAAGAATGGAAAAATTTTGTATTGTTATCACAAAAGTTCACCCAAAGTGCATGATTTTTCAGTCACCACTCTTTTTCCTCTTTCAAGTATAAATAGTCTCTCTCCGATTCCAGTTTCTTCAATAGGTCAAAGTTTTGACTGTCTAATGGAGCTTCCAGAATGGTTGAGTATAACAATTGAAGTTGGGCTTCCACTCTCAACAAGAGTTATTTATCTGATTTTTTCCTTTTATGGATCCACATAGTAACTTTTCCTTTAAGCATCCTCAACTTCAAACATAACCGATCCACGAGATTAAGATCCTCATCAACATCTAACTGTGACCAGACAGCTTTGACAAATTTGACAAAATCCATATTTGAAAGCCAAGAACAGTCGAATTTAAAAGGATAGTTATGTTGCAGTTTAAAATCATCCAACTGTAGAAAAACTAGCCAATGGTCCGATATATTCACCTTGCCAACCCAGGAACGATACCGAGAACAAGAATCCAACAGTGAACCTTTAACCAAAAACTTATCTAACCGTTTCATGATACAGTCATGTCCTCCACGACCATTGGTCCAGGTAGGAGCAATGATACTTGTATAAACATCAATGAGGTCATTATCAGTTAAGAACTCAAAAAAAAAATTGCCAAGACATCCTCCTTAGCCGACGGCCCCCAAATTTCCTGAGATAATATAGTAAATTTTAAGTCTCCAGCAACAATGATATTCTCCTTGCTCAATAAGCCAGAAGAATGAAGACCATACCAAAAGGGTTCCCTATTCTTATAGGGGGCATAGTAGTTTAAAACAGACAGAGAAATATTATCCACATTACGACGACCTTCCATCAAGATACCCCAAACGGTTTTGTATACCAAAAAAGAGTAATAACGTGGATCCCATGCAACCAAAAGCCCGCCCGACAACCCAATAGAGCTTGTAACAGATATTTCCCAACCCCCCAGAATACCAATAAGTCTAGAAATCGCCACCATGTCCTCACACATGGTTTCCTGTAGAATCAAAATAGCTGGGCGAGTAGTAGCAATAATATCTGAGAGGGCCCTAACTCGCACAGCCCGTCCCACACCCTAAATGTTCAGAGAACATAATGACATTAAGGAACACAGTACACGGCGGATATCTCTCTAAGACCCCCAACATCGACATAAGATACCTCCCCTTCCCCCTCCAAATACAATCGACCAGAGAAAGGGACAAAAACCGAACCAATATCACCATTCGAATCATCAACCAATCTGCCCTTCTTTCGGGTTTTCCTAATTGTAACATTTTGAAACTTTGCAGAGTTTATAGACTGTACCCTAGGGTTTGAGGTAGGGTTTTTTGAGAAAATAGGAAGAGAGGTCTTAAAGTATACACCGGCAGATACCCCATACCCAGCTTCTCCCAAAAGTGATGCATCAGTATTAGAAAATGGACCCTTTTCCAAAACCCCCAAATTTAACAATTCCCCCCATCATCAGCCACTTCGGAACAAGGAATATTTAGGCCCAAATTAGGAATGGAATTTGTATCCCCCACCAGAGAATAGGCCTCTCCAAAAAGGTCACGACATACCTTCGTTTTATCTGACAGAACCTCCTCTTTAATCCCCTCTGGTAAAACGTTAAGCTTGTCAACGTTCCCTAGAACAGTATGTTTGTTTAAGCTAGCATCAGTATCAAAGATCACATCTATCTCCGCATCAGATATGCCATGAAGAGATGAAGGAAGAGGATTAGTTGGCTTACCAGGAGATCCATGCTTCGACAAAGTGTCCAAAGGCTCATCAATTAAGGGAGAATCAGGAGCTAGCGTTGTAAGCTGCATCTGATCCAGAGACACTGAGGAGAGGAGAGCCGGACACCGAGCCTTAGTATGACCAGTCTTTTGACAGAGGAAGCACCGAAATGGAACCCTAAAATAATCTAATCTTTGACTCCAGACCTTCGTACCCCACACTAGTTCAACTTTAGCCAGCAAACCCTTATGCATCTCAAATTCCACCATAACCTTTGCAGAACTCCGGTCATATCCAAAAAGGGAGCAATTATCTAGCCTCACAAATCTGCACACAGTATTGGCGATACCAATCAATATGTTCTTTGTCCAGAGTTCAATCGAAAAACCAAGTATTAGAAGCCAAAGGTGTCGGACACTGAGTTTCTCCCTGAGGGGATCAAAGGCCAAGTGCCATCGCTTGAGACATAGAGAACCTTCTTTAAAGCACCAAAATCGTTTAAGAATGGAGCCGACATGTTCAGGTCTAGAGAAAATAAACAATATCCAACCATTAAGCAACTGAAGAACCCGTGGTAAATCCCCCACAATGGGCATCCAATGCTTACAGACCCATTCCACCAATTCCCTCTGAACACCATTAGTGAACTCCATCCTACCAACAATAACACGAGTCGATAACATTTCAATACGATCAAGGTTCGATTCCAGAGGAATAGTAAACCTATCCAAGCCCTCTCACACCTTGAGGGATTTAGCATTCCTTTCTTTCCTGGCCTTATCACCCTTATTTCTATAAGGCCAA